>CM052892.1:8955775-8988275 GCA_028534135.1 Potos flavus
ACCCCCCACAACTCCCCCCCCGCCTCTCGAATTCTTCATATCAGAGAGATCATATGATAATTGTCTTTCTCTGATTGACTTACTTCGCTTAGCATAATACCCTCCAGTTCCATCCACGTCGTTGCAAATGGCAAGATTTCATTTGCGAGAGGAGTTTTTAAAGTACTTTATGGTAGATCTCCCAACCAAGAGAATCTAGTTATTGTTTGAACCTTAGAGCTGATGCAAAGTCACCTGCATTCACATTTCTTTGGCCACTACTTCCATGGCGAAGGCCACTGCAAGCCATGTGGCAACAGACAGGGGTGTAGAAGTCTCTTCAGGAAGGAGCAGTGAAAAATTGGGTACAAAATTACAGCCAACCACATCTTCCTTTCCAGATGAGACTTTCATGTGGTAAGTGTTTCTAATCTTGTAGAATTTGAGCTAGCTTACCTTATTGATTCTAGGACACATTTTCTCCCATAGTTTAATGTCTGAAGTCATGATGCGTCTACGGTAGATGGGATCTTGTAATCACTGCAAGCCATGCAGCTGTTCTGATGTCATTGCCTAGGCATGGAAGAACTTGGCTATGAGTCCTGGTGGTACGATCGGACACCTGCAGCTATTGACATTTCAGGATCATTTGAGAAAGTGATATGAGGCATGATTTTAATCTGAAAACTTTCTGTTGACCTCTTCTTGCAAGATCAGCATCTATTACCGACTGGGTGTCAGCCGCTTGGGAAAAGTCTCGGAGGCAGTAGTGAAACATTTAACTTTGTTTTTGGGAAAGCATTATTAAGTGCTCCTCATAGCACAATGGATGATACTATGTGGAAAACCTGGATCAAGGACTCTGAGCTGAAAAGCCATTCAGAGAGTTGCTTTCTGATGTGAAAAAGTTAAAGGAATACTTTGACTAATTTATTGTGCTTGTATTTTATGTTTTATGTATGCACAGTGGTGTCAGATTAAAAAAATCTGTTCCAAACCGAGTAAGTTAATTTTACATAAGAAACCATTGTACTGTAATTTAATTTTCCCTCCTTTTTTGGGGGGGGGGCAGTAATAGACTGTGCATCTTACTCTCAGTGGTTTCTTAGATTCGGTGAAGTACAGTAACTTGCTTCTTGAGTACTTAGAAGATGTTCAGTATTTATTGGGTAAACAGCGCCAAGGTTTCTTTCTTAGAAGACCTTCTTCCAGTGCACGTCTTGATATTAATTTTGAACTAAGTTTATTCATTCTAGTCCTAAATAAGTTTATAAAAGATGGGTTAGTAATACTAGTGTTCTTGAACTGAAGTTTCATCCTATTGTTTGGTACCACACAGTGAAGTTAACCTTTCTCTCTAAAAGGATAATCTTTTGATAAGGAGATGAATTTTATTTTCTATTTAATCTCATATTCGGAGTAGATGGCTAAAACCTTCTTTTTCGAAACAAAATAACAGTTTATAGTAGTAGATTGGGAGGTATGCTGGTGTCCGAAAACAGTTGGATGATACATGTATAAGAACACATATGGAAGAATATTTTTGACATCTTTTTTTCTTTCACTTTGTGGCCCTCTCAGTTTTGAAGTTACTTATGTGATTTTTTTTTTTTTTTTTTTTTTTTAAGGATTTTATTTATTTGAGAGAAAAGCACTGGAGAGAGAGCATGAACTCGGGTGGGGGCAGAGGGAGAGGAACAAGCAGACTCCCCGCTGAGCAGGGAGCCTGATGTGGGGTTCAATTCCAGGGATCATGACCTGAGCCAAAGGCAGATGCTTAACTGACTGAGCCACACAGGTGTCCTGAAGTTACCCTATGTGTTTTGAATTTAAGTTATAGACTTTATAAAAAAAAGTTAATGACATAACAGTCTCTAGATGATCTTCCAAATCTAAACCTTGTTAATAGCAAATTGAGAACATGCCTTCTTCACGTTCTGTTCAGCAAACTATTAATGATGCATTGTGGTAGAATTTACAGAGATGAGTTGAGCACTGCTCTGCCTTCAGAGGACTTTAAATCTCTTGTTGGCAAGTGGTTGGGAGTTAAACGTATTGGTATCCCCACTCTGGATTTGAGTGCCACTGTGGTTTAGAGGTCAATAGCATAACTTTCGGAGGGTGTCTAGATCTGAGTTTGAATCCTTATGTTCTCCTTTGTTAGCTTCTGCAAGGTATTTGCCCTCTCCAACTGCAGCTTCCTCAGTAAGGTGGTGGTTTCGAGCACCTAGCACATTGTAGAAGTTCAGTAACTGTTAGTTGATGCTGTATCACATTCCTCATTCTCACCATCATAATTCTCATCTGCATTTCAGGGTTGTGAAAGAACTTTGATGTCAAATAGATCTGACAGGATTCCAGTCTGTCTCTGATGTTTATTAGGTGTGTGGTATCACACTGTCTACTTGAAGGCTACTCTCGAATTTCTCCTTATGGATATTATAGACTGAACTTAGGCTCTTGCCCTCAAACTTGGCTCCTTCTACAGCTTTCCCATCTTAGAGTTGTTTGTATCAGAAACCTGGGAGTCATTCTCTCTGTCTTTGTCTCTCCTCTCAGCCATTCATCTTTCATGTCCTGTTCTGTCTCTTGTCTCAAGTCCGCTAACTCCTCTTCCGTTGCCATCACTTGCATCGAAGCCTGTACCATTTCTTACTCAGACAATTGCTGGGGCTGCCTAACTAAACTTATATTCAGCTTTGCCTAATTACAGTCCATTCTCCACAGAACACCTAGAGTAATCTTTGGAAAAACGTTATCTGATCCTCTTCCCTCCCTCCCTCTCCTTCTAGTTCAGAACTTTTCAGTGGCTTCCTTTTACACCTGAATAAAGTCCAGAGTCCTTCATGTGCCCCGTGAGATCCTATGTGGCTTGGCACCAGAGTCTTCCAGCTTTGTTTCCCTTGTGTTCGGTGATTGTTACACTGGCCTTTTATTTTTTCTTTTGACCCAAATTCTTTCCTGTCTCAAGCGTGCTTCTAGTCCATACTTCCTGCCCTCCACCTATACCACTTTTCCCTACTTTTGTCTAATTCCTTTGCATCCTTGAAGTCTATGCTCACATGATACTTCTTTTGGAAAGCTCTAAAAATCTCTCAGTCTAAATTGGATCTTTCTTTTATGTACTGTCATAGCATGCCGGTTTTTTCTCTGTAGCACTTACCTCCCATTTAAGATCTTTCCATGGAATCTAGTTTTTTGAGGGCATAGACTGTATGGGTTTTGTTCACTGCTCAGTTATTCCCACAGTTTTAGCACTGGTACCTAACACATTGTAAGTGCTCAGTCAACATTTGTTGCAAGGGTGGTACATTTATTGAAATGAAAGAACATTATCTGCCTAATAGGGTTGGTGTAAGAATGAGGACACAAATGGTATCTTACTGCATGTTATGTGGCACATAGTGGGTCTATGATATTATTCTTTTTTTCCCTTCATTCTAAGGATTAAGAAAGGCCTACCAGTTTTGAAGTGATAGGTTGTGACCCACTCGTGGGCAATGAAATCAATTCAGTAGGTCTTACAGTAAATTAAAAAAAAATAAAAGGAATAGAAAAGCAATTATTAGAGAAAATAACATATAGTAAGAACAGGTATTGTTTCCTGAAACTTTTGTTCTGTGGGTGTAATGTATGTACCAGTGGAGATACAACCTATTTCTTAATGTGGGTAATTAATGGGGAAAAGAAAATTGAAAGCCACTATTGTAGCTCTAACACAGAAGCTATGTATATAACTTCTAAGCAACACGGTGTTTAAGTTAGGGCAGCTAAATGCAGATGTATCCAGTTTTTGTTTTTTTTTTAAGATTTTATTTATTTATTTGACAGAGAGAGACACAGCGAGAGAGGGAACACAAGCAGGGGGAGTGGGAGAGGGAGAAGCAGGCTTCCCAACAAGCAAGGAGCCCGATGTGGGGCTCGATCCGAGGGTCCTGGGATCATGACCTGAGTCGAAGGCAGATGCCCAACAACTGAGCCAGCCAGGCGCCCCACGAGTATATCCAATTCTTAAATGTAATTCCATATACCCTCGCTGACTTGTTATATTACTCAAGGCCCTAGAATCTTTCTTAGGCATCAATGTCATCACCAAAACTTATGAGATCTCTCCCTTTTGTATAGAGCCTATAACTATCTATTTCTAACCTGTGTATTTTTTGAAAGTAACTTTCACTTCTGTACATCGTATACCATGGCCTTTTCCAGGGTATTGAAAAGATATCTCTAATATTGTTAGTATTTATTATGGTGACATCTGTCTTATATAAACTATATAGTGTTGATGTTAACATTATGTTATAATGGTATTCTCTAATAGCTCGAAGTACTGCTCTTATTAAATTTTATTGCCCTGGTGACTTTATAGGCTAGTATTATTAGTTTGATAAAATCAAGGTTATCAGATACATATATATATATATATATATATATATATATATATATATATGTAGGGTCATAGAAAGACAGACCCAGACAAAAGGAAAGCAAAGCATTTAAGGATTAGGACCATGATGGTTATGATTGTGGTAGCTTGGTAAATGATTTCATTTTTCAGTGAATTTTTAAAATGCAGGTTTGATAAGCATTTGTGTAACTAATCTATGATTTTCTTCTTTAAGGCCAGTGGTCACTTCCAAACCTTTGATGCTGTTGACTTCCTCAGCATTAATCATTGTTTTGTACTCCAGTCTCCAAGGATGCATAAATTATGATAATGGAAGCAAGAGAAGGGCTGGAGCCTGTGGTTGCTGCTGCATTATTGTGTCCACTGGGATGGTATTTTGTGTGCTTGTCCTCTGCAGATTGTTGGGCTGAGAACTGGATCCCGTTCCCTGCAAAGCTAGAGACAACAATGAATTTTAAAAGGCATGAGAGCAGTCCTGTTAAGTGGTCTGATTGGAACTGTTACAGACTTGATGGAACAAAATTATTCTGGGGATCTTATGAAACCTCACGCAAGCATAGAGCGTCTCCCTCCTCACAGTTAATTTTTTTTGTGGGTATTAGTGGCAAATGCTCAAATAATTCAAATTGTTACCTCCAACCCGCCATAAGGAAAGATTGTGGTCAAGTCACAGAGTTTAGTTTTCAGGTTTTCTCATGACTGATTTCTGTCAGCCATTGCGGACTGGTGAGCTAGATGCTGTCTCATTCTTAGAGAAGGAGCTAAGCAATGGTTCCTTGTTTATTTATATTCTTTTTCATTTTAGAAGTGCGATACTTATTTTGGAAAATTTGGGAAATAAAATATTTAAAATGCAATATAAAAATTTCCCAACCCTCAGGTAAATTCTTGTTATTTTATTATGTATACTTTTCAGTCTATTGTCTGTTTACACATAAAAGAATACTGCATGTGTTTTTTTCTGATGAATTTGAGATGAAATGAATGTTTTTTAGGGAAAATACATTACTAAAGTAGATAAAGAAGATGTAGAACACTTAACCTGGAATGATGTTCTTGGAGGAATTTGATAAAGTTGTCAAAACACTACTCATAAAAAGTTGCTAGTTCCAGATGGTTTAGCTAGTCAGTATTCACATCTTTGTAGATGATGCCTGTGCTACTTAATCTGTTCTAAAATACGTTTTTCAGTGTCATGCTTCTTCATTTTGCTAAGTTGTAGACAAGGAAACTGACGTTGGATAATCAGGGATCGTGCTGTTGCACCAGCCGTTTTTTGAAATCCTACAAGAAAATAAACTCTGTATATTTTGAGTATAAAATGTTATTATTCACTTTAGATATAAATAACTTAAAAATTAAAGTTTTCATCCTACAAAAGATGATTTATCATATATAAGATATTGAAAACAGCAATACAAATTTATTTCCAGTTCTCTATCACTGCCTATAAAAGTCACCTCAAAACTTACCACAGTGCTGGTTTATAATTTCTCATGCTTCTGTGGATTGGCTGGGCTCGCCTTGGCAGTTTTGCTCCGAGTTGTTGGCTGGAGCCACTCATTCAGCTTGGATCTCAAATGTCCAAGATGGCTTCACTTACGTGTTTCCTATTTTACCTGAGTGGCTGGGACAACTGGGTCCTGCCTGGGTCTTTCTCTGTCTCTGTGGCCCCTCTTCATTCAGAAGTTCAGCCTGAGATACATGGCAGCCGGATCCCAAACGGATGAAAGTAGAGCTGCCAAGCCTCTAAAGGCCTCGGTCCAAAAGTGGCTCAGTGTAATTTCTGCTGCGTTCTGTTGTTCAAAGCAAGTCACTAGGTCAGCCTGATTGAAGGAGGGGGAAACAGAACCCCTGGCTTGGTGAGAGAAGTGGCATGTGCCAGAGGTGACATCTTTGAAGACAGTCTATATATTAGTTTAAACAGAACATTGCTAAGAGGCCTTGAAGCCCTCTGCGTGCTCCTTCCTTGAATCTACCCTCCTCCTGTCCCTTACTCCCATCCCCAGATAACCACTGCCCCTTCCCCCATTTTTTTTCATTTTTTTGCTTTTCGTGATCATTTCACCATATATATAGGTATCTCTAAATAATGTTTTATTTAGTTTGCATGATTGATATGTATTTGTTTCTTAAAATAATCTAAGTTTCAACGTAGAATACCTACACTGAAGATTATTTACAAAACTCAGAAATGCAAAAAGGAAAAAAAAAAAAAACTAAAATAGCTTCTACTCCTAATTCATAGGTATAATCATTGGTAACATTCTGGTATATGTTAACAGATGTGCACACTCCCCAATTTATATCTACTATCTCTTGTTCCCTGAATCTGTTTCTTGAGTTTGAGTGGTAAGGGCTTCTGCTTTATCTGAGTCTATAATAATTGGTTCCTGAATTTTGGATGACAGACGGCAAGAACTTGGATTTGTGAGAGATTCATTTAAACATTATCTGACTCTATTAGGATGGTTAGAGCTTGCATAGTGAAGGATAGCTACGTGTGTGTGTGTGTGTGTGTGTGTACGTACATTTGTGTACTAAGTGATAATTCTGTTGGCCCAGGGACCCCACTTCTGTAGTTCTGTAGAACTTCTATTCTACAATATGATTTTTAATGGATATATTGCAGCTCATCACATAAATGTGTCATACTTTAGTCAATCCCTTATAAGCCAGGTTGTGTAGTGTTGCTGTTATAAGCAATATAATAATGATCGTCACATATATTATTAGCATTTCCTTTTAATATATTTCTAGAAGTTGAATTACCTGGTCAAAAGGTTGGTAAATTCTTAAGGCCTTTAGTATGTGATGCCTAATCATATTCCAGAAGACTGTATTCATTATATTCCCACCTAGGAAAATATGAGAAGCTTAAATGAACATTCCAAAGTCTCTGAGGGAAGTTTCCAAAGGGGACTCTCAAAATAACTTAACGTTGAAATAAGTGTATTGCCTCTGTGAGGTTATTATTTTGTGGGGGTGATACTCCTTTGGATGTAAAAATTCTAATATATTAAAAAATCGATCAATTTATATGGCTATTATACCTTCCATATGGGTGATTAGCATTTTCAAGTGTATGTCTTCAGATAAAAGGGTCTCTTCTTCCTCAAACCCTCCAATATTTGGACCAACATGCTGTTTATCGTTTATAATCTCCTATAGTGAAATCTTTGTAATTTTGCATTTCCTATTGTAATTTGGCATAAAGATGAGTTATCTTTCAAAGCAGTTCTAGGGAAGGTAATAATTTCTCATCTTGAAGGCCAGAGATGGGGTCCGAATCTTGTGTCTGCCACTTAGTTTGTGACCTCGTTAATAATCTAAGCTCTAATTGTCATTTCTGAAAAGATGGTAACATCTGAACTTGTTTATGTAGAGAGATTGGGTATTTCTAGAAACAGGGCAGTATTCTCTTGCTGTAGCCCATGGAGTTCTGAGTGAAGTGACCTCCTTGCTTGAACCTGGAGGGAGGATCCCAAGTGAGAGACCAGTTAGTGGACTACTGCACTTTCCGTCCCGGTGGCCATGTTTTTGCCTTGAGAAGGTGTGGGGATAGAGTTAGGTAAGGACTGAGGAGTACTCTTGTCTGTGTTTGGAATACCTCTCTTTACTTTCCTCTTTATGTATCTACTATATTCCTTTAACTTTTTCACTGGATTGTTTTTGAGGATTTTATGAGTGCTAAAGCATGTGAAAGCTCTTTGAAAACTGTACAGTCTTTTTTGAACTCAAAGCAATGTGATGTTTGGCTCTATTCAGAGACTAAATGAATTAGTATCAGAGAGTCAGGTCATTATTTATATTCCTCTAAATTGTTTTCTGATATTTGTTACAGATTTTTGTTACAGCTATTTGTCATGGATTTTTGATGTATCAAATGTTCCCAGTTTAGGAGGGATTCATGTAAATAAGTTTATAAAATACTTATTTGGAATTATAAATCTCCTTAGACACAACTTCATCCACAGCATTTTTCTCAGACCAGTCCATAAAGCCCATTTCATCCTCCTCCTCCTCCTCGAGAGAGAGAGAGAGAGAGAGAGAGAGAGAGAGTGTGTGTGTGTGTGTGTGTGTGTGTAGTGTAGTGTAGAACTTGGTGTAGATGATAGTTTGGACCTTGGAGTCGTACAGACTTTAGGCTAAATCTTGGCTTTGTCCCTTAGTAGCTTCGTCACCTTGGAGATATCAGTGAACGTCTGAGATTTGTTCTCTTCTTCCGTAATGAATAATTGTGCCTATTTCATAGGATGGCTGTGAAGATTAAAAAAGAAAATGTAAAGTCAATTTGGGGCCCATTGGCAGACAGGTCCTCAATAATTGTTTCCTTTCTCCTTACCCTGTGAATATATTGTTGTAGGTTTTCCTATTCTTTTGAATCACTCCACTAGTTTTGTTTTTGTACAGATTGCTGGATTGTCCTGAAAGACTAAATTATAGATATATTTTTGCCTCTTCGTATTGTTATATGTTATGTAATGAGGGAGAATAATAGAGTCAGTGTAGAAAATCAGATAGGTCATAATAACGTGTATCTTTAGGAATTCTCTTAGAAAACATGCTTTTAATAAATTAAAACAGTTGCCCCATTTTAGGTACTAGAAGTTATTCCTGATCTGCAACACAATGGCTCTTTGCAATCATTGACTTTTTGATGCTTTTTGAATTAGATTTGTTCAGTATATGCAGTTGTTTAGTTGCGTGAATTTATTGAAGCAGTTCTGTGGTCAAATGTGTATTGGGGGGGTGTCAGGCTTTCCACATTTGCTGATTATCTAGTTAGGAATACTGCTTATGCTGGTCAGTGGTTCCTGCTGATTTAAAAACAGAAGGTGCATCTGTAGACAGTGCTTAGATTGTATAAAATTGGTTGCATTAGCATCTGACACTGCAGGAGAGCAAATTATATCTTGAACGAAGAATTTTAAAGAATACAGCTATTTGTGATATCTTTGTAATGGAGGTACCATTTTATCTCCATCATCTTAATTTCAGTAAGATCTAATTTCCTACCCAGCCACATCTCTTCTTTTCTAGTGGGATTTAGTCTTTATAGGTTGAATCGTTTTTAGTTTTATATTTTTAATGAAGAAGATTGTCAGCAGCAGGATTTTCTGTAAGGAATTGTAATTCATTTTGTTTTCAGCTGAAGTTGGAATCATTGCTAAACTCATGAAAATATCATTCAATGAATAAGGTCTTAACAGTTTAAAAAATATTGTGTTAATATTATTCCAGTTATTGCATCTTTAGTTTTTCATGTTTAAATATTTTTTAGGTAGCATCACTTGGGCATTGTTCTATTAATAAAGAAGTGGTTGTTCTCTGATTTGATTGTTTGAATTGTGTGAATTGAAGAGTAATGTTTTTTTAGCATGACACTTTGGGAACTGCTACTTGGTTAGGATACTTTTGTTCCAAGGTCTCTTCGAGTCAGTTCCTATTAAAAGTGAAATGTGACAACCTGTATAACGATGAGAATATTTGAACAATACAAACTTGTATTATTATTGTATGGCTTTGAGGAAAACCTCATACTGTGTCTAATTGAATTTATTATGCTTAATGAATATTTAAACTAAAGAGTACCTTTTTTATTTCCTTGACCATTGAGTTTACGTTTTTAAGTATATGTAAAATATACTATAATGTAGAATGCTGAAAATTTGCAGCCTAAGAGATAATTATACAGCAGTTGCATTATAGCATTTCCAAAGAAATACTGTTAAAAAAATTATATTCTCAATAAGTTCTAATAGATGGCAGAAGAAGGAAGGGGTAAAAAATAGTAAATTAACATTTGCTTTCATTAATAGTTCCTGTGAATTTTTATAAAGGAATTGATCACAGTGAATTTATTTGGTAAATTATCAATCTCCATATTACACACCTTTTTAAGAATGCCTTGGAGTGTCGTATTCAGAAACATATCATTAACTTAAAATGGTGTTCTTTCCCTTTTTCAAGAGAACAAGGAATTCACATTTAACTGCTTGATACTAGCTATATTATGTAAATTATTATGGTAAGTGTAATATTATGTAAAAATCTCCCAAGTAGTTACAAAGTAGTAGTAGTTATATGAGGATTTATATGCAGTGAAATAATTTTTTTTTAGTTTATTCAAGAATATCACTGTGAATGAAGTTTAGTGATGATTACAGCAGTATCAAAGTAAGGCATTTCTCCTAACATTGTAACTATCAAGCTACATTACCAGAGTGACCGTTTTCTAAATTTAAGCTTTGGAAAGGAGAGGGAAGGCGTGAGAGTGTGACTTTTGAGGGCTAGATAAAAGTTTGGATTTGTGTCCCCTTGAAACTTGGCATTTTATGACTGTAAAAGAAAGCTCGTAGGAATGCCTGACCACTTTGCTGTTGCCCAGTTTTTTCACTTGCTAGGTAGTTTAGTATCTGTTTGGATTCTTTACCCTTTTGTTGGATAAAGCTGAATCAGTCTTTTTCCTTGGGTCTAAGAAAAATTGACCCAGTATATTCTGTCCTACCAAATGTCATTAGCTATGACTTGTTATGTTTATGGGATATTAAGAAATATCAAATCCTTATCTTAAACATTTTTTGGATGAGGAGGACTTTGCCAGCTGCCCTTAGGAGTTAGGAGTAAATGGCTTTGTCAGGCAGTTCTGCTATTTTGAGAGACAGTTGACTATCTGCTTGAAAACAGTTGCCTGCTGATAGCATTCATAAAAATAAATTTCAGGGGTGCCTGGGTGGCTCAGTGGGTTAAAGCCTCTGCCTTCGGCTTAGGTCATGATCTTAGGGTCCTGGGATCGAGCCCTGCATCGGGCTCTCTGCTCAGCAGGGAGCCTGCTTCCCCCTCTCTCTCTGCCTGTCTCTCTGCCTGCTTGTGATCTCTCTCTCTGTGAAATGAATAAATGAAATCTTAAAAAAAAAAAAAAATCAAGGAAATACAAATCAAAGCCATGAGATACATACTACTACTTACATGAGAGTGGTAGAATATTTTGAAAGTTGAATAATACCAAGTATTGGTGAAAATGTGGGGCCACAAAAACTCAACTCTTTTGGCAATACCTAGTAAAGAGAAAGGTGCTCATACCCTGGGAACCAACAGTTTCACTTTTAAGTAGATGATGTAGAGAAATTCTCACATGTGCACAAGGAGATAGAATCAAGAATGTTCATAAGAACATTTTTTTTTTGTAATAGAGAAATATTGAAAACCTAAATGACCATCTCTAGAGGAAATGGATAAATTAGGACTTATTTGTAATCGGAGAACTGTATAGCAATTAAAGTGAATGAATTCTGTCTACTTAAAACAAATTGGATAAATCTCAAAAATATAATTATAGTAAAAGCAAGTTGATAAAGCAGTATACAGATATGTAAATGTTAAAATTACGAAACTGTTTTGTCATGTGTGCATTCATACGTATTAACAGTATAAAAGCATGGAGGGGAAGGCTGCACTCTAACCTCAAGACTGGTGATTCTCTGGAAGGAGGAGAAGAATGAGATGAGGGTGGAAGGTGGTGCTTTAGCTATATTTGTAAATAGAAATGTTGCAGAAGTTTATTTCTGCCCATCAGTTGGTGAATTAATAGACAAAATGGAGTATATTCATATAATGGAAAACTTTTCAGCCGTAAAAAGAAACTACTGATATATGCCACGGGCGAGCTTCAAAAACATTATGCTAAGTGAAAGAAGCAAGACACAAGGGCGCCTGGGTGGCTTAGTGGGTTAAGCCTCTGGCTTTGGCTCAGGTCATGATCTCAGGGTCCTGGGATCGAGCCCCTGCATCAGGCTTTCTGCTCAGCAGGGAACCTGCTTCCCCCCCACCCCCACCTGCCTCTCTGCCTACCTGTGATCTCTCTGTCAAATAAATAAATAAAATCTTAAAAAAAAAAGCAAGACAGAAGACACCACATATTGTATCATTACATTTATTGAATGTCCAGGAAAAGCACATTTAAAGGGATAGAGTAGATTAATGGTTGCTTGGAACTGGGGTAGGAAAATAGATTAACAGTAAAGGGGCATGAGGAATTTCACTGGGATGATGAAAATGTTCTAAAATTGATTTATGGTGATGGTTGCACAATTTGGTAAATTTACTAATAATCATTGAAGTATGCAATTGAAATGGGTGAATTATGCAATATGTAAAATGTTCCAAAATGAAGTTGTAAAAAGTTAATATTTATTAAATCTGTTTGGCAGTCATTGTAAAAGTATTTCAGGGGTCCAGTTAAAAATGATTAAATAGGACACCTTTTCATGTCATTTATAGTTCCAAATCACTTTGTTACTTTTAAAAATGTATTGAGATTTAGAAAGCGGTAAATCCACAAAGTGTGTAGCTTCATGAATGTACGTTGTTGTGTAGCCCTTACTCAGATCAAGATCATTTATATTACAGTAATGTGATTATAGTTAACAATGCTGAATTGTATACTTGAAATTTGCTAAGAGGGTACATCTTAAATGAATGTTCCAGCCACACATGAAAAATGTGTGAACACATGAAAAATGTAACTGTGTGAGGTGATGGGTGTATTATGTAGGTGGGTTGTGGTGACTATTTAACAATGTATATGTATATCAAAACATCAAGTTGTACACTGTAAATTATACCTAAATAAAACTGGAGTAAAACATCTTATGTGGCACTCCAGAAAGCTCCGTTGTGTTTCCTCTTAGCATCCTCCCTTCTTTTGCCTCCAAAGGCAACTACTGTTTTATTATCATTATGTATTAGTCTTGTTTTTGAACTTCATAGAAATGGGATCATATAGTTTCTTTGGTTTAAAAATATGCCTGAGATTCATCTATGTTGTTGCATGTAGTTCATTCTTAAAGATTTATTTATTTTAGAGAGCAAGTGTGTGAGTGGGGGGAGGGGAGAGGGAGAGAACCTCAAGCAGACTCCCAGCTGAGCATGGAGCCTGACACAGAGCTCGATCTCATGACTCTGAGATCGTGACCTGAGCCAGAATCACCAGTCGCACACTTAATCGACTGAGCCACCTAGGTGCCCCTGGTTCATTCCTTCTAATTGCTGTCCAGTCTTCCACTGTAAATATACTGCAATTTGTTCATCCTTCCATTGATTGACACTTTCGTTTTACTCTTAGCAATAAAGCTGCAGTGTCTTTTGGTAAACATACACACTTGTTTCTCTTGGATATATTTCTAAGTAGAATTACTGGGTCATGAGTTGTGTGTATGTTGAGTTTCGCTAAATATTGTCAAATTTCTAAAGTAGTTGTGCCAGTTTATTCTCCCTCTAGCGGTCTGTGAGAGTTCCAGTTGCTCCACATCCCCCTGAATGGCTCTGTGGGCTTGGGTTTACCATACTCTATTTACCCATTGCCCTATTGACTGATATTTAGGTGGTTTCATATTTTCAGTACTTTGAATAAAACTCTCATGAACTTTTTTGTAGAAGGCAGTGCTTCGATGAGTTCCATAAATGCTTTCCTAGAAATAAAATTGGTGATTTAAAAATGCATGGACATTTAAAATTGATTCTGTTTGTGTTGCTAAAAAATTATACTCAATTGCTTTCCATCCAACCACATTCTCAATTACCAAGTATATGAGAGTGCTTGTTTCCCCAGATGCTTCAGTCTCCATATGTTTCCCATACTTTTAACCTTTCCAAACTTATGAGGGGAAGAAAACAACAGGAGTTAGGGGACCGTAAAACTTCAGCACTTTGCAGCCCTTTTCTGGAATCTTTCAGGGTGGTAAGGTAAGGGGTCTGGTGTCCCATCTCCTTTGAAAACGCTTTCATTTTGAAGGCTATGAGGGGAAGGAGAGGCCAGGTTGATCTCTTAATGGGATCTAGTCAAGTCTTCATGCAAGAAGGAGGAAAGAATTCAAGCTCAAATCATAATGTTGGCTACATAGTTGGCTAGCGCCCGGACTATGTTGGGAAGGGATAGAGGAGCAGATACAATTCTTTGGCAGAGGCTGCTGCCTTTCTTACCTCATTTGATTTAATTTACCTGTTCACCCTTCCTTTCAAAACTGTCCTAATTTCCGTTGTACCCGAGCAACTTCAGGAGAGCGTTTGTTGCCTCTTATGCGGGAGATGCCACAGATTATGTCTCTTGATGCCCTCTTCATGCCTAACATGCTACTAGTAGTGGGCATGTAAATTCAGTGAATGGACTCTTACTGGGCTCACTGGACTTTTTTTTTTTTTCTTCCCACTTTGGAAAGGAAATGTCAGAATAGTACGACAGCCTCCTATTACTGCTCCTCAAGACTGGACCTTCCCGGAGAGGGCCAGCGGTGAGCAGCTGAGGACAAGGCCTGGCTCGGAGCCCAGCACGAGTTAGTAAGGGCTCCTCTCTGGCCGAACCGGGATAATAGGACGAATGTAAAAGATCGAGTGTCTCCCAGGGAAAGGAAAGGGGAGCAACCAGACAGCTGCGCTGGCGAGGAAAGGCCAGGATTTTTAAGTCCAGCTCAGAAATAGAGCTGTGGTGAGGACTTCGGTTACACGTAAGCAGAGGCTCCGAGAGAGGAACTGAAGCCCTGGTTACTGCAGAAGCGGTTGCGTTCTTCGTATGCCTCCTACTTAACGGTGGCTTTGGGAGGAAACCGAGTATTAAGCATTTGCTAGGTGCCAGCTACCTTTCAAAGTGCTTCACTTCCATTATTAATCCTGAAAATTCTGTGAGGCAGACGTTTTTATGCCCCATTTACAGATCGGGGCAGTGGGGCTCAGAGAAACGGATTTGTCCAGGATCACACAGCTGATAAGTAGTTGAATTGAGATTCTAATTTAGGAATGACTTCAGTGCTGGGGCTCCTGGGTGGCTCAGTTGGTTAGGTGGCTGCCTTTGGCTCAGGTCATGATCCCAAGGTCCTAGGTCCAAGGTCCCACATCGGGCTCCCTGCTCAGCGGGAAGCCTGCTTCTCCCTCTCCTGCTGCAGCTCCCCCTCTTGTACTCTCTCACTTGCTCTCTCACTCTCTCTCAAATAAGTAAAGTCTTTAAAAAAGAAAAAGAGAATGACTTCAGTGCTCACTCTCTTCACTTGCCACACTATTATGAAAAATAATATTAAAAATAATAGTAATGTCTAAAATATGCTGATTGCTTACCACACGCCAGGCATTAATTCAACTTCTTTAAGTGTGTTATTTCATTTACTATCCTATAAAATAGATGCTATCTTAATCCCCACTTTACAGATGAGGAAACTAAGCAGAGAAAGGTTAAATGACCTTCACTAGGTCACACGGCTAATTACTAGAAGAGTCTCTATTGAAATCCTGTCCACACCACCTTCTTGGGTCATAGTCTGGAATGATCTTGCCTGGATGGTTTCTAAGCAGCTTCAGTAGCCTTGAGAGTCTTCAACCTTCTCCTCTCAGGGACAGGGATCACCTTATTGTTTACTGTTCGTATAATCCTGCAGGTGCCAGAGGCTTCCAGAAAGCGTATAACTAGACTTGCTGTGTATGTTAAGCTACTGTGGCAGCATATGGGTTGTCTACCGTCAGGTGAGATACTGGAGGTAGCAGTGCTACTTGTATTACATAGTCCTGGGGTAGGGCCATGGCAGGTTTGTCCAGAGCAGGTTTGTCCTGACGAGGATGCGTAGTGAGAAGGGCCTGATCAGTGCCCTGAGATAGCCCTCCGTAGTCTGAGTTGGCTGCATCCTGTGAATTCAGTTGTCCATCCCCGCCCCCAGTTGCAGCTGGGAAGACCCAGCCCTGACAAAGTCCCATTCCTATTCTGAGGGATGAGTTGCTTGTTTGTTCAAAGGTATGTGTGTGAGGGACTGTGCGAGCAAGTCTGAGAGAAACCATAAGAAGACAATCTTTGCCAAACCTTTATCTCAGTGCTCCCTGAGCACAGACTAATTCTCTGAGAATCCTAGTTTATTCTGTCTTGAGCAGCTTAAAGTTAGTGGAATTTTGACAGTGGTTAGCTTTAGAGGCACTGGAGGGTTTGGATTGTTTTTCTGTCTGTCTTGTGTACCAGCCCTCTGCTGCCCTCTTGACTGCTCCCCTCTATGCCCCCAACAGCCCACATTTCCTGTGTGTCCTGTTTCTCAAGCCCTGGCCCCTTACCTGGCTCCACGGAGCCCGCCCTCACTTGTCTGTTGGCATGGATGCGGAGTCCAGAGGCTGGGGAAACCTTGCCGATTTCACCCAGGGGAGGGTTGTGTTTTTAAGACTATTGAAGAAATGCGAAGCGAGGAGGAGAGCTCTCGTAGCATTATTCCAGGCTAAGAATCCTGTTATCTCCTATATATAAGGTTTTATTGGTTGAATTTCAACCAATTTCAATCATTTCAACCAAATGGAGGCTGGGCCTTTATAGAATACAAGTTTTATAGTAATGGCAGGAGGGAGAAAACCCCTCCAGATAATGAAGCGAAACCATGGAAGTCATGGAGCCAAGCGGAGAGGACGAAAGGAGGCTTTAAAATTCTCATTGTTACGTCAAGTGTATCAGTCTAGTTTAGGACAATTACTCAATTACTGAGTTAAATTGCTTCTTAATGCAAAATACATATTTCAGTGTTCAGACTTCCTAAATCCTTAATTAAAAAAAGGCATATATAGAATGGTATTTAAGTATTGGCGACTACTGCTTAAATTTAGAATTTTATTTCATTGAAAGGACTTTGTTTTGTTTTCTTTTATGAGAGTCTTAACTCTGTAGGATGGTTGGCCACAGGGAAAACCAGAAAGAAGTCCTTTACTCAGGGCTATTTTCCTTTAAAGGATACTTGTAGCCATGGATATTTTACCAAAGCAGTGAGTTGTCTGAGGATTTTTAGATCATAGAATGACAGAATTTTAGAGTTGAAAGAACTTTTTTAGTCAACACTTTCAGTTTATATTTGAGAGAATTCATATTCAAAGACTTTTTTATGATCACATAGTGGCAGAATCTAGGCCTGCTGATTCCCAATCTAACACTTTAATATTCATGCTAAATCTTATGTTATAATGTTATTGTGAATGTCTGAAAGGCTACTGAAAATAATGGCACATTAAAAGTCAGATGCTGTTCAGGTGTAGGAGACACAAAACTAAATAAAAGTGGTTCAGCTATCAAGAAGGCTTGGACTAAGGTAGAGAAGGTCAGCGGAAGATTGTCCAGTGTGATACAAGATGTGTATCAGTCAAGGTCTAGTTGAAGATGAGAGAGACCACTCCATCAGAAAAGGAGTAACTACAGAGAATTTAGTCTTACATAATCCTTGGAAAGAGTGGAGGAATATGCTTCAGGCTAAATCTCCAGGAATGACTTTCAGAATCACACTGCAGAAGTAGCACACCAAAAGATTGACCACGTCTGCCATGTCAGGAACCTGAGGGATTCTGGAAGCTGCTATCCCGAATGTCAGTCTCAGGGGTATTCCCACCTTTGACCACTTGGGCTTAGGAAGTCTCCATCAAATTTGTTGCCTCCAGAGCCATCATGCCATTCCTGCTAGTTCTGCATCAGAAAAATAGGTTCTTCATGTTACCTCCCAGCTCTCTTCCTGCCGGTGCTCTAATTTCAGGTCTCACCATGTGGATCTGATTGGTGGAACCAAAATCATACCTGAGATGAAGTTATTGGAATTTTGTTATTGAACCTCTCTGAGTTCAAATCCTGGCTTTTACATTTACCCATCTATGTGATGATGAGCCGGTGAGGTAACCGTACTTACCCTGTAGAATCGTCAAGCTTGGGTGCCTTGACAATGGCTCAGTGGGTTAAAGCCTCTGCCTTCGGCTTAGGTCATGATCTCGGGGTCCTGGGATCGAGCCCCGCATTGGGCTCTCTGCTCAGCAGGGAGCCTGCTTCCCCCTCTCTCTCTGCCTGTCTCTCTGCCTACTTGTGATCTCTCTGTCAGATAAAGAAATTTAAAAAATCTTAAAAAAAAAAAAAAAGAATTGTCAAGCTTAAGTGACATGACAGGGTATATGGCTCTCACAGTATGTGACACAGCATAGGCATTTTGTGAAGTCTTTTGGAGGAGACTTGACCAGAAGCACCCCTAAATTAATCTATCTTGGGAAATGGTACAAAGGCATTTTAGAGTAGAGTTCAACTCAGAAAGCATTTATGGAAGGCAGTCTGCTCTGTGCTCAGCACTGTGCTTGAATGCTGGGGTGCCTTGATTCTTGGGAGGAGTACAGATGGTAGGGAGATACGGGTCCTGGCCTCGGGAACTGCTTATTTTATTTATTAAGAAGACAAGTACTTAGAGAAGTAACAGTCTAAGATAGTAAATGATTAGATGTACAAGCAGGTGTTAATAATTTGATGCTACCAAAACAGTAAATATTATAGAAACTCAGAGGAAATCAGTCAATGTGGGCGAAAGTAGTCAGAGGTAGGTTCCTGGAAGAGGCAGATGGGGACATTATATGCTGTTGTGGGCCATTTAAATCAAATTTCTCAGGAACATATTTATTTACAAAGGTTTTTTTGTGGTGTGTGTGTGTGTGTGTGTGTGTTTAAATTATGAACCTTGTTTAAAGATGTGGAAAATTCAGGAAATAAGGAAAATCCCTGTAATTTCACAACTCAGGCTCTCATAGGTAGAAGGTGGGTTTCCATTTAGTGTCTTTTGAAAAACTTTTTTAAAAATAGTAATTGCTATTACAGTGTGATAAATCTTTATATTCTATTTTGAGTTAATTCTTCATAATGCAATGATGTTAGCATTTCCCCATGTTATTACAGATACAACCTAATTTTAATGGTTGCATAGACGTTGGGTCACTTGAGCTTATTAATACTCCCAATTTTTGAAATGAAGTTTGAAACAAACATAAAAACAATTACTTATATTTCCAATTATTTCCTTGGGATAGATTCTGAGAAGTGGAATTACTAGGGTGTGGATTGTGGACGTTCTCAGTGCTTTGGAAATGTATTGCCAAATTATTTGCTGGAAGGAGTGGTTGAATATATGCTCCCTTTCTTCCTTCATTCTTTTAGACTCATTCGGTATTTATGTGCTAGACCCAATTCCAGGTTCTGGGGATATAGTAGTGAGCAAAATAGGTAAAAATCCCTGCCATCATAAAGCCATCTATACTAGTAGGGGAAAACAGATAATAAGAGAGTATATAGTTTGTTGGATGATAAAATATGCTAAGAAGAAAACACAAGAAAGGAGAATAAGGAATGGTGGGGATAGGGAAATTATAATTTTAAATAAGGTGATTGGGGAAGGCAGCACTAGGAAAGTAACTTGTGAATGAAGACAGCACATGCGTCATTCCTTGGTATTTATCCAACGGAATGAACAGCAAGGAAAAGGGCCATGAGGTGGAAGCATGGCTTGCAGGTTTGAGGAACAGCACGTAGACCTGTGTGCCTGGATCAGGGAGTCGGGGAGGGGGGGCAAAGTAATAGGAAGTGAGGTCAGAGAGTTGCTGGTAAAGGAGGACCTGACTTCAGTAACAGGATTACTCTGGCTGCTGTTTTGAGAACAGTCTGTAGGGAAGCAGAAGCAGAAGCAGAGACACCCGTTAGGTGACTGTCGTAGTGGAAATGATGGTGACTTAGACCAGAGCGGTAGTGTGGAGATGGAGAGAAATGGTCAGAACTTGAATTTATTTTGAAGATTTAGTTGACAAGTTTGGCTGACAGATTGCATCTGAAATGTGGGAGAAGGATCAGGAGTTCAGTTTTGGACATGTTAAATTCGAGATGTCTGCTAGGCATCCAAGTGGAGATGTTGAGTAGACAGTTAGATAAATGAGTCTGGAGTTGGAAGAAATAAATGTAAAATTGACAGTGCATATTTGTATTTGAAGTGATGAGACTGAAAGAGGCCAGCAAAAGAGGACATCAAGAAAGAAAAGTGAAGTCCAGGGACTGAGGTCTGGGACCCTTGAATTGGAAGAGGTCTGCAAGGAGCTTAAGGAGAAGCCGTGAGGCAGGGGAGTGGGACGCTGTGGAAGCCACATAAACAGAGAAAGTGGAACCCATCAAGGATGTCAGATGGTGCTTATAGGTCAAGTAAGATGAGGGCTGAGGATAGATAATTGATGTTAGGAGTAAGAAGTGAGTTGGTGTGGTCATTAGTGCGTGAGCAGTTGTATAGCAGTGGTGGGGTAGAAGCTTGATTGGCACAGGTTTAAGAGACTGAGAAGAGAGGAACTGGTAAGGTGGGAACAGACATCCTTTTGAGGTACCTGGCTTTAAAGACAGCGAAAGAAATGGGGTGGTAGCTGTGGGGGTTGACCTTTTACAAAAGATTTGCAGAAATAACGGTATGTTTGCATGCTGATGGGAAAGCTCCAGTAGAGAGGTAAAATTAATAACACAGGAGAACTGGTAGAGCAATGTCTTAGTTGGTGAGAGGGGATGGGATCCTAGTTCACAAGTGGAGGAAGAGCCTTTGCAAGGCGGGCACGGATAGTTCTTTATGGTAGTAGGATGAAGGCAGCGTCTGTGGGTCAGTGATAAGTGGGTAGAAGTAGTGGTGGAGGCTTGTGGGAGTGCTCTTCTGATTGGTTTTCTTAGTGAAGGGGCAAATGAGGTAATTAGTGGCAATTGAGGTTATAGAAGATTTCAAGGGAGAGAGGAAAGTATGACATAGTCACGGAGGAGAACAAGAGAGTGAATGAATTAAGGAAAATGTATAATTACTCAAGTTCACTTACAGTAAATAATCAAATTTAAAGCTAATATTTTAGTATTTTAAACATAGGGTGATTTTTCTCCACCTGGTACAGGGGTGCAGGTGGGTCATTGGATTTAACAAGGATGGTTGGACTTTTGCCAAGTGAGGTTGACAAAGTAAGAGAGGCACAAAGATGTTGAAGATGTATGGAAAAGAATGGTTATAAATAGAATTTAAGCTGGGTGAGGAGGATAGGGTGGACCTGAGTTGGATCAAGGACACTGAAAAGGTTGATATAGTGTCCCCGTGGGATTGAAGAATGAAGGCAGAATACTGTAGGGACTGAACTAGAAGGGCAGGAGGTAGGTCGTGGTTGGAGGCTGAGGTGTTTAAAACTGATTTTGAGGGAGTTTTAGTTATTGGTAACTGTAGAGTTTAGGTTTGATCACGAGAGTGAGTAGCTGAGATTGGGTAGAAAACCTGGGCAGGGAGGAGGCCAAGGAATCAAGAATTCGGGAGTTTGAAGGATTGGCTATGTGCATACTTGAAATCGCTAAGATTGTGGTGCGAGTGCTGGTAGATTGAGGGGCAGTGCACCAGGATCCATGTGACTCAGGAATGAGGAGTAACCCTAGGATTAGTAGACGACAGCAGGGCAGAGTGGGAGTGGGGAGTGTAGTCTGGTGAGCTCAGGTTAAAATCTGAGATTTTGGAAAATGAGGGAGAAAGGTCTAGAAGTGGAAACAAGGAACAGAGGCTGCTTACCCTGCCTCCAGATCAGTGGGAGGGATGGAGAGGAAGCACCATTTGAGAGGCCTACAGAGGAAGCCAGCATTAGGTCAGAGGAAGAACGGAGGAATGGGAAGGGAGCTTAGCGCGAAGAGATTAAGAATTGTGCTGATCACTGACCAGGAGTGCCAGAAGTCAAGTGAAGGAGTTTCAGCGAGATTGCCAGTTTTGTTGTTCCTTTGCCAGCTACACTTAAAATTCACTGTACTTGTGATAGATGACATGGTTCTTTGTCTTTTTAATTTTTTAAACTGCTAGCGTAATTGAATGTTAATTCATAGAGGAATATACAATTGGCCACGTTTATAAATTGTGATGTCTAAGAGCATGTTTTGGAAGGGTCCGATTTGGATGAGAAAAGAGGAGAAAGATGAGCAAAGCATGTCAAGTTTTGTGGGAAAGTGGATTGATCAGCCTGGCTAGATTTGGGAATTCGTTTATTATGATGATGATGATGATGATGATGTTATGTTAGTCACCATACAGTACATCATTAGTTCTTGATGTAGTGTTCCATGATTCATTGTTTGTGTAGAACACCCAGAGTTCCATGCAATACGTGCCCTCCTTAATACCCATTGCTGGGCTAACCCATTCCCCCACCCACCTCCCCTCTAAAACCCTGTTTGTTTCTCGGAGTTCATAGTCTCCCATGGCTCCTCTCCCCCTCTGATTCCCCACCCTTCATTTTCCCCTTCCTTCTCCTGATGTCCTCCATGCAATTCCTTATGTTCCACAAGTAAGTGAAACCATATGATAATTAACTTTCTCTGTTTGACTTATTTCACTTAACTTAATCTCCTCCAGTCTCATCCATGTTGATGCAAAAGTTAGGTTTTCATCCTTTCTGATGGCTGAGTAATATTCCATTGTGTATATGGACCACATCTTCTCTATCCATCCGTCTGTTGAAGGACATCTCCGCTCCTTCCACAGTTTGGCTATTGTGGACATTGCTGCTATGAACATTGGGGTGCATATGGCCCTTCTTTTCACTACATCTGTATCTTTGGGGTGAATACCCAGTAGTGCAATTGCTCAGTTATAGGGTAGCTCTATTTTTAATTTTTGAGGAATCTCCACACTGTTTTCCAGAGTGGCTGCACCAACTTGCATTCCCCCCAACAGTGTAAGAGGGTTCCCCTTTCTCCACAACCTCTCCAACATTTGTTATTTCTTGTCTTGTCAATTTTTGCCATTCCAGCTGGTGTAAGGTGGTATCTCATTGTGGTTTTGATTTGAATTTCCCTGATGGCTAATAATGTTGAACATTTATTCATGTATCTGTTAGCCATTTGTATGTCTTTTGAGAAGTGTCTGTTCATGTCTTCTGCCCATTTTTTTGACTTGATTATTTGTTTTTGGGTGTTGAGTTTGAGAAGTTCTTTATAAATCTTGGATATTAGCCCTTTATCTGTAGTGTCATTTGCAAATATCTTCTCCCATTGGGAATTCATTTTTAAGAAACAAATGAAATTGGGTGGTTTGGTCTTTTTTTTTTTTTTTTCCCCCCTAAGATTTATTTGAGAAGAGAGAGCACGCGTGCTTGCATGGTGGAGAGGGGCAGAGAGAAACTTTATAAGACTTCTGTACTGAGCGTGGAGCCCGATGCAGAGTTTGATCCCAGGACCCCAAGATCACAACCTGAGCCCAAACCAAGAATTGGAGGCTTAACTGACTGTGCCACCCGGGCAGCCCAGGTGTTTGGTCTTAATGGCCAGGCTAAGGATTCTACGTGGTTCTAGCTTTATAACATAAAGGTCTTGAAACATGTTAAAAGTAGTATAGGTCCTCAAAAAAATTAAACATAGAATTACCATATGATCCAGCAATTCCAGTTCTGGACATATGTCGTGAAGAAGTGAACAATAGGGACTTGCACAAATATTTTTACGCTCGTGTTCATGGCAGCAGCATTATTTTTAAAAAATATTTATTTGAGAGAGCGAACAAGAGAGCAGGAGCAGGGGAGCAAAGGGAGAGGGAGAAGCAGGTCTCTGCTGAGCAGGGAGCCCAACATGGGGCTCGATCCTAGGACCCTGGGATCATGACCTGAGCCAAAGGCAGACACTTAGCCGACTGAGCCACCTAGGCGGCCCTCATAGCAGCATTATTTATGTTAGCCAGAGATGGAAGAAACTCAAGTGTCCATAGACAGATATGGATAAATAAAATGTGGTATTCTTACAATGGAGTATTTATTATTCAGCCTTAAAAAGGAGGGAAGTTCTGACACAGCTACAACATGGATGAGCCTTGAAGATGTTGTGCTGAGTGAAGTAAGCTAGGCATACCGGACAGGTATTGCATGATTCCATTCATATGAGGTACCTAGAGTAGTTAAATTCATAGAGACAGAAAGTAGAATGGTGGTTGCCAGGGGCTACGGGGAAGGGAAAATTGGGAGTTATTTAATAGATTCAGAGTTTTAGTTGGAGAAGTTTTGGAAATAGATAATAGTGATGGTTGTACAATAACATGAATGGACTTAGTGCCACTGAGTTGTATATTTAAAAATGTTAAAATGGCAAATTTTATGTATATTTTACTTCCTGCTTCCCCCCAAGCTCCCCCCCCCCCCCAGGGGTTTAGGGTATAACAGGTACCATATAGGATATATGGTACAGATAAGGACTAGGCAGCAATGGCTTGTTTCCAGGGGAAGAGAGGCAGAATTTTGTTGACAAGAAAGTCTTCTGGTTGACAGGCATAGTATGTTTCCCTTGCTAGTGTATCAGCTTTGTGTATACTGTATGCAGTAGTTTGGCCTTAGCATTGGGGTTCTCAGTTTTGTTTAAGAGGTGCTTGGGAAACACATTTTCCAAGTAGGAAAACATTTCTCTACGTTCTTATCCATTCTGTTTAGAAAAAAAATTTCTTTTTCATAGATTATCCAAGGATACCCTCTAGTCTTCAAAATTATTCTAAGTTGTTAATAGGAATTCATCTTTTCATTATCATGTTTGCTGGTTGAATTGAGTGCTAGTTACTTTGGAGTCATTCTATTTATATCCTGAACTTGGCAAAGGAGTTTAAATAAAGAAATTGGAAAGCTCTCATTCATAATCTGCTAAGGCCTATTTCATGACAACATGTTTTGGTTATTTGTCCAGATGTATTCTTATTGTTGAGTCACAATAATAACTAGAAGACAGATCAACAGGAGGACATACATAAATAAAGCCAAAAAAGAAAGCCACTGTTGGGAGTCTGATGGATCCAGGCTGAATCCCAGCTCTGTTGCTTAACTGAATTTGTTCTTAGTGAGCGTCACTCTTGTTTATAAAGCAGGGGTACATCTACTTACCTGGCAGAGTTTTGTTATGATTAAGATAATAAAATAAACCACCTATGGCAACTACTGGTATACATAGGCATTCAGTAAATGGTAGCTGGTAGTATTCTAATTATTACTGCAAAAATGTTTAATGGATTTCTGTTTCTGAAACCCAGGATGCAAACTTAGAAAGCAAAGAAATTAGCAGAAAGGTCCTTCAATTTATACAGAGATTCACCTCAGGGTTTCTGTAAGTCTGGGAGAGTCCCTAGTGCATTTGATGTTTACAGATCATTAGCAAACAGATGCCAGGAGGCAAATAAACTGTAGCTTAAGGATTTTTGAACCACTGACGATAAAGAGAAAATCAGTTTCTGATAAAGTTATAACATTTCTAGGTAAGTAATGGCAGGCAATGGGAAAATTTTAATTGGGTTTATAAAAGTTTATTTCAGGAACACATGTATTTCCAATTTGAGGCATACCTATACATCTGTAGCCTTCTAATTTATAGTGCTTGCTTATTTCTCCACTGGGGTTAATAATAAAACAACAACTAATATTTATTGTGTGCTTATTTATATGCCAGTGTGTCTTTAGGAAGGAAGCCTGTAGCATTCAGAGGCTTGTTTTCAATTGGATGTTTTGAAATTGGCCTTTTATCCATTTAGAGAGACAGGGTATTTAATGAGTTTACTCTGTTAGGCCAAAATATTTGTTAAGCATTTGTAACAGAGAAGACCTTCTATAGCAGACAAAGCTAAGTAGAACATGGGCCCTGGCCTCAACAAATACTGACTTGCTGTCAATTAGACTGTTCAGAAGGTGGCTTGTGGTAGCATGAGATGAACCACGGTCTAATCCTAGAGTCCACATCTGGCCACTTCCTCCCTGAAGCTTTTTCTGCCCTGATCAGAATTAGGTTTGATGCCCTTCTGCTCATCCTAGCACAGCACTTTGTCAAACTCTGTGGTTGATTAATGCTGTGGATTCTCCATTAGGGTCACATTGTAAACTCCTTGAGAGCAAGGACTGGCTTTTTCATCACCTGGGCCAGTCACACCAGTGTATTTGTGCTGTGAGTAAATACTAATTTTCTAACTTTGGACAAATGGTAACCTATTGCTTTCTTTAACGATGATGCACTTATGATAGTCCCAATATCACAGCGTTGTCATAAAGATTAAATTAGAAATTGTATATAAAATGCCTATCCCGGTGCCTGACACATAGTGGGTATGCAATCAGTAGTTGTATTTGAGTAAATAATGAAGTTATCTCTTTCCACCAGATTTGACAGATGTGATATATCTATTTATGAAGACCATATGCAGTGATGTCACGTTTGTAGTACATAAAGGGCACAGCTGTCATTTAGGTGAAGTCTGAAGTAATTATTCACATTGGAATAAAAATTGGACACTTATGGTGCTCATTCAAAAAGAAGGGCTAAAACGAATCCTAACTCACAGGGAAGTTAAATGGAAACCTGAGATTATAACCATTAAAGAAAAAAAGGGCCTTCATCAATATTTATCAATTTGATAGATTTTAGGAATTAGTTCCAAACCTTGAACTAATTTTTAAAAACCTAAATATTTAAGTAATAATAAAAGTTGAAAACTGGGATATTCAGCAGGCAAAAAGGGAAGTATAAGTGAACATATTCTCTGGACTTTTTTCTTCTCTCCAGCATACTCTTTTTCCATTTTAAAGCTCCCTTTGGAATTTGACTTATGTTTGATTTTTGGGTTAAGTGGCATAGTTTGGTTGAGAATCAGATTTATATACCTTTTGTAGATGGAATTAGTTATGAAAGATATTTCAAATTATTGGTAAGTAGTGGCATTTGCTGGTCAAAATCTATCACCATTCTCTAGAAAGAGAGACAAAACTCCCAAGATTTTACTGCATAATGTCAGTGGATTCATTATTTATAGAACAGCTGATGCATTTAGGACTTGTTGATTCACTTAATTGGTAACTGTACTACATTCATAACTCCAACAACTGAAAACAATAGGTCAGTGTCTGCTGTTTATGCATAAATAGTCACATCAGAGCAGGATATGTCTGAAAGGCAGAATCTGTTAGTTTTGAGGAGGAATCTGGCGCGTGAATGGTTCCATTGCTTGCCATACTGAGGTGGGTTGTGCTCTCCTTTCCTGAATAATGCTGTTTGGGTTTTTATTATAGGTGTAGATGGTGAACTGGTCCTGTGTTATCAGGCCAGCTGCTGTGAAGTGTAATATTTGAGTGTGTTTCAAATGCCAGTGTTGAAGGAAAAGGCTAGAATAGAAACATAGTTTTAAAATTAGTGATGACTAAAGTTTTTATGTCTTAGGGTCTTCATGTTTTAGAGCAAAAAGTTAATACCTGGAATAATTTTTAAGAAATTCCAGTTGTGGGGCATCTGGGTGGCTCAGTCGTTAAGCTCCTGCCTTCGACTTGGGTCATGATTCCGGGCCCCTGGGATCGAGCCCCGCATCGGGCTCCCTGCTTGGCGGGAAGCCTGCTTCTCCCTCTCCCGCTCCCCCGCTTGTGTTCCCTCTCTCGCTGTGTTTTCTCTCTGTCAAATAAATAAATAAAATCTTAAAAAAAAAGAAATTCCAGTTGTACATGGAAACCAAATGTTCATTTAAAGTACTTTGAAATGACTTTTTTTTAATTAGTGAAGCATACTCTTCTGTGATTTTGGGATAAAATCTGCATTGTGAAATGAGCAATTTTTGTTTGAAACACGTAACTTTTAATTTAAAAACATTTTTAAAGCAAAGACAACATAAACTATTTTGTTTCATTGTTAAGGAAAAGGAAATTGTGTTGATGGGGTTTTTTTTCCCCTATGTAAAATATTTGAAACATTCCTTTCAAAAATATATTTTAAATTAAATTTTAACTATCATAAATGGAATAGTTTACTAGAATAATTGTATTTAGTTAAAATGCTAAACTAATGATTCAGGTATTTTATAATATAAAGTGAATGAAGCTGACTCTTTATAGCAGCAATGAGTTTAATAGAGAGTGTCCTTAAAGCTCTTTTTTAGTGGAGTCCAGCTTGTAATCATGGTGTTAAGAAACTTTTTACTTCTACATTATACAAAAAAAGAACTTTTCTTCTTGAAGATAAAAAGAAAAAGCTTATTTCTGAGTGCGTTTTGGGGAAGATTGAGCTCGTCCTCAAAATGTGTAACTTCTCAGACTACTTTCTGAGCATATACATTTTCAGTATATAAAATTCGAACATGTCATTAGGGAAAGAGCAGTGTAATGGACTATTCCTCATTTGCAGCATATTCCCATCTTCTCATCTGGAAAATTAAATCTGATTACAACTTGGATTAACATTTATCGTTGTGGGGTAGAGGAAGATAGTATCTTAAACTACATGAAATTGAACAATGAGATTTTATCGTTGATGGCTAATTTTTAAGTCTTACTTTTAAAGGGGAGGTTTTTATAATTGTAAGCCTTAAATATGTTCAATATTTTGTTTCTTATTGACTGAAATATCCTAGGGATAATGACTGGATAAATTTTTAGTGGGCGTTAAATGTAATTTTTTCTGCCTTGATACCTGCCACTTTAAAAGTGAAAGCAGCGTAGATTCCCGCGTTAGCGGCTACATTTACTTGCAGTCTCTCTTAAATTTCCTAAAAGAGCTCCAGTTATGGAAGATTGTAACATTTGGTTCATGTGTAGTTGTCCCACACTTCATAGAAAATGAAGTCAGTGTATTTTTCAATAATCAGTTAAAGCGTCATGCCTTGACCCTTCAAATGGAGTCATTGGTATGACAGAGAAAAACAGGAAAATAATTTGGTAAGGGGTGTGTGTGTGTGTGTGTGTGTACGTACGTACATATACTAGTTACTGATCTACAAATGAGCCCTCATACATAACCACAGTACTTTTATGAATTATTTTGCATTTCTGTTGTAAAAGATCTGTCTACCACGTTTTCTAGGAACTTTAAGCCTAAGGCAGAACTCAAGGTTTTGGAGCCTGTGTAAAATAATTTATAGCACCGTTCTAGAAAGTCTTGCCCAAACTCTAATTCTATTAATTAAACATCCTGTGGCAATCTGGTATATCTTAAAGATTTAAAGTATGTTACAGTAGAAGACTAGAAAACATGAACAATTGAGGTCGAAGAAAATTAACCTTTCTTTTAAAAAAAAAATCAAGACATCGTTGTTCTGAAACTCCACTGCCCCCCCTCCTCCCCGAGGACCTAGCCTCTTAAGCATGGTCATATTCTCATATTCTGTGCCTGAATCAGATCGGGAGTCCTGTGCTATGAAATGTCTGTGTTAAGTGTAGAAATGCTTCTTGTGGCCTCCAGTGGAAAGCGGTGGTGCACACGTGTCTTTGTGGAGACCTCCTCTTGCGTGGCCATGGTGCTGGAAGAAGGTAGTGGCCCATCACGTTGAGACAATGTGCAGCCTTATTCCAGAGCCAGCTGCCTCTTTTAGGCTTACGTGATTAAGAGATATATGGATTCTACCATACCATACGTCTTGTGGCAAGATAGTTTAAATACGATATTTTCGTATTTTCCTAGGAGATGATGAAATTGATTTTTAATTTTAAGAATCTACTAAAATCTGGAGGAAGTTGCTGAGAGAGAAGGAAAAGGAATGTTCTTAATTTTCTGTCAGAGGGACAATTCTTAGAGAAAAAGCTTGACATATGCCCATGACTCTGTTCTTACTGCCAATTGCCTGAGCAAATTGTTGCTTTTTTCCTTGGTAGTTCTCTGATCTGCAGATTTTTGTGTTGAAAGTTAGCTGTTTGGTGACACTGCATTTGGCGGTGAGGGTATGAATGTGAGAAGGTGTTTTGGAACATTAGCAATTATAGTATTGAATGGTGGATAAAGAAATAGATACATAAATATTAGACCGATGCACACTTTTCCAGTGTACGTTATTTTCCATATAAAGATATAGAACATTTCATAAAATGCTCCCAGACCATTTAAAACTCAAAGAAATGCAGCTGATGCAATGAAATACATAGAGTACTTGTAAAAACATACAGACACGCAAGTGGATTGCTGCCAGACAGAAAATTTAAAGGCGGTTTGCTTAACTGCAGGGTGCTAGGTTTTGTACATGTGCCATGCTGAAACTGTTAGTAAGGCGGGTGTTGTGTTGCTTGAGAAAAGCAGATTGTATTTGGACCTTTTCAACTCAGATGTTTCCAATGTCGATATTTTGGTGACATTATGGCATTGTGATCGACTCAGAGTGAAAAAAGATGATTTCAACCCACTGTGCGAAATAGACATTTTTGAGAAAACTCAAATTATTTTCAGTTTTTTTGTTAATTTTTACAAATGGCTTTCATAATTTTATAAACTACCAGATTGGATATTTGAGCTGATTGAGTGGCACTTTGTAGGTTGGGATTTGGTTTTTAAAAAGCATCGCGCCCCCCTGCCCCCCCCTTTTTTAAAATATTGCTTTTGAGACTGTTAAGAACCCATGAAGTTTGCTTTTGTGAACCTCAGGGCCGTAAATGAAGTCACAAGCTTTATGTTTGGATCATAGTAAATAATAATCCATGTATTATCTTGGAACACGATTCTGTAAAAATCTGGGAATCTCACTCTGGCCTGAGTCTGAGGACAGTTGAAGGAATTTGGTTGATGATGTTTGTCGTGCCTGCCGCTGAGGCAGTGTTTAGGACAGTATGATTTGCATGCCTCCCATCTTGGCATTCCATCATCTTTACCTTCAGTATATTAAAATAAGTAGATTTTTTTTCATCCATGTTTTTTCTTTTCTTAAAATTCTGCTATATTGTATATATGAATAAAATACATGTTTATAATAAGTTAATTATTAATATAGTTTCTTATTAACATAGTTGATTAAAGGTGTAAAAACCTTCCTTCTCCCACCTAACAAGAAACTTTTTTAAATTGAAGAATGTATCATAAATTTTGGTTTCTGACATTCATGCCCTCACAAAATGGTTGATAAAAGAAATTAATCTTTGGTTTTATTCTGTCTTGGTTTCCATCAGTATTTGTGGTTCCTGAGAAGCACAAACTACTGCAGGAAGACATGGTACTAAAGATTTATATTGAGTCATTTCTATATGAAGTTTTCTGGTTGAAGAGTGTTAACCACGTGACAGTTGGAGGGAAAAGAATAAGCCTTATTTTGTGGCTTTCCCAACTTCTGTTTTACTGTGTCCCTCAGTGGCTGACAAGTACATTTTTTTTTTTTCAGGCTTGGGACCAAATTTTAAATTCTGAAATACCAGTTTTTTTCTGTACCAGGGTGATTTACCTATGTTTTAGGAATTAAAACTGCTACCCTCTTATTTAGGCTCCCCCCCCATGCCTAACCCAACAGCAAGCACACTTTTAGAGGTGTGTCTGGTTGTCCCTTTGTATCCTGCTCATTCTTCCCTGTAGACCTGGTGCTTTTCATGCCACGCCATTAGCGCCCTCTGGCCTCCTGTCTCAAGTGGGTCAGGTCCTTGCATGATTTTAGCCCTCCGGCCAGAGAGAAGCAACAGCTTCTTCTCTGCCAACACTGGCTGCCCTGCACAGAGGGGATCACTCCAGCATTCTGCTGGTCACAGTCTAGACAGGTCCTTTGTCCCATCGAGTGTTTGCAGATGAGGGTAAGGAAAGAAATCGGTCCCCAGTCTTTAAGTCGACCAGAAGATACCTCAAGAGTGGAAATGCTCTACAGATAGTTTCACCTCTTGCACCATCCGTTTTTGGAAGCTCTGCTTTTTTGATATGCCCTTTTGAATACTCCTGCTTTTGTTAGTAGCCTTGGGTTTTGAAAAATAACATCCACCAACTTTAATGACTTGAAAACTGGTATTTCTAGGTTTTAAATGTAGTATGTGAATAGGCCCTTAGTTTTTTCCCTTTTTGATTCTTCACTACAGAAAGACTAACTACATTTTTTGTTTTGTGATTTGGAGGGTTTTAACTTTTATGTGGATTCAATCTCACAGAGAAGTAAATTGATATTTTAAAAGATAGCTAAGAAAACTGAGTAGTATATTTTGTGATCAGTGTGTGAGGGGACCCTCAAATACTGTGTTTTTCCATAAGCCTTTTGCATTGATACGTGATTTCTTAAATACATATTATTCTTACCATTCCCCATAATGTGTCTCTGGGAACCAAATATCTTTCTCTTATTAGTAAAGATTGATTGTTTTCCTAATCAATAGCAAATGGAGTGCTAATAGCATTTAATTAGTACACTTCTGTATTGACTTACAGACGATGGCATTGGATTATCTTGCAATTATGATGGAAAAATCAAGTGACCCCTCTAGTAATTCCATTTTAAACAGATGGTCATAAAAGGTGTTTTTCACCTTTGTATTTTTATAGTTGCTGTGCAAATCTAATTATGTTAGGTAGAACATAATATCTCATGATATTTTGTACTGACAAACCAAAAG
>CM052892.1:8993275-9060534 GCA_028534135.1 Potos flavus
TATGATTACCTCTTGTACTGAAACATGTAGAATTAATAATTTGTTCTCACAATTGCACTTTTTATAGCCTGTTTGTTCCAAGAGTGGTGCTTAGGGGTGAGTGTACTAGAAGTTGCTTCTCTAGTGCGCTCATGTATGTTTTGGTGAAATATAACCAGTGTCTCAGAGCTTTTTGAATAGAGGTCTGAGCACACTTACTTACTCTATATATATAGTTCGCTGTTTAGAGTTGCAGGTAATTTTTCTTTCCACTGGCACTGAAACAGAGGTTATAATGAAACCAACAATCTTTATGCATTTATAGAAACTATAAAAATTTTATGGAAATCTTTATATAGAAACTAACAGTGTTGCTTGTACAAGCTCTATAAGCAATGTAGAAACATGGTACATTGGGAAAAATAAAAAGGTACCCTTTCTTTTATGGTTTTATATGGTCTATGTGATTTTAAAATTTCACTATAGGCAGTTAAGCAAATTATAAGAACATACATCACCTATATACTAAAAAGGAACAAAAATATGTTGCATAACTTAGGCTAATTGTGATGGAAATTGGCATTTGTGAGTTGCGTGTAATTGCTTAAATATGGAGTTTTCATCTGTTCATACTTCAGGTATGCTCTAAAGAAAACATTTCTTAAGCTCACAATTATTCATAGTTTAACCTATGTAAATGGATTGGAAGATTCTGGTTAGAAAGGGAACAGAGATATTATTTAATCAAGACTTGCTACTTGTATGCTGGCAATTGCCTCGTTCTTTTGGTGAGCTCCTGTGTTTGAAAACTTTCACGTTATTTTCTTCTAAATCTCGATAAGCCAGAGACTAAACATTTCTCTTCAAAACTTGTTCGTGCCCTGATTCATTGAAAGAAAACTATCTAATAAGAAAATTATAGATAAAATCCACAGCTCCTAAATTTTCTGTTACTGTGAAAGGAAGTCTCATACTGACATTGTGTAACGTGACATACATGTGTAATAGTCACACAGAATTTAAAAGAAATGATAAAATCTGATTTTTCTCATTGTTATTAGGCAGAAAACCATAAGCAGCAATGTACCTGATTTGTATAAAATATGACATTGATTCCAGAAAGATTCTGCTAGTCTGTCTTTAGAGACTTATCGAAGCTGTAGAATCTTCAAGTTGGAATTGAGACTTTGGGTTTGTGGTCCTTTGGGCCTTGAATTCACCAAGCTCACAAAGAATGGAATCAGACTTGGGCGTATCCCATTTCTCTTAGAAATTTTGAGCTTTCTTTTTTTCTACATTCTTCTCCAAAGTGTGGATGCTGTCATGCTTCCAGTCCTCTCATACAAACTGCTCAGATTTGATCTGCTTTAAATGGTGAGGTCAAGTTTGGTCCTGGAACTTTTTATGACACCATATACATGGAACAGAATTTATCGATTCATTTGAATCTCATTGAGAGGATTTACTTATAGAAGGGTCAAGTGGATCACACATTTAAAATGACTCTACAACCCGACCTTAAAAAGGCTAACTTATAAGTGGCTGCATTTTCTGACCTTTTTTCCCCCTTAGTGTCTATTTTTGGTGGCAGAAACTGGGAGAGTAGATTTGATTTTATGCATTAATTGAATGAGAGACTGGTAAGTGTAGTGTCTGCAGAATGTGAGCTGGGCGCCATACTAGGTAAAGAGGAGGAGAAAAGAAGTGGATTCTACCCTTCCCCGAAGGACCTTACTGTCTCATAGGCTGCAAGGGTAATGCATGTTCAGGTCATGTTGTTGGTTTGTAGCACAGTGGCATGACCAGAAATTGGGGATGTCTCCAAAAACTAAGGGTAGTGATGCCACCATGTAATCACATTGCTACAATTTCTTGTCTTTGTGTTATGAAGCCGTAGAAGGTAGTAGAGTTAACAAGAGTGGTACAGAGGAACCCAAGTGGGAAAGTCTTGAAGCTGCCCTTAAAGAAGATTATCTTTTAAGTTTGTTTTAGATGTGCTTTTCCTAAGAGTCACTGTCGATTTTTGGATTTTTCCACCTCTTGCTCAGAAAGGCCAGTTTCCATATTTCTTAGTAACTTGGCAATCTGGGATTGTAGATAGAAATGTAATTTTCTTATCCACAGATATAAACTCTCAATCTCTTCAGACCCTAGGAGCTGATTGTTTAGGATAACAGCAACAAAGCGCCCTGCTGAAGCAGCTTTCTTCAAGAAGTGCACCAGTATCCACAAATGCCATGAAATGTAGCCATTTTGATGGACCACACTACAGATTTCGAAAAGATTCATTGATAGAATGCAGATGTATAAATGCATCTCAGATTAAACATCTGCTTCCTTGTGTATGTTTAAAAGTGTCCTGTTCTTGATGATTGGCTTGGTTTTAATGTTTTTTCAAGTATAGGTTCATGGATGGTTAAACAGTAATCCTAAAAAATCTGTCACGTGTTACTTCTTATTTCTCCCTGTGTTGTTATACGTCAAATTTATCACCTTGGACAAATGTCAAAATTCATGCTTTTTAAAGTGTTTGCTGAAGAAGAGAAACCACCTTGTAGATAAAGGCTGCTATTCTACCATATCTATGTCATGAGTCTCCCCCCCCCCACCCCCCCATTTCCAGAAAAGGGTGAATTTTAGAATGGGATGGGGTTGGACTAGCTTCTTAATGAAAACTGTATTTCAAAACCTTAAACATTTAACTAAACCCAATTGAAAAATTGATACATTTTCTGACTTAAGGTTTTTCTTTTAAGTTGAAGATTTCTTCCCAATTTGGTCACTCCCCAGCTGTTACAGTTATATAGAAGGAACTCATTAAAAAGACAAATTCTTTTTGAGCTATTCTTTCTGAAAGCACGCCAAGCTATGCAGCTACGTTGTACTACTACTTGAATCTAACGCCAGGAAATGGTAATTATGCAATCCTTACTTACACATTCTTATTAGAAGTGTTCTCCTGGTCTTATTCTGGCTCCAAAAAAGCTCCACTAGATTTTAGACATCTGCGAATACCATTGGATGGTCTTGTTTCTTTTGAGTTACTCAGTGGTTATAACTAAGTGGACTGTGGCTGTTTTTGAACACTGTGCTCTGAGCCTTAACTTTAGTCTCAGGTAACCGATGTCTGTTGTTCATCGGGCAAGTCTGTAGTCATCAAGTCTTGTTCATTATCCCTCCTAAGTTGCTCCCCAGTCTGCTCTTTCCCTCTGCATTCAACTCTTAGTTTCTCTCCTGTGAACTCTTCCTAATGGCCTACAACCCAGTGACCTTTTAATCACTTTCCTCTGTAAGATGACCACAGATAGCTTTCTAAAACCTATTTCAAATCACACTCTTTCTCTTTAGTCAGAACTCTTGCTAGTCTCCTGGTGCCTTCAAGATTGACTCCAATTTTTTTTTTTTTTAAAGATTTTATTTTTTTGACAGAGAGAGAGAGATCACAAGTAGGCAGAGAGTCAGGCAGAGGGAGGGGGAAGCAGGCTCCCTGCTGAGCAGAGAGCCTGATTCGAGGCTCAGTCCCAGGACCCTGAGATCATGACCTGAGCCGAAGGCAGAGGCTTTAACCCACTGAGCCACCCAGGGGCCCCATCCCGTTCCAAATTTCTTAAAACTTGGATTTCAGGCTCTTCACAGTCTGACCTTGACTCAACCTCCAGCCTGGTTTCCTACCACTTCTCACTCTATAAGTGGTCCTAGAACACCTCACCATTTTCTGGCACGGTTTGCTTTCTCCCACCTTTGTTTTTGCCCAAGCTGTTTTTATGGTTGAGATCCTTCCTCAGGCTCCCTCCTGCTCCCCAGGTTTACTTCTGTTCAGGATTAATTGCCCTGCTTATATCACTACCTCTTTGAAACTGGCCCTGACTGAGTTAGTCAGTCTGTCTCAGCACTTGGAGAGCACTTGGATTGACTCCTTACATTGTGTTATTTGTCTGTCAGTCTGAACTCTTCAAGTATAGGAATGACTATAATCAGTGTTAGAGGCTCTTCTCAGTAGCGGGCCAATGAATAATTGTGAATATGAAGTACATAGTACACAGACATAATTGTTAAGGAGCTCAGATTCCAGAAAGCGGAGTACAGAGGCGTGAATGACAGTGGTGATGAAGAACATGGACTTCGGGGCCAGACTGCTTGAGTTTGAATCCCAGCTCTGTCATTTACTGGACTTACCTCTTTGGGATTTCATTTCCACATCTATAAGCTAGAGATCATCATAGTAAAGACCTCCTAGGGCCTTTGTGGAGGTTAAGTGATGTGAAATGTGCAAGAGTGTTCAGAATCATACCTGCCATCTAATAACCAATAATTACATAGTGCCTCCCCTGTCTAGGGACAGATTTAAGTCAGCAGGGTAACCTGGTTTGGGTGCCTTTGTTTTGTTGGGTATTAGGGTTATGTGTGATAACCTTTGCCTCCAGAATTTGGCAGAACCTAAGAATTCTGGAAAACCTTTCCTTTCTAAGCCCATGCTGTTCCAGAGCAAAATTTAGAGAAGTTGCAAGAGGAAGAGAGAGTACTTTGTCAAGTAAAGATGAAGAGATATAATCAGAAACAGTTCCTGAATATGTTCGAAAATGTACTGAAAATATGGAAACTCTTTAAATGGTGATGAAGGGGTTTCAAATAACTAATTATTTTTAATTTATTTCGGTTGCGCAATCTGTATATTGAGACTTTGCATGTTTAAAACCATTGGTTCAAAACCAAAATTTAGTAATGTGTCCCACTGTCCTTGTAAATTAGCCCTTTTGGTCACATATAGTGCTTTGTACTATTGTGTTAGCTTTTGTTTTTTTAAATACCTAAACGTAGTAGAGTTGAGAGTCCTGTGGCTACTGTAGTTGCAAACTGTCTAACTTTGGTCAGTTTCAGATTTCAAATGTGAAATAGGATGAAACTGACTGTGGACTAGTCTGTATTGTGCATATATGTGTATATAGCAGGTGGGGATTGGTGGGTACAAAATGAAAAGGTGTTTATAAAAGAATTAAGATGGTCTTTTAAAGAACGTTGAGCTTAACAAAGCTCGTATACTTATATATCAACCTTGTGAAATATGTGATATATTGTTTCATGTTGCTTTTATTCCTGGAATATTGTTATCTAGCAGTTTGTCTAGTAAATACTCATCTCTTAAAAGTCAGGTCACATGTCACCACCTCTGAGGGGTCTTTCACATCCCCTCGGTAGAACTCACCGTACCTTCCTTTTCCCATGACCATTCTTCTGTCAGAAAACCGAAAATACTTTATTGCATGTTTATGTATCCTCTCCCTCCCCCAGGCAGGAGGTCAGGGATTCTTGCTTGCTTCATGTCCATATCTCTAGTATCTGGTACTCTGCATGGATATTAGTAGGCCAAATATTTGATATGTAATAATACATAATTATTTGAATAGCTTTCACCCTGTGATCTCTAGGTTCAGAATTTGAATGAGGTAGGGCAAACCAAGATATACCTTTATTAAATCCTATCTTACCTAGCAGAGGCTTTTAAGATTCTTACATTTGAATGTATTTCAAACATGATGCCTCTTTAGTAACATCTGATTTGAGAAGTGTAAACTGTAAATCGTTGAGAACATTATTTTTATCAGAGAACTCTTACAGTCTTCCAGATACTTATCATTTCTAGAGATCTAAACTGCTGGTAAGTTGAGAAGTATTTCTGAATTTCTAAAATATATCTGTTATAATAAACAGATTTAATGGCAGCTAAAATCTTTGCATTATTCATGTCTCACTTATTTCTTAACAATTATCGTCCCCCCTACCTACAAATTTTAAGTGCTTTTCTTTCTTCTTCTTCTCCTCCTCTTCCTCCTTTTTCTTCTTCTTCTTTTTTGGTATGTTTGGCCTAAAGAAAAGTAGTAGAAGGTAGGTATCCCCATATTATAGGAGATCTGGCTTTGGAAAGGTCCCTGTGGGCGAAGGCTTTCCTTTTTCAGCCTCATTTTTTTTTTTCATCTGTAAAACAGAAAGTAATACTAATTTTGTAGAACTGGCAAGAGAAGTGGGTGTGATGTATACACAATACCCGAATTAGCCTAGTTCGATAAATGTTTTCTGATGTAGCATGAGGAAAATGAAGCGAAGGGAAGATTTCACTGTTTCCATGTAGTTCATGATATGTCTGATACTGCATTAAGTACTAGAATGTAGGTAAGTCTTATGTGGATAAAGAGCCTGGGGTCAAGTGATAAAAACTGTTCTAACATCACTCCCCAATTTCCCATCACAAGGCAGATAGAATAGCTCTTTGTTTTTTCAGTACCCCCAGACACGCCATGGTTTTCCAAGATTCTGAGAACCATAGCATCCAATCTAGGACACTCTGAAGAGTGAAATGGGCCCCATGATTACACAAACAGTGAGCAAACCAGGATGTTCTGGGCAAGCTGGCACATGAGGCTCCCCTAACCTAAGACCCTGTGACAACACAAACCTTGCACTCCACGCTGCAGTTGGGAAGTGAGGTGGGAGAGAGGCATTAGCTCCATTCAGCTTGGAGGGCTACCACTGCAAAGTTGTAGCTGTACGGGTGTTTGTAACTGTGGAGACAGAATCCTAATCAAGTAGGAACCAAGAATGAGACTCTTGATTTGTAGTCAGCAAAGCAGCAAACTGAGGATTGTGGAAAGAACTTAAGCTCCAGGGATAGATGAACTTGAATTTGAATGTTAGCTTTTCCATTCACTGTCTCTACTTCCAGTTAGGCAAGTTACTTCACTGCTCTACCTGAAACTAATTTTACTCCACTTTTAAGGTTCAGTTCACGTGTAAGAGGTTGATAATCTTTATAATACCTAAGGTTACTGGCAGGATTGTGGAGCATATGTAAAACTTCTAGCACAGAACATGACACGTATTAGCTTCCTTCTGTTTGTCACTTTACCCCCTCCAGAGAGCAGATGACCATTGGTATATGGGGAACATAATGAAGGCTGAATCAGAAGAAGTTTATGTAGGTCAATTAGATACTTTAAAATATATACATAATTCTTATGTTTATTAAGTGTAAATAGTAAATTTTTGACAGAAATGGCTGATACCACATTTATACAAACTTTAATAGTTTCTTCCATTCCTTTCATTTTCTTTATCAAGAATAAATATTGGGGCACCTGGCTGGCTCAGTCGGTAGACCATGTGACTCTTGGTTGTGAGTTCAAGCTCCACACTGCACATGGAATAAGAATAAATATTGTTTCTCTGATGAATTCAGTTCTCCTTTGGCCCATGTGGACTCACTGTTTCCTACGAAGATTAGACAAGATGACCTATAGACTGTTAACACGGTGCTTGGCGATAGTAAATGCTCAGTTAATGCTATTATTTTTGCTTCTAAATCTCCAGATTATCATGCCGCCATTTTCAGCACTGTCATTCACTGGTTGTTTCCTCTGTGTGGGGTACTCCACTAGACGCTGACAGTGGATATAATTCCCACTGTTCTTAGTCAAGTGAGAAAGACAGATCTGTAAATAAATATATTCCATCAACATTCACATTTTAACATCTCGGAAATTGGGATGCATCTTACAGTTGATGGTATATCATTCATAGCATTTTTTCCCCCTAGTAGTACTGAAAAATAATAGTCTTATAACCAGTGGCTTCTGAAATGCAATAATAAATAACAGGTTACTGCAGTAAAAAGTCCTGCTTTCTTTGTATACAGGAAAATGGACTTTGAGATCTCAGAAGAAATACCAGATTATCAGGAGCATATTCTGAAGAGAGATTTAAGCTGATCCTGTTTCAATTTGTTACACTTCCTTTGTTGTTCTCTTCAACCATAATCCCTTTCCATGCTGCTGGATTATTATTAAGGCTCCTGTGTGAGGTTCTCCTTCCTTCTCCGAGGAATTGGAGGCCTGACAGGCACCCAGTTGTGTGTCTTTACCCTCCTGTGGAAATGTAGAGTCCTGAGATTATGGTCAGTTTAATGCTAGGAATGATAGCTGCAGGATTTGTGTGGGAGCTCAGGCGAAGAGCTCGCTGAGAATAGCCTCTGAACCCCTTGCAATCTGGAAGACTCGGGGTTACGGCAAAGTTAGAAAGTGACATGCAAAGTGATGTAAAGGACTCAAACCCTGCTAGTGACATCAGTGCGCTAGAATAAAGTCCAGGCTCCTGAACAAGCCCTACAAGGCCCGTCATGATTTGGGTCCTGCCACCCTATGCAACCTGATTTTTTTTTTTTTTTAAGATTTTTAAACAATTTTTTTGACATAGTGAGCGAGAGAGCACAAGTGGAGGTTGGGCAGCAGAGGGAGAGGGAGAAGCAGGCTCTCCGCTGAGTAGGGAGCCCGAAACCAGACTTGATCCTAGAACCCTGGGATCATGACCTGAGCCAAAGGCAGATGCTTAACCAACTGAGCCACCCAGGTGCCCCCCAACCTCTTCTTCTTGCCCTCCTCTGTTTCAGCATGCCAGGCTGATTTCAGTTCTTTGAATGTGTCAAGGGTTCTTGTTCAGTGGCTTTTGCTCATGCTCTTACTTTTTTTTTGGCCTTTCTCTCCCTATTCCTCTTCCAGTCTTTGACTGGTGGACCCTTACTCATTTCCAAAGTCTCAGCTCAAGATGCCACTTCCTGAGATGTCTTTCGTGACCCTTCCATGTAATTTCAGGCCTCTATCATTCTGTCAGAGCACTCTCTTCTTTCACAGCTCCGGTCACAGTCGAATTCTGTGGTGTCTGACATTCATGTATTCCTTTGCAAAGCATCCGTCTTTCTAACTAGATCAGAAGCTCCCTGCAGACAGGGCCCTTAGCACATTGGCTCTAAGATATTATCTTGCTTAGGGAAATATATACTTTTCCTTTTCTAAGATGACTGAAATACGCTTCATTTCAGGGTCTCCCTTCTGTCTACTTTCTTGTTTATTAACTTTTGGGAAGCTTTTAAGGAATCAGAAGCTTTTCTTCATAGTTATTTTAAAATTCAACAACCAATTGGCAAATACTTGAATCTAAGTCACTCAAATGGACCATCTCCCGCCACCCCCCCGCCCCCAGCAAGTAATAGTGGTTGTCTGAGCTCCTTTCTTGTTTTGATGGGGTGAAAGAGCTTAACGAGCAGCAGTGTTCCAGGAACCTAGATGATGCATCTGGATTTTCAACACACTAAGCTTGAAGTACTTATGGGACACGAGGTGGAAATATCCGTAAGACAGTTGGAACAGAGCCTGGTGTTAGACATAATCCAGAAGTGAAGATTTGAATTTGAAACCTTTACATAATGATAATTAAAATTAAAGCGTAAATAGACTATTAACAGAGGAGAATGCTGAGTGAGAAGAAGGAAGAGAAAATCCTGGGAAACACACTTCAGAGGAAGAGGTTGAAAGAAGGGCCAAAAATTGAATAGTGAGAAGGCCCTTCTGTGTTCTATGTCGAACAGAACGTTGGGCATGTAACATGTGTTGTTTGTGTGAGTGGTGAGTAAAGCCCTAGAAAAGGCTTTCTTCTCTTCTAATACTTTTTATGATATTATGAACAAAATAACTCTCTATTGAAGAGCTGGCAATGATTCAAAGAGCATCAGTCTATTTATCCCGAACCCCTGAACCTCACCTGTGATAGTAGTGAACTCTTGAGAATTGTTTCTCTGAAGAGTTTACACCACAAAACAGTTGTGAATTTTGAGTGGTGGAAATATGTTTATTTGTAATTCTTTGTTTCTGTTTTTTTTGTTTTGTTTTTTTGTATTTTAAATGATTTTCCAAAAAGAGAACGTGTTTGTATGCAGTAGACAATTAGCCGTTTAGGGATAACCAGGTGTGAATTGTGGAATCACCATAGAGCCAGTATGATTGGCCTGGTCATTTTACCTTTCAGAAATTTCAGAATTGGAGTGCTGGTGACTTTGGGTCTGTTGTATGATGAGGCTCCTTGACACTCTCGATTGGGGCTGGCAGACTAGTCAGCTGGTCAAATACTGCCTAGTGGTGGTTCACGTGTGGCCTTTGAGCGAAGGTGGTTTTTACCTTTGTGAAGAGTTATTTAAAACAACATCAACAACCCAGAAGAATCTGTGACAGAGTCCATCAGTGTCCTGCAAAGACTAAAATATTTATTGTCTGGCCCTTTAGAGAAAAAGTTTGCTGACTCCTTCTTTAGTTTGTAAGTGTAAGTGAAACAAACCAAAAATTCCGTAGGAAAACCTCAAATTGATGACTGCCGTTCCAGAATGTCTTGCACGTCATTAAGTTTTTCTCTTAAATAGTGGCTTAGCTGTTCAATTATGAGAACATATTTTCGTTGGTGAATCAGTCAACTCTTGATTGATTGATGACTGCCTTGTGCGACTTGATGGTGTGGTCAGAGGGTAGAAGGCTTTCAGGGCTGTACGGTGTCTCATAGAATAGTTCTGGAGAGTATTGACATCTATTCTGATGCTATCATTGTGTTTATGATTTATCCCAGCCTCAGGTAAACATTGGGATGTACATGTTAGAGCAAGGTGTGTAAAGTAAAATAAAACATATGTGGAATTGAATTATTGTCTTTGTTTACATTTTGCTGGCCCTCTGAAGAGACACTTTTTAGTTTCAAAAGAGTGAAATCCTTGAGTATTAGATTTCGGAAAATGATTTAAATTGTGTAATTTTTAAAATTTCAATACTGTTTCATATCACCTGCCTTCTGTCTTTATAATGAGATGTCATTGGTCTGTTCTGAGTATAAATTTCCTCAGTTCTTGAGTCCTCCTGATAGCGTTTTATTAGAATCTGCAAGTTGTGGGGAAATAAAAGTTGATTTGAAACAGTTCAGTAATTGGAGATGACTGTTCAGTGGGGCCCTGTCTAATCAATTGCTGAATAATTCTCTCTCAAAAGCAGATTTGATTTTTACAGTTTGATCTTCATAGTGTGTTCCCAGTGTTTGTTGATGGTGTCTGACATCTCCTGCCACTGGATAAATAAAGCCTATTATTTCCTTTTCAACATTTTAAGCGATTACTCTCATACAAGAGCTGAGAAGCAGAAGGTTAGCTATATTATCAAACTACGATCCTGTCTCTCCGAAGAAGCTGGGAACCTTGATTAATATGCCTTGTTAACTGATGATTTCAGTTCCATACTGGTAGTGCTAGAATAATTTGTATAAACCAAGCAGTACAGATTCCTTATTTTAGCACTAAGACTTACAAAGGCTTCTTTTAGCAGCCTTTAATTTTGTACTTATGTATGTGACATAGCCTGTGGCTGTGATAGCTACTGTGAATCTCCAGTTGTTTGGGGATGAAAGGAGGAGGCAGCTGGAAACTCGGTAGCTACATCTAGCTGTCTACCTAGAGAAGGCCTTGATTTCAAGTTTATCTAAACAAGCTCGACTAATCCCAACTATCTAGGGGGATCCACTGTCAAAACAAGCAGCGTGGCCCTGAGGCAAACACAGCTATACAGAAATGAAGGCTGGGGCTTCCAATACTCCGATGACTGCATACTGGAGGCTTTTTTTTCCCCCCTGAAAGAGGGTAAGAGAGGTAGAATTTGCATAATGCCTTTTCATTGGAAACTTTTGGAAAGCTGACAGACCTCCAGCTTATAGATCTGTAGCCACAATACAGAGTCTATAGGAGAATCCTTGAATGACCTAACCATATTGAAAGAAAATATAAAAGCGTCCAAGTATAGCCAAGTGAGAGAGGGAAAGAGGCTGATGCATTGTCTAACATCTGCTGTACTTCTCGTTAGTTTTGTTCTTTGCTATTCTGTGTGGACTTTGGAGAAGCCTAAGACAGCCTAACATGAATCCTATAATCTTCCTTCTGAATATTTATGTAGTGTGCCAGCTTCTAAGCTGTCCTTTGCGTTTTCCTACTTCCCCCTCATTTTCATGCTCTCAAATGAGGCCAACATTTCAAAAGCTAAATAAATGTTTGTGAATGTTTATAAAAGATTTGCATAAATTTGTCCTTGTCTGACAAAGATCACTTTTTTCTTATGCCAGTTCTGAAAAATTTTTTTTTAAGGTTTTGGTGCTTGTCTTGACAACAAAGTCCTGCATCCCAGAACAATGATTGCTGATTAAGTGGGTATGCAATTGTGACTGAATAGGCTTTCAAGATACTGGGTAAAAAGGCCTATCATCTGAAGGCTGAATTATAGAATTTAGAAAATGTTATCAGAAGTACACATTTAAATCTATTTTTTGGTACCATATCATTAGGTAAGACAAAGAGTTCTTACGAGTTAAAAGTATAACCACCCACGGTTTTAAAAATTCTTCTGTATAAATTTTAATAATTAGAATGTTTCAGTAACTCAGAATATCACTTTTCTTTCCTGTGGTTGAACATATTTAAAAATAATTTTTCGACCTGTAGGCACTCTTTGGAAACTGTAAGTCTACCAGTCATATATGTTAATACGGCTACTGGGGTGGTGATCAGAGGAAATAAACCAGGCAGTCCTTCAAGACCTCTGAACGCACAATCATACCTTGAGAAAATCTAAACTACATGAAATATGTGTTAGGGCTTAATTATAGGACACACACACACACACACACACACACACACACACACAGCCCAGACACTTGCGCCACCGATGTGTTTGCTGAATTCATTTATCTTTTAAAATTAGAATGGATTTTGTGGGGTGGCAGGGGATGTTGTGGGTAGAGGTGCTAATTCAGTTCAGAGATATTCAAAGATTGGCAGGAGAGAGAGGTAACAGCCAGTTCTGTTAGTCCTTTGGTTGTATTGGTTTAGAGGCTTAAGTTGTCATTAAGGCACAAACTAGAGCCACTTCTCTGACACAGTTTTTATCACATCTGCTAGGCTTGTGTCCCAAGAGGAGACGTGGAGAGCAGTGAATTCAGCATGGGCCCATTATCGACTGCTTTTTCGTGTGTTGTAAAAGGAGTGAGACCTCAGGGAGGCTTGGAGCCTCCTCCCGTGTAATGTCCAAGTCAGATTTGAAGGACTGGTGGCAGGAAAGCTTTGGCCTTTGGGTGTGAATTCTAAGAAATAGAGGCACAATTAAGTTTAAAAAATTCAAGGACTTTGAGCTTGATAATGAAAGATTTTTTTCCTAGACTAATGTGAGCAGAAAAGTTGCCCATCTGTGCACATTTTTGTGTGCATTTAAAATATTTAAAAGCTGACAGCTTTTAATATGCTTACAAAATACGATTTCTATCAGTGCTCTTTTTTTTTTTTTTTTTTTTTTTTTTTTAAGTAGTATCTTCCTGAGGGCAAGTTGCTTCTTCAGTGAAGTCATGTTTGCCCTTTTACTGTTGGGACCCTATTCCTTTGGTATGTGCTGACTTGTGTTTCCCCATCCCCCATTTTCCCCAATCTTTCTTCCTTTTAGGTATATCGATAATATAAATGTTCAGATAACAGAGCTTAAAATATTAAAGGAAATGAACAAGGCAAAATATCTTACAGTAATAGTATTAAGTCCAAGAAATTCTGTTACTGATGCCACCAAATGCTAATTGTAAGAGATTCTAACCAAATCATTTGTTCATTTTGTAAGTATTTGAAATAAGTGTCAGTAAGTTTATTGACCTTAAAAATGTAGCTCTCTCATTTTCACCTCTTTGCTATCAGGTTTCAAGTTAATAAAATGAAATCTCAGAATAGAGGATGTGATAATACTGTAATTTGGGAATGCCTTAGTTTTAAGTAATTTTTTGAAGATATGGAGGGATACGAAAGGAAAAAATGATTTTGTTAAAATTTTTTCTGTAAGATCCAATATTTTTACTTTGGACTTCAAAGGTCATGAAGATCTATACTTAAAAGTAGTTTTAGAGGTGGCTCTTCAGCTGTCATAAGCATTCCACCAATGTACTTAATTTAGGTATAAAATGTAGATATAAAATTTATATGATACATGTTATAGAATATGAAGAATTTCTATACTTTTTTGGTAATTTTATCTTTGAATTACAACATTGTGTATATTAGGCATTATGCAAATTAATATAATGATAACATATACACGACTCAAAATTAACTGACATTTGTAAGGGAAAAAAAAAGGTAAACTGGGAGTAATATTGAAATATACCAAAGAAAGGAAATAGATTCTGTAGCATTTGAGCAGCATTGTTAGAAATTTGACCTGGCTTTTATGTTTAGGTGTTGAAAGGCCTTTCTGTAAAATTCCCTATTCAAAGATTTTTCTCACTGGAAAAATTTTTTTTTAAAAGTTTGGCTGTAACTCTAGTATGGATCTTGGATTTAATTTGACATTTATAGGGAAAGAGAAAAGATTGTGTTTCCTATTTTCATATTTAGAAATTTCTGATCAGTATTCTTGAACTTGGTGCTAAACTTCTAGAAACTTCTTACCATTCTGTTTTACACTTCTTAATCATAAGCATTAAAACCTCTGGTAGCTTTCACTTGGAGTCCCTGGTTTTAACTTGAAATGGCTTAGAGTAGAAATTTTGTTAGCTTTTTGTGTGTTTGGATTTTGTGTGTGTCCTGTTTTTAACTTTCAGCTTGAGTTTTAAGATCATCAATCAAAGGCTTTTCTTTCAAGTCAGTGGCACTGATCTCAATTGCAGGACTTAGACGGTCAGCATTTCCCTCATGCTATTAAAAAAAATTTAAGCATTGAAATAGAGTATTTTAGGAATTTGTGCTCCCCTGATCTTTTCATCACCCATCTACATTTTGAAATGAACAAATAAATTAGATATAAAAAACCTCAGGAAATGTTCTCCCACTGTGTCCCCGTCTCTACCTCCTTCACTCTTTTTGGACAAAGGTAAATTATCGACTGCTGTCCTAGCTTTCAGCAAGCTGCAAAGTGGCTGATTATAGCTCTATGTATTTTAAAATATATTCATTTACTCAGGCTATCTCTTTCCTTTATTTAAATGTTGTCCTGCAAACATTTTCTTTTTCTTTTTGAACTATTGAAAATGTGTCTCATCTCCCCACATTCTATAACCCCAGTGGATATTATAATCAGCCTGCGCTTTCGTCTTTCAGATGGCATTTATTTGTGGGGTGTATATGTCAGTGTCTGACTGTCGGTTGTTTTCATCTGCTGAATACAACTAATTTTCGTTTATGGGTTTCAGTGAAGCAATGAAAACAAAGTATTGACCTCCAAACTGATAGTTGTTGCAGGATCTTGTAGACCTCCCTACCCACACCCCAAATGTAGAGCAAATTGGTTTAGCCTTATTAATAGTCTGTTAACTGCGTCAAATTGAGTCTCCGAAGTTTTGCTCCCAGATAGGATTCTGTGATGAATAATATCATAAATGTAAAACTTTACCAAGTTTTTAAGAGAACGCCTCAGTTTCAGCAGAACAAAGTCCACTTTCTCCAGATTGGAGCAAGTCCCCTTGATGGGCCTTCCGTCCAGAGGAGAATTCACATTGGATGAAATGAATCCAAAGGAGACTGAAATGAATCTTGAGTTCATTTCTGATTTTCATTTGCAAGCGACTCCAGTGTTAGGTGTGTGGATTTCATGTTTGCTTCAAACTCTGAGGCTTGGTATCTATCTGCTTGTGGGCAGAGCTTTGTAGATGTTGTTGCTTTTCTACTACACTGTGCAATCTGCTGTTTGATATATGCATGACTGAAAGGTTTGTGCAACTATCCTCCACGCACACCCCCTCACCCCCTCTGCTCTTATTTCTTCCCACATGAAGTATCGTTGATTTTGTGAGGAAGAAAAGCCCTTTTAGAAATTGCCTATTTCATAAATTGTCTAGTGACACGAGGGGTTGAATGCTGAATTCTTGTCTCATTTATTTTGAAAACTTTGCTACTGAACTCACCTTAATCAATGAGCTCAGTGTTGTCTCCAATAAGTTATGTGTTGGATATATTGATTGGGAAGGATTTTAGAAAACCCGTCTGGGGTTTATAATGTCAGCAGTGTTTTGATTATGAAAAGAGTTGGAACCTGGGGACATGGAACCAGGTGGCGAATGTCCTAAAGCCAGTGGTGACATGGTGGACTGGTTCCCTCCTGGGATCTAGTTCATGCCCTGCACTTTAACTGTGGTGACTGGCTACTATAGATTCACTTTTTTGCTCATTAAAATGTTAAAAAATCAAACTGTACATAAAAAGATTTGTGAAAATATGAACTTGGGAATTGATCTGGGGAGCTGGCACAATTTTCCCCACCCCCTGCCTTAGCAATGAGGTCATTTACATTTCATCAGCCGCACTGCATCTTGAAGATCTGATTTATGTAGTAGTAGTTGCGGTTGTACTGAGGCTGAAAGAGCATGTGTAGGCAAGAGGAAGAGGGGAGAAAACAGGAAAATTGCCATTTTCAAAGAAAGTTCCCTAGCCAAAGACACAGATCCTGGAGAGGAAAAAAGGGGTTCCTAACTGCTTAATGACTTTTTCCAGTAAAGTTAATGTTGAAAGATACTCTGCCATAAATATAATGTTCAAATTATATTTAAATCAGGGTTTTGGAGTCCCCTCTCTTGGGGAGTGGTACTTTTCATCTTCAGGTAATTGTATTTTTCTTTGGAAATGGATAAGTTAGTTAAATGTGTGTGTATATACAGGCAAAAATCAGTATTAAGAAAATTGGTTTCTTTCAGCAGTTTTTATTTAGAAGAAACATTGCTTGTTTTTCTCTGTCTTCTGCTTATCAAACTAAGAAGATTTTTCAGTTCTGATTGAGATAATGTGTGAATATGCCTAACACAGAGTAGATGTTCATTTCTGTTTTCTCCTCTGACAGCACACCACTGGCTTGTTTGACTTAAATTGGAATATCAAGCTCTCGTAATATCACGAACATGAAGAAACATATTGTAAGGCACAGACATGTGCCTACATTTGCCTATGTTCCCTTCCCTCCTCCCCTCCTCCTGCCCCATTGCTTAATTAGACTTATCACTGCTTTCTTGGGTAAAAGGAGAGCTCTTGGGAGGTGGGCTATACCCAGCCTACATTGGGTATTTTGATATTTGTTCTAATATTATCTGACAGACAAGTTCACGGTTGGTTATTACTCTTGACATTAGAAAGTGGTAAGTAGTTTCTATATTGTAGTGAGTAATAAGTTGGGCATATTAGATTCCTTTGACTCTGCAGTAGAGCATAATGCTTCCTCGGAGCCATGGGGGTCCTTTCTTTCAAAAATCTTGAGGCCTTTTGGCAGCTCCACTCCAGCATAGAGTAGAGAAGCACTTCTGCACCTGTCACTTCTGAGGGTAAAGGATAACTGTCTTTGTAGCTGATGTTGGCAGTGAGTGAGCACTGGGTGCTGAGTTTTAAAGGATGCTCAGTCCATACACTGAAGTCAGGAGATGCTTTGTGGTATCTGAAACCTGATGTAAAAGGAAATTTGTGAGAATTTTTTTTTTTTTTACATGTAAATCATAAAGGTTAGGTGTATGTGGGGTAGAGTATGTTTTAGACTGCAGACATTGAAATGATTTCTATGACGTTTTCCCCAATATTTGCCTAATACTAACATTATGCATTGAGAAATGACTCATTTTCCTGATTCTTGATTAACTTTTTGCAATTTATTTAAACATAATTAGTTTTAAAACAATATGTACAGACTTCTGGATGCCCCATGATGGAATTAACTGGTATAGCAATAATGCCTCATAGAATGTGCTGAAGTATCGTTATCCGCTCTTTTTCATTTTTTAGTTTCCTCTGCCTTTACTCTTTCATGACATGCCTTAACAGTGCTGTGATATACGTAGTACCAGTCCAAGATGATATTAAAAAATAGGATATGCTCAATTGAATTATGTAGGCGGAACATGCTCTGGCAGAGCAAGTCAATGTGCTTTCTGCTTCATTGAGTGGGTTATTAGATTGATGTGGTTTATTTCTTGAATGATAGAACTGGTTTTAAAAATAAATGAAGCGAGAAGCATCAATTCAGTTAGCATTGATAATTCATTATTATTGGTTAGAAAAGTGCTACATTTGTAAACTGATCTATAATTTATCACTTGGATTAGGATTTGCAATGAGCAGGTTTGTTTTAATTTGAACCAGCTTCTCAATGACTGAACAATGTGTTCTTCATTTTGTCTTGAAGTTGGGATTTTAAATAGTTAAAAAGCAAATCAAATGCATGAAAGGAATACTTTTTTAAAATTTATAACGTTGGTCTGTGAACTTATGATAAGCACCAACTGTGGGCTGTCCAAGTCTGCTGTTAAATTAAGTCAAGCTAGAGAAAATTTTATGAAGGAAGTAATAATTAATTACTTATATATGTGTTTAGCTATGTGTATATTTGCCATATATGTGGAAATGTGTCTCTTGGGAAAAGACACACACACACACACACACACACACACACACACGCACGCACGCACACACCTACTGTGTATTCTGTCTTTTATAGAGGTGTTCTTAATGCAAGAAGCTTCTCCTTTATGAATAAGAAATGTTGCTCTGCTTTTTGTTTCCTTTTTGTACACTTCCCCTGAATGATGCTTTTGTTCTTATTACCTACATATTTGTAAAAAGATGTTTAATCTGGTAGTTTGCTTTGGATTTTCACAAATTACAAGCAGGTAAGTGTGCCCTCGTACAATGACATTTACTGAAAATAGTGCATACTTAAAATTATTATTGTTCGATTACAAAATAAATTTATGCCAGAGATGGCAACTTCTTTATAAAGTAAGGAAATGAAGTTTTAAACTCTAAAAAAAAAAATGTGGTTGACAACATTCAGGGACATTTATCTTCAAGTTGGCTTTCTATTCTGCTTGTGATTCGGCCTATTGATGTGGGGAAGCGTTGTCTAATCCCGGCCCCCTCTGTTCCTAGGTAACAGGCAAAAACGGTGCCAGCAACAGCGGCCCTGCCAGGCCAAACCCATGTGGCTCGGTGTTATTCACTCTGATCCATATGGTCAGGCTGGAGATGGTCCCTGGAGGGGTGTTAACACTCAGCAACCCAACCGCCTCCCTCCCTTCAGAGCTTTCCTGCGTGGCTCCTGCTGCTTGCCCATGTGTGATTCTTGATTAATTTTTCATTTTTAATGAAGTTTGATCATGTTTATTATTTCTCATGATTGACTGCCTGTACTCCTCCCATGTAATTGATAAAGCCCATATTTCTTCATCTGTCTCCTCTTTCTTTAGGGTAAAGTTGCTAGATTGTGCGGCGTGGTTAATGCTAGATTTATTGGTCCCATTAGATGTATAAATTATCTCTCTTTCTCTCCACAGGAAGTTCTACAGACTTTGACCAAGTTTTGTTTCCCCTTCTATGTGGACAGGTAGTGTCAGATTTTCAAACTTTACTAGAAAAAAAAGTATCAATAAACCTATGGAAAATAAAAACCATACCATTCTTAACATTCCGCCTGTTTAACCAAGATTTAAAACATCTATGTTTGAAGGGGAGTTGCAGTGTTCTTTCCTGGGGATTTTATTGACACTATCAAAAAGCTTAAAGCTTGGAGCTTTGCATTGGTTGGTCTGTGAGGTGTATTTTGCATGATATTAAATTTTTGATTTTGGTTATCAGACTTGAACCATGATTAAGAATGGTTGGTATTTATTCCAATGCTATTTCATTCTTATTGAAGTATGAACATATTTAACCTAGGTAATGTTGCATTATTCCCTGGCCTTATGAGTATTATATGGACTTCATTTTTCTTTGAGTCAATGTAAAATTTAAATTACCACGGGTCTATCTTGTTTAAAGGTGTTCAGCTATTTAAAAGGCATGTTGGTAATAGTGTCTTGCATTTTAGATGGCTAAGAATGGTATCTCTGGGGAACTAAGCATTTTCTATAGGTCCTATACAAAAATATAAAATCATCTGAACATTTTCTTAGATTTCACATTATGGTAAGCTCTTGGAAAGGTATCAATATAAGAACTCCAAGATAGTTAAAATAGTCTGGCGGATTAAAAAAAAAACAAAAAACCACTGGTTAATGGTAACAATTTTGGAAGGGTTTTTTTTTTTTTTTTTAACTGTATAAAACCATAACTCACTAACAATATTAATAAAATGTCAAAGCAGTCCTCTTAATGTTCTTTTCAAGAAATGTCTACTGTGTGTTTCATTACATTTTAAGCATATTATTTTTGCAGCCATTTGCCCACTTGATTGTTTACTCTTTTTAATTTTCTCTTAGAGAATTGAACTATGAACTGTGCCTACATTATGTCTTAAAAATGTCCACTTTTAGTGACAGGGGTTTTAGAAAATATCTTAAGTAATAACTGCCATAATATGTTTTAAGAAAGCTAGAAAATGGCCCATCTTCAGGAACAGTCTGCCTTGTATTTCAGAGTACCCAAACCCGGCAGGCCTGAAGGATTTTAGTGGTTTCGAGTGCACGTGGGTAGTGTGTGCTGCTTGGTCTTTTCTACACGTTGTAGGAGTGGTGTCCTGCTTTGTTTGGCAGAAACCTAAAAATGGTGTGAGATGAGAATTGGTAGCCAAAGGAGTTTAAAAGAGTACTAAAAAGCAGCACTGGAATGTTGCCAGCCACTTATAATCACTGTTTTCCCTGGTTCTAACATGTTATTTTTAAGCCAATCAGCCATTGTAGTATTTCCAGACTTGGGCCTTTTTAAATCCTGGGACCAGGGTTGTTTTAGTAGTTAGTGAGTTGATGCTCAAAGCAGAATAGCCTTAATTTTAAGAGGGCCAGTCTTTGTAATGAGAGTCCTCTTGTCTCTTCTTTATCCTATTCCTTCTAAAAATAGCAAGGAAGTAAAGTTTTGTTTAGAGACATTTAATGCAAACTTCACATTTATATGTATGAATTAGCGATGCATGAAATTTCCTCCAGTCACTTATAAAATGTCTTACAAATTATGGCAAGGGCATATTTATAGAAATTAATAAAGCTGAAATGTTTTTAAAATGTGGTTAGGTATCTAACAAAGAAAAATAAGAGAATACATTTTTACATGACTTCTTGTAAGAGTGGTGATCTGTTTTGGATAGGTATTCCTTAATTAACTTTGTAGACTAATATTGAAAGAAATGCACAATGAGATTAAATCCACCCCAACACACAAACCCCTCTCTTCCTCTCACACCAACCAAACTGCTCTACTTAACCTACCTGTCTGGGTGATTACATTCTTAAATGGAAAAAAAGCAGAGTCCTCAAATATTGTTCCAAAATAATTTTTTGTCACCAGTGTCCTGGTGCCTTTTTGTTGTTAGAAGAATATTTTTCTTCTAAAAACAGTTCTGTCTAGATCACCCTTCCCTAATCATGTTTCTCATATTTTTTCACAAACAGATATGTCCCTTTATGGATCTGTTTTAATCCTTGCCTTGTAGAGTGGTTCGTTCTTACATTTCATTATATTCCACACCCTGTAGGTGTCGATAACTTCTATTGATACAAAAAAAACCCACTTTATTTGAGGACTATATTTTTTCTCTTCTCTTCTCCCACTTTTAACCTTTGCAGACTTTCATGTAGAAGAGATAATAATGAAGTTTACTTACAGTAAACACAAAGGTTTTAATGTTACTGTTTTTTTTTCTATTACTTTGCAGTTAGCACTGTCAAATGGCTATGCCCAGATTCTGGGGCCCACAGAGCCCCCCAGATGTATTTTTGATATTGTTTGCCTTAAAAAAATATGTCAGCATAGGAGATGAGTAATGCCCTAGGTGATTACGTTCAAAAAAGAAAGCTTCCTAATCTTTTCTGTATCTGTGCTTTTCTACCCCAAGGAACAGTAATACAACTTTCTGACATTTCTAGTCTATATCAAGAGTGGGATTTTCACAGTCATCATCACATCACCCGTTAACATTGACATCTTACTGTCTCTTGTGTTGTTTTAAGATTTTTCTTTCTGAAACTAGGACTTATGAAAAATAATAATGCCAGTAGCTCTTCAAAAGAAAGTGCTTTCTCATGTATCACCTCACTTTATCCTCCTATCCTAAGAGATGAGAACAGGAGCTGTTATCTTCATTTGAAAAAAATCTAAGCTGCAGAGAAATTAGAATTTGCCCTAGGTCCCCTTAGGCTGCTAGCACAAGGTAGATGTCCATCTAGCAAATTAATGAATACATTTTTCTGTAGAACATGTTGTGGGAAGATCAGTCACCAAATAGAGCAGAAAGGAAGGAAATTTATATTTGAGTTCCTAATTGATTTTAGCCAGCGTGCTGGCCATTTTCATATTGGTACTTCATTTGTTTTTCCCTGCAATTCTAAAAGATAGAAGATGGTGGTAGTTTTTTTACAAAAGAGCAAAGGAAGGTTCCAAATGTGTAGCATTATGTTGGGTGATATGGAAATGGTATTAGACTTGGAGTTCTGCCCTCCATGTGTTTCTCAGTCTAGTTCAGGAAGTAGTATAAATACACATTAAACAGTATCTCTCCAGAAGGATAGTGAGGTTAGGGAAGACTGAGATGGTCAGAGAAAACTTCTCGCAGTGGGAGAGGCTTGTGTTGAGTCTGCAAGGACCGTAAGAAGCGGGTAAGTGGAAGGGACAGACTAACACCCCATATGCGGTGAAGAGCAAAGCAGAGGAGAAACCATGAGTGAGCCTAGAGATTGTTCAGCCTGAGCAGATGGAGCCTGCTGGGGAGAGGGTGACGTGTACCGTGAGAGCTTGGGCTCTGGCTACAGGAGGCCTTGCAAGTGTGTGAGAATAAGACGAAATTCATCTGGTTCAAACGTCCCATTTTACAGAAGGGAAACCAAGATTTGTAGGGGTGAAATGACTTGCTTATGGTCACAACTACATAGGAGAGCTGGGAAAGAAACCCATACTCTTATTCCCAGTCCAGAGTTTGTTCCCTCCCTCCCTCCCTTTCTTCCTTCCTTCCTTCCTTCCTTCCTCTCTCTTTGCTTCTCTCCTTCTCTCCTTTCTTTCCTTCCTTCCTTTCAATTTATTTGTTAGCGAGAGAGAGCGAGCAAGTGTGAGCACACACACAAGCAGGGGGAGTGGCAGGCAGAGGGAGAAGCAGGCTCCCTGACGAGCAAGGAACCTGATGTTGGACTCGATCTTGGGATCATGACCTGAGCCAAAGGCAGATGCTTAACTGACTGAGCCACCCAGGTGTCCCTAGCGCAGAGTTATTTCTACCTTATGCTGTCCCTGAGGCTCTTGGCAGAGAGGAGTCTTGAAATGACAGTGCTGAGAGATCCCTGTTATCACTCTCAAAAACTTATCCTTAGTGATGAAAGCTGTTTCTTAAAAGAAAGGAGGAAAAAGATCTGTGTACCATTTCGTACTACGGTGCTCCTTGGCAGCTGGCAACCTGCTTCAGTCAGAGCACTCAGCACTCACTGGAGGATGGAAAAGCTCTTCCTTTCGAGGTTTGTGCTTACCCTCTTTCAGAACCCAGTGAGTTGGCTATCATTCAGGTGCTCTGTAAATCATCCTGTATCCCACTACACACAAATGACATGAGCACAAAATGAAATGACATAATCTTTTAAGGGTCAAAGGAAGGCATAGTTTAGTGATTTAGGATGTAACCATAGATGCAAATGTGATTCACACGCTATTTACTCTTTCATTACGTCTGTTACGTGCCAAGTGTTGTGCTGTGTTCTCCTCCTGCTCTAAAAATGTACGCATTTGCAACTTACCATTACCATAATGCCATATATGGGGAAATGGACTCAGAGAGGTTCAGTAACTTGCCCAAGGCCCCACTCTTAGTATGCGGTAGAGCTGCTTTTGGAACCCCCATTTATCTGACTTCCAATTCCACCTTCCTTTTTCTGCTTTATCATACTGCCTCCATTAGATCCATCAAACCATAACTAAATAACCAAAAGAACTTTTAAAATTTCTCTTTTTTTAAAAATTTTTTATTTACTTGAGAGAGAGCTTGAGAGCACATGAGTAGGGGGGAGGAGCAGAGGGAGAGGGAGAAGCAGGCTCCCCACTGAGCAGGGAGCTGGATGCGGGGCTTGGTCCTAGGACCCGAGCCGAAGGCAGCTGCCTAACGGATTGAGCCACCCAGGGGGCCCTCAAAATTTCTTTCAAAAGCAACATATATTTATTTTAGAAAAGTAGCAAATTCTGATAACTGAAGAAGAAACCTAGCAGAGAATGAAACTGACATGCATGGTTAGTGTGCTGGGCTGTATCTGCCCAGACCTTTGCTCTTGTTCCACGTCCACATGTTCATCCTGCTCTGCTTTGCAAAACTGAATTCCTTTGGCCCACTTTCATTCCTTGTGTTTCATCCTTGGTTTAATCCCTTGGTTTGGTCCCATGGGTTAAGCTGTGCCCTGTGATCATTTTCTACAGCATTTGACAACAATGAAGCTCTTAGGCCTTAGTGGATAGAACGTCGGGAGTAGCAACCTGGAGGACTAGGTTTTCGTTTTCGTGCTGCCACTGACTTGCTCTGTGCTGTGAGGCAAGTGATGTCTCCCCTTAAAGGCCTTAGTTTCTTCATGGGTAAACCGAGGGGATTGGATTAGATCTTTGCTGTTCCTTCTGGTTTTGCTACTTTTTGGTTTCCTAGTTATGATTCATTTGTGCTTTGTCAGGCTTATGTAGATGAGGGAGTGTGGAGATCTCAGAATTCTCTGGTGAGTTTCTTGAGCAGTTAGGCGTTGCCCTGTCTCTGGCAGTGTGTGACCTACTCTTGGTCCCCAGACATTTTGGGTCAATGTCATTCTTGCCACTTGGATCTTTGAGCTTGGAATGTGAGAAACTTGAGTCTTAGGCAGATGAAAGGTTTATGGAAGGAAACTTTGAGGCTCATGTAACTTAAGGTTGAGATGTGGTTGTTTGATAAAACTTGATTCCTGCCTGATGTCCTGTATGCAGAGATGGAAAGGAAAAGCCCCTTTTAGGGGTGCCTTGCCGTAGCGCTCAACAGGTAATTGTTAGTAAGCTATACTAAATCCAGGATGACAGAATGTTTGAGTTCCATCTCTCGAATTTTGTAATTTCAGAACAGTAATTTTCACCTTGTATCCATTATATGCTACTTTGTATACATTCTTTATAAATCTCAAAACCACCCTGCAAAGTATTATTTTCATTTTGTAGGTGAGGCTCAGAGAGGCACAATAACTTGCCTGTGTTCACAGAGCTAACATGTAGCATATCTGGGATTCGAATCGAAAGACCTGTTTCGGGGCGCCTGGGTGGCTCAGTGGGTTAAAGCCTCTGCCTTCGGCTCAGGTCATGATCTCAGGGTCCTGGGATCTAGCCCTGCATCAGGCTCTCTGCTCAGCAGGGAGCCTGCTTCCCTCCTCTCTCTCTGCCTGCCTCTCTGCCTACTTGTGGTCTCTCTCTCTGTCAAATAAATAAATAAAATCTTTAAAAAAAAAAAAAAACTGTTTCTTCTCCCTCCTGCATCTTGACTCTGACCCCATTGAGTCTTCCCAGAAGCCAGCAGCAAACTCTCTCCTCTCTTCATTCCCATTCAATGACGGCCTCATTGTCTCTTCTTGGAAGAGTTAGCCCGCGTACTTCAGTGTATCCCTCAGCCCTCTCCAGTCTGTCTTCTGCTTCTGTCATTCAACTAGAGCTTTTCTTATCAAGGTCATCTGCAACCTCGATACTGCTCAGTTCACTACACATTTTTTCTCTCTCATCGTGATTCGTGGGTACAGCGGACCAGTCCCTCCTGCTTGTTCTCCATTTTTCCTTTGATGGTCTTTTTTCCCTGCATTTTCTAAATCGGTGCTTCTGTAACCTCTTTCTGGATCCTCTTTTGTTTCTCTGAATGCTCTCCCTAAGTGATCTCGTTCTTTACCGTGGCGTTAAAACGTCTGTGTGTAGATGACTTCAATTTATAGCTCAAGCCCAAACTTTTCCTCTGATTTCCTAAGTAGTATGTTCAGCCATGTACTTGACATTTCTATTTTAAGGTTTCTCAGACTTAACATATCCCGAATGGAACTCTTAGATCTCCCCTCAAACTTGTCTTTTCTATCAAAAAATGGTAATTTGCTGTCTTTTTACTCTCAGTACATTCGCAAGCCTGTCATTTATACCAGCTAGCTATAACTGGGAACTGTCCACCCAGATCCATTTTCACTCTCCCTACATGAGTTGGGCCTTCATCCAGCCTCACCTGGACTCGTATACTAGCTTCCTGATTACTTTCTTTGCTTCTCCTTCTTCCAAACTGTTCTCCACATGACATTTACCATTGTACACTGGACTGTTTTTCTCTTAATGAAAACCATTCAGTGGCTTTCCCTTACCTTTACAAAAAAATCCTAAACCTTTGCCATGACCTATGAGGCTTTCTGGATAATCTAGCTCTTGCTTTATCTAGCAACTTCATATCATGCCACTTTCCCTTTAGCTCCCATATGTTAGCTGCACTGGTGTCCATTGAGTTCTTTGAACATACCTAGCTTTTTCCAGCCTGAGACTCTGCCTAGCTCTTTCCTCTGCCTGAAACACCCAGGCCCCTGCTTCTGAAGGGCTTGCTCCACCTCATCCTTCAGGGTCAGGATCATTGCCACCTTTGAAAAGCTGTCTCTAACCTTGTTATCTGAGTAGGGCCTTGCCTTCTCTTCTATTTGCTTCTATCTTTGTTCTTGCTTTGGTTTCATGAAACACTGGTACATACAGCTGAATGCTGTGTGGTACACTTATTATTCCTCTCCAGCTAGTGGAAAATCTCCATAGTAGGATGGATGGCCAGCACTTGTCCCAGTGCCCAGTGTAGTAGTTGCTCAGTTAACAAGGTGGGCAATTAAACCCAAAGGCTAATATGGAAAATCCCCTCTCTCACTGGAAGATTGGAATCACACTGTCTGTTGACATGCTTCATGCCATTTATACACGCAATCTGTAAATAACTTCGAGATTAAGCAGAATGCTGCTGGAGGAGCCTTGAATGGCTCACAGGCATTTAAAAGTCAGCATGAATGTTAAAGTCTGGTTTGAATATTTGTTGCTTTTCTCTCTGGTTTTCCATATTCATCTAGGCCTGGGAAGCACAACTAAGGGTGGTCTCGGCCCTGGTCTCCTGGGCATATATCTGGAAATACTCAAATTTGGTTTCTCTTGCTTAGTGGGAAGTGGTGTGTTTGATAAGACAATTGTCTGGATTCCTCACATACTTGAGTTCCTTTAACAGAGTTGCAAGCTGCAGGTGAGGGAAGGGTTTCCTTGTGTTTAGTGTAGCCTGGCAGAATGGAGAGGACTTTGAACTGGAATTGGGCTTGGAATTTTGTGTTAGTCCTGATACTTTGAAAAAAGCAAGCAAAACCAAAAGCAGCCCTGTGTCTCAGTTTTCCCGTCTTAAAGCGAGATGCTTTCTGCAGTTCCTCCCAGTTTTAATCATCATGAAATCTCTGATTCCTGTTAAAAAGTTACGGATTCTAATACCGGAGGTAAACATGAAACCTGTAGCCTTTAACGAAGCAGACCCTTTCCCCAAAGTCATTTTTATGGAGAAAGCGTGAACACTGTCCCAGAGCACCGCAGCAAGCAGAGAGGGAATAAGAGATTCCTTGGAGGTTCGGAAGTCTTCAAGTTAACCTCTGACCGCCCTTGCCTGACTTGTAGTTGATTAGAAACTGTCCAAGGAGAGAAGATTTTAGAGTTTGATGGTTTGGGCCCTCCTTTGTTTGTTTGTTTGATTAAATGGCTTATAATTCACCCTATTAGGAATTAGAAAGGTGAATCAACTGAGAATAACAAGTGCTCCCTCCTAAGCTGTGACGCCCGCTCCCCCCCCCCCCACAAAGAGTTTTGTTCAATTTACTGAGAGCATGAGCAGCTCACTTGGTCACCCAGAGGACTGTCCTTTACTGAAAAGATGCAGCAGAGAAGAGAGAAAGGCAAACTTACTTTCTCCTCTCATATAAGGGTTACAAAAATGAGTCAGTCGGGAAGAATCTGAGCAAATGCATGATTTCAGTATGAATTTTTGTTTTCCTTTAGATGGTAACTTAACAGCTTGCATCTCTTTTATTAATTGTTTTTATTGTGGACCGGCCTTTATAGTAAATGCTGGTCTCACTTATTCCCAAAACCTCCTTTGGGTTGGGTGGTGGTTTCTCATTGTTATTCCAGGTGAAGAGACTGAGGTGCTTAGAGGTTAAGTAACTTGCTAAATAAAGGCCCAGTTAGCAAGTGATTGCGTTGGGATTTGAACCAAGTAAATGAGTAATGAATCTTTCTTTGAGCCTAGGATGTCGCTAAAAGCATTTTCAGCATTTTTAATGGTAGTGAAAAGATAATGGGAAAATTAATGACACTCAATTCACAAACGAGTTGTGTTCATTCTGTGTCCTTTTCCTAGAGATCCTGGGTGTTTTCTTTTCATTCAGTCCTATCAATACCCTTTCCTTCTAGGATGTTTCATTTTAAACATTCTAGAAGGGAAATCAGACTCTGAGTTAAAATAATGAACAGTCATATTTTATATGCTCACATAATAATATTTCACAAAAGCATGACCTTATTTGTAACTTAGAATCATTGTGACCTGTTGCTTTAACTATTTTAATAATTCAAGTTTTTCTCCTCCCCCAGTGAGGCCCACTTTTCTCCCCAATCACTTTAATTATGTGAGCTAGAATCCTGTTTCACACACATCTTCAGTTCTCAACCTTGTTAAAATTAATCATATAATCCCCCTTTAAAACATAGTATTAAATCACCATAGTAACACAGTATCCAAGCTTTATTGATAAAACATAACAGCCATAAGAAGGTAGAGTTTGGTGTCCCCTGGACAGCTCTATAACTTTTATAGAAATGTGTTCCTCCTTCTGGCTTGTGTAAGGTGGAGGGATAGCATTACTTACACCTGTTTTATGACCACACTGCTTTTAAATTGCCACCTTGTTTTCGCTCACCTTCCCAGTTAAACAAGGAGAGTGGAACACTTTCTTTTCTTTCCGAATTATTTTCTTGTACTCTCTAACCACTCTCTAGGGGATGGAATTGTTTCCTTAAACATGACCAGGTAAGGTCCATTGACCTTTTTTGTACTGAGATACCTTGAAAGTCTCCTTAATTTTCATTTGCTTATGTGGTTTCTATAAGGGAGTTTTAGAAAGGAAGGCTATCCATATTTGAAAAACTAATTCATAGCCCATCCAAAGACCCAATAAGTGTGCCTTTGGAAAAGGCCTGGTGAATGATTTTTATTTCTGCTGGCAACTTAGAAAGTAGATTATAGGTGAGAGCACTCATTTGAATATTTTGTCAATTTGAGTATATTTTGTAAAATACAATGTATGTAAAATACAATATAGGTTAATGAGTTCCTTTGAATAACTCAATGTCAAATTCCAAAATATTATGTTAGCATAAATTTATGTATTAGGATTTGGAATAGTTAACTTTTTAAGAAGGAATCCAAGCTAAGTGGTAAGCTGATTTTAGAAAGTGGTCTTTAAGACATTTTGCACCTGCAAACCTAGTTTCTAGATTAATCTGATTAGTAATATGCTTTTTCATCGTTTGAAACATATTTCCTATTTTATGTCACTTTTATGTGTGGTTTACTGAATTTTGCATTCATGTGGGAATTTTTAGCTTTTTATTCTTTATTCTTTCTTTAAAGCCTGTTTCCATTTCTTAGCACCTCCCATTAAGACATTGGGTATTTTGGGGCGCCTGGGTGGCTCAGTCGTAGGGCGTCTGCCTTTGTCTCAGGTCATGATCCCAGGGTCCTGGAATTGAGCCCCAGTTGGGCTCCCTGCTCGTCGTGAAGCCTGCTTCTCCCTCTCCCACTCCCTCTGCTTGTGTTCCTGCTCTCGCGCCCGCTCTCTCCGTCAAATAAATAAAATCTTAAAAAAAAAAAAAGATACTGGGCATTTCTATCCTGTAAAATGTATGTTCCTGTAAACTCAAAAATTCTGAAAGATACAGGAATATAGGAAAGTAGTAGCTAACCTTGGTCTCTTGAATGCAGCCACTCCCCTCAGAAGCTCTGTGAATGTGATTCAGTCACCTACCTGTTCCATCTTTCCATTTCCTTTTCTGTAAAATGGGAACATCGTCTAACTTCCAGGGTTGATATGAGTAAGTGAGATGCTATTTATCAAATGTCTAACTCAGTGCCTGGCATGTAGCGGACACTTAAATGCTGTTGCCATTACTGTTTCCCGGATTAGGGGAATGGTTGTGGGGCGGGGGGGCGCCGTTAACAGCAAGCTGGCAGGGTAGGCTTTGGCATCATAAAGGCCTGGGTTTCAGACATAGCTTTTTGCAGCTTCCCAGCTGGCACCCTAGGCAGTGCTGCTCTGGGCTATTTCCTCATCTATAAAATGAGGTTAATAGAATGCTCCTTTCAGGATTCGGTGGGATGATTAACAGGGCTACCTGCCTGAACTCCAGAAGTGGAAGGCATGGTAGCTCCAGTGAGGTGAGGAGGTGGTCACTATCTATAAAACGAGGTTAATAGGATGCACCTTTCAGGATTTGATGAGATGATTAACAAGCCTGCCCGCCTGAACTCAGTAAACAGAAGGTTTGGTAGCTACTTGGGTAGGGAGGTGGTCACTAGAATGGGCTGCTTGCTGTCTTTTTTTTTTTTTTTTTTTTTTTTTTTTTACTAGCTCACAGTCTGTTTCCTTGAAGTGTGTAAATTTTGAGTTCATTTATAAAGAGTTCCACTGAGAAAGGAAATGTTACAGGTTCAACGACTTGTCATGATTAGATACTTTATCAAGAAACTTTACTGCACATTCATTTTTTTCCCCCCTTCGTCCTGTCTTTGCTGCAGCCTCACAGTGAGCCAAGTTGGCCAGAACTTCACGTTCGTGCTCACTGACATTGACAGCAAACAGAGATTCGGCTTCTGCCGCTTATCTTCAGGAGCGAAGAGCTGCTTCTGTATCTTAAGGTAAGGGCGGGTGGCTTTGGCCATCGGCTGGTTCTGGGGAGCGGTGTCAGCCTTTCAGCCTTTGCCTTGTTCCTCTGTTGTTAAATTTTCCAGCTGGTCTTTTTATTTTCCTATCTGTTTCCCACAAGTCACTGCACTTGGGGAGAAGGACTTCACAGTGTTGTTCTTGCACTTTAAGTTCTGCAGATAATTGTATTTATTTATTTGCATCACATCCCTTGGGTGGGAAAGGGATCACTGCTTCTGTGGAGAATGTGGAAGCTGGGGAGTCAGCATGGCTTCAGTTCCTCCTGCTGTTATCTGGAGCTGTCAGAAATTAGCCTGTTAGGCTTTCCCTTGGACATTTTGTGTATGTAAGATTATTAATAAAGTATGTGTCTGTAGCTCAGGACGTCTCGCAGACACTGATTGCGTCCTCCTCACAGTAACACCCTTGCCCTCTGTGGGTCAGCGAGGGAGGAGCTGTTTCCCAACTTGGCTACTTCTCTAGAGGTTTGGAAAAAGGACAGAAACCTGGAAGAAGGCTTCTTTAGGTCTTCTAAAGCCCCTTCATATACCAGAGCCACACTTGCTTAATGCTCTGTTTCCTCCTGCCAGAGGGGCAAGGTGTGTTCTGGGGTGGGAGGACGTGTGGAAATCCGATTTTGGAGCTGCTGGCTCTGGGGGCCCCTGCTGGGCGCCTCCTCAGGGGGGAAGTAAAGGCATCCCACACACTCTCCTCTCCGTCTGCCTCAGTTAAGTAGGTGTCAGAGGGGCCTGCCTCCTGTCTCTCTCTGCTCGTGTGGAGCAGCCCAGGGCAGGCCAGCGGGGAGGCGCCCCTGACAAAACCCGGGTCCCCAATCTTGGGCTTGCGCCCAGGGATAAAAGGCCAGACTGTGAATTCCAGAAAGAGTGGTTCTCTGGTACATTCATTTTTGCACTTTCTTCTTCTCCTCACCAAGAAAAGACCTCCCACCCCAGCCCCCCAAAGACACACACACACACACACACACACACACACCCACACCCACACCCACACCCACACCACAGGAGAAAGAGAGGCTGCCTTTCAAGTCCTCTGCTCAGGAACTGTCAGTCTGGGCTATTACGTTTGCATCTCTCTACACAAATATTCCCGTTAATCAGCAAAGTCAGCTCTCTCCTTCACCAAGCTTCACATCTGTAACTCAGGCCCTCGAGGGCAACTGCTGGAAAGACCACAGGAAGGAGGTACAACCCAGATGCTCTGTGAGGTTAAGTGGTGCAGCTGCTCTCAAGTTTGCCTAGTAGCCCAGGCCCGAGGCTTACCCACCCAGAGTATCAGAGTCGGATGTAAATGATTATTTACTTTTTGATTCAACAATGTTAAATTTTTTTTTTCTCTTTTAAAACAAAATATTCTCTTCCATTTTTGCCTAATGTTCTGTTTCAGCCTTGGCCAGGGCACTGCGTATTTATATGGTCATTTAGAGGAGATGAGGGTTTAAGACAAGTTCTTGAAGTTTTGCAGAAAGGTTTTTGTTTGTCTTTTCCAGAATATTTTGGTTTACAGTGTTTCTTCTTTGAAAGCTGGGATGTACTCTGAACTGACACTATCACAGTCATTCAAATTTCTGGGACTGGAAAACTGTTTATTTAAAAATTTAAATTTAAAAATTGCTCTCCTCTGATTCCAGTATTTGACTGTGTGTGTCTACATGTAGGGTCATGGATGTCATGCTTACAAAAAGCTAGTTGATTAGCCTTCGTGCTGCCATTATTTAGAATGAAAAATAGCAACTGGTGTGTTTTCTCTCCGTTTTACTAGCTTGGAACTACAGGAAAAGGGGATGGGTTCATTCATTCATTTGTTTGTCAGCCCTTAATTGAGTGCCTACTGTTAGCTAGTCCCTGCCCTTGAGGAGTTCCCAAGACTAACTGGGGAGATGGATGATGCTGCAGAATGCTATATATAATGCATAGGACAACTCCATGGCATAGTGGCTTCTTACTATTGATATTCTAGTGCCAGAGGATAGTGACTGTGGTTAAAAATAGAGTCCAGATAAATTCCGGGACATGGGTACGAGGGGACTCACTTTATCTCATCCAGCTTGTGCGTATGTGGAAGGCACACACAGTGGCATTTCCCCTGTGACTTGGTTTGGGAACACTGCTGAATTGAGACTGGCATATGAATGGAAGGGTCTGCTCTTAACCTTGGGAGACTAGTTGGCAGCGAGTTCGCTGGAGAGGTCTGCCGGGAGAACGCAGGTGTGATTTGGGTCTGAGTTCTATTACCACTGTTGGTCTCCTTGCCTTTTGGAAATGCTTGGTCACTCTGCCTTTTTTTTTCCCCCCCTAGGTGCTTTCCCATTAGTTAACCAGTGCCTTTAGGCCCAGTCACTCTTCTCAGTGTGCCCAGTACTCTAACTTGTCTGCTCATAAGCCACCTCTACTTTTTGCTTTCCATTTCTTCCCATGAGAGGCATAACTTCAGTGATGGTGTCTGTGCACACGTAGCCTCCCCAGTGCCAGGATTTAGCTTATTAGGATCACTTCCGCTCTGACTGCTCTCCCAGGGACCTATGCTTCCTGGCCCATCTGAGTCGCTGAACCTTTCTGCCTTGGCACATGTATCCGTCCGCCCAGAGCAGCGTTCTCCGGGTGGAGGTCATCATCCTCTCCTCTGGGTGCACCCACATGGTCTGCGTACTTCAGTTGCACACTCACAAACCTTGGGCTTCTTTTTACCTCTTCCCCCTGTTACTCAGAAATTAACTCTTTAAGGGTAAAAATTGTCTTACACAGCTTTGTATCTCCAGCACTTAGTGCAGTGCGTGGCCAGGATACTGTGTGCATGGCTTTGAGAGACAGGGAGATGTATTCCATTGAATGGAAGAACAGGACACTGAAGGCTCTGAGTGAGAGGACGGGCTTCGTGGGACAGCAGTTCAAGAGAAAATGTGAAATACAGTTATTTGTAGAGAGATGTGGCTCGTATTCCCAAACTTATTTCTGTTAGTTGTAAGAGGTGTACCTTTGAATCTCACCAGGGGGATCTTGCTGTTGAGTGACAGACATTGTGTCCATAAAGGACTAGGCCAGTATTAGAAAATTTAAACTTCATTTCACAATGAAAGGTTCTTAGACATCCTTTATACAGTGTAAGTTATTGTGTTCATTGTAAGAAGCATTGTCTTTTCCTTCCCTCTAGAATGTAAGCTCCATGAAGCCTGGGAAGCTTTATCTGTTTTGTTCACAAATATACCCAAAGTATATTGAGGCATGTCTAAGCCCAGTAGGCACTTAGTAATACTTGTTTCATGAAGGAAAGAATTCCTGATCCATAAGCCCAGGGTTTAAACATCTTTTAAAAGTTGGTTTAAATTCTATCACCAGCTAACTTTGACAGAAATGTAGTTGTGCTAGAGTATAAACAAGTCTCATTAACACAAATACCATGGCATATAAAGTCAAATGCATTAGTTCTTCCCACAGTTGACTCGTTCTTTGTATTAAAACATTTTACTTTTCCTTGAGATTCGCCATAATATTATTTAACTCTGTGCTGGGTGGTAGTCAATACTGGATTAAAAGCACAGCTAGGAGAACAATAGTTACGGCTAAGTCCTTCCTCATTACCTTCCTCTCATCCAGGAGTGTGAGAGACTATGGTAGCGTTTGCCGGTAGCATCAGTTGAGTCTGATGTGTGGTATAAGCATTTACCTCTGAAGTCTTTCGAAGAGCATAAAGTGACCTAGAACCACAGTTTTTTCATAGCTTCTGATGTGTCCAAATGACACATGTTCCATCAAGGCTAAAACTGTAATGAAATATGTTATTTATAACCAACTTCTGGTTTTGGAGGAACAGGAAGAGCCTAAGAGTTCAAAGCCATAACTTTGTTGTTTGTGGGGGTGGATTATGGGAGAGATGTCACACGATAATTAAATTTCCTTACTCTTTATAAAGGAACTTTAGAAATAATTATGTTCTACAATTTTCTCCTTTATGTATAAGAATCTTATTTAAGTCTTGAGGGAGTTTGAGTAACTGTCTTTAGACCCATATAAAGAGGTGTCTGGGTGGCTCAGTCGGTTAAGCATCTGCTTGCGGCTCAGGTCACGGTCCCAGGGTCCTGGGATTGAGCCCCACATCGGGCTCTATGCTCAGCGGGGAGCCAGCTTCTCCCTCTCTGTTTGCCTCTCCCCCTGCTTGTGCTCTCTCTCTCTCTCTCTCAAATAAATGAATAAAATATTTAAAAAATATATATATATATACACACCCATATAAAACTGTTTTACATTTTGGGAAGAAATAACTTGTTTCATCAAAACTATATCTAAGATTTTTTTAGTTTAACGTTTAAATTGTTATTCAGTTAGGAGGTACCTTAGTACCTAGTATATACCAGGAATGAGCAATGTGTAACATTTGGTCTTTGGCCTTTATTTATCCCCAAATAGACAAAAAGATCTCACCCCAGCGTCCCCTATGAGAACCTTTCAGATATCCTGTTGATTCAAAATTTTGATGAGCTGAACTTTTTAAACGTGGTCTTAAAAACTGAAAACAATACGTACTTTTGGTCCTTTATCAAATTTAAAATTTAACACGCTTCTGGGCGCATGGTTCCCTGGCCACCTCAGATTTTGATACCTACCTCCTATCTATTTCACTTCGGCTATCCTTACTGTCTTAGGAGCCACCCAGTCTTTGGGAAGGGACTATGTAAACAAGCAAAATATACTGTGATAAGTCCTATTTAAAAAGAAATGCATGCGCAAGTTTCTTTGGGGTCACCGATTAGGCAGTGCCCATCTCTGGCTTGAAGAATCAGGGAAGTGTTGCTGATGGTTTCCAGTTAAACTGGGTCTTAAAGAATCACTGGGGGCTTGCCTGGAGGAGAACTGGAGAAGAACTTTGTAGGCAGTGAGAACTGGCATGTTAAGGCCCAGAGAAATGAAAGATATGGCAAGACGGAACACTGATGTGGTGGCGGTGGCAGGAGCTGATGCCATAAATGTCTTGTGGTTTGGCCAGGTTGGGAAAGCTCTTGTGGGACATGCTTAAGAATTTGGATTTACCCCATAGCAAATGAGCATCATCAGATGATAGGGCGGGCACTGGAAACACTGATGTTTGTAGACCAAAGGGAAAATGGCTTTTTGGACTTACAATTGCCATCTGCACCTGCTTGGGATTTTCTGGCTATTGTTAGAGGGATGCTGCCCAGCACTTTGGGGGTAGCGCTTTGATTTAGATTGGAATTTTCAAGCCTCAACTTTAGGTTTGTTTGTTGTCATTGTTGTTTTAACAATGAAATATGTTCTGGGACCTTGTTGGGGAATTCTTGTCCTCCTTTCCATGCAAGTTGGCATATGGGCTTGTGTTTAGACATTAATTGTGTTAAGTGATAACCATCTTCCTTCTGGAACACTTTCTGACTTAATGGCAGACACAACTATTATGTCCTTTTTCATCCGCATGGTACTCATTTCTACTATAAACACAGAAAAGCTCAGTTTTCACAGAGGAAAAAAAGAAGCTAGAAGTAATAAAAGAGTCTGGTTTTAAGAACTTTGGTTTCTCTAACCGTTCCAGTGTTTTTAAAACAACACATACAGTTCAGGAGAAAAATCAAAGGGCTCTTTCCTTAGGCAGGTGCAGTGGCAGAAGCCCTCTTGGATGGATTGTGTGTTAGCTGCTTTGGTTTAAAATAAGTGTGTGGGGGGATGGGGAAGGGAGTTGGGAAGGAAGGCTGTGGGGACAGCTCCCAGATTTTTACCTTGAAAGCAGGTGCTGCTGAAATATTCCAGAAACAGATGGAATCTCCTATTCTCGTTTTAAGCTATTTATGGTTGTCTCGCCTGAGGGTACCCTGCTATACAAAACTGCACAGCCTGATGTTTGAGGGCAGTTTGGGCATCAAAGCTGGGGCCCCTTTGGGAGAAATCAGCCTTTCTTCCCCAGTGCCTTAAGTACCATTTGGAAAACCTGGATCTTTCATACTATTTAACGCAAGACTTTCTTCTGCTTTTCGAGTATTTCCATCTCTCTCGAGCTGTTTGATTTCTTCTTAATGCCTCTCTATAAAAGTAGGGTGGGAACAGTGTTGTCTTCTGAATGGTCAGCTGGGAGAAGGCCCAATTGCTGTGGTATAATTCCACTCATTGTGGATCTGTCAGCAGCTGAACCCATGGGAGCGGGTCCTGTGGAGGCTCTGGGTTTAGGGTTTAGGACCCTTTTTGAGATCTTCAGTATTTTGAAACGTTTGCATGGGAAGTGTGCTCATCACATCACTTGGTGGGAGGTGATAACTTTTTTTTTCTTAATTAAAAAAAATGTATTGGTTGGGGAATGTTGCATGTTTTATTGCCACACAGATGCCTTCATGCTTAGAAACGTGCTTAGAAACGTATAATCCTCTGGGGAGCCACAACTCAACAATAGTAACAAGCTGTACAGTTTAAAAAAAAAAAAATCACCTTTGAAGAGAAGAAAGGGAAATAAACGAAACTGCCCTTGCTCTCCTAGCGGCCTGCTGCTTGAGGGCTGGGAAGCTGGACAGTTGGAAAGACAGGTGTGTCTTCTGTAGCAGCAGCCGGCCTCAGGGCTGTCTTCCTCAGGAGGAAGCTTCTTTCCTCCTCCTGGTCCTTTTCAAAGGACACCAGCGTAGCGCAGCCTTCCCTCAAGCGACCTAAGCCCAGCATTATGGGTATGGGAAACTTCAGGACTTTGGCTAAAAGAAATTCTTCGTTTTGAGACTGAATGAGTTGGAGATTACAAGAGACCATGATATTTTCTCGATCCATTTTGAAAGCAGAGCATTTCCTTGTCTTAATGCTCACGAAGCTTAGTACAGAGCACCAAGTGAAACCACCGCAGGAACTCCAGGAGGGCACTTTGGTTCTTCCCCCTCCCCCCGCCCCCATATACTCCTCTTGCGACCTCTAGCAACTACTGCAGATGGTTAATGTTGTTGTTCCATTTTGTAGATGGGTAGACTAAGTCAGGACAACTCACTGCAGAGGACTTGGAAAGGAGGGGGGAATAATCATTTGTTAGCTTTTTTTTGATATGCCAGGTGGCTTACATAATTCTCATTTATTCTTATTGCAACCTTATGAAATTATCTCCATTATAGAGAAATATGGGATTGAGACTGAGGGCGATAGGGTGACTTGCCTGAGATCTCACCAGGAGTAAGGAAGTGAGGGAATTTGGTTTGGAACCCCAGATCCAAGCCAAAGCTCATGCTCTCAACAGCTTTGGACATATTTCTAGTAACTTACTTTTGGCCCTGATTCAAAACTCAAATTTTATTTTCTTGCCACCAAAGCAGCCATAACGAGTTTCAAAAGTTTTTTCATCTCTCTGTATGTATTTAGTTAAAGGAGCCTTGATGGGTAGTTTGCCACTGCACAATGATTTCAAAGGTGAGCTGTCAAAAAGAGTTCTTAGAAATAATATAGTACAGCCCACCCTCATTTTATAAATCATGAAATTGAGACCTGAAAAGAGATTTTTGTCCCAAATTCTTTTGCTGGCTAATAGTGGTCTTTTTGACCCCCCAGTCCAGAGTTTATCCAGGGTATGGCAATGATTCTTCCAGCTCAGGAGAATAAGGCCAAGGCCACCTGGATCTAAGGTTTTTCTAGACTCAGTAACCTCCAATTAGCATCAAGGCCAGCATCATTGCAGCCTATGTGAACTATCCAACCGTATGATTATAAAGAAAATGATCAATTCTGCTTAAATCTGAAGCAAAGTATGTTTGAATGGAAAACCAGTAAAACTGAGCCTGCCTTCTTAAAGAGTCTTAAGAATTCCTCATGAGGAACCCTTTTTGGGAGATGGAAAACATTCTATAGGAGAAGCCAATTGATGCTTTTTAGTGGAGTTTGAGTGTCAGCAAATTTTTTGGACCCCCCCTCCCCAAGCAAACCACTTTCCTATAACAGCAACAGCAAGCAGAAGGCATTTATTTGAGCCTTATCTTTGCTTTTCACTGGGCAGGAGGTAGAAAGGAAAATAACTCAATATGCTTCACACCTAAAATTGCCCTTTGGATCTAAGCTGCACTCTTATTTTAAGAGCAAGTTAGATTTGTGAATACAAAGAAGAGTCTGAATTTAGGTTGTCTGGCCCTTCCAGTGATCAGTTTAGAAGCAGTGGGAAGCCTAGCATTTGTCCCTCATGGAGAAGCTCCAGGAGACTGAGGTAATTGTGTACCTCTTTACATCGTGTCAAACAAAAATCATTATACCATCTAACGTTGCAAGATCCTAGAGTTCTCATAATCAATTATGAGCCACTTATTTTTAGGATATCATTTTATGAGATTATAAAGATATACTTTCTCGTTAGAGGAATTTAGAAAACTTGAGAAAAGAGAAGTGATTTAATGCCCCACGACTCTGATAGTGACTAGAGGAGTTTTCTTCCTTGAATGGGATCATGCTGTAGCTAGAGTTTTGTATCTAGCCTTTTCACTTAGTATAGTGTAAGCATCTTTGCATATCATTAAATATTCTTTCCTGAGAATGTTTTTGACTGTGTACTTTGTGTGAGTTTGATTTATAAGAGAAGAAAGCTCTTAGGAAAACCTAAGAAAGTATTTTTTGCTGAGACTTAGGTTCTTTTAAAAAAATGCGTTTGCTGTAGTGACTTTGTCATTTGGCTAATTACTTTGGTAATTTTGTTAAAAAAAAAAAAAAAAAAACAACCCACAAAAAACCAAAACCCCTCAACTACTTTTTCTCTTAACGCGTGAGCTATTACCAGATTCTTGACGAGGAGGAATAGTTAGTTACTTCTGAAAACAATGAACATAAAATATGGAAATAGTATAAAATATGGAAATAGTATCAAAAGTCTTCATTAAATCAAGTGATAAATAAAATACTTAGTTTACTTTTCCTCTTCATATTTCACTTTGTGCATTTACGTCTCTAATTCTTTTTATCAATATGAGTTGTGTATGGTAAAAACAGTAATGTAGCATAGAGGGAATACTTTTAAAGTTAAATAGCAATATAAATTTTGATTTTTGAATAATTACATTCTGAATGAGAACAAATTACACATATCTTAAAACTTTATGTAGAAATTACGGAATTTTTAAACATTGTAGGTAAAATTAAATTCCGTCTTGGCGTATGCAGTGGAAATTGAGTAGGTTTTTATTTCTTATTCATGGGACAGGAAACTATCAGTAATCTTCAGCACAACCAATGGCAGTTGCCCTTTAACTCAGTTCACAGGTGTTAGGCTGCCACTGCAGAGATTTTTAATCCCTTATCTATAACACAAGGCAATATTTATTATAAAATTAATTCTGAGAGGCATCGTTTATGGTTTCTAATCCATTCTATTTCAAATGCCTTTGAAGTAAAGTGGGTGGAGCTTTGTATGTGGGGTTAATTGTCCCATTGTTCATTTATTCAGTCTGGTATTTTAACTAGCTCTTTATGTGTATTAATGAGCCCAAAATGCAGCAAAAAATCCTTGGCTCTAAAAAACTTAACATTAAGAAAAAAAAAACTTATTTAAAAACGTGGTGGAAAACGAAGTTGGGTGAAATTTAGTGCCCTATACTTTTTTTGCCTGAGCTCTTAATGACTGGTTTCCTTTTTTTTTAAATTTTAGTCCCGTAGGAAAATAAGTCTTTGGGGGACTGAAAAACAAAAAAAACAAAAAGCCACTGCAAACAAAAACAATCCCAAGCCAAAGGACTTAAGGAAGTATATTTGCTAGGGTCTAGTTTTCTGCTCAGTTAGAAATTTTAAGGTCACCTCTGTTTAAAAGAATTCTAATTTTGGATACCAGTTTTACAGAAATTTTTAGTTTGTAACTTTTTCTTTTTTATTAGTATATGAAAGTATACTAAATGTTGATCATCCTCATTAAAGATAACCAGTGTTTCCTGACCACTGGAGACAATACTTGTTTTTATATCTTTTCTTTTTTCTTTTTTCTTTTTTTTCTTTTCATTAAAATTCCCCAGAGATTATAATTCTAGATCTTTTTATTTGAAGAGATAGTTAACTTTCATATAGTGGCACTCCTCCCTGAACTCACCCTTTCCTCAGATTCAGTGCTTGTGTTGTAATAGAAAGAACACTTGTACCATATTTGATTTTTTTTTTAAATCTTAAAAATTGCCTTTATAATAAAAATGTTGTCTCTTATCCATCATTTATCTTTGTTTCAGTTACTTCAGTGGTGGATCGATGATAATACTGATTCAGAATATTGTAGTGAAGATTAATTAAAATAGTGAAGACTTGATAAAGTTCTTTGATTATTGTCTGCTATGTAAATATTTAATTACAACCCTGTGCCTGTCTTTTGCAAATTGTGAAATAAAATCTGCAAATAGAAAAGTACACAGAGTTAAACCACACACGTGCGTGCGCGCACACACACACACGCACACGTATACATAAGTATATAAATATTTACGTATATGTGCACTCATATGCAAATGTAAGTACACACTAATGATTATATAGCAAATACCTATGTAATCACCACCTAAGAAATCTCTTGCACCCCAGAATAATTTTTGTCACCTATGTATGTATCCCTAAATAACATGGTATAGTTTTCTCTGATTTTGAACTCTGTATGAACTAAATTACACGATTTGGAAGTAAGTCCTATTTCTTTTGCTGAACACTTGAGATTTCACCATGCTATTGCTTAGAGTTGTTTGTTTTCTTTGCTCTGTAGCATTCCACATTGATGACTATACTATAATTTGTTGAAGCATTCAACTGTAGGTGGCCGTTTGGGCTGTTTCTAGTTCATGGCTTTTATGAACATTCTTGAACAGGTAGCCTGGTGTACATAGGCACTAGGTTTTTTGGTATATAAACCTAGGAATTGAATAGCTATGTCCTAGGATTCATTTCTCTTCAATTTTTTTTTTTTTTAAAGATTTTATTTATTTATTTGACAGAGAGAGATCACAAGTAGGTAGAGAGGCAGGCAGAGAGAGAGGGGGAAGCAGGCTCCCCGCTGAGCAGAGAGCCCGATGCGGGGCTCGATCCCAGGACCCTGAGATCATGACCTGAGCCGAAGGCAGAGGCTTAACCCACTGAGCCACCCAGGCGCCCCCATTTCTCTTCAATTTTATTGGATAATGCCAAATTGCTTTCTAAAGTAGCAGTGCCATTTTATGGATCTGCCAGCTGGGTTGAGCATTGCCATAGTCCCACAGTGCTACTGCATACTCCTTGCTTCTTGAAGAAGACATGCAACCTGCTCTTCTTTCTCAAAGCCCGTGAGATCTAGGTATTGTCCTCCTTCACTGACCTCATTGTCTAAAGAGGTATTGCTAGACAAAGAGGCAGCCCATGGGGAGGTGGGAGGAAGGCTGATCATCCCGGAAAGGTAAGATGAGCTCTGAGGTGGCATGACCTGGACAGCATGGTCAGGAGTCTGCGCAGGGCTTGAATCCTAGTGCTGCCAATATGGATGTGTGCTTTTGGGTGCTCCACTTACTCTTTTTGAGCCTTAATTTTTCTCATATCTACTTTTTTGGTGAGGATTAGAGATAATGTAAGCAAAGATCCTGGCAGGGTAGTCGTTGGCACCTTACAACGTTACACGGTGCTAGAGTTATTACTAGAAGGACAGACCAATTTGTAACATCATGTCCTTGCATAGGTGTGATTTGTGTGGGCATGTACATAACCAAGTCTTCATGAACCTGGTCCTGTTGGCTTAAAGATGACTTTTGGTGGCCACGAGGTGGGCATTTACCCACTATTGGTAAGGGAGGGTATCAGTGGTCCAACGTTCCTAGGAAACAGTTGGCGATATATACTCAAAACCCTTAAATTATTCCCACTTTGGAGAATCTGTTCTAAGGAAAGCTCAGGAATATATGTATAGGTACATGTATGAGGATGTTTATTATAGCATATGGAATGAAAAATTAGAAACCATTTGTGGAGAGGGAGAGCTAAAATCTGATACGGTATCACCGTTAAAATGATGTTTTTGTTGATCCTTTAATGATACCAGGAACATTTAGGACATAATGTTATACAGAAGACGCAAGAGATGAATTAAGATATGATCTATATTTTGTAAGAAATTCATAGAAAAATGATGGGTTGCTTAGATAACAAAGTATTAACAATAAGAATAATTAGGTAATGGAATTATGGGCATTCCTAATTTTCTTCTTTTTATGTCTTTTTTTTTTTTAAGTTTTTGTTTATTTGAGAGAGAGAGAGAGAACACAAATGGGGAGGAGAGGGAGAAGCAGACTACCCCCTGAGCAAGGAGCCCGAGGAGGGGCTCTATCCCAGGACCTTGGGATCATGACCTGAGCTGAAGGCAGACACTTAACCGACTGAGCCACCCAGGCGCCCCTTTTTATGTCTTTAATAAGTAGTTCTTTTGGCAGTTTTATCCTGTCATGAACAATCCAAATATTCATTGCACCACAATTTATGTATTTTTTAGCTTGGAAAATGATATCTACCTTCATATAGCACATGATTCCAAATATATAGAAGTAAAAAACGACATGCTTTAACTACCAAACTGATGACTGATGCTCTAGCGGGTTCATGTCATGTCTCCCCCCCGCTATTTGTGGTATAGATTTGAGCTCTGGGAATATCTGTGTTTTGAGCCCTGGGAAGATCTGTGTTCAAATTTTCCTTCTACCACTTACTAGCTATAGGAATGGAAGCAAGTCATATCACTTTTCTGAGCCTGTTTCCTCATCCATAAAACAGAAGATACTTCCCATGGTAGCCTCGAGGATTAAGTGAGATTTTTGATGCTCAGCTCACAGTCATTATTCCTGTGTTGCCTTGCAAGATTTAAAATAACACCATCAGTTGTGAAATACACCATTGACGTGAAAATGGCTTTTCAGGGGGAAGAAGAGGGCTGAATTAAGTTTTCAGGTTGATTTCAGGAAGCATCTTGATTTTGAAAATGTTAAAAGTGAGTTAGAGTTCATCTTAATTGAGAAATGATTGTATTAATTTCTGTCCTATAGATTATAGCCATTCTCCACTCACCTAGTTGACCTTTTAATATTCTCAGAAATTTCTATCTTATTTGTGTAAGGGGACTAGGAATCTTTTCCCAATGTGTGTCTCAAACCTGCTTTTTATGGCCTCAGGATCTCTGTCATAACCCGTTTTATTCTTTCACAAACTGAGCCCCTGGGGAGCTGTCTGCGCTTTTCAGTGTGATCCAGCTGAATTCCTTCCCTTCTCCACTCGAGCTCTTTGATTTGCCAGGTTTTTGTTCATCTACCCTAAGGATGGACTGAGATCGCTGAGCTCGGCCTCTCTTGTGGTGCAAAGTGAGAATTGTTTTTAATTGGGCAGAAACATGTGGAAGGATCAGGAATATCTCAAGGGATTACAGAGAAATTCCAAATTTGTACTACTTACAGCTTGTGTTTAGAACAGGGTCTGCTGGGAATAAATGTTAGTTAGTGTGGCCTGTGACCTTAAAAACTGTTGACATGGACTTCAGCCAGAAACTAGCCACAGACCTCCTTTGTTAAACTCATTCATAGCTCCTTGAAAACTCTAGTCAGTGAAAGTTGCCAGCTCCAATCTAAGCAGAGCGCCTTTTTTTTTTTTTTTTTCCCATGCTTTGGAAACAGAGGACGCCCCTTAACCAGCAAGGCTTCTTTAATAGGACTACATGGCCTTAAACGCAATTGGAATTGACAACTTCCTGGCTTGGGTTTGCCAACTGGCAGGGCTCTGAGGCCGAGGGGACAAACAGCGTCGGGGCGCTGTGCACTTGTGTTTGTGTATGTGCGGGGGAGGCTGAACTCTAGAGCATTGCGATACCCCTTCACTCCAAAAGCCACACTCTGGCCTGAATTGGACACGTCTTCCTAGTGTTCTGGCTGGGACAATTCAGAATTCTCTTTCAATATAGGGGGAAAAAAAGAGCTGCCCTTTCTTTTTAGTAGTGTTGAGCCTGGCCTTCCCCTTCTCCCCTCAAAACCCTTGATTTAATCTTTTCACTGGTGTTGTGTTGGCTCAAATATAGAATAAGAACTTGGAACTGAGATAGGGGAATTGTTGGTTTTGAATGGTACTCAGCACTCACCCACTCAGGAGCTTTATGTAACAAATTTTAGTTTCTCTCGAGCCGAAGGGACAGCCCAGCGTATCTCTTCATTTTACCTGTTGAGGAAACTGAGGCATGAAGAAGTGAAGCAGTTTCTTACCTCCTGCTCTCTATCAAAAAGAATCCTAAGAAAAGGCCTTCGACGATTTGCTGTCTCTGTAAACCAGCATTGTAACTGAGACGAGAAACTAATATTTTGCCTAGTTCTTCTCTTTAATCCAAAGACTACGTTATCTGAATTTAAAGACAAGGAGGCAAATAGAATGTTTGGAAAAATGAGTAAGTTAATCATACTAAAAAGAGGAAGCAGTTATTCTGCTTACAGAGTTTATTTATTTTAATACTGTAACATGTTGATGGTGGGTAGGGAATCTATCTTAGTTATCAACTGTCATCCCGAGACACACACTCCTATCTGTCCATCTCTCTCTACTTACCCATTTGTTAAATTTTGGTTGTTGGAAAAGAATATTTAGTTCCAGTTATGCCTTTGAAATTGTTATTTTTAACATAAATACTCGAGCAAAGCCATCACTTCTAAAAGCTGCTGAGGGTTGGCGTGATTTCAACCAGGCATGTGTGAGGGGAAGAAAAGGAAAGTCACATTGGCCTAGGAATCAATGGCACGTAGGCCTTAGGAACATGGAAACTCTGGAAAGAGAAATTATATAATTTCCTAGAGGGTTCACAAGAATTTCAGTGTAATTAAGAGAGAACACTTATGAGTGCCTGATCTGTAGGTGCTCCACAAGTATTTGTTGAATGAATAAAACTGGTGAAATATCCCAGTCCCAATTTGCCTTCCTCAGCACTCTTACCTTAGAGCATTTATTCCTCCCACAGAAGGTAGATGATGCCCTCAAGCTGAGTCACCTTAAGTTCTAAAGTAAACCTTTTAGGTTTAGTCAGAACTAGATTCAAGTTCTGACTTATTAGCCATGTGACGAATCAAAACACTCGACTTCTGATCCTCATTTCCCACATCTATAAAATAATGAGACCTACTTTGTAAAGTTGTTAATATACAGGTAAAAATGTTCTATAAAACATCTAATTTGGGAGTTAGTAACAGAATTTTTTTTTTCCCCAGAAAGGAACTTATATTTTCATCACGTGCTTCTCTTTTCCTTCTATTAAAGGGGAATCGTATGAAAAGGTCCCAGATGCTTTGCTGCCTCTATGACTCTCACTGCTCATTCAGGGAATGTAGTTACTCTGCAGACCAGCTAAGAGTGATTGAAAATGTCCCAGACTCTGCATAGAAAATCTTTATAGAGCCCCCTTTCATTACCAATTACATCTTTGTCTATGATTAATACTTTGTATTGGAAATTTTATTTTATTTTATTTTATTTATTTATTTATTTTTGTATTGGAAATTTTAAATGCTGCAGATTTGTGTAGATTTCTAATGCCAAGGACAGAAGTAAATATTTTTTTCCATAGACTTTCTTGCCTTATGTAGCTGATATGGTGAATTAGAGTGGTATTTCACTTTGTGATATTTTATAAATACGTCAATACGGTTAATAGTTACTCTTTGCATTAAATTGAAAAAAAAAAACTTTAGTGGCCTACGGAAATTGTTTAATGGTTGTTTTCTGTACGCTGTAGTAATAACAGATTGTTAGAAAATATATTTAGATAGATTAAATAGGTGATTAAGAAAGCCAGATTTTCCTTTTGCTAGCTTTTTGACAAAAAGGAAATGCTCATAATCTCAGAACATTAAGCAGTACAGAGAATTATGTAGAATTCTTTAAACTTGTGTTAAGAGTTCCCCTTCGTACAGGATTTCACAATAAGTTCTCTCCTCCTTAAACACACTTAAAGGTTATTTTTATAAGAAATAATTCTAAAACTTCTCCATATAAGCTGATGAATCTGTTTGGTTTCATAACCCGTGTATTTATTGTGTGAGCCTCATCCTTGGTGTTTAGTGTGAATAGCAAATTCGAGGAAGCCCGTTTTCTGTCTCCTACATACCAGGGGATTAAGAATGCGCTCTGGACAAGGTAGAGGAGGGTGAAGAATTCTGGTGTGTAGAAAAGGGAAGAAGATTATTTGTCAGATTTCATTTTACTGGACTATTTTCCCCCCAGAGTTCACAAGATGAGAGCATGTCATCTTTTTTCCTAAAGATCTCCCCCTCTAATGCTACCTCATTTTCTAAACTTTCATTAATAGCTCTTTGCAGCTGAAGCAAATATTTTAGATCTTTCTTGTACTCTCTTCCAGCTGGGAGTGTCTTTCACACATCAAAGGCAGATATGAGCCTCTCATTAAAAATGCTAGTATGAGTTCATCATCTCAGAAGAGTAGGACCTGAAAACTTGAGCTAACTTTCGGCCACAAGTCAGATCTAAGCTGGACTGAGATTTTTCTGTGGGTTACCACATTTCTTTTCTCAATTTGTCACTCTAGATGCTGTAAAGTCTGCCTTTCCCCCTTAGTTTTTTTTTTATCTGAAGATTATCTTTATTTGGGATATGCAGTTACTTGTAGAGCTTAGAAAAGATAAATGCTTGAAAATTTATTCTTAATAAGAAGATAAGGAATGCTGAAGCTTAGGAAGAAAGCCCAGGGTATGCTTGTTCTTGTTCCTCCCTCCTCTCCTTACACACATTCTGTGTTAGGCCTTCTTACTCCCTAACTGCACTGCCTGGTCTAGGATCTATAAGATAATTATTTCAAACTTCTGAAATTAGCTGCAAAAATTCATAAATTCCTTTTTTCCTACCTTTTGCTAATGAAAAGCAGCACTGAAATCGGAGTGGTTGAACAGCTTTTTGAGAGTATGGGAGGACAAATGGTTATGTCCTTCAGATTTTATTTTTGAAAACAGTTGTAGATTAGGGTGAAGGCTGGAATGTTATTATTCTAGCTAAAAGCCACACTAAATATTTTTAGCTGCTTTTATATATATGTGCATGTGCACGCACGCACACACACGAGTGTGTTATAATAAAGTATTACGGGTTCCATCATTTGCGTAATTGCGCCAGCAAATCCAGATTAAATCTTTTCCATAGTATTTACTTTACTTACTTTGGTCAATTTCAAGCTCTGTGTTCGTATTTTCTAGCCAAAGATGAAGGTTGTCCCCAGATAAATATTAGGATGGCCTGCCAGCCAAATCCCAGGCAACCCACTGAATTGCTCTCTTTGATAGTAGAAAGGTCCGGTTCAAGTTGCTCTGAATGGCCTTTAACTATAAAACAATAGCCTTAACAAAAGTTACTGGTGTACTTCAAATGGTTTCTGTACTAGTAGCCAATTCTTTTGGCATTTTAGCATATGAGGCTTGTTCCATAATAATTCGGAGTGCAAGTTCAGAGCATTACGTAGCCAATGAATGGTTGCAGGGCGGGGGTGGGGGAGGGAGAGAAAAATACATCGACGTATCACAAATTCGTGAAATAAAAAATGAAAAGCAAACAAAAACATCACCCCCGTCACACGCACACGCACACACATACACGCACGCGCAAACCCAGAAGCTGTTGACTCGGCAGTTTTTCATTCTTCATGGCTCTAGGGACAGGTTTAAATTGGGTAAAAATTTTTTATTCTCTTGCGCTATGTTGAACAGAAATGCAGTGTTTGATGTAATCTGGCCCAGATGTCAGCAGTGTGCGGCTTTGTGATGATTATTTATCTTCAGATTTTTTTACTTTGTAAAAGGAGAATCAGCAAACAATTGTTTAGGGTTGTAAGTTATATTTAGTGACTATTTTTGAGATCCTGTGTGTAACAAACATATAGATTAGTTTTATGTATGTATTAAGTCTCATCTCATTTTAGCTATTAATCTTAAAATCCTCTTTAACAAATGCTGGTTACGAGTCCCCTGATAAATGGTAATATGTTCGGTGCTTTTCATTCTGGGTATTGTTCCTCTTATTTCCATTTCTCATTCTTATAGGAAGTTTTTTCAGCTAAGATCATTAAACTAGTGGGCCCTTTTATATGGTCTTCGAAAGAATTTTCTCATGTAAATTTCCCAGAAGGATATTTGTACTTTTTGGTTACATAATAGCTTAGAATGTAAATGGCAAATTTCAATAACGGTTGCCAAATGGCAGTCCATTTGCGTACTTGGAATTGAGGTGTATTTGTTTTAAGAGTATTGTTTTCAAAGTATTTCCAGAGGATGGGAGTTGTTGATAATTTACACCAGTCCATTGTTTGCCCCCTTTGAAGTGCCCTGGATGGCTGCTAAGTCCCCCAAAGAGAATGGAGAGTTAGAAATTTCTTTTCAGAGGTGGGAGAGGGGGTGTCCTGTTGTCATATAATCCTATTTTAGAGATCAAAGGATGCACACAAAAATCTTTGCTTCTGTTATGTTTCTTCCAAACACAACTAGATTTTCTGTAAGTTTAATTCAGACTAGTCAATTATATGGTGAGCTGCCCTTTCAGGACCGAGTTCAATTCAAAATTATATTTAAAAATTTTTGAATGTTTTCCATATTATATGCCAACAATGATTCCAACCTAATATAATATAATTATAATCCTAATTCAGGTAGCATTAACTACTATACTGCTTTAGCTTACCTCATTGGATTTAATGAAATTGTCTTAAAAATGCTGAATAAATTACATTGACATTCTGTAGCTTTAAGTGCCAATGTGAGGTTACTGATCTTAATCAATTAAGGCAGTCTTCATTGGCAGCAATGTTAGAATATATAGAAAAGATTAGTTTTAGGACCCAGGTTCAAGTTTCATACATGTACCACTAATAGGCCAGGCGGCATCGGACCAGGTGCCTGATGTGGATCATCCTCAAATGTAAAATGAGGGAGTTGAACGAGATAGTCGTCATCATCCCATAAGACTCAAATATTCTGTGATTTTTTAAAAATCGTACCAACTTACGAAGTTCCAATGAGCTTATTAGGGCTTTATTGCTATAATTTTTGTTTCCTGGATATTTTTTTTCAATTATTCCCATAAGTGTGTTTGAGATGCATGATCAGAGGGATTATAAAAGTTTCAGTACAGTCTTGTGAATGCATGGCAGTATTTAAACATTTTTTTAAGATTGCATTTGATTATTAGCATTTTTTGTCACTTTTACATGGAAAACATTAAATATGTGACCTCATCCATTTTTTTTTAAAGTAGGTAGGGACAGTGGCTCTATGCTGTTGTCATCTTTTCCCCCTGACAGCTCTGCCTGGGGAAACTAAGACAGCCAGGGACTTTTTCCTTGCAACATGATAACATGACCTAGCCTGGAACCCTGATGTAGAAAGAGAAGAACCATTGGATTAGGAGAGCAAAGACCTTTGATCTCGACTCTGCTTAGACTTACGGGCCATATGACTTTGGGTAAGATGCTGGTTTTTTTCTCCCTCTGTAAAATGAAAATGATCACGTTAGCTCTTCCACACTCACAGTATATCTCATCTCTTATAGGTCATCTGTTCGCAAACACTTCTGAAGACCTTTTTTCATTTGTACTTTTAGCCTCAGTTAAGACAACATTGCTATTAGTGTGTATAATTATTGTGAGGAATTTTGCTTCTCATCAGAACTGCGTATTAGTACCTATAGAGAAGGTGCAGTCTAACTGTCTTTAGTCAAAAGGTAGATGTTGCTTTGGCAATTCTGAATTCTTGGTTAATAATAAAAACTTCCTAGAATGAAATATATCTCCACACTCACTATTTGGAAAGGATAATTTCTAGATCTTTAGGTGAATACTGAGTACTATGTATGTAGTGAGGGTGATATGAGGAAATCATGAAGCTGGCTTCTTTGGAAATTTAAAAACGTTAAAAACCTTAGGAGCATCATAAAACTTCTGGAAGTGAACACTGTGGTATAGGGGAAGAGCAGGAGCTTTAGGATAAGGCAGGTTTGGGTTTGACTCTCAGCTCCCCACTTGCCAGCTTATGATCTTTATTATCTAAATTCTTGAAACCATTTTCCCCCCATCTCTGAACTTCAGACATAAGGATTTGCCTCAAGGTGTTGTTGTTTGAGAGAGTATTTGCAAATCAGCAGGGTACCTGGTAAATAGTAGGGACTCTGAATGGTAACTACGCACTCCTCCTTGGATGGACAGGTTTAGAGCATTTATAAGTGCTCATATTAGAAGTTGGAGTATTTTAATGTTCATCAACTGGTTAGTACTCAGGAGTTCACCGAGCCTTTAGATGAGGTGTGTCTTTTGATTTGTTCCTTGATTCCCCTAGGGGAGAAAGCCCAGAATATAAACTCAGAAGGTTCAAGTCCCAGCTTTTGTTTTTCATATTTTGTCTTTTGTCTTTTAATCTACACTTCCATAAGCATGTCTTCACTCTTCTGGACTTATTTTCTCCATCTGTATAATGAGGACAGTCCTTCAAATGATTGTTATGAGTATCAAAAAATAACACAATACTACTTGGTAGTATTGATCTCTGTACGAGTTTTACCTGGTGACCAAGTGAAACTCTAATACATCTCTTAATTTTTATTATTTTTGAAATTTTCCCAATGCGCTCTTGGGATGTGTTAATATAAGAGGATGAGACAGGAATTTGCCATGGTAGAAGCCATTGTGTTCAGGAAGCTGAGTGTCAGTACATTCCATTCCATTAGCCCATTCAGTCTTCGCAACAGTCCGGCAAGGGAAACGTTATTTTCATTTTATGGAAAAAGAAAAGGAGCCTTGGACATTAGTTATTAGCTAATAAGTTAATGTTAGTTATTAACTAATATTGTCATCTGATTCTAAAACCCATGTGCTTTCCACTCTTTTCTGCTGCCCCCATCCCATACTTTCTGCCTTGTCTAATACAGGTTAAGGAGACAATTACTGGGTGTCTGTAGGTCTGGATTTTTCCCCTGTAGGCACTGGGGATGCAGCAATATAAGACATACACATTCCCCATCTTCACGTGGCCCAGGGGTCTAAAGGCAGACATAACTAAACAATCAGTTGTAATATTGAACCCTCCTAAGAAAAGCACAGGATATTAGCTAACTGTGTAAATGGTTAGTCATTGTATATTTCAAACAATTTCCTCTGAAGAGTGGACTTCTCTTGGTTTCAGGTATCACATTATAATCTTATAATCTTAAAGTAGTTCTGGTTTTTGAGTGAATATAATGTCCTTTATTTCCATAACTTAAAAAAAACTTGCTAAAATATGCATACAAATTCAATAACAGCTCATATTTATTAAATGCTTACTATTTGCTGAATGCTTTCTGCGTGCTTTCCATTTCTCATTTACTCCTCGCAATGACCTTAGGAGAGGGCGCTGTGGTCCCCATTGTACCGGTGAAGAAACTGAGGATCGGAGAGATGAAGTAGCTTGCATAAAGCGATACAACTAAACAATGACAGTATTCTTCTGGTTCTAGAGCCTGCATTTCTAAACAGATTCAATCAAATAAGTGCATTAGAGAAGTAGAATCTATTTCTTTTTTCAGAATTAAGAGATACTCTTAACTTTTTAATTCTACTTTTTCAGTTTTCAGTTTACATACAATAAAATTGAATTGTGTAGTGTTCAGTTTTGAATTTTGACAGATGCATTGTCCTATATCTACTACTGCAACCAAGATAAGAACAGTTCCATAACCCCCTCCAAATTTCCTTGTGCTGCTGGTTGTAGCCAAACCCTCCTCCTGTTGCTAACCCTGGCAATTACTGGTCTTTGTCCCATCCCAAGTTTTGCCTTTTCTGAAGTGCCATAAAAATGTAATCATATCTGTTTCTTTGGGGACTGGTTTCTTTCACGTAGCAAAATGCATTTGAGATCCATCTGTGTTGAATGTGTCAGTGACTCCTTCCTTTTTATTGTGGAGTAGGTATTCTGTCATATAGATGCAGCCAGTGAAGGGCATTTTGGGTTGTTTCTAGTTTTTGTGATTATTGAATAAGACTGTTATAAACATTTGCATACAGATTTTTGTGTGAACACAAGTTTTTGTCTCGGGTAAATATCTGGGAGTGGGATCTCTGGGTCGTATGCCGAGTGTACATTCAACTTTACAGGAAACTGCCAAACTTTCCCAAAGAGGCTGTATCATGTTGTATTTTGTATCAATGTATAATTGCTGTATCAATACCAGCAATATATGAGAGTTCTAGTTGCTCTACATCTTCACCAGCATTTGGTATTGTCACCGTTTTCTTAGTTTTTATTCTGTCAGGTGTTAGTGGAATCTGTTGTGGGTTCAATTTGCATTTCCTTAATGACTAGTGATTTTTAGCATCTATTCATGGCCTATTTACCAACCGTGTTTCTTTTTTCTTTTTTAAAGCTGACACGTTTTTTTTTTTTTTGTTTTTTTTTTTTGAGATTTTATTTATTTATCTGACAAAGAGAGAGACCACAAGTAGGCAGAGAGGCAGGCAGAGAGAGAAGGGGAAGCAGACTCCCTGCCGAGCAGAGAGCCCGATGCGGGTCTCGATCTCAGGACCCTGAGATCATGACCTGAGCTGAAGGCAGAGGCTTTAACCCACTGAGCCACCCAGGCGCCCTACTAACCGTGTTTCATCTTTTGTAGTGTCTATTCAGATCTCTTAACCCTTTAAAAAAATTGGTTTGTTCATTTCTTTATTGTTGAATTTTAAGGTTTTTTTTTTTTTTTTTTAAGATTTGTTTATTTATTTGAGAGAGCGCACAGAAGCATGAGAGGGGGTAAGGGATGGTGGGACAGAGGGAAAGGAGAGGAGCAGACTCTCCGCTGAACATGAAGCCCCACACAGGACTGGACTGATGACCCTGAGATCATGACCTGAGCCGAAATCAAGAGTTGGACACTCAACCAACTGAACCACCCAGGTGCCCCAAGTGTTTAAAATATTGATACAAATCCTTTGTCAGTTATGATTTGCGGGTATTTTCTCCCTGTCTGTGCTTGTCTATTCATTCTCTTAGCAGTGTTGTTTCACAAAGCAAAAGGTTATAATTTTGATAAAGTTTAATACATCTTTTATGGATCATACTTTTAGTGTCATATCTAAGAACTGTTTGCCTAACTCCAAGGCCACAAAGATTTTCTCCTATGTTTTCTTTTGGAAGTTTTATATGTTATAATTAGGTCTGTGATCGATATTGAGTTAAATTTTTTTTTTTTTTTAAAGATTTTATTTATTTGACAGAGAGATCACAAGTAGGAAGAGAGGCAGGCAGAGAGAGAGGGGGAAGCAGGCTCCCTGCTGAGCAGAGAGCCCGATGCGGGGCTCAATCCCAGGACCCTGAGATCATGACCTGAGCCGAAGGCAGAGGCTTTAACCCACTGAGCCACTCAGGCGCCCCAAAAGATTTTTTAAAAATATTTATTTAGTTGAGAAAGAGAGAGCACCACTGGGGGGCAGAGGCAGAGGGAGAGGGAGAAGCAAGCTCCCCGCTGAGCAGAGAGCCCGATGTGGGGCTTGATCCCAGGACCCTGAGATCATGACCTGAGCCGAAGGCAGAGGCTTTAACCCACTGAGCCACCCAGGCACCCCTGAGTTAAATTTTTTTTAAGGTATGCGATTGAGAGTTTTTTTTCTTTGCATGTTGACGTCTAGTTGTTCCAGCACCATTTGTTGAAAAGTCCCATCTTTTCTCTATTGGATTACCTTTGCACCTTTTTCCAAAAATTGACCGTGTCTGGATGGGTCTGTTTCTGAACTCTGTTCTGTTTCACTGGTCTGTGTGTCTATCAATACCATACGTATGTCTTGATTACTGTAGCTTTATAGTAAGTCTCGAAATCAGATAGCATGATTATTCTAGTTGTGTTCTTTTCAAAATTGTGCTTGCTATTCCAGGTCCTTTGCCTTACTGCATAAATCCTGCTGGGATTTGGATTAATGTTGAGCTGAATGTATAAGTCAGTTTGGAGAAGTTGACCTTTTAACAATATTTGAATCTTCCAATCCATAAACACGGTACATCTCTCCATCTATTTAGGACTTCCTTAATTTCTTTCTTTGGTGTTTTGAGGTTTTCAGCATCCAGCTTCCATACATACTTTCTTAGATTTAGACCTAAGTTTTTGTTGTTCTTGGATTTTTTGTTCGTTTGTTTGTTCTTGGATTTTTTGAGGGAGGAGGTGCTAATGTACATACAGTTAGAAAATTTAAATACTAATTTTTCATTAATTTTACTCTAATTTATAATCTTTGTTTTCTGAAGGTATTTGCCTATCATTTAAGGTCTTTGGGAAGTAAAAGATTGTGTCTTGATGTTTGTTCTTTGAGTCATTTGTGATCTCATGGCCCTTATGCCATTTTGTAATTACAATGTCAAAACAGATTCAAAAGATACATCTGGGAGGATCTGCAAGGGTTCTCTGTACAGGTGGGTAAGTTTTGAGACAGAATCCATGTTTCCTTCTTTCAGTTGGTGTCATAGGCATTTTTGAATTTCTTTTGTCTTGCTATGCATGTAAGAATACATACATATTTCAATTTCTTTTACCTCAAAATCTAGTCTAAAGTATGGACATTAACTTCTAGCTTGATTTAAAATGAGGCTTTGTAGTATACACTCAGGAAAAAAGAGGATGTTTTCTGGGTATTTACTGTTGATTGACTAAATGAGAATAGTTCAGGGAAAATCACAGCAGCTGTCACCTTCATTATATTTCCTTCAGTGGTTCTGTACCATCTCCTGTTCATGGTTTATTGTTGCATACCATACACACTTGGTGTGCAGCCAGGTAGAGAGAAGGTATCATGACTTAATACTCTTTTTTAAAAAAAGACTTTATTTGAGAGAGAGAGAGGGTGAGAGAGGGAGGGAAAGGGAGAGAGAGAATCTGAAGCAGACTCTGCACTGAGCACAGAGCCTGACATGGGGCTTGATCTTACAATCCTGATGCTGTGACCTGAACTGAAATCAAGAGTTGGATGCTTATCTGACTGAGCCACCCAGGTGCCCCCATGCCTCAATACTTTTAACATTCATCATCCAATTTAGTTCCTGTGATAGCTATGTAAATTACAGATGACAGCACTGTCCTTCAGAGTGCTAGTGACCTGACCAATGTTGAGTAGCTGCTCAGAGCATATGACTCTGACCACCAGAGTCCCTGGTCTTTCCCACTCTGCTCTCCCAGATAGTCTTCTCCAAATTTAATACTTCATGGAGCTGACCTTTTGGGTTATGGGAATCCTTTGAAAATCTGCTGAAAGCTCCCGGAACTATATCCAAATAAGTGTTTTTGGATGTCCTTCTAAAGTTTTCCAGGATTTTTTCAGAACCTCGTCTATGCTGTCTCGATCCTAGAATAAAAATCCATGTTCAATTTCTTCTTTATGCACGGATTTATTTTTTCCAGTTATCAAGAACCACCCAAGTGCTATATTCTCTCCTATGATGCTTGGATGCTAATTTAACACTACCTATCATGGGTGCTTGCGTATGGGTAAGGGGGAAAAAGCCTGAGGTTCTTCTTTCTGCTCTCTTCACTTCCTTCTACTCTCTCCATTCATTTTTTTCATTCGTTCATGCTCTGCTCTGGGTCCTGGGGATTAAGCTGCGAATAAAACTCTATCCCTGTCCTCATGGGCTTCATGGTCTAGTGCACTTTGGAAATAGTCATGGTTGGAATGGCTAAAGTTTGTTCAAATGATGTGGAGAGGCAGCATGGAGGAGTGGAAGAATCTGGACTTGTAGTCAGCCCTGGATTAAATTTTAGGCAAGGTATTAAATATTCTAGGGCATTGTGTGAAGGGACTAGTGATATCACTTACCTTATATCATTTTTAAATGAGAGCTTTTCTTGATTAAAAAAATGACTTTTTTCAGAAATTTAATACACCTAAGTCTTCAGAAGAATGCCTGTTGGAGACTGAGCTTTTAATAATGTTTAACCATTATTAGCAATTAAAACTTCTTATTCAAAAAAATATTTGAGGGTGAGTCAATACTGTGACTCAGGACCCGTTACTGGAGATGAGAGCATATGAAGAAATGTCTTAGTGCAACACAAACTTTAGTATTTGAGATCTATATTTGCTAATACCCAGCAAGATTTTACTGAAAATGGTTTTAAATAGCGAGTAGAAGTTATATTGGGCCGTGCGGTTTTTCTCACTTGCTAAACGGTGCATTTGGTTTTCCTTTTGTTGATTGCTGTTTACCTGTGAGAATCCAGTTTTTCAGTTACCACATAGGTATTTCCTTAGGAAGAAAACTGTCTCAAGATTTCCATGGCATAATTTGTGACAGGATTAAGTTATGCCACCTTTGAAGTCCGTCACAGCCTGAGAGCACAAGAAGTTGTTTACAAAGGAGCCCATCGATTCTCCCTCTTTCTCTGGAAGCATCCGAGCAGTGAGACTCGCACAGTCTGTTTGGCACAGTGGCCGCTCTCAGCTGGCCTGGGGCCCTCCTGCTGCTGGGCAGAGAGAGGATGCGTCTGGATAAGGCTTGTAGCCGAGCAGAGCCCGCCTGCAGGTCTGCTCGTGCTCCTCCGGGGCCTGGCGACTGTGGACCGCAGCCTGCTGGTTTCGTTGCAGTATCTTTTCCTTAATATTTTCCATCTGGCCAGCAATGACCTATAAAGATGGACACAAACCAGGATTTGAATTATGAGGAGTGTGATGCTAAAATGCTTCCCAGTCACACTCTAGAACCTGTAGTCATGCGCGGCTGCCTTTGCACACTGAAGAGAAGGAAACTTTTCTCAAGTTGGTTTGCAAAGCATTCAGTCACATGAAAGCCCTGAGCCATTCAGCTTTTAAGTGTCTTAAAAGGCTTTGTAAATTATCTCTGAGTGCCACTGAATTTTAGCATTTAACTCACAATTATGCACTAATATCAAAACTTTTTGGGCAAAAATATAATAGGGTCATGAGCGAGTTTCATATGTAGCTTCTAAATTTCTAGCTATATCCAAAGCTTTAACAATTAGAGAGGCTTGGGACAGAATTGGTATCGTTGCACCCTGAATGCCATTAGAATTGCAGGGACGGTATACTATAAACTTAGAACACATTGAAAATGAGATTTCAGAAGTGAATAAGAGTTGCCTTTGAGTTTCTTTTTTGCTGAGAACTTTCCCGAAGATGCATTTGTTAATGGCTTTTGAGCCGGATTGAAATAGTCCGCAATAAAACCAGTTTCATGATTTTGAGCCATTAGAAACCAAATTAGAATATTAGTCTAAATTAGAACGCAAGTTCACATTTTTCACAATTTTGTATCCACTATCAAAACACTTAGGGATAATTTGTGTTTTTTACAGCTTGATTGTCTTAGGAATTGCTAATCGTCTTAGTCGGTTTTATTCTTAGACCGTCCTATCAACTAACAAAGGCAGAGGTGAGCTGCTCCTCCCGTGCTCAGAGAGGTTGTGATCCGGCCTCTGTGGCCAAGCCTTGAAGGAGAGGCTGAGGCCTGGCCAGGCATTTTGATGCTCAGACCTCAAGTCCATGCTGCCACCTCCTGTCTGTATCCTAGCGTTCATTTTAAATCAACCCGGCTTTTCTTCTGAAGTTTGCTGCTCAATGAATATTTTTGCCATTTTGTGCTCCTCTGTCTTCCCTTCACTTTCTCTCTTCTCCTCCCCTCTCCTCCCCCTCACTCCAGGTGGTTAACTCTCAGTGCCAGAGTTGAAGACAGATCTGGCCTGGAGCCGGCATTGAGAATACAGTGTTTATTTTTCAGTAGCACTAAAGGATGAAATTCATACTAACGTCTTAGGAGGGAAGTTTAGGTGTGTGGTTTTAGAAGTTGATTAGATGCTCCACACGTGTGACCCAGACCCTCCCTCTCTTCAGTCTCCTCTGATGAGTGGTGCTTGTTTCATATTGTGGCTCTCAGTTTCCAACTCTAGGGGTTAGGATGAGAAATGCAGGTTAATTGGAGCAGCTCAATTGGACTTTAAAAATGGGAGTGAGCACCGACTGCTGAGACTACAAAGGTTAGACTAGTTCAGTGCCTTTGCGAGGAAGGAAGGAAGGAAGATTTGGAATTTTCTTTTTTAACAATCAGAGCAGCAAGCAAAGATCGTACCAGAGTATGGTTAGTGTTAGTTATGGCCCGTTCCTTCGTTCGGTAAACATTTACTGTGTTCTACACGAGTCCGGCAATGCAGAGGTGAGGTGTTCTTGTGGGTGCATGTGGGCAAGCCAACAGTTTCAACGTGGTAAGTGTGTGAAGGAGGAAAGCCCTGGTTGGGGGGAGGTAGGAAGTAAAATGAGACTGACCGGGCAAGTGAGAGTGTTAACCGGGGAGCTGGGGAGCTGGGGTGTAGGAGTGGGGAGTAGAAAGAGCATTGCAGGCAGATTGACTCACACGGGCAGAGGCCCAACAGCAAGGCAGCATGGTGCTACTATCGCCTAGTCGCAAGGCCTTTCCTGCACCCGGAGCAGGGTGCCTCTGGTGGGAAGAGCCTGAGAGCGAGGACCTCGCAGGCCATGTTGTGGCTTTCGGACTTGAACCTGAAGTCCATGAAGAGTGACCTGGAGAATCTTTAGGAAGAGAGTGACATGATCAGATTTGTGTGTGAGAAAAATCATTTTTGCTCCAGTGTGGAAGAGCTGATGTGGGTCCCAAACCTCTCCTGACCCATGTTAGGGGAGAAGAGTAGAAGGAGGGGTTGAGGTGGGTGGATAGTGAGCAAGCGAGCAAGAGACAGGCCCTCACTTAGGCACTTGGAAGGAGTCTCATTTATGATCAAAAAGTGATGATTTTTATACTTGAATTCCTAGCATTTTGTCTTTTAAATGCTCATGGGATGTTTGTTGAATGAATGAAAGCCATTTCTTTTGGGTAAAGGTGGCTAGTTAGTCTTCTCATTCCATTTTGCTTACACTCTCATTTTTTGTGTATCCCAGGTGTACACTCACAAAGCACAGGACTGAGATAGCCCACACATAAACTGGGTGGCAGCAGGAAGCCAGTCTTGGATTTTGAAACTTGCCAGTGATAAGCAAGAACCAGTTGTAAATAATCATGGATCAAACCATAAAAAAAAAAATGATAAAGTTAATTCTGCTAAGATGAATCTGAAAATAGTTCGAATGTGTTTTGCATAGTCCCGATAGTTTGGTGAACATTTGTACTAGTTGCTGGGTGTAGTAAAAAGACTGTATTTCGCTGTATGAAAGGATCGGAGGGGCAATTCTTCTGATCTTTTGCTAGACTGCACTGGCTCCTCTATTTTGATGACATTTGAAGTTGCAGGCCCATTAATGAGAACTCTTTAGCTGGTCTCAGACCAATCTTTCTTCCTCTTCTCTTTACCTTTGTTCATCTGCCCCCCCCCCGCTTTGGCCCCTCAGCATGGGCAGACCTTCTTCCATTACAGAATAAGAGCGGTTTCCCTTGGAGCTTAGGCCATCTGAGACAGCTGCCTCCTCTCACCCCCAGCCCCTCTTGTTTTTTGTTTCCTTTAAGACTTAGCTGAGGGTTGGGGTGAAGAAAACCTTTTTCCCCTCTTTGGCCAATCTATTACACTGCTCTCGGGACCTTCCCCTGTTTGAATACATGGTGATTCTGAGCTACATCTTGGTGTAGAAGGTACAGTCTGTAAAGAAAAGTTCACATATTTAATTGATGATCATGGCATGGAGGGAACAGAGTAATAGAGTATATTGTCCATTTTCAGGATGGAAATTAACTTAGAGCCAGCCTTTAATTAAGAGTTGCAGTCGTGACTGAGGCAGTGAGGCACAGTGAAAAGGGGGAAGGGTTTGAATCTACAGACTTGAGTTTAAGTGTTGGTTTCCTCATTGACCAGATTTGTGACTTTGGGCAAATACTTGGCTTCATTTTCCTTCTCTTTAAATGGGATGTGGGGGTGGGGGTATGGGTGAGCCTGGTGGTAGGTATTGAGGAGGGCATGTATTGCATGGAGCACTGGGTGTGGTACATAAACAATGAATCTTGGAACACTGAAAAAATAAAATAAAATTTAAAAAATGGGATTTAATAACACCAACAGAATCTCTGTTGTCACAAGGATGACGGTCATATAAACTAGTACCCGCTCTGTTTTTGCTCTCTGGAGGGCAGTTGTCATCATGATCGGCCATCCACAGCAGTGGCAGAATGGTGCGCTGTACAGAAGATGGACCGGGGAGTCGGGCCAGGGCGTCTGCCCTAACCCAGAAACCACATTCTGGCAGTGCGTGTGATTCTGAGCAGGGTACTTGTCCTCACAGAGCTTTAGCTTATGCAATGAGGGCGGTGATTCCTACCTTCTAGGGCTGTGGAGACTGAGATGGTGACTGCGAAGCACTGGCGCAGACCTTGGCAAGTCACGGGTACCTCAAATGTAGGCCTTTGTTGATGTCGTCTGGGCTGTCCTTTGAAAACATTTTTTTTTTTCAAAGCCCCTAGCTCCGGTTCAGTTTTGGCCTCAAATTTTGATTGGTCTTAATGTTGCTGCAACGAAAGAATGCCCAGAAAATAATCATTCTAGTGTTCCTCTGGACCTGGAATGGATGAAGAATCAAATGCAAACATATAATCCTCTACGTGAATCTTTGTAGGAGACTCTTGTTTCAACTGCCTTGAGAAATTGCACTGAGTATGGAAAGGATGTCAGAACTTTAGCCAGAGCTGCAACTATAATCACATTATTTTGCTGCTGCTCAGTGGAGCTAAGAAAGCTTAAGAGTATTACCATCTGGGCAAAGCCAACCAATGGTGAACTGTGAACTGCTTACCAACTTAACAGAAACTCTTGCTACCTCATTCATTAATTAGGCCTTTATGGCACACCTTCTCTTGGTTGCCTGGCAACCGTAATAGCAGTCATTAAATTCTGTCATTTTGTATTAACCCTTTGGCCCTGGGTGGATTGGGAGCCCCCACCTTAACACTAATGCATTTTACATTAGTACATCTACCTGGGAAATCCCATTCCCTTGACACATAAGCTGTAAAGAGCAAATAGCCAGAGTCCAAAATCAGAAAAATTTCCTTTTTTCCTTCACATTAGTGTATGTGCTTTTAAGGCTTTACAAAATGTATCTGTCAGGATGGAGGCCATTTCCCAATTTGCTGACAGACAGACATAACATACACCCAGCAAGATGAAAAGACTGCTAGTTTCCCAGAAAACAGGAGCTGACGGTGACTTCTGTGGGCTTATGGAGGAAGGAGCCCGTGTGAAAACCAGATGGGAGAGCTGTTAAGAGTTGTATGTTTCCAAAATTGCCTTTGTAGCTGCTTCACAAAAATTTGGACTGTGCATGCTGGAGGGATAGGGGCCATTCCAACAACACACTGCTTGGCATCTCAGAAATGGATTAGAATGGCAGGGAATAAACTCTGTACTCTGGCAAAAGCTTTGAGGAGAAGGAGTGGCTAACGGGCAACTTCCAGGAGCTCATCAAGGGCTCCTGCAATGCTCTGTCCACTATTACTCAAAATTCCATACATGGAAACAAGCTGTGAAAGCCCTAAATTAAAGTAGGGTTTAGGAGTTAAAAATGCTATGTTCTCTTTTCTTGAATGGACTAAAATGATTTGGAACATGTGCAGTATACATAAAATAAAATAATTCAATTTCAAAGAAATAGTTATTTTTCTCTTAGCAAAAGGGAGTTAGGTTTTGGGGGTAGGCAAACCTAGGATCGAATCCCCACTCCACCCAGTAGCTGTGTGATCTTGCACAGCTGGCTTGCTTGCTTTTTGAGCTCCCTTTCCTTATCTATGAAGTGGGGATAATCCTTTCTCTCACAGGATTGTTGCAGGGGTTAAATGCATTACCCTGTATATATCTCTGGTCAGAACTTGGCCCATGATATGTACCCCATGCATTTTTTTCAGCAAACAAGTATTGGGACTACAATGGTGAGCATGACACTGTGCATTTCTCAGGAAATTTACAGCCACATTTAGTGTCTGAGCCCCTTTGTTCCTCAGTTTACCAGTAAGGCCCAGAGAAGATGTTAACCTGCTGAGGTGGTTTGGCCAGATCTGAGAGTAGTATCGGGGCCACCTGACGAATCCAGTGGTTTCTCAATTTTGCAAAAAGTAAAGTAGCCACATTCATTCACTTGCCAACTCAAAAGTTCTTTTATCAGACTTAAAAACTAGATCACACATTTGCATTTGTGGTTCATATGATGACAGTAAGGTGGCCCTGGCTTAAAATTGTTGGCATAGTTTATTGAGTTTACTTAAAAATGTATTCCTCATGCCTGCATCCCACCAAGAACGTGTGCGATACTAAGAGCATCTGGGATCTTAAGTGGCTCCTGTTTGTTAACAAAGCAGTAACTTCCCCGAAGGAGTTTTGCGAGCTGGGAGAACTCAGAGGCAATTAATTTTGTTCTTCGGAGCAGTGCTTCCACTGCATTCGTTTGCACTCCATGCGAACTTCAATTATAACCCAGGAGCCAGTCGTACCATGATCCGATTGATATTTAGTTTTGATTTTATTAGTAGTTGTCTTTAATAGATGTCTTGTCATGTAGGTTTCCTGATTATTAGTAATTTAAATTGACTCTGAGAATGAAAGGAAACCACAGGCAAGAAACTGATGGGCTGTGACTACAGCAGTCTTCCAGCTCTCACGGCAGCTGTGACGCCTCGACACCCCCCCTCCCCCCAACACACACCCCCTTCAAGGCTTTGAACAGTCTTTCGGCTAATGCTGAAAATGAGAACTTAATACCGTTACTGTATGGGAACCTGTAAAAGCAAATGGGCATCGTAAGTGTTCTTTCCTCTTTGAAGGTAAGTGTTGTCCATGGGTCCCCTCTCTACTTGATCAGATCTAATTTGACCCAGGAGTAGCGATCTGGGAGGATGCTAACTGAAAAACAATGATTGCAGGAGAGGTAATTTCCCTTGTTCTTAGGCAGTGCCTTTCCACCACTCTCTGGAATTGCTCACAGTGTCTCTGTGAAGGGAGTGGATGAACATTTGCTGTTCTCTGCTGTGCTTTAGGTAGTGGCCAAATTCATATATATCCTCAAAGAGCCTGTTCCCTGGAGTGGTCCCGGGCCTTGCAAGTCGTGCTCTTCAGGGGCATTTCTTGTGGGCTTTAAGAGCCAGTGCTTCAGCACTGATTTCCCAGACCTCCACTCCTACAGCTGATGACCCTGGAATCTGGTACCTGAGGTTGGATTTAGCTTAGTTTCAATCCAGAGATTTCACAACCGACTCTAGGTCATTTGCTAAATAATTGTACTTACTCATCAACCAAGTGTGTGTTAAGTACCTCCTTATTCAGGCATTTACGGGAAGGAAGTTCTTTGGATGGGTGAATGAATGATGAGTTAGTTGTACTTTCTGTCTTCGGGTAACTCCTGGTCCCTTTTGGGATGGTCTGACCAAGGCAGTTTTTAGATGAGTTTTAGAACTTTATGCCAATGGGATATGCTCCCAACCCGGGGTCTCTAAGCCACAGAGTTACTTTTTGTGACAATTTTGTATTCTCGTTTCTCTTGCTAATCCAGAAAAGTTAAATTGTGAGCAAAATATATTTTAGAAGTGAGTGAAAAAAGAATTTTTAGGAAGTCAGTAAAATCTGTTGCTGAGAAATGTTCCTGGCAACCAACCTGAAGACTTTTATTATGGAGAGAGAGCCTAGGAAGGAATCCATTTTCAATTTCTCTGTCCCTGTGCCCCCAGCCCAGTTTTCACCATTTTTATACTTGTGGTAACGTATAGGCATGGGGGAGTGTATGAGATCGTGTTGCTTTTCTCATGCCACAGCACTCATGGCCCTCTCTCCGAGAAGGGCTGGCTGGGAGAGGTTTTGTCCTCCCAGCCTGGTGAGCCAAGGTGACCTGGGGGGATGCCACCTGCACAGCCTCCCACACTACTGGGGCTCGTGTCTGTGACTGAAGCAGGCTCAGCTAAAATTCAAGAGGACAAGCCCACCAGGATGACTTTTTTGGATGTTCGAGGGTGAGCGCTGGTTACCACCACCCAGGCTGATCCAGCTGCCTGTTTATTCTCCAGCAGATAATAATGCTGCTACTTTGTTTTTTCTTTACTTGATCAACTTTTTTTTTTTTTAAGATTTTATTTATTTATTTGATAGAGAGCGAGAGAGGGAACACAAGCAGGGGGAATGGCAGAGGGGAAAGCAGGCTTCCCGAAGAGCAGGGAGCCCGATGTGGGGCTCGATCCCAGGACTTTGGGATCATGACCTGAGCTGAAGGCAGACACTTAACGACTGAGCCACCCAGGCGCCCCTTTACTTGATCAATTCTAACATGCCTGCTAGGCAAGACTGCTTCTCATTATACACACCAGTTTTAAAGTAATTTCAGAAGTAAATTCCAGTTTCTAGATAGCTCTTGTGTGTATGCCATTGGTCTAGCTTTAAAGAGGGACACCATTTTAGGATTTATTTTTAACCTCCTCTCCCTGTATGAAAAAGTAGAATGGCAGAGTCCTGTCTTAGAGTCAGATCTCAGCCAGTCTTTTATGAACTATATGTCCCTGGGCAAAATAGTTCACTTCCAAATTTCAGTTTAGAGATAATAGTATTAATTAACCAATCAACAAATTACTATCCTCTCATTGCTATTGCGAGAATTAAATATAATGTATATAGGAATTATTGGCAGCTTGTGATGCTTTAGGATAGTCCAGGCTTTTCATGTTTTCACTCTTTCTCTTTAGTTCAAATTTTAAAATTTATTTATTGTATTTACTGCGATTTGTGGGAAACTGCATAGTTTGAAATGCCATAACAAGGAGTTTGTGCAAAGCTATGATGAAAAGCCCGAAGTCCCATTGCCCTACTCCTATGAACAGTTGCTGTGAAGAAATGGAAATGTTATTCTGAATTGACCTAAACCAGTGGTCCTGCGCTCTAATCTCTGATTCCCAGATGATAACAGATGTCTCTTAAGTGATTCCAGGTGTTCTGAACCTAGTGAAATCTCTTATCTGCCACCTCCACAGTTACTCCTTAAAGTTCTTTTATATTGCCTCTTTAATAGTATTTGAAGGATTGGGGTTCCTTGACAGCTGTTGGAACTCTAACTCCCTACTTGAAGGGACGCTGCTTTTACTCCTCAGGTGATCTCCAGACTTTCATGCTGTACTGTTTGATTCGAGCCCACATGCCAAATAGTTTTAATATGTTCTCCTTTTTTATTAAACAGATTTTGTCATGTCCAGGAGATTTCCTGCCGGTAGCAGCTCTAACTTTTTCTCACCATCAAGGCTTTCCCTGCCCCTTGTTAACTCTCGGCCAGGGATTTTCTGCATACTTCTGTTCACAGTATTCCCGTTGGCGTCCTATAGGCTAGGAAACCTTCCCTGACCACCTTCAGAATTCAGTCCTCCCTCTTCTGTAATTTAGAGTGTTTTATGCATACTTGTAGGTTCAGGCCTTTCAAAGCCCACATTTAACTTTAGGGGAAGTTCTGATGTGTCAAATCTGAGCTTCACTTCTGTAGCAGAAGTTGAGGTATTTCGGTAGAACATTCTGTCAAATTAAATACGATGGGGATTCGGAAGGCAGAATGATGTAGTTACAGAGCTGGACTTGATGTCTAAGTTCAGCTCTACATAATAACAGCTTTTTGACCTTGGGTTCGTACTTTGCCTTCCGAGTCTTCTCACATTAGGCTGTATTGCTTTTGTTTTTATCCTCTTTAAAACCCAGTTAAAAGAAGGGAAGTGGAATAAGTATTGGCTTGAGATGGAGGAGACATGGAAATTTCCTATGTTTCAGCAGAAGGGGAGGAGGAAGAGATGGGCTTACATGGTGGTAGTAATGGCTGGTATTTGTGGCATGCTTACTCTGCACCACATACCATTCTAAATACTCCAGATATATTATTTAACTTTCATACGATCCTATGAGGTTGGTGCCACTCTTATCCCCAATTTAGAAAGGAATAAATAGAAGCACATAGAGGTTAAGTAACTCACCCAAAGGCCAAGGTGAGAATAACGACATAAGTGATCTAGTTCCAGAGCCTAGCCATCCAGTGGTGTTTAATATTTATTGAATGAATGTGTTTTTGGAAAGTTGAGGCAATTCCTGTCTGTTAGCTTCTATTTTCTTTATGAAGTAGGTGGTGAGATCAGACACTGAGAAGGAAGAAGAGCGTGTGTGGAGATGAGATGTTTGAGTGGAGAATGGAGAAGATGTAAAATAGTTATGTAGGCCGACTAGTGAAAACAGAATTGCTGGATGCCGTTGAAGGCTTAGTTGACGCTGTAGATTCTATAAATGTAGAATTTTTAGAGATACAATATGTCTGGGGGGACTTTTTTCCGCAGCCATGCTTATCAGCCTAAATGTAGGCACAAAGAAGGTAAATACTGTATTCATTCTGGGGGTTAAGGGTTTTCCATGCATAAGTGATGAAAGGGAAAGAAACATGGGCTTTCAGATGGACCACAGAACTAGGCTAGATAAGGCAGCAGTGAAGAACGAAGGGTCTAAAAAATGGGCAGGTATGGTATGGTAGGAGTTGTGAGATGAGCAAACACCAAGGATAGGAAACTAGTTTCCAAAGTGGGGATTCTGAATTAGTGATTTCAGAGGCAGAGC
>CM052892.1:9061034-9195045 GCA_028534135.1 Potos flavus
TTTTTTTTTAAATGCAAACCAAATTTATATGATGCTGAAATTTTTTTTTTTTTAGATAAGCCACCTTTAGATGATTCAACAGGGCAGCTGCACTATGGGGTTCTCTTTCTCTGGCTGCTGAGTGACCAGGAAGGATTCCCTGGAGTGATAGTTTTGTTGAACTCAAGCTTGCAGATTTGGCATTCAAACTCTGATAGTGACTTCCCAGTTGTTTGTTTCCTGTATCTGAACAGAAGGCCCTCAAAACTCATAATGCGTGTGCCTTGTTACAGAATTTGGTTGGTGGTATAAAAAACAGAACAAGCCAAAATCTCTTGCATCAAAATGCCTTGCAATTACTTTATCTTAGTCTTTATAACTTTAAATGTATGCTTTTTAATTAGCAAAGATAAATGTTTATGAATCTGAGTATTATTTACATAGCTAGGTAAGGAATTGGAAGTGCTTTGGTAGCTCCTAAGTATGTTGGAAGTTTGGCTATCAGCATGGTTTGATGAAAAGAGCATTAGTCTCAAATCAGAAAGACGTGAGTTCAAAACTTGTTCTACCAAGCTACCAATTCTCCATCTGTAGACGTAATTTTTTTGTTTTGTTTTGTTTTTTTTTTTTTTGAGAGAGAAGGAGAGAGAGCACACGAGCAAGGTGGGGTAGGGACCGAGGGAAGGAGAGAGAGAGAATCTTAAGCAGGTGGGACTTGATCTCAACCTGAGATCATGTCCTGAGCCAAAATCAAGAGTTGGTCACTTAACTGACTGAGCGACCCAGGTGCCCCTCTGTAGTGGTAATTCTTAATTCCTTGAATTGTGGCAAAGATTAAATAGTTGTGTAGGTAAATGTCTGGCACATAGTAGTTGCTGAACAAATGTTAATTTTCCCTTTCTAAGACCCCTTTCCCCACTACTCCAGTTAATTTTAGATCATTGGCTTGAGGAAACCTTGGTTTTTCAAGTTCATTAGAAATTCTAAGTGGAAAGTTTGCTATTCATTTTCCAGCTTTCATGAGTATGGCCGAAGTTCAGGAGAGGTAGGGACTATCAGAAACACAGTTTATAATGTAGATATATTTGCCAGTATTGGCCCCGGCAGAAGTTGGCATATATGGGTGGATAGTAGCCATTGTCGAGCAGGCCATGCACCAAGGAGGTAGGAAGTCTTGATGCTAGAGGAAGGTGGGTATTTGCAGAATACTTAATTAACAGGACGTGGGGAAGTGCCCAGGGGAGGGTTGCAGGGAGTAAGAGGCCTCCGGCACTTGTTCTCTGAGGTCAAGTTTAGCAGTAACAAAGCAGAATCGGTGCCAGGCCAGGCATAGAGACCCAAGGGAAATCACTTTGGGAGAATAAGACAGGGAAGGCTTTAGAGCAGAGTTGATCCCAATGTGAGTCAGTTCTTGATCATTACAACAATTCCATCCAAAAGGCATGAGAACAAAGACCATACCTTCTCACCTGGAAACTGGGGCACTGGTGCTCAGAGAGGGGCCAGAGGCAGGGGCAGGGTTGGGATAGAGAAGTCCTTGGCATTAAGGAGACCTCATACAGAGGAGCCACTGAGCTGACAGGAGACTTGTCTACTCTGCTTAGCCCCTAGCCCCGCCCTGATAGGGTTGCATAATGCTTGGCATCTCCACGTTTAGAGAACAGACCTGACCATTTTCCATCCTGCTGGGTTGTGGAGCAACAGCTCTTGATATGCTGACCAGCTGCCTCAAGGTCAATCCCAGAGGAACAGTAGGGAACTTCGTGATAGCCAAAAGGGGCGGAGGCAGGAGTAGTTGTCCCCAAACTGTAAATGAAATCCAAGTCATATGTTTAACCCAGGGTCACCTATTTATTATGTAATAACTGAAAATAAAGTGTTAAGACCAATGACATCACAAAGAAATCACGTTATCATTTATTAAGGGATTAGAATCCAGTTAAAAACAAAATTCAGTTTGGGGAATGTTAAAAGAGGTGGAAAGCAGAAAGCTCTAGGAGTTTCGTTTTGATTTTACTCCCGACTATATAATCAATACACGCTCATTGTTCATCCTACTCCCCTACCAAATTGAAGGTGCTGTAGGAAAATAGCAGGGGCGCCTGGGTGGCGTAGTCAGTTGACCATCTATCTGACTTTTGGTTTTGGCTCACATCATGGTCTCGGGGTCGTGGGATCGAGCCCCATAGGGGTTCCGCGCTGAGGGTGGGGTCTGCTTTGGGATTCTCTCTCCTTCTGCCCCTCCCCCTGCTTGTGTATTCTCTTTCTTTAAATAAATATTAAAAGAAAAAGAGAAGAAAGAAACCGATACAACCCTACCATCTGATGCAACAATTATGACATATTCTTTTAGTGTTTTTCATATATTTTATGTTTCGCTATTTAAAGTTTATTTTTTCAGTTATGAATATATTTAGGCTCTAACGTAATTGTACATCACATCAAAATTGAAGAAAATGACCCATAATGCCATCTACCCAGAGAACTTAGGTGTCCAAAATACTACGTAAGCAGTGTATCAACATTTTCTTTGTAAATAGTTAATATGTAAATACATAATTAGCATAATATAGGTATAAGGTAAGGGTACAATTAATCATCCTTCAATTCCAGTTTTCTATCCATGTTATCACTTTTATGCATAAATAGTTATTACATATGTTATTTGATGCATATGAAATAACGTATGTAAAGGTATGATAAAATGAATATTTGAGAATCAACTGCCCTACTAAAGAACATGACTAGTGACATTAAAACTGTTCCTGTTGGATATGTGGACGGTTTCCAGTTGTTTTTCATTTGTTTATTGTTTTGCTGTAACAAACACCACTATTAGTAAACAATCAGAAGAGAAATTTTGTAAGCTGCTGCTACCATATCCTCTGACCCACCTGCAAGTTTATCCATATATTCTACATTTTCTCCTGTTGTCATGGCTGTACTGTCCAGATTCTTAGCAAGAAGAAAGCCCTGCATCTGCACACTAGACTCCATCCTCTCTCACGGACTCAAGATAGGATTTCAGCAACTCTCCCCTTTCTATTCAGGATTATTATCCCCACCACCATCCCATCATTGTACAGGCATGTGGCTATTTTTCCCATCTTAGAGGGAGAGGTGGGAAATCACTCTCTTAAACCACGTTTTGATACCTTTCATCATGTGACCTCCAGGGACCCACTACTTTCCTGTGTTCTTGCTACCTCCCGGGCTTTTCCGTCTCCTTTGCTGATTCTTAGATGGCCCCCAGATCTTTTAATGGTTATGTGCCCCAGGACTCAGTCCTTGGACAGACTGACTTTTGTCCTTTAAATATATTTAATTCTTGATTACATCTAGTGTCATGTGATGGCTCTAAGTACCATGTGACAGCTCTTAAAATCAAGCATCAATCTCAAGCCTGGACTTTTTTGCGAACTCCAGCTGTTTGCAGCTTTGCTTGGCTGTCTAACAGACATATTCAAAATTCAGCTCCTGATTTTCTCAGTCTTCCCTGTTTTAGTTAATAGTAATGCCATCTTTCCATGTGATCATGACAGAAACCTTAGAGCTGTCCTTGACTTCTCTCGTTGGCTCGCACATTCTGTATCCAGTCCACTGGCAAAGTCAGCTTTAGCTTATATTCTAGTATATCTAGGATGTCATCACTTCTCTCCACCTTACTGCTGCCACCTTGGCCCAAGCCACCACCAATTCTTTCTGGATTACTATAACCGGTTTCCTGGTTTTCAGTCCTAACCTCTTAGATGCAACTTTTCTCAAATAACATTCCTCATCTGATCCCAGAATGCGGAGAAGGATTTAAATGACTATTTTCTCAATTCTCTCAATGAGAGAACATAAATAGTATCATTCTCTCTCTTTTTTTTTTAAGATTTTATTTATTTATTTGACAGAGAGAGAGAGACAGATCACAAGTAGGCAGAGAGGCAGAGAGGGCTGGATCCCAGGACCCTGAGATCATGACCTGAGCCGAAGGCAGAAGTTTTAACCCACTGAGCCACCCAGGCGCCCCAAATAGTATCATTCTTGATAGATAGAAGAATAATTAAACCGTCACCTACAAAGGAATACTTAAGGCATTAAGTTTATTGAGATATAATTGACATATGACATTGTATTAAGGTATACAGTGTAATGATTTGATACATACGTGTATTGTAAAATGATTACCACAATGCATTAAGGCTTAATTTTTTTCCTTAGAACTTTGAGAAAAGAATGGCAGTGTTTATAATTAGCACAACACCTAGAGAGATTTTTTTTTTTTAATTGTCAGATCAGACCACTCCTTGGTCCCAAGTTCACCAGTGGTTTCCTTTTGGAGGAAAAGTCTTTACAGTACAAGGCCCAAGGTGATGTGGCCCCCTATCTACCTCTCCTTATTTCATTTCCATCACTTTTCATCTCACTCCTTCTGCTCCAACCATACTGGTCCCTGTGTTGTTTCATCTGGTTGATGTTCTTAACAGATAATGACATGGTTTGCTCTCACCTCTTCTTCACTTCTTTATTTAAATGTCACTTTCTTAGTGAGGCCTCTTCTGACCCCTCTATTTAAAATCAGCCCCACATCCTCCTTCCTTGATTTATTTGTTTCATGCTATTTCAGTTCTCTTTTTCTCATCCTTCCATTTGCTCTCATTATCCTTAGGAAGTTTGATTTCCCAGTTACCACTTCCCTCTTCATTTTGTGCTTTTTTTCTTCAATATTTAACATTCATATATTCATCACCTAGATTTTAAAATTAACATTTTACTATACTTGCTCTACCACATGTCTGTCTATCCATCAATACATCTTTTTTATGCATTTCAAAGTAAGTTGTAGACATTGGTACATTTCACCTCTAAACACTCTGCTTATGTATTACTAACTAGCATTCAATATTTGCTTATCATTGTTGCCCCCCCTTCCAAGAGAAAAGTTATATACAATGATATGTATAAATCTTAGATAAACTATTTGGTGAGTTTAGACAAATGCGTACACCTGTGTGGTCTAAGCACTTATCAAAATGTGGAACATTACCATCACCCCAGAAAGTTCCCTCATGGTCTTTCACAGTCAAACCCTGTGCCTGTCCCTCAAAGGAAGCCACTTTTATGATTTTCTTTCATAGAAGAGTTTTCCCTGTTCTAGAACTTCATATAAATGAAATTATAAGTGCTCTTCTGTGTAAGGCTTCTTTCACTCAGCGTGATGTTTTTGAGATTCGTGGGTGTTGTTGCTTTATCAACAGTTCTTTGCTTTCTGTTGCTGAGTATTTGTCCATCGGATGATTATATCACACTTTGTTGCTTCTCCTGTTGATGGACAGCTGGGCCATTCCAGTGTTTGGCTATTATGAACAAAGTTGCTGTGAACATTGTTATACAAGTCTTTCTATGATCACACATTTTCATTTCCCTTGGGAAATACAGATGTAACAGTGTTGGGTCACAAGGTAGTTGTGTATTTAGTTTCGTGAGAAATTGCCAGAACTTTTCTCAAAGCGGTTGTACCGTTTTTGCATTGCCACCAACAATGTATGAGAGTTCCAGTTGTGCATCTGTACTGGTATTCTGTGTTGTCAGTCTCTTTACTTTTAGTCATTCTGGTGGGTGTATCTCATCGTGGTTTTGATTTGCATTTCCCTGGTGACTAATATGGACTTAATATGTTTATTGGCACATGAAGAAAGTAGTTAAATCTTTGATTTTTTCTTTACCGAGTTGTAGGAATTCTTTATATATTTTAATACTGATCCTTTGTTGGATATACATATTGTGCAAATATTTTCTCCCAGTCTAGAGCTTGTCTATGCATTTTCTTTTTTTTTTTTCTTTTAAAGATTTCATTTATTTGACAGAGAGAGAGACAGCAAGAGAGGGAACCACAAGCAGGGGGAGTAGGAGAAGAAGAAGCAGGCTCCCCGCTGAGCAGGGATCTCCATGGGGGGCTTGATCCCAGGACCCCAGGATCATGACCTGAGCTGAAGGCAGATGCTTAAGGACTGAGCCACCTAGGTGCCCCATTGCCTATGCATTTTCTTAATAGTCTCTTTTGACAAGTAGTTTTTTTTATGTTGATGAAGTTTATTAATATTTTCCCTTTACGGTTTATGTTTTCTCTGCTCTAAGAAACTTCTGCTTACCCCCAAGTCATGCTGTTATGTTTTCACTTATGTTCTCATCTAGAAACTTTATAATTTTAACTTTTGCGCTTAAATCCATGGTCCATCTTAAATTGATTTTTGTACCCGGAATGAGGTGCGGGTTCAGTGTTAATTTTTTCTTTTCTTCCCATCTGTTTATCCAGTCTTTCACCGTCGTTTGTTGTGAAGACTATTTTCCTTGTTGATTGCTTAGGTGCCTTTGCAGTGATTGTTTAAGTGTCTCTTCTGTGCCGTTGTTATATTTATTTGTCTTTATGCCATACTGTCTTGAGTATTGTAGCTTTGAGGTGAATATTGAAGATTGGTAGTACATATGCTCTAACTGTGGTCTTTCTAGATTGCTTTATATTTGCATTTCCATGTATATTTTAGAATCAGCTTGCCAGTTTCTACAAAAACATCTGATTGGAGTTGTATTGAATTGATAGCTCAATTTAGAGAGAAGATGACATAACAATATTGAATCTTTTAATCTATGAACAGGGCATATCTCTCCATTTATATGTCTTTAATTTCTCTCAGCGGTATTTTTACTTTTCAGTTTAAAAGTCTTACATGTCTTTTGTTACATTGTTTCCTAGGTATTTTTTTTTTTTTTACAATGCTATAAACAGAATTGATTGTTTATTTTATTGTATTTGCCAATTGTTTGCTATATAAATATATATACATATGCATATATATATATATATACACACACACGCACAATTGATTTTTTGTATGTTGACACTGTATCCTGTGACCTTGTTAATTTCAGTTATTAACTGTTAAGAGTACTTTATTAGATTCTCTAGGTAATGTAAACAATCATGTCCTCTGCATATAGACAGTTTTACTTCTTCCTTTTGGATTTTTATGCCTTCCATTTCTGTTTCCTTCCTCATTGCATTGGGCGGGACCTCCAGTGCCATGTAGAATGTTGAACACCAGTGGTGACAGCGAGTATCTCTGTCTTGTTCTCAGTGTTTTACTATAAAGTATAATAAGATATAATATAATAAGATAAGAGATGCTCTTAAAGTGAGGAAGTTTCCTTGTATTCCTAGTTAACAGAGAGTTTTTATCATGGATAGGTGTTGAATTTTGCTGCTTATTCTGCATCTATTGCTATGAACAATAGATTTCTCTGGTTTTCTCTTATATTCTTTTAAAATGGTAAATTATAATCAGTTGATTTTAAATGTTCTACCAACCCACTTGGTAATGATATTTTATCCTTTTTACACATTATTGGACTTTGTTGGATATTTAGTGTAGAATTTTTGTCTGTGTTCATGAGTGATATTAGGTTATATGTATTGTTACAGCTTCAGTGTTGTTATTGGGGTTATTTTTCTTCTAGATATTTGAAGTTTCTGCCTTTCACATTTAAATATTTAATCCTCCTGGAATTGTTTTTTTTTATGGATATTATGCAGTTTCATTTTTTCCAGTTTACATTCCAGGTTCCAGTTTCATTTTTTTTTTTTCCCCCATTTGGAAATCTAGTTGCCCCTGTAACATGTTTTGAATATCCATTCTTTCCTCTAGGGATTTGCAGTGCTGACTTTGTCATACATCAAGTTTTCCTATATCTTCAGGTCTTATTTCTGGCTTTTCATTTTGTTCTATTAGCTAATTTGTATATCTTTATGCTAATATTTTGTTGCACTGATTACGATAGTTTTACTATCTGTCAGTAAAGTTTTCTCATCTTCTTTTCTTCAAAAATGTCTTGCTTTTCTTGGTTCCCTACCCTTCCAAATAAATTTTAGACTTGTATTATAAAGTTTCGTCAAAACCATGTTGAGACTTTGATTGAATATATGGATAGATTTGTGGTGAACCGGCATCTTTATGTTAACAAGTCTTTACAACTTTGAACATGTTGTCAGTTTATTTAGGTCTTACTTTAATAACTTTTAATAACATTTAAAAATATCTTCTATAATGGTCCTGTGCATCTTTGTATCATTTATTCCCTAAGAACTCATTTTTTTGTGGGTTTACAAAAGTTATGTATCTTTAATTTTCTTTTGTATTGTTTGGCAGTTCAGTTATTAAAGTATTGGTCTTTTGCCCATGTATCTAATTAATTCTAGTAATTTATTATATGTTCTTTTGTGTTTCAGATACAAAATCATGTAACTTATAAATGACTATTTTGTTTTTTTCCCTTTTCTTCATAACCTTTATTGCCTTTTCTTGTCCAATTGTGCTGCCCCAAATCTCCAGTACAGTGTTGAGTAGAATTAAAGATAGTAATTTTTTTTTTATTGTGTCTGCTTCTAAAGAGTATTTTAACATTCCTCCAGTAAGATAGGTCTCAATTAGTTATTTATTAGATTAAAGAGGTTCTTTTGTGTTTCTAATTTGCTTTTACTTACTTACTTGCCACAAATGAGTGTGTCTAATTGTTGCTCTTAAACGAATTCACTATCTGTCTTCCTGTTTTGTCTTTGGAGTTGTACAATGTCACAATGCTTTGTCTCTGATATAGATTTATTTATCTTGCTTGGGATTTCTGGATCAGCAATTCTGGAATGTTATCAGCCATTATTTCTTTGACCGTTGCCTCTACTCCATTTTTTTTTTTTTAAGATTTTATTTATTTAATTGTGAGAGAAAGAGAGAGAGAGAGCACAAGCAGGAGGAGCAGCAGGCAGAGGGAGAAGCAGGTTCCCTGCTGAGCAGGGAGCCCCACACAGAACTCAATCCCAGGACACTAGGATCATGACCTGAGCCCAAGGCAGACACTTAACCAACTGAGCCACCCAGGCATCTCAAGATTTTATTTATTTGACAGAGAGAGCACAAGCAGGGGGAGCAGCAGGTAGAGGGAGAGGAAAAAGCAGACTCTCCACTGCAAGGAGCCCCACACAGGGCTGGATCCCAGGACCCTGGGATCATGACCTCAGCCGAAGGCAGATACTTAACTGACTGAGCCACCCAGGCACCCCCTCCATTCTTTTTATTACATTCTTTTAGAAATCTGATTAGAATGTATTCGACTTTTTCACTCTCTTTTATGTTGCTTATCTTTTTCCAATTGGAAGAAAGGTGATATGGCTGTAGACTATCTTCTTATGAAATTTCATAAGTATTTTTTTTCTCATTGTCTATTTAGACCATAGTATGGATAATGTATCTGGGTTTATTCTTCAGTTCACTAATTTTACCTTTACATGTGTCTAATCTTTTCATTTTGTAAAGTTCCATTTATTTCTTTTATAGATCTGCTTGGTTATTTATAGTCTTTTTTGTTTTCTACTCACTTTCAATCTTTATTTTTTTAAACATATTGAATAGTTTTTTTTATTTTCCATTTCTCATTATTTTAGTTGTCTAAAGCTGTATTTGTAGGAAATTTTTGAGGCCTTGGTTAAATTTTGAGTCCCTCTTCATTAGATCTGTATTTCATTTATCCTTCTGACTGTCACCTAAAGGTACTGTTCTGTAAATTATCTGTTTGCCATTTCATCAGACCATAGTAGGTAAATTTGGATTACAAATCTATGTGAGAGCATACTTTTAATTAGAGATTGTCGGTGGAGATATTTGTTTCCACCCTGCACTAGTGTCCAGAATAGAACATTTCTGCTGGCAGAATTTATGCAAATTTTTAAATTTTTACACTAAAGATGTAGCCCTGAAGCACCTAAATTTAGGTTGTAGTATACTTAGGAGATTTTTAGGCTTTACCTCCTTTCACTTCTGCCTTGTATCTCCATCATTTGGGAATTCAGAGTGCCCATAGTTTGGCAAAGAGCTTCAGGGTAAAAGCTAGCTTTATTGCTAATTTACCTTTCAGAGTTCCAGTTTCCATTTCATCTTCTCTCTGAAGTGTTTACTTTTTGCGGGATGAGCAGTATGTTTTTCAAAGTATCTAATCTTCCAATATGCCAAAATGGAAGATCTAATGATACACACACACACATACACACACACACACACGCACACACTCTCACCAATTTTAAGTGTACAGTTTAGCAAATTTGACAAATGTATACAGATGGGTAACTACTATGGTAGTCAAGATATACAACATTTCTGTTACCCCGAAAAGTTCCTTGCTCCTTTTCTCAGTCACCCCTTGCAGCCTTGGCCCTAGGCAACTGCAGATCTGTTTTCCTTCACTACAGATTACCTTTGTCTTTCTTGGGTTTTCACATAAATGGAATCATCTTAATGTACTCTTTTATGTCTGTCTTCTTTTGCTCAGCATAACTTTTTTGTGATTCATCCATGTTGTTATGTATATGAATGGTTTATTCCTTTTTATTGCTGAGTAGTATTCTGTTGTATGGGTGCATCCAAGTTTATTCCCTTGTTGATGGACATCTGGGTTATTTCTAGGTTTTGGTTACCATAAATAAAACTGTTAGGAACATTCATGTTTAAACTTTTTTATGGACCTATGTTTGCTGGGTCTTGTGGTTTAGTAATTTTATAGGAATCTGCAGAGTTTTTCAACAATATATTGTTTTTCAACAATATATGATCCACTTGCTCCTCGTCTTCACCAACTGTTGATAGTCTTTTTCATTTTAATCATTCTCTTAAAATACATTCCCAGTATCTCATTGTGGTTTTAACTTGCATTTTCCTAATGACTTAAAATGTTGAAATCTTTTCATGCGCTTATTTATTAGAATATACGTATTATATATCTCCTTTGGTGAAATGTCTGTTTAAATCTGTTGACCATTTATTAATTGGGTTCTTTGTCTTATTGCTAAATTATAGGGGTTCTTTATATATTTCAGATACAAATCTTTTATTAGCTATGTGCTTTGCAAATATTTTCTCCCTGTCTATGGCTTGCCTTTTCATTTTCTTAACAGTGTCTTTGCATACCATAAAGTTTTAACTTCAAAGTCTAGTTTTTCAATTTTTTCTTTAATGGTTCATGTTTTTGTGTTTTATGAAATCTTTGCAGAACCCGAGAGCACAAAGATTTTTCTCCTATATTATGGACATTTCACAGGTTTTTCTCTTCTATTTAGGGATCCATTTCTATTACTTTTGTATATGATGTGAGGTAAGGAAATTGATATTAAAATGATAAATTGAAATTAATAAAACACTTTGTTTATAATAGCATTAAAATATGAAATACTTACCCCTAAAACTACTATTCTATGTCAACTGTACTTCAGTTTAATAAAATGAAATACTTAGGGGTAAATTGATCAAAATATTTGCATTACCAAGATGTAAAACAGTTCTGAGAAATGTTAAAAGAAGATCTAACTATGTGAGATAAGCCATGCTCATGGATTCAAGAACTCAATGATACAAGGACGTTGTGTTGGTTAATTGTACGTGTTAATTGAGCTACGCTGTGGTGCCCAGTTGGTGGGTTGAACATTAGTCTAGGTGGTGCTGTGATTAATATTTATAATCCGTTCACTTGAAATAAAGGAGATAACCCTCCCGTGTGTGGTTGGGCTTCATCCAGTTAAAGTCCTTAAGAACAAAAACTAAGCTTTCTATGAGAAGAAAGAATTTTGCCTCAGGACTATACATAGAAATCCTCTCTCAGTTTACAGCCTGCTGGCCTGCCCTACAGACTTTGGACTCAAGAATGCAGTATCACCTCTTACCTGAATTTACAGCCTGCTGCCGGCTCTATAGATTTTATACTTGCTCAAACCAATTCCTTAGAATAAATCTCTCCCTCGATGTGTCTGTGTTTATACATATATATCCCCTACTGGTAGTGTTTTCTCTGGAATACTGTTACAAAGATGTCGTTTTCCCAGACTGACCTATAGAGTACAATGCAATACTGCTAGGCTTTTTTCTAGAATTCAGTAAGGTGATTCTAAAATTTGTATGGCAAAGGACTTAGCTAAAATAAGTTTGAAAAAGAAGAATAGGGCGCCTAGATGGTTCAGTAGGTTAAGCCTCTGCCTTCAGCTCAGTTCATGATCCCAGGGTCCTGGGGTCGAGCCCTGCATCGGGCTCCCTGCCCATACGGGAGCCTACTTCTCTCTCTCCTTCTGCTGCTCCCTCCGCTCATGCTTGTTCTCTCCCTCTCTCTCTCTCTCTCTCATAAAAATAAGTAAATAAAAATACTTAAAAAAAAAAAAGAAAAAGCAGAATAAAGTTGGAGGAACCACATTACCTGCTTTTAGGTCTTAATATAAAGCTATAGTAATCAAGACATTGTGGTAGTGGCATAAAGATGGATCAGTGGATCAGAATCGATCAGTTTTTTTTTTTTTTTTTTTTTGAGAACGGTGCCAGGGTCATTCATGGCGGGGGAGGGGAATGGATAGTCTATTTAAAAAAATGTTGATGGAACAATTGGATATCCACAGAGAAAAAAGTGAAACTGACTTTTGAATGAATATACTTTTTTCAATATAGAAGAAAAAAATAAACACCATCCCAAACCAGAAATTGTGGTGTATGTCCTTTATTCCTTTTCTAATGCTATATGTAATACTCATATAATACATATACACATATTTTACAATTTACCTATTTGAGATCATGTACCTTTTTTAACTGAATCGGTATCTTTTTACATATTTTTTATAACATTAAAATGTCCTTCAGAGAGCCACATAATGCTAAATTATGGTGTTCCATAGCTTGCCTAATGATCCTTTATTGTTGGAATTAATAATAGTAATAGTAGCTGCCATTTATTGGTTACTTTCTACCTAGGGACTGTTAAGCACGTTACATGAATTATACTATTGAATCCTTAACAACAACTTTGAGATATTTAACACATTTTAAAGAAAAGGAAACCAAGGGTTAAGGAACTTGCCTATCTCTAATGTGTGAAGCTTGAGTTTATAATCAAATGTCTTTTATTTTAGTCCCTGAGAAAAATAGACTGCCAATTTTTTTTAGCCTCTTTACAATTTTTTGCTATCATAAGAAGCTCTGAGTTGGATATATATTTGTGTATAAATCGTTGTCTACACTTCAGACATCTGAACTTCTTTTCTTCTGCTACTCGTTCATATATTTTATCCATCCTCAGCTAACGGAATATTTTCAGAGCCAGCGTGGTTGTCCAGCGTAGCACGTAGGGCAAAGCAGTGCACAAACCGCAGAGCTGCGCTCTTGGTTCATGAAGGCCTGGGCCGAATAAGCACAGCCAGGGCAGGCATTTCTGTAGGAGTCCAAGTCTCCAGAGGAACGAATCTAAGGGAATTCTGTGGAGCTAACTCTTCAGTGATGACTCATCATTTTAGTAGTCTGTCCCCTAGGACATTGAGTCCCACTTTTCTTTATTATTAGGTTTTTAATTTTGATTCCAGTGTAGGTAACATACAGTGTTCATAGTGACTCAGCAGTACTGTCCATTACTCGGTGCTCATCATGATAAGTGTACCATTGAGTCCCACTTTCAAAGTGGAATTATGTAATGTTGGTCAGGTCATTTAACTCTTCTCTGCCTTGTTTTCTTCATCTAGAGAGAAGGTCACTAGGTTAGAGCTTTATGGGCTAGGGAAATGTCTTAAGGAGGCAGTGTTTCCCAGTGAGCAGAATCTTACCTATTTGGAAGAGACTGGGGGGCAATATGGTGTTGTGGCTTTGGATCCAGAGAGACCAGGGTTCAAATATAGCTCTAACATTTATCAGGTGATCTCACACACATTTCCTGAGGCTTTTTGAGCCTTTTCTAATTTCTCAGAATGTAGAACACACACACAGTGATCTTTTAAACAAAGGGATCTCAAGAGTCCTTGGTTTGTTTTCCAATATGCACACTGCCGCCCCTCTCACCCTCTATACCCCCCCCCCCCCCAATTAGGGTACAAGAAGCAGGGTAATCCACCCATTTTCATTCATGTGACCCAAGTCTTCCTTCCTCTAAGGAGTTCCTCAGTTCAGCTTCTTTTGTAATGACATGGTAAGAGTAGAGTTAAATCGTCTTGGTCCTTGACTTCTGTTATCTGCAGCTCTACCTATCCTTCGCATTCTCTTAACCTGTTGTTTGAGAGCACGGATGACCTGAGTGAGATATGACGCCACGTCTGAGTTTGTGGAAAAATTGTTTTTAAGCAGCCTAAAGATTGTGTTTACATTTAGAATATCCTTTCCTTTCCATTTCCAAGTTTAAGGCTTAAGTACGCTTAGTGTTAGGGGAAGAAAGATAAGACAGCTCTAACAGTCTCTCCATTACACCCTGTGTCAGTCTATATAACTCCTTCCAGGGTTCCTGGTTTTTGCACGGAGGCTCCAAGAATCCTGGAAACCCACCGCAGAAAAGGAGGAGGAGGAGGAGAAGAATGATAAAAGTGAAGAAAGCTAGCTAGTGGGTAGAATAATGCCCATCCACTTGTACTCACCTCTGCGGATGGGAAGATGTACCTTTAAATTTTCTGTCTGTATTGTTAGAGACATAGTGATTTTTTGCTTAGAGAAGGCTTTGTTAAAAATGATTGTTTTTAAGTGTAAGAAACAAAGAGTAACAGGGAACCTAGGTGGAGGCGAAATAAATATGCATGTGTGCGTCTTTCTAAATATGCCTACCTTTTCCCTTTTCTTTTCTTAAAATGGCAAGAAGAATATCTGGGGAGCAGAATGTACTCTACAAGCAGATCTTCATCTTGTTGGAATTTGGGGGTTCCTCCTAATGCAAAAGGCATGCCTCTTTCATTGTTTGTATAGCTCTGATTTAAATTTAGCAGGGACTAGTTACGTTAGTATAGTGGCAGGTATTTGGTAAGATGTAACTGTTACATAGCATCTTTAAAGGCATGGGGAGTGAGCCACAAAGGGTCCTGGTGAGCTTGGTGTTTTTTATTTCTTGTTTTCATGCCTTAAGTAACTTTAAGAGGACATGATAGGGATAAAATAGCCATCATAATTTAGAAAGGAACATGCTCAATCCCTGTCTCTTCTCTGTCTAATGAGTTCATGTAAAAAATATATCAAAAGAAATACTCATAGCAGAATCCTTACATTTCAAAGGGGAGTCTATTTATTATAAGAACCGCTGATTCATTAGGAATGCTTCCTAATTCGAACAGCAACAGCTGCTTCTGCTTAGGATAAACTCTCTTTTGTGCCCTGTCTCTCCAAGGGGATGTGAAATTTTGGTTGAAGATTTTTCTCCTGCTTTAGCTTTTTCTCTCTCTTCCTTACTCTTACCTCTATTAGGATGCTTTATCCTTTTCAGTGCTCACACAATTTGAACAACCCACTGTACTCACCCCCACCTTTAGAAATGACTTTCGTTAAGATTACAAATGCTAACAAAACTCTTCTGATAATGTGTTTTGTTTGCATTCACAGTGGCAGTGCAGTGTATTGTGCAGCAGTAAAGAAAAAGTTGAGACACGTTGTAGTCATGAATTCTAAGTGCAATAATTTAAAATACAGGGAGCATTTGAGAAACTGCCATTGTCCATTAAATGAAACCACTGTATTAACGTATCATAGCATGCTGTTCTAATCACTTTTCTCCAAATACCAGCTTTTGAAAGAAACATGGCTGTATTTTTTATACAAAATCTGAAATCGTGTAATTGAATGGCTTGGCAGAATAGGTAAATGAATGTAGCAACATGCATTCAAATATATCTCTTTGGTTTGTAATGAGCTGATTGAAGTTCACAGTTGTAACACTTGCCATTTTATTTCCTGATTTTACATTCTGGACCCAGACAAAGGTGCCAGTTTTTTGTATTAACAGAAAAAGGAAGAAGAAGAAAATTGTTCCTAAGAATGAAGTAAGCTCTTTTGGGGGATCACTATTGGATTCTGTGCTCCAGTAGCATTTACTCAACTTTCCTTCTGTTAAATAAAGAATCTTCTAAAGTGACCATTTCTATTTAATTTTAGAATTATTAACAACCCCTCTTTGGGCTTAAAGAAATTCTGTCACATCTGATGGAGTTGGTCGTCTGCCACGGGTGTGCGTGCTCACGTGAGAGAGATAATTGGTGCCTGTGCATAATTCTCTCATAGCGCTTATCTTAGTAATTACACTTGTTGATTTATGCGTCTGACTCCCCCTCTGGACACTGAGCTCCTTAAAATTAGAGACGGTGCCTGATTCACCTGTTAGCCCCAGGACCCAGCAAAGAGCCTCCTAATCAGTAAATGTTTGATGACCAAGTAAACCATGAAATACTAAAGCCAAATGGGCATCATAGTAGATATCAAAATGCACAGTAGATAGATCATGCGGTTTGGAGCTGAATGGACATCATTTTAAATTCTGGTTGGTAAGGGACTATGAGAATTCCATGTGGAATCCAATTAAAATTTTGATGTTTCAGGACAATTCCAAGTATTGAAGACTACAACTACTCTATGTTCTCTCAGATAAGAGAATCCATGGTTTTTTTTTTTTTTTGCACCCTGCTTGGAAGGAGGTACAGCAGAAAAAGAGAGTAATACTGAGGGATTACAGAGCCATTCATAGGACAGAGCTGCATACTTATGGGTTTGTCTGTATGTCCCTTGGGCTGTGCAAATGCATGGCTTTGGATCAGTTTCTTCCACTGTTTCTCGACTCCCATTCCTGCTACAAAATAAGAGGGTTGAACAGTTGAGAGCAGCTGGCTGCTCTTATACCTCCTTTGGTTCACCTGGGTGGGCCAGGTGGCAGAGAATTTGGGTTCTGCTTTTTCTGGTCATGGGGCAACCTCTTGCCACCGCCCATAGTATTATGGTCAAACCTCTAGCCATAGTTTCTTAACTAGGAGAAAGCATGCTATAATACAGAGGTATAATCCACTGCAACCCCAGTGTAGACAGACTGGTTTATCTCATTCACCTGTGAGGTGCATCTCAAGTACTCTGTTAGTATTAATTGACATAGCTAATGAAGTATGTGAATGATACCACGCTGTTTTAGTACGTTAGGTGGACTGAAGGTATTCCTTTAATATCCCCTCCCTCGGGATAGAGTGACAGCTTAATATAGTGTGGTAAGAACTAGGGTGCATTAGTAGACACCCCATCGGGGGTGAGGGGAATTGACTTAAATGGGGCACAAGAGAGCATTTGGGGGTCCTGGAAATGTTATATATATTGATTGTGGTGGTGGTTACACAGCTGTGTGCAGTTATCAAAACTCCTATAATGGCGCACATGGAATGATGGATTCTATTGTATATACACCATAATTCAAAGTTGATTGATTAAGAAAAGATCATGGGCTCTGGAACAAGAAGATCTTACTTCAGATCCCATCACCACTTCACTAGCTTGGTGATCGCTGCACATCTTCGAACCTCCATTTCTCCATTTCCATAGCTGAGGCGAGGAGAGATAATGGCCTTGAACTGCTTGGTCCGAAGCCTAACATAGCAAGGCGTACAAGGTAGTTTCATTCCCGTCCCATTAATGGCTTAGCGCGATGAACTGGTCTTTAGCTGAAGCTGCTCTATTTTAGACCCATAAAAGTTAAATTCAGACATTTGTGAAAGGTAAAGATGTTAGCATCCATATGTTTGTTTAATGATAGCTCTTAGAGTCTTAACTACTGTTGCTATCTTTTATATCACTCAAGCATATTAAGTCTTCTAGGATTAGATCTTATTTAATTAGGAACAATATGGGAAAACACAAGGTACTCTTTGCAGTGTTATTTTGAAAAGAGTCATCCATTGAAGAATGATCGAAAAGAAATACCGGTGGTACATTTATAATCCCTATCTTTTATTTCCTTTGTTTTCATTGTCTTTGAAATGAAATCTTTATCTTGTGTCAAGTGGAGAAATATTAATAAGAACCCTATTGACCCTAGCCCAGTCTTCTATGACAGGTACAATCTTAAAAGTAACTGTAAAAAATGTATATATGCTTGTGGCTCTTAGCGTTTTAAAGACATTTTAAATAATCCAGAATATGGCGTAGAACCACTCTGTCACCCGAGAGATCAAGTAGACCTTTCTAACAATTATGACAGCGGCTACCTATTTTTGAGTACTTGCTACAATCCGTGAACTGTAGTGGGTACTTGGTTTTATTTGCATTAAATTGCTGTTGAATTGCTTAATTTGTTCTGTACCACGGCCTTGTTGGGTCGATAGGAAGTGGTGTCCTTTTGCAGAGAAAGTAGGCTTGGAGAGGTGAAGCAATAGCTCAAGGGGGGCCCTTTGGTAAGATGGGGTGGATCACACCTGTTGCTCCTGGCTGTCCGGCTCAACCTTCTATCCCACCATGTCACATCGCGGTGCTGCTTCGGAAGGAAGCTCATCTTCAGGCCATCCTTTGCCTAACAGGAGCTCATGTTTTAGCTCTTCTCCTAGAGTCAAATTCTCTTTTTAATTGCATTCAGTAATTTAAGTAATTAAAAGGGCACTGACAAAAGCCTTCACTTTTAGAATCTCCTTCCTTGAGGACTTAGGCCAACTATGTGAGTCTTTAGACCTTTGAGTTTATCTGTTTCCTTCTTCCTCTTTCAAGTCATCTTCCACTCTGTTGAAGTGAGTGATATTCTAAAAAGATAAGTCTGATTAAATCCTTCCTCTGCTTAAAACTCTGCTTTCAGGAGAAGAAGGAGCTCAACTCCCTAGTCTTGCATATAAAACTCACAAGCTGGTCACTTTGGACTTCTGTAGTATCATCTTCTGCCAGAATTTCCCTTCCCCTAGCCCCCTCTCCTCAAAATATTACATAGAGAAACATCTTGCCCCACCTTCAGGTGGGATCCAACCGTCTTAAGCCATATCGTTCCTTGTCTCTCTGCCTCTGGAAAATTTTGTTCTCTCCAGATGGAAGTGCTCCTTTATTTCATCTAACTTCTCTTCCTCATTTAGCTGACACCCTGGTCTAGTCAAGATGCTCTCTCCTTCCGTGTTCTCGTAGTGCTTAGTGCCCTTCACCCCCCCCCCCGCCCCCGCCATATCACAGCATCCTCATGTTGCCTTGTGAAGAACTGTTTACATGTCCGTCTCCCCTCCAAGAGATCTAGGTTTCTTGAGGACAGACAACACTGTGTCTTGTTCATGTGTTTATCCTGGCTGTCTGGTACAGGCTGGCATGTACTGATGCTTACTAAATGTTTACATAAATGACCCGGCCTTAAATATTTGGCCTCAAAAACCTAACAGAGAAAAATAGATTCTGACGCTTTTTCTTTCCCCTCTCAACTTAGGGTGGCCTTGGATAAGTGAGGGTGTCTCACTTTCTGAGACCCACTAGAATTTATTGAGGCTGTTTCCACATTAAGGAAGGTCACTGAAAACCTTATTAGCCAACCACCCTTGCCCTTGAATTGAGATCCATGATAAGCATGGTGCAGTGGAAAGAGCATGAGACTCTGGCGTGACCAGTTTGTTAAAGAGTGCTAACTTCCATTTCATCCAGAGAGCCTGTTGGGGAACCGGGTCATCACAGTTTATTAAGCACGTTTAAGGAAACGAGAAGGTAGGCTTTTGATTCCGCTCTTCCTGATCATGAATCCTCCCAGCCATTAAGCAAGATGACTTGGAAGTTGGTAGACAGGGAGGAATTACACATGTGGCTATTTTTTAATTTAAAAGTTAATAAAAGTATATATTGATTGTAGAAAGTTTGGAGAATATAGGAAAACAAAAACGAAAAGTTACTTGTACATATTATAGATCTTCCTTTATTTATTTTTTTAAAGATTTATTTATTTCTTTGAGAGAGAGAGTGCTCATGCATATTGAGGGGGGGCAGGAAGGGGCAGAAAGAGAGGGAGAGAATCTCAAGCAGACTTCACACTGAGCAAGGATCCCGACCTGGGGCTCCATCTCACAGCCCTGAGATCATGGCCTGAGCTAAAATCAAGAGTTGGACACTTAACTGACTGAGACCCAGGCTCCCTAGAACCTGCCTTTTTTTTTTTTTTTTTAAGATTTTATTTATTTGGGAGAGAGGGAGAGAGAATGTGAACATGAGTGGGGGGAGGGGCAGAGGGAGAAGCAGACTCCCTGCTGAGCATGGAGGCCCAACTTGGGGCTTGATCCCAGGACCCCAAGATCATGACCTGAGCTAAAGTCAGACACTTAACTGACTGAACAACCCAGGCCCCCTCCCCAGAGCCTGCTTTTATATCTAAATATATTGTAAATATTTTTCTATGTTAAAATATTTTTCCATAGTCTGATTTTAATGAGTATATAATGCTCCATCATTCTGGTAGTTCATAATTTATTGTGAACTATTGTACGTTTAGCTTGCTTCCAAGTATTTGCACTTAATGAATAATGCAGAGTACTTAAGACAGAACAACTTTTTCTAATTTTTAAGACACTTCATGCTCAGTACATAAGCCGTAGAAAATGCAGAAAAGAATGTAAAAGGAAGCAAAGTTTATCTACAAATCCCATAACCTAGAAATAACCACTGTTAATTTTTTTGTCTTCTAGTCTTCCTATGAGTGTATATGGTTTTCTATGATACATAGCTGTGAACATTGCTTCTTTTCAATCTCTATCATTTCATGGACATTTTCCTATATCATAAAAATATTTTTAAAATCTAATTTTCTTATTTCCTGGAGTTCACATAATTAATTTAACCATTCTCTTAGCACACTTTTAGGTGTGTATATGTATATATTGCTATTATACATAATAAAGAACTACCATTTAAAATATATTCCCCCCAAAATAGTCACAACATTTAATGCTGGTGAAAACATAGTAAAAATAATTCATGTATATGTTTTCTGACCTTCATTTTAATGTTCTGCTTTTAGTAGTTACTCTTTGAAAGACAACTTTCCTACTCTCTTTCATACTATGTGAATTTAAGAATTTGTATCAGAGAAACCTATTTCTGCTCCAGGTTTGCTGTTTGAGTCTCCTTTCTCTGAAGATTAGTTTTTAGGGTTTCTTTTGAGGGAGACACACAGGCGGTCGTGTCCCTGGGAATTTAAGACTTATGGCTTATTTAATCAAACACTTCACCTTCCTCTAAGCTACCATAATTTGAGGGAGTTTAATAACACCAGTTTTGGGCTTTTGTAACGTTGTAGACTGCTTTTTTAGGTTTATAATAAAGCAGTAAGTTGTAAGTACCAATGAGAGGTGTAGGGGTTTTGTTTGGTTTTGTTTTAAATGAGGGCAACAGAACAGAGAGTGAATGATGGCGTGTTGTTTCAACTGGATCTCCCTGTTGGTGGGTCCCCAGCTCCTCGTTGCTCGGGACCGGGCCCGCCCTTCCTGCGGAAGGGCTCACTTGAGGAAAGGGTTTCATCCCGTGGCAGTGTTACGTGGTTATTACGGAGGGAATGCAGACCTCCCCTTCCCTCTGGAGGGCCAGCTGCTACTTCTCCTGTTTTTCAAGTTGTGTTTTTGTTGCCTCTACCAGATCATTCCTATGCGATAATGGTTTCACCTATCAATCTAAGCCAGGGACCTGCTTTTGTGGATGGTATGCCTTATTTATCTCTACCCAGTGCTTGGCTTACATTAGGCGACGAATGCATGAAAGCTAGCTATAAAACAAAAGAGTTTAATTGTTGTTCTGTTTTGACCATTTGAAAACACTGAATCAAATGTCAAGCGTATGTGCTATCTCATGTGCACTCCACGGATACCATTGCCTAAGAGATTTTTTTCGGAGAAGAGTCTGTCAGTGTAGTAAGTCGCACAGACCTGAAGTTAACCCTGCTTTACGTTGTGGCTGTGTGACTCTGAGCAAGTTGTGGCTGTGTGACTCTGAGCAAGTTACTTACCCTGTCTGTGCTTCAGTTTCCTCGCTTGTTATCTGGGGATATGATGGTACCTATTTAATAGAATTATGATGAGGGGTGAATAAGCCAATGCATGTAGAGCTCCTGACATGTGGTAATTCCACAATAAATGGTGGTCTCTCCTGTTACTATTTTCATGTTTGGTGCATGCCGAGTAGCACGGCGGTAAAGGTACTTGGCTCTAGATGGGTCTTGCAGTTGGACAGATTATACAGTCCTGTAAAGCAGGGTGGCTGTGTCTCTGTGTGATTAATTTCGTACAGAGAAATCTGCTTCCCTCACCCTGGCCCAGGTGTGCTACAGAATGAGATAGCAGTAGAGGTTTTCTCCAGGGTACGAGAATCTGGTGGGTAAGACAGATGCCTGTGGCAGAATGAAGCAGGGGAAGGGCTGCTGGACTTGCACAAATTCCTGTTTTTCCTTTTGTCGGAACCTTCAGTCTCATTTCCAAGAGCATTTTGGGAGAAGCCTCTTGGTGAGGGAGTTGCTTTGTCACAAAAGGTAACTTGAGAGCAGTTTCCTGTCTGTCCTTATTGCCAGCTCTTAGTAAGGTCCTGCTTTGTACCCAAAGGAGGCTTTGAACATCAGCTGTCTTGAACAATCTCTGGTCTTATCACTTATTTTAATGTTTCTCGCACAGGTCACTCTTGGATGTGGTGCTCTGGGCAATCTCACCCCAGAATGCTTCCCTTCCTTTATTTAACCTCTGACCTGTGAAAACAAGAGTTAATCAAGAGTTCTAAGGTAGCTAAGAGGAAGGGGAAGTGTTTGGTTACAAATTAAATATGAACAAGTCATAAGTCATAAATCCCCACTGGTGCTACCAGTTGTGTGTCTCGAGTTGCATATGGTACAGGGTGTTTGGGTTATAAATTCAAGGTCAGGGCCCTGTGATTGCTTGGGGTTAGGTGCTAGGTTAGTTTTCTTCTGGTCTAAAAACTCTTTGCCTTTTAAACATTACTTTTATTGGACCAGCTACCTTCATATCCTACTTTCTCTCCGTGCGCCTGTCTTTCTTCCTTTCTTTACCTGCCTGCCTTCTCATGGTGATTGGTGTGCTGTTCTGTGAATTGAGACAGAACTGCTTCCCTGAAAGAAGTTGAGCATATGGAAAAAGTTGCCAAGGAAAGGCATTGAAGCATAGAGCGTAAATGGGTTTAAGAGACAGCCAGACACTTTTATAGAGAGATTTGCGATGGAATGATATAGCATTCGAGCAGAGATCTGGAGTGGAAATGAACTTAAATGAGTGCTATTCGTGGAAAACTGATGCCCTGTCTAATCTAGTATTTCCTTAATTGTCACCATAAGCATACATTTAAAGCTTTATATTTTAAATTTAAAAAGGCAACATAGTCTGTTTACGAATCTACGGCACAGGCCATGATTTTTCTAGATGAGTTCTTAAAAAATACACATCTAAGGTAGCCAAGGCATTGGGTCTTGATAGGAAGCCCTGGAAACTTAAAAACTTAAAAAAAATCTCAAACATTTTAAATCAAGCTATTAATATCCACGTTTCTGAATCTAACATGTACACTAATACCTAAAGCAAGAAAGAGCTGACACATGACTAGTGTCCCTGGAGCTGGCAAAGTAAGAAAACACACTGAATGGTTGGGAGGCAGCCAAAGTTGGATTGCTCCGAACACTTGGAGCAGATGGACTTTCGGAGGCAAGCTTTCATTTTTCAGGGCATTACGGCGAGAACCGCAAGGTAAGAATTTTAAATCCTAATTTCAGGATGAATCATTACAATTGATCATGTCATGCAACTAATAATGTGTTGCATGGAGTGAGGAGTCTAGAAATCATATGGGACCTGTTTTGTGTCTGAGTTGTGCTTCTAGTAGTTGTGTTGGCCCAGGTACATCATTTTACTTCTCCGAGACTCAGTTTTCTCATCTATAAAATGGTGTGATGACTCATCTTCCAGAGTTGTTGCAAAGAATAATATTTCAGAGCACAGGAAACTTGGTAAATGTTTTTCCTGTTCCTCCATTAGCTTTCACTTGTTAGCTCTAAAATGAGAATAGCGTCAAATGGTGTCTCAGTGGGTTCATTAATTTTGTTGTTTACTCCTGAAAGTAGGACAAGATTTCTGGTGCAGCCATTTCTTCCCCTTGTTGTGGTGTTTTCAGCAGAGACAATGTATTTCTCTTTTAGTCTATGAAAGATTGTGTAAGGTGGGCCTTAGTTAGAACCTCACTAACTCATTATATTATATTACAGTAGTAATTTAAGCCATAGAATAAGATGCTCTGAATGGGGAAAAAACTTGCAGGTGTGTGAATACAGGAATGGGCAGCATCATAAACTCTCTTAGGAAAATGATGAAAGGCCTATGTGCTCGCCCTCTCTGGGCTCAATGGAGAATATCTGAGAATTACACTCAATTGTCAGTGCAGGTGTCATTACTCCAAAGATCTTCTGTTACCAACACTTCACCGGTGATAACAGAAAAGTGCCTCTGTGCTTTCCTCCTGAGCAATCTCCCTCAATCACAGTAACGCTGTCGTAGAAAAGAAGACGGCAGATCTGCTCTCTAAAAGCAACAATTATTGAATACCCATCAAGAGAGAAAAGAGCCTTGTTACCAAAATCAAATCCAAGTGTGTGTTTGGGTAGATTTATATAAGCACAGATGTTTTATGGGAACTTTTTGTGTTTTTTTCCTAATGCAAATTAATATTTCTACTCATTCAGTGCATGCAATACATTTTCCTGCATAGATGTAATAGGTATCACAATGGGATGCTAATTATGGACATAAATCAGATTTTTGAGCTTAACTGGCTACCATAATAAATTTACAAGTTGAGATCAGCTGCTGTGAGCTAAGCAGACTGCTCAGATTGAGACTGACTTTGATCTCCCAAAGGGTTTGTTTATTCTATTTTAGGTTCCTCTGGCTTTTGATCTTACTAGCACCGAGAGTGTGATCTTCTCAGGGAAAAACGGTGTTTACTCTGTTCCAGGCCCAGTGGTAGGTGCATTCACATAGGTTGTGTGGGAGTAGGTAGTGTCTCCCCATTTCATACAAATGGCTCATGCCACAGCTGGGGTATAGGACTGATACCCAAACCCAGGTGGGTCTTCTGACTGCACTCGGTGGAAAGTTGATCAACAAAGTGTCATTTTGTTCCTTTTATTCCCCTCTGTCATAACACAGACCCTGTGTTGCTGACATCGTCTGCCCATGTGTCTGCTTCCCTCGTTAGACTGTGAGCTCCCCAGATGCTGGGACCTTGGTCTCATTCCCCACGTACCTCACACAATGCCAGGCATATACTGGATGGGTCTTAGTAAGTGTGGAGGAATATGTGGTCTGATGGATGATTGACTGCAAGATTTGCAGAACGAATGATCTAGAAACGTGTGATGTTCGGACTGTAAACGTCACTTCAATTTTAAGTTCCAGAAAGCACTTATTGACGCTTAATGTGGTTAGCTCAGGAGGATGTAGTGTTCCTTTATTATAAGGAGGAATGTGTGCACCTTGGTGCTAAGGCTGTAGTTTGAAAACTGGACCATCACACGTGGGTGGTTTTGTTGTGCTTACAGAGGGGAGTGCTCATTGGCTGGGTCTAATGGGGGAGAAGATAGATCTTATTGAAGGCAACGTGGTTGAGATCTAGGGTCTTCTCTACTTCCCACCTCCAGTTAGGAGGGAAGGGGGAAGGCATGAGAGGTCTAGGAGTGGAAGAGAGGAAAACTCATGGTAGAGCTTTTCTCATCAGGAGGTTTGGAGATGATTATCTTCTGAAGAGCAGGAGGAATGGGTTAGAGATGGGAGAAGAAGGAAAAGTTTGGAGCAGATGCTCTGGGGAACTTGGCCTGATGTGCACTGATAGAGGATTCTGGAGCAATTTTAAAGGCTCACCTGTGCTTGAAAAATTAAGATACCAAATGAAAATAATCAACTTGGTTTTGTGACATTTTTCCATAGGGCTTGAAGTAGGAACACAAAAAGTAGATGGTGGTGTTTACTTGTGTTGGAGGAATAAGCAAGGGGCAAGAAACCTTAACTTTGTGTGTCCCTCCTGATCTACTTTGTTTACTCTATTCTCATTATTTGTCACAGACTCCAGCAGTCCATTGGCAGGGGTCATTTTTGGTTCTGGATCATTTTCCTACCAAAATGCCCTGCCTTCCGATAAGATTAGTTGACCGTTACTCCAGTGGCAATGGACTTAGTAGGAACTTCGGGCCTGAGTTACAGCTGTCAAGGGAACGCACTGAATGTCTAACTTGTGCCAGGCACACATTAGAAACTAAACAGTCAGCACACAGCCATGATCCCTGCTCTCGTGGAGTTGACACTAATGGAGAAGACAAAGAAAAGAAGCATGCATTATAAACTAGAGTGAGTCTGCATGTAGGATCAGTCCAGAAGGGCCTCACATCCTAGGAGTAAAATGTGTCTATTTAACTGGGGACTGAAATTTTACAGCAAAAATGAGGGGAAACTTTATTTAGGATTTTATCTAGAAAAAAAATGAAACTCAAATTTTGGAAATTAGATTTCAACAAAATCCAGCTTTTATTCCAATAATGCCTTTTTTCTGGGATAGACCAAATCATGAGCCAATAATGGTTTTTTTAAGGGAGAGGCTATGTTTTTTCTGATATAATAACATTTTATGTTTGACTTTCTCAGCATAATCATAAAAAGAGTAATTATTCTAAAAGTATTTGAGGACTTCATCAGTTTCCCCCAGGCCTCTCTGAATCCTTTGATATTGAATTCATTTTCTTTTGATGTGACTGTTGTGCCGTCCTTGTTTGTTTTAAATTTTCTCTTTGTCACTGGTCTGAGGCTGCCAGGTCCTCATTTGTTGGCCAGTTTGCCGAACACCTGAGCAGGTATCCAGCATCTCTAACAAGGGCTTCGTGAAATCCTGAACTCTTTGCCACGGTTGTAGTTTAATTTACATTTTGTTATAGATGTTTGACCAACAAGACACTGGGGGAGATGCTAGGTCCAACCGGAAGGGCTGGGTGAGAACTTACTGGGTTAAGTGGACACATCATTCACGAGTAGTTTCCTCTCGTAATGGCTCGTGCTTTCCTACTCACTCTGGTGACTGCAGGGCATGGGAAATTCCTGGACAGCATTCTAAAGACACTTCTGAGCCAGACAGAACCAAAAAGAGCTTCCCAGAGCTGAGATGGGCAAGAATGTTAGGCAGAGAGGGGCAGGAAGAGTAGTCTAGGCACCAGGCTGGGTGTGTCTGCCTACCTCAGTTACATTAGTGAGGTGGTGGACGTCTTCATAAGAGGAAACTGAGTCTTTGCTTTCCTGAGGTGTCGCACAGCTAGAAAGTATCAGAACTGAGATTCACCCAGGGTTCTTTGACCCAAGTCCGTGTCGTCCCCAGCATTTGCCATATGCCATGCTGCTTTTTTTTTTTTTTTTTTTAATTTCAGGGGTTTTTTATTTTTCGTAAAATTTAAATACTGAATGCCAGGTAGCCTTCACCAAGGGATGCCTTGTCATCTGATGAATCGCTGCAAAATCTGACAGGAGATGAGAAAATAAAGGATACCTCTCTTGGAGTACCCAAGATGGAGTTTTAAGAGCTCCTCAGGCAGTGGAAATCACTGAGAAAAATTGAAAGACCTTATTCTGTGTCACTCTTCTCAGCTTTAAACTCATTCCAGACCTACGTTAAAAGCAGCTCTATGGTACCCAGAGGGGGGCGGATACTACTTCGTTATCTCTCTAATATAATGGTGTCTGAGTGTTTCAGTGTTAAAATGTCACTATAAAGTACTTTTCTTCTTATTATTTATATTAGAACCAGAACTTACATTGATCTTTTTAAAAATTATGTATATAACTAGATTATCTAAGATTTTCTTTTTAGGGTAACACAAAGCCAACATGCTCTGGTGAGGTTGAGATCTGCTGGACTGTGCCAAGGGGGAAATAATCGCTTTCTACCTAGTTCTAAATACTCGTCCTCAGAATAGTACATCTCTCTAACTAGCCCTTTGGTCCCCCAGTGATAACAGAATAAAAGGGGAGGCCCATCAGTTTGGCATATGACAGGCCCGGAGTCTGGCTTTTTTGACCCCCTACCTCGCCTTCCGTCCTGCAGCCTGCACACCCTTCTCTATGGCTGTTCCAACTGCATACAGTTCTCAGATCAGCCCCAGTGGGCCAAGCCTGCAAGTCACTGCTCATGAGATTTTTTTCCTGTCTTTAATTCACTTTATCCCCACCCCTTCCAGCCTTCCTCCTATGCCCTGAGAACAACCTCTTTGAAGACTTAACTGATGTTCGGCCTTCCCCGTGCATGGAGTATTGACTCCCACTGTTGCAACTAGCCAGTCTCTCTTATTGCATGCCCCGCCCTATAGCCATGGTTTAAAAGTTAAAATTTTCTTTTTCCAGCTCATATTATTGTTCTGTATACTCGAATGGCTCTACTTATGGTATTTTTGATAAAATGAAAGACGTTTTACATCTTCTTCTCTCCCACTTTATTTCAGTTTTGAAACAATAACAAACATATAAAATGGGCACCTGAGTGGTTCAATTGGCTAAGCGTCTGCCTTCAGCTCAGGTCATGATCCCAGGGTCCTGGGATCAAGCCCTGTATCAGGCTCCCTGCCCAGTGGGGAGTCTCCTTCTCCTCCCTCTGCCCTTCCCCCTGCTCATGCTCTCTCTCTCAAATGAGTAAAATTTTTACAAATAGATATATAGAAAAGTCGTGAGTACAGTACAAATGCCCATTTGGTAGATGTTGCCAAAATAATACCCAGTAACCCCCAAATACTTTAGTGTGTATTTTTTTTAAAAAGGAAACATTTCTGGGGCACCTGCCTGGCTCAGTCAGTAGAGCACGTGACTCTGAATCTTAGGGTCGTAAGTTGAAGCCCCCATGTTGGGCATGGAGCCTACTTAAAAAGAGAAGGGAGGGAGGGAGGGAGGAAGGAAGGAAGGAAGGCAGGCTTTTTTTACATAACTACGTTACAATCATCACAATCAGAAAGTTGCTTTTGACAATACTACCATGTAGTACTTGGACCTTCTATATATAGGGGGCACACTGTAGTTTAGAACCACATGTTGCATTTAGTTGTCCTGTCTCTTTTGCTGTCTTATTCTGGAATAGACCCTCAACATTTCCTACACTTCTGTGAACTTGACATTGGCTGTTAATTTGTAGAAAGTCTCTCATCCTCAGGATGGGGTTCTGCGTCTGTGGCTAGAATATGATGGAAGTATTTTGTATTGTTTCACTGTATCCTGTCAATTGGCACACTTTCAGTTTGTCACATTACTTAAGGTCGTGTCTCCCAGGCTTCTCCCTTCTTTTTCACTTTATAATTAAAAAGTGTATTCTGAGTATCCTCATTTTAGCCTCATCAGACTTCCGATTCACTTATTTATATTAGCACAGACTCATGATTTCTTGTTTTATTTATTATTACATAATCTCTTTCTATCGTTATTTGGTTTATGCTCAGATTATCACAGATTTTGTCAGCAGGAGCCCCTCCACACTGGCTTTTGTGTCCTGTTGGCATGTCTTAATCTTAGGTGTTGAACACTGCCTTTTTTCTAGCACAGCAAGATATTTCCCAGCCCCAGCTCTGGAATCAGACATTTCTTCAAGGAACTCTGGTACTTAGAAACCAAGATCTGGACACTAAGCATGCTTGTTATAATTGGGGTGTCTCTGCTTCCAGGCCCCTCAGTGGCTAGAGCCAGAGAATCTATGTATGTGTAATGTACATATACACATATGTATGCACATACATACATTTGTATTTCTATTTCTTTTATTTTTCTCCATGATTTCACACAGTTACCTCTAATTCTAATACAACACCATAGGTACATTCCTGCTTTCTCCTGGTCCATATTTGTAACTATCTTCTCCGATAGTAGTAATTCCATTATATATTTACATGCTTGATCAATCTCGATCTGCTGTAGCACCTTTCCTCTGTGGCTGTCCTTCTACCCGCACTTGGATCTGACCTCTTAGGCACGACCTCCTCTTCCTACCTTCTCAACTGCTTGGGCTCTGCTCACCACCTTTCATGGAAGCCCTCCTACCTACTTAGGCTCTGACATCCCACACTGAACTGCCTTCCAGATGCTCTTTTTATTCCTCTTAGGTTCTAACACCAGTCTAGTCAACCTCTTTCTCCTGACATAGATGCCAGGCCCTGCCCCTACTTAAACACCGCTTTCCCCCCGTCTTGAGTTCTGACGTTCCAAGCCAGGCCGCGTTCTGTGTTTCTACTCTCCTGATCTTGCTGGAGCCCTGACTTTTCGTCACGAGGAAACCTTTCTCACTCCACTCAGACTCCAGCACTCCGGGCCTGGCGGCCCCTACAGGAGGACTTCGTCCTCTCTGTGCTTGAACTCTGACATCTTGCTCATAGCTATTATTCTCTCAAGTGACCACCTTCCTCAGCTTGGTCAGCGTCTGCCTCTATTGCTCCCCATCACACACACACTCCTGTCTTGCTTGGGCTCATCTGATGGCTTTGAACTCAACTGTTAGCAAGAGATTTGGGAGAGCTTTTGAAAATTTGTAATGGTTTTCTATCTAAATACTTATGACACTGGAGTGGGATCCTATCACATGTACACTCATGCAAGGTCACTTACACACATGCGTATATACACAAAACAGTGGGAATGATTATCCTGACAGTCCATTCAGTGGAGCGAGATTAGAAATGTAAGTCATCTGTCCTCAGTCGGACTCAGTTCCTGAGTTCAGCTGGAGGGTAAGCAGCTCACCAAGCTGACAGATTGGAGCGTAGACAGTTTTCATTCAGTATGCCCCCCGCAAATTCAGGCCGGCTACTCTGTGTCTATAAAACCATGTCTGCTCTGTGTTGGGGGCAACTGCAGGGCCTTTTACAGGTGATTTTTACTGTGGGCCATTTGACTCTAAGTATTATGGCTCAGACCTGCCCCTGCACATCTTACAAGGGCCTGTGACGGCCCACAGCAGTGAGGCCATGTGTGTAGGAATACGCTGATGCTGCCTGAATTCTTCTCAAGTTTAAGACTCCGTATTGACTCATATAAAACAAAAGCCTCTCCATTTGACTGTTAGGCCAGGGACTAATGGCAGAGCCTGGGACAAAGTTACCTGAGCCACAATTTGGTGAGAGAAGCGTGGGTCGTGGCCAGTGCCTGGGAAGCAGGCTTGTCCCGCCTTGGCTTTTCCCCCATCAAGGAAGTCTCTGCTGATTGGCCATGATAATTTTACAACTTGATCCAAATCCTGAGCTAAACCAGGCCCTTGGAAACTCCCCTCACACAAACTATTTTGTTGCCTGTGTCTCTTTTCCTCACTAGGACCGTGGCCTTCCTGAAGGCAGGGACCCTTTGTTGTTTGTCTCTGGGGCCCTAGCCTTGGACCGAGCCCACTGCACGGTGGTGCTCTGCATTGCGGACTTGAGTGGTCACATGAAGGTGGCAAGTAGAGCAGGCCCAGAGACGTTTGCAACTCCCGTAGATGTCCAGGGACGAGCAGGGTAATGGAGTGTTTGCTTCCTGTCTCTGGCCCGGGAAGTAGTGTTTGCTCCATGATGACAGACACGCGCAGGATGGAGTGGAGGGCTCCCCAGCCTCACCTGCAGCCCCGCAGGCGGGCAGAGCCGTTGTGCCAGCGCTAATGAAGCAGTACAGGAAACGCCACTGGATAAGGTTCAGCTGTGAACCCTGGCCTCCCAACAGGGGAAAAGAGGTATCCTTTGAAGAAGAAGACAGCTGGGTTTTGGTTTCAAGACCTTAACGCTGCCATCACTGGATATTCATCTGTCAGTGCACAGGGGACAACATGTGGGGAACAGTTGCGTCCGGTCAGGCCACAGGGAGAAAGGAATGGCTGATCTCTAGGGGAACTGCGAAACCTTCCGTGGCTGAGGGTTCTGCTTAGTGGAGCCAAAAAGAATTGATTTGGTAAGGTCGAGGCTGCGTGTAAGAAGCTGGGTGCTCTGCTGTGGGCCGGGCGGCCCTACCGCGTCACCTTCCCTCAGCCCCCTGGCCGTGGAGGACGCCGGGGGCTTGGGGTCAGGGCCCGAGCTGGTGAGCCAGTTGAACCTCGTGGCAGAAACTACGTCCATGTATACCACAGTCCTGAATTCCCAGAGAATCCAGCCTACCCCACGTCACTTCATCCAGGATTCCTGGAATGACTTCAGCTTTTCTCTCATTTCCTTCAGGCCAGGATTTCCTTGCAAGAAAATATTTTCTCTTCTTCCCCTCTCCCCCAATCCCCACCCCCCTTCCTGACTTTGAGTTGCTAGATTTAACTAGTGGTATTTTCTCTTTGGGGGGGGGGGGGTGGGTGGAAAAATTTGTAATCCTTGGTTGAATTTGTTTACTAAGAGTCCTCTAATCTGGGCAAGAGTTTTCGTCTGAGGGGATTTATTGTTCCCACTATAATGGCTTTTAACTCAGCCGAGGTTTATTTAACAGAATAGGAAGGGAGAAACTTATCTCCTCCCTAATCCCTCTTGAATGTTTACATTGCTCTGCCAAAGTAAATGCCGTGGAAAGTGGCAGCAGGCATTTGCTGTGTAATAGTCAATACGCAGCTGCCAGGGCTGATTGAAACATATTAACATAAGTGATAATACTGTCATAGAAGTGAAAAGTTAAGTTGCTTATCAGTATATTTTGATAAGCTACTTAAATTTTACAGTAGCATGTGCTGGCTTCAGAGGGACGTTAATGATGGAGAACTGTACACTTTATCTGTCCTCTGGATTGCCTCTCACTTCATCTATTACCCTCGGCAGTACAGCTGCGAATCTGTGTGGGGTGCTGAGCTCCCTCCGCCTGGTGGGATCAGCGCTGCGCTGCACGTCCGGCTCTCTCAGGAGCGGACCCTGTGAGCGCAGCAGGGCGGACACAGGTAGGACAGCAGGGGCTTGGGGCGACACCCTCCTCGCCTGACCGTTTGTCACTTTGGAAAAGTTTCTTAATGGAGAATAAAGCCATTTAAATTAAGTGACAAAACTTCTGGGTGGCACGGGGTGGGGGTGGGAGACATTTCAACAATTCTGAAACCTTAACATGCCTTTGCTCTTAGCCTTTGTTGAGTTGTGTTTGTTCAGTCAACACTGAGCACCGGTGGTATGCCGGGCTCCGTGCTTGGCCCCGGGAAGACAGAGTGAAGAAAGATGAGATCCTTCCTTCTCTGTGCACAGTCTGTTAGCAAAACAGACACACCACTGCCACGTGGTGTGTGGAATGTTATAACGGGAGTATGCATGTGACCAGGCAGCACAGAGAAGAGGGAATTAGGGCGTGAGGGGCGGGGATGGGGAGCGTGCGGGGGACCGTTAGCAGATGAGTGGAAATCAACTCGCCTAGACCAAGAAGGTCAGAGGGAGGAAAGGGCCAAGTGTGTGCAAGCTTGGGCAGGCTTGAGGATGCCTGGCCATTCTCGGAGGGAGGCTACAGTGAGAGGAGAGTGCACGTGGGCAAGTAGAGCGGGTAGCCAGTCAGAGACTGACAATGAAGAGCCTCCAACGCCATCCTCAGAAGTCCATTAGCATTAGTGATGGGGCACCACTGCAGGGACTGGATCGGTGGGCCACTTAGATGTGCATTTTAGGAAGAATATTCTTGAAGCCCCACGGAGGGTAGAGTGAGGTCAGGGCCAGACGGTCCTCAGAGTGAAGGGGAACTGTGGTCAGGACCCAGTAGGGGACAGTGGGGACAGAGAGAACTTGTCCTGCAGTAAGTCTAGAGGGGGTGCGGTATGGGTAGGATGTTTGATGCCACAGTATGATTGGTTTCAGGCTCATGGGGCCTTTGGGACACCTTGCAGACAGCAGCAGGGGAAGTGCTGTACGTATGAGTGTGTGGCTGTGTATGTGTCCAATCATGCAGAACTTGCACAGAAGCTTCCTGGAAAGGGTGGGTATGGTGGGAGAGGCCTGGGGGGCTATGCAGAGATGGTTCCTGATTGCAGAGTCTGCTTTGAATTTCTTCTCTATGAACCTGTTCTAGCTCTGAGGCATGGGAATAATTTATAATGGACATTCAATCCTCTACCTTACACAGGCAATTTTTTAAAATCCCAGAAATAATTAGCATTCTACCAGTCTGTGTTTCCAGCAGCCTATAACAGGAAGACTCTTTAGGATGTAGAGAAAAAACTGAAATAGACCAGTCTTGAATTAGCTCCTGGTTAAAGTTTTTGACCTGCATACTAATATTTCATGTTTCTCCTCTTCTTTCCCCAGCTATCTTCCCTGGTTTGAAGTATTTTATAAGCTGCTTAACATCTTGGCGGATTACACAACAAAAGGCCAGGTATTTAGCTTGTATTTTTCTTTTTAGCAAGAAACTTCAACTTTGATTATTAAAGTAATACATGCCTTATATTTCACCAGGATGTTTACCAAAAAAGTAATACATGCCCATTATGGAAAGTTTGGGGAATTCGGAAATAGGAAAGAAGAGAAAAATCACTCCCAATATGTTCCTCCTTCCTTCCTTCCCGAAAATAACAATCACTAGTATTTTGGTGTGTTTTCTTCCTTTACTTTTTGAGTTAAAGGAATAATAAATAGACCCTCCTTAGCATTCAGAGTTAATATTCTGATAGCTGATAGCTGATATTCCCAAGCAGCCCTGGGAGTTCATGACCTGAATTAAATTATAATTTTGCTGAGGCACAAATTTGAACTGCTCACGTCATGCCGCAAAGCTCGATTTGTGTGTAAAACACTTAAGTGGCAAGTGACCTAGCCACCTGTCCCAAGTCCCCCTTCCAGTAAGGCTTTGTTGTGCACTTTCGGTAATTTTTTTAAGGGTCTGAAAATTTACTTAAAAAGTTAGCTCTACTTTACTGTACTTTTGGAAGAAATGATATGCCAAAGTGTCTTCCATGGATGTCAAAGGTCACCTGGAGCTGTAGTTAGACTTCCATAGCTCACATTTTTCATGTGCTATAGTAACAGAAGCATTTCCCCAGGCTAGTAAAAAGACTGAATACTTTTCATGGGTGCATAGCGTTTTATTATGGACTTTAGAAACATTTCCCTGTTGGAATTTTTTTTTTTAAAGATTTATTTATTTTAGAGAGCGTGTGCACACACACGCATGCACGAAGTGGGGGAGGGGCAGAGGGAGAAAGAGAGGGAGAAGCAGACTCCCCACCGAGTGTGGAGCCTGACCTGACGCAAGGCTCAGTCTCACGGCCCTGAGACCATGACCCAAGCCGAAATCAAGAGTTGGGCACTTAACCTACTGTGCCACCCAGGAATGCCTGTTGGGAGGTTCTATTATTTGGGATTTTTTTTTCCCCCCCGCTGTTTAAGTATAGCTATTAGCGTCATTGAACATAAAGCATTTTCTTCATTTTGGATTATTTCCTTAAGAGGAAAATCTCAGAGCGGCCATATTTAGGGCAGTGGACATAAACATTTAAAAAAATTTGCCACACTGTTTTCCAAAAGAATTACACTGTTTTCTTAAAAGACGCCCTTTCCTAGGAATGTACGGGGGTGCCTAGCTCACCATACTCTTGCCAGTATCATTTGTTGCATTCGTTTTTTATTTGACAAGTGAATAGTCTCATTGTTTTAATTACATTTCTTCGATTATTAGTCAAATATTTGTCCATATATCTAACTTCTTAAATTTTCCTTTTGTAAATGGCCTAAGATTTTTAATTGGTGATGCATTATTATTAAATGTTACAGAAATTGTTTCCTCCTCATACTTTCTACAGAACATTAGATCCATTAAAAAAAAAAAAGTTGCCATAGTTCAGTAATCTTGGGTTTGGAGAGAGGGAAAGCTGTGTTTCATTTTCGTCTCCTTAAGATTCATGTCCTGGTGGCTCTGAGAAGGTTGTGCCATGGAAAAATGTGTTTTACTCAGTGCTTCCCATCTTGTTTGGCCCCAAACCCTTTTTCTTCCATGACATATATTAATATTCTGAGATACTAATGTTTCCTAGAATATACTTGAGGAAATGCCGCTTTGGAGAAAAAGTGGAAAATGTGTGTATAATGGAGACGTCTTTCCTTCAAGTAAGATTTACTCACCAGCAGTGTGTTCCAGAGGCCACAGTAAATGGAAGGAATAACTAATAGAAATGGCTCCCTAGGTCACCATGCTCACTCAGAAAGGATGCTTAGATGTCAGGGAATTTTGTCGTGAAGGAAGTGATTTATTCTTTGAAGTGATTTATTCTTTGATGAATGAATTCAGAGGCTACCTTGGGTCTGTTCATCGATTTATGTTCACAATTCACTTTAGTCAAACATTCAGGTTTTCACTCAAATTTGAAAGATATCTTTAGTAAATAGAATTGCATCACATGTAGGCTCTTAACAGTCTTAGAACTGGAGATTGAGTCACATTTTTTTTCTTCCATATTAATGCTCTAATCAAAACACATTAGACTTTTAAAAACATGTCTTGTGGTATAGAAAAGGTTGGGTTTGTACAAACCAATACATAGGGAAGATAGGATTATTACCCTGGAAAATTGGTGCACCAGTCCTCTGGGCCATTGCCCCAGGAAGAACCCTGCCTCTTGGAGTGTTGGAGAGTTGTGATCAGTGAGTGTTTTAGTGGAGTCTGTTTCCCCTGTCCCCAGTACTCCTTCTATTAAATTTTTTTCTGGTTAAAGGAATTATGACACTGACGGTAGGAAATCTGTCTACAATTGGCTTACTTGCTGGGAAAGTGTGGGTCATCAGATTAGAACAGGAGGAAAGAGCTTTTATTAAACAGAATCCCCTCCCCAAGTCTGAAAGTCTTTGGGCATGGTAGGCTTCAACTGGGGGGTATGGGGGTGGGTGGTGCCCGTGACGGCTCAGAGTGGAGTGTTGGAGCCTAAGACACATGATGAGGGTGTCTGTCTGGGTTGTTGATCCACCATGGTTATCAGACCCTGGATGGGGCATTGAGGGCATCCCTGTGGAAGAGTTGGCAGGGTTGAAGAGGGCATGCATCCGAGCTGGAGAGCAGCCTGGCTGAGGGTGTCAGAGCCTGGGGGACGAAGCAGTTGTTTATGTGTGTGCAATAGTAATGGCAGTGGCTTGGCACCAGATATCAGAACTCTAGGAGGATCTAGAAGGATCCACAAGGGAAAGGGGGCAGCAGTAGTCCAGCACTGGGGTGTTGGAGCCTAGAGTGGAGAGGGCATTCTTGTTGGGGAAGAATGGACAGTAGCAGCCTGGCATTGGATGTCCATATTCAGGCAGGGCAAGGAGGGCCCCTGGGTGGATAGGGTCACTCATAAAATATTGGTTATATACAAATAAGTAAATATATTAAGAAAACAGGATTGATTCTTCATTTCTATAGAATTTAGTTACAAATATGAAAAAGTAGGAAACTAGAAGGATTCCTATGTTGGATTGGAATTAGAGTCATCAGTATGAACTGATGGCTTTCCAAATATGTGATACAGAAATCAATGAAAACGCATATATTGTGAGTCTCTGTGTGCATAGTCTATTTTCTGGCTCTAACCACTAAAAGAGTCTGGGGTTAGCCATCCCCAGGTAGCAATGAGCACACCTAGTGTGCATATCGTGGTTTTGTGTATAACATTCTCCACTAAAAGGAGCCAGCGCTCTCTGAAGAAATGTCTAATTCTAGGGGCAGGGCAGGGAAAGTATAAAATGAGCCTGCAATATCTTTTTGTGCCAAAATATGCTCAGAGGAAGTGCTCAAAACATGTTGGGGACATGTCAGAAAGACACAGAAGTGAGCTTGAAATGGATAAGGGGTTCCCACTGGTCCAGTCTGGGACAATTTGAGCATTAAAACAAATAATGATAGCAAAGATTTATAGTCATTGAATAAAACAGGAAACCATATGTGCTTACTAATATAAATAAATAAATAAGTTAAAAGTTTGATGAGGAAGGCGATGTTTACATAAAGTGTCACTTCACAAAGTGCTTGCTAAACACAAGGGGAGAATGAGTACCTTCCCAGTAGAGACTTCAGAAGAATTAATCAAATGATCAAAGTGAACATCATGAGTAATGGAATGAATTGAAGTCTGAATCAATAGAAAACATCAGACAATTGAGAATTATTCAACAAAATGGCTGGTCTCACTGTCAAGTGCCTACAAATCTGGGAAAGACTGAGGACCTTTTCCAGACTGATGAAGACCAGAGAATCGTAACTAAAGGCAGTATGTGATTCTGAGCTGGATTATTTTGCTCTCCAAGGATATTAGGGGCACAGTTGATAAAACTTAAAGGGATCTGAGGATTTGATGGTAATGTTCTGTCAATGTTAATTTCCTGATTTTTGATGATTAGTTGTGGGTTGTACCGAAGAATGTCCTTTGTATTTATGGATGATGGGACATAATGTCAGCAACTCACTTTTAAGTAGTTCGGGAAATGCAAAATTGCAGTCCTATAATTGTGTAGATTTGAGATTGTTTCAGAGCAAAATTAAACGTGTGCACGTGCACACACATTCATTTCCCTGTGAGAAACTGGAATGATCAGAGTTCAGACTGAAGTAGGTTTTTAATCTGGGCTCATCCTCTTTTTGCCTCGCGTTTAAATTCACTACCCAGGACTGCTGTGGAGCAGTGGAGAGGTCTCTGGGCTTGAACACAGCAAACCCGCATGTAGCTCCTGGCTGTGCAACTTACTAACTGGCTGATCTGAGCCAAGTTGTTTCACCCATCGGAGCCTCGGTTTTCAATCTGTGAAGTGGGGGTAGTTGTGAGGATCAAACACATAACAAATGGAAACACATGTAAGCTTAATACTATTCTGTTAGCACAGACAATTCCACAGGGTGGGAGAAACTGCTTTTGCATAATTCTGTAAGCAGCGTGCTTTTGAGCATTTTAAAAGTGAATCTGTTTTCAATTGAATAATTTGTACTGTTTTGTATTTCATTCTGTGGCTCCATTTCACTAATTAAAATGCACAACCACCATACTATATTGCATGCTGTTGTATGTAGTTCATTTTAACTTTCCATAATTGGATGCCGCTGTGTGTATCCAGTGAACACTCAATAAAATTAATTGAGGGTAATGATGATGAAGACAAGATCTATAGTGTCGTTATTTCTCCCAACCACCCCTGTCCTGTAAGCTAGGATTGTTTGCATTTAAAAGTTGTTGCTATGGAGTTGAGAGGATAGGTTTGCTGAGAGCTTATGGTATATGATCCATAAAAGGCGGTCATGGTAAGTGTCTCACTCAGTAGAAAATGTCAAACTTGGTGTGGGAGGATCTGTTTGGCTCTTATATTGAGCCATAAGCAGTGTCTTTTGTCCAACCCTGCCTGAATATCAAGTCTATTTCTGTACTGGGGCCAGCACCTCCCCAGCCCCTTCAGTCATGGGGGCCTCTGGCTCACCGTGTGCCCAGACCCCACTGCAGGCCTCTGACGAAGGGCTCAGCCTTGCTTTTGTTACTTAGGCCTTTTATTTCTTTCAGGAGAATCAGTGGAATGAGCTTCTTGAAACTCTGCACAAACTTCCCATTCCTGACCCAGGAGTGTCGGTTCATCTCAGCGTGGTAAGTGGGGGCAGAAAATTAGCGATCACCAAGAAGCCATTTCGTTATTAGCAGTGAGGCGGAGTTAGCTGAACAAGATCGTCTTTTGTTGTCTGCACCTTCCCCAGCCCTCCCTCCGAATACTCTGAAACCTCTGGATTCGAGGCAGGCCAGGGAGTTCAATTTCTTCCTTTCTCTGGGATTCCATAAGGAATAGGTCCCAAATGTCCCCAGGCTCCTCTCTTTCTGGTTTGTCATCCCATCACTAGCATCTCCTAGATGGCAGGTGCTGGGCTTGGAATGGCCCTTACCTGCCTCCTCAGCCCCTATCCTGGGGCTCCCTGCCTCTCGCTTTGCCCCCCAGCACTGCTGTGCATGCCCCTTTGCCCATCCTGTCGCCCCGGAACCTTCAACAATGCCTCTCTCCTCTTGACCAAGCTGGCCTCCATTCATCCTTCAGAACTCACCTTGGATTTTATTTCCAGAGAAGTCCTCTCCTTGACCCCCTTCCCCAAGGCTTAGTCAAGGTTTTCTTCTTTGCCCCAAGCATCTCGTACGCTTCGCAGTGCTTAGTCATACCACATCTGTTTTCGTCTCTTTGCCACTGGGCTGTACATCCCTCAAGGACAGGGATGGAGAGAGCCTAGCATAGTTCCTGGCCTGTAGTAATAATTATTTCTTTAAACTCTTTTAAATACAGGCTATGTGATATGTAGTATGCCAGGTGGAAAATCCTCTGAACTGGGAAGTTTCAGTCCTGGCTGTAGTTTTGCCAGTGACCTGACTGATCTTAAATTAAAACCTTTAACCTTGTGGACCTTGAGTTCCTCATTGATCGGATAAGGCATCAAAAGAGGTGTAGGGGATCTTTTTCATATTTCAGTTACTGGAATTCTCTAATTCTCTAGGTCAAGCCCTTGTCACCACCTTCATCAGAATTCTCAGATGGATACCCTGAGGCCAGCTCTTCATTACCCAGGGGCTGTTTTCCCCATGTGAGATCTGAATGTTTAAAAAGTTTAGTGGTTTTTTTTTTTTTTTTTAAGATTTTATTTCTTTTGAGAGAGAGACCGTGCAAGCGCAGGGTGTAGGGAGGGGTGGAGTAGGGGCAGAGAGAGAGAATCTCAAGCAGACTCAGCATAGTGCCCAGTGCAGGGCTTGGTCTCAAGACCCTGAGATCAAGAGTCAGACACTTAACCGACTCAGCCACCCAGGCTCCCCTGAATGTTTAAAAAGTTTTATTGGATGTGAGGGCAGTCTGGCTATGACATCTGTCACTCTGTTCTGGCTGATCTGGCTGCGTCGACAGGTGTCCCCTTCCTCCCTCACCACTCCATGTCCATCCCTCCTGAACCTGTGTGCTCGGTCAAAGAGGACAACCTCAAAGAGGACTGTTTTTCACTCAAGGGTATATGAGTCGCTGTGCTCCCGTGCTAGAACCCTCCCCCCCCCAAGCTCTCAAGGTCTAGTTGTAGGAAAATGTAGGGCAGTCAAGCTTCTAAGACTCTAGACACATCCAAATGAGGTGTTGCATGTGGCAGTCTGCTTTTCGATAGGTAGGTAGGTAGATAGATTTTTAAAATAATAGAAAGTTTTATCTTTCATCTTCACTAGAACCAGGTACAGTGTCGATATTTAGTGGTTAGTATCTTGGTATTTGCCCACATAGAAAATGAACATATCTTACAGTTGTTTTTTTTTTTTTATGATGAGCAAATTGAAAGCAGTATTACTACCAATAACTAATAATAGATCTTCTATTTATTAAGTTCTTAATTTCTGCCAAGTATGCATCCCCAACGCTCAAAACTACTCTACAAAACAGATAGTAGTGTTCTCATCTTACAGATGAGGGTTAGAGAGGAAAAGGTACTTGCTCACCCAAGGATATGTGGTTAATAAATGAGAAGTTTGGGGTTTTCAAACCCAGGGCTAACTTCCAAGCCTGTGTTCTTTCCACTGGGCCATCAGTGTTGAAAGAAAGGGAGCAGAGAAGGAACTGGTAGATGTTTTTGCTCATTTTAATAGAGCATAGGAAGGAAAAGATTCTTGTTAGAGAAATGCTCATAGGGAAGACTGCCTAGGAAAGATGAAGAAACAGGCTTTAAATCTGCCCGGGTCATTGCCAGATAGCTAAACAACCTTGCCTTTGTCTCTGTCCTTTTCCTAAATCAGCTTGATCTCTCTGCTTCAGTCTGTAATGACATCCGACAGGTAGCTGTGGAGTAGCCTGGCTGGGTCACCAGCTGCTGGGAGGAAGGGCCACTCCTTCCCCTGAGTGGCTGCCAGGCCTCAAGGACAAGCCATCCCAGGGGCAGCAGGAGAAACTGTTGGGGGGAGGAGGTGCAGCTGTTTCATGCCAGTGGTTCCTAGGAATGTTTCTGACCTCCTCTGGTCCCAGCATTTCATGGGTGATGGAGCAAGACAGAATCTCAAAGGACAGCCTGGGGACGACTTGGTTTTGGAATTGCGATGCCTCACTATTTACAACCCATTGCATCTGTAAAGGCAGATAGTTGTTTCTTGAGGAATTCTCTCCATGTTGCATTTCTGATTTGGAAGGGTGAGTCTCATCTAGTTTATAAAGCCTGAAATGTGGAAAAATGGCAGTCCTTGACTTTGTGTCTTCAGAACAGACTATTTCTGTGTGTCCAATGTAGGTGATTGAGAAAAATAGAAATGTAAACTAGGAGTCGAGCAATAATAATTTTCTATTAAAAGATTCATGGAATGTTAGACAATTCACATATGTAACATTTATTCTTCATAACAGTTTTGAAGTAGATATTTATGATTCCCATTTACAGGTTCAAAAACTGATAATTTGAGCTGTTAAATGAGGTTGCCTGAGATCACATAGTTAGGAAGTGGTGACTCTGTGGTCCTTGTGTTTTCTCCCTCACTGTGCCAGCCGCTACGTTGTCACTCCATCACCCATGGATGTCCGTTACCGGACATTTCCTGGGACTCCCTTCTAGCCATTTCATATAGAAGTTGGTATCTCATGGCATCACATTTACCCTTATATTTTACTTTAGCTATTTTAATCGTCATTGTTGAACTGAATCAGTTGTTAACTAGTTTTCATGCTATATAATCTCTGCTGTAATACTTCATGGGTGATATTTGGGCACAGACATGCAGCTTTTTGGAATGATGCTTTGCAGAGGGTTGTTTTTGTTTTTTTTTTAAGTGGTCTTTTCGTAATTTTTTTTCTTTTTTTACTTTTTAGTTTATTTCAGTCGAAGTGCTTTAGCTATAATTTGTTCATAAAAAGCATAGGTATAGCAATCTGTTACAGTGGGAAGAGCATAGCTGTAGTTCTATCAGTTCCTATCACCTGTCACCTTCAGTTCCTGTGACCTTAGTGCCCTAAACCTTAATTTACCCATTTGTAATATGGAGATAATATGTATCTTAAAATTTGTTAGGGAAATTAAAGATAATACTGATGCAAATACCTGGCCTAAAGCCTTCCATTAATAGCAGGTCTATATCTGTTGAATATTAGGCAAGTAGCTCACACCATTATTGTTGTTATTGTCATTACTGCAGTTGTCCCCAGCTTTTCATTTCAGGAAGTCTATACAACTCATTCTTCTTGAGACCTACTTATTTTGCAATTATCTAAGAATGGAGGGGAGGGACTTCCTGAAATGTCACTTGGGGGTCCAGGTTTGAACTTAGGCCACGGCTAAGCTGACCTTCTCTGCTGTGACCTTTCCTGCCCTTTGCACAATCCCATCTTTAATTGGCCAGAACTAGACTCTCCATTCCCGCTTGCCATTGTCCTCCGAGTCTTTAGTAGCTCCGAGGAGGTGTCATCAGTCCAGCCTGTTGTCATTTAACTCAGGGACATATGCTCGTTACATACATGGGGATGCCTCCTTGAAAGTTCTTTGAACAGGTCAGGTTTTCAGCTCCATTGAGTCTCCCGCTCCCTTCACCGGAGATTACATTGGAAGTCAGGAGGCTTCTTTGCAGAGCATGCTTAGGGGACAGAATTCTCCACTCTTAGCCATCTGTAATGGTCTCAGTGCAGCAGTCCTTCAGTTGGAGCTGTCCTTAACATCACCTGGGCCTTTGGGGCAGATTTTGCCCGCAGCTTGTATATGGATATAATCTCAGATGCTAAAATGAAATGGCAGGTTTGGTAAGACCATTGCTGAGTGAACCTAGTGATACTTGGTCCCTCGAGTCCACTTGCCTCATTGAACAATAAATTATGAAGCCTACAGCTTTCATGTGTTCAGAAGTGTGCAAACATTGTAGGGGAATTTAGCCTTTAACCTCTTTGAGCTGTTCATTTATGTCTCCCGAAGAAGTTCATCTCTCATAGAAAAGAATTCCATCTACCAAACTGGTGATTTAATGTGTCTGGCTGTAACCCGGCATTAGCCAAAGAAAATATTCTGTAGTCATTTCCTCTGAGTGAAACTCTGTTTCCTCATCTGAGTGAGGAGCTACCTTCAGATAATTTACCTGATTTCTGACTAACGTGCTTGTTGCATATTTTTGCAAAAGTAAATAGCATTTGCTTTTCTTTTCCAGCATTCTTATTTTACTGTGCCTGATACTAGAGAACTTCCCAGCATACCTGAGAATGTGAGTACTTGCTGGGGGTGGGCGGGAGGATATTAAATTTTTATTCTTCTTTGTCTTTTATTTACTTGTAAAAGAAAATAAAAGGATATATTTTCCCATAATAAAAATAATGCATTGCAAAAGCAAAAACAAATAGAGACTATTTGAAAAGCAGAGAAAGTCTAAAGACAAAGAAGGATCGTTACTGATACTTCTCAAAGGTAATCACCTATTAATGTGTTGATGTCTCATGTTAGTCTTTTTAGAATGTATTTTTTACATAGTTAAAATCACTGATCACATGCATTTTTCCATCTCATTCATAAAATCCTATTTGTTGGCTGTGTAATATTCCATTCGCTATGTAGTTTACTTAGCTCTCCCTTCACTGTTGTGCATTTAGGTGGTTTTTAGTTTTTGCTGTTGTAAATAAAATGTTTCTCTATAAAGAACTTCCCTATAAAGATTTCTTTATTAGGATGGATTTACTCAAGTAGAGTTATACTACATTTCTATATCCACTTTTAAGAGCATAAAAGAAAGTATTTTTGGGTATAAGTGTGAGGACTGAGGCCCCCCGTCTTTAAAGATTTAGGAGTAGTGAACATGAGTCTGAGGGAGCAGAGATTAATGTTTGCCCTCTGAACAAGCTGAGTTGCATATCTAGCCTTAAGACATATTTTCAAAATGTTTTACTCAGATTATAAGTAGTACTATGTAGAATTAAATATAGATTCACCACCATGGAGGCACTTGATTACTTTTTTAAAATTGTGGCAAAATATATATAACATTGAATTTACCATTTTAATCATCTTTAAATACACATTTCATTGGCATAAATATATTCACATTGTTGTGCAGTCATCATCAGCATTCATCTGCAGGACTTTTTCGTCTTTCCCAATGGAAACTCTGTACCCATTAAAAAACAACTCCCCATATACCCCCTCCTCTCATTCCCTGGCAACCACTATTCTTACTAAGTCTCTCTTTATGAGTTTGATTAGGTACCTAATATAAGTAAACTGTACCATATTTGTCCTTTTGTGTCTTGCTTATTTAATTTAGCATCATGCCTTTGTGGTTCATCCATGTTATAGCACATGTCAGAATTTCCTTTCTTTTTAACACGGAGTAATATTCCATTGTATGTATACAACGTACTCCATTTTATTTATCCACTGATGGACACGTGAGTTGTTTCTACACTTTGGCTGTTGTGAATAATGCTGCTATGAAAATTGGTGTACAAACATCTGTTCAAGTCACTGCTTTTAATTCTTTTGGGTATATACCTAATTATTTTTTTAAAGTACTGGAGTAAGTGGTATATTTCTTCGTAACCATTACAGACTCACAGAAAGGAAATTCTTGTCTATAGACAAATTATAAATGTCAAGTAATCAGGTGTTATTAATGAAGTTAGACTACAGAGTTGTTGTTAGATAACTATCTTAGTTGGGATTGTCAAATATATCCATGATGTTTATGATCAGGCTCCGGTGGGAAACACTGCTTCCTCTCTGTTTACATTAAGTAATAAAAACTTTGGAGCGTAGTTCCCATTTCAGCCACAATAGCTAATGTTACTATGTATTACTGCTTGTGACGTGATGCATTCAGTGAGTACCTGAATTTTCTCATTTGCCTCTTTTAACAAGCTTACGTGGTAACTATTGTAATTATTATTTTATATTTGGAAACGGGCCCTGAGAATTTAAATAACATATTCAAGGTCCTACAGCAAAGAAATGATAGAATTAGAATTCAGATATTGGTCTTTCTGATTTTAGAGACTGAGCTCTCACATACTATGCTATACTTGGAGCCCGTATTTTGCCCTTCATCTCCAAAATATTCCTTGGAAGTGCAAAAGAACTATAAAATTAAGGAGAAGAATGTCCATGTAATTCCAGAAGGAGCTGCCATGAGCCAGAAAATTTGAGGGATTTCCAAAACATAAAGATGATTACTGACACTTAGCAGTCAATAAGGAGTAGATAATGCAGGAACCCAAAAAGAATTAGAAAAATCCTATGGGAGAGCAGAAGTAGGGCCATACCATGGACAAATAACAAAAGGCCGTTTGTTGAAGGATTATATTCAAATGCCATGGAATAATCATAAAAATTGGCTATGTACCGGATCACACTGAAAATTTTAAAATAGAAAAACACAGAGTCTGACAGGCCAGTCTCTTGATGGCAACAAAATAAGACTAGAAATTAATGATAAAGATTTTAAAAATATTCATCTACTTGAAATAGCGGTTGGGTCAAAGGGGATAAAACATTGAAATTGTGTATTGTTTAGATATTAATGACAACAAGAACGCTAAATAACAAAAACCCAAGGGATGCTGCCAAAATTACGCTCAGGGGGAAACTGATAGCTTCTAATGCTTTTATTATAAATAAGAACCTGAGAAAATAATGAACTTGACTTTTAGTTAAAGAAGCTAGAATATGAGGGATGCCTGGGTGGCTCAGTCAATTAGGCATCCGACTTGATTTCGGCTCAGGTTGTGATCTCAGGGTCATAGGATTGAGCCCCATGTTAGGCTTCAAGCTCGGTGCGGAGTCTGCTTGGGATTCTCTCTCTCGCTCTCCTTCTGTCCCTTCCTCTCCCCTTGTGTGCGCTGTGTCTCTAAATAAATAAATGCAATCTTAGAAAAAAACTGGAAAATTAATAGCAACCAAAAAGCCAAAACTAGAAGCATTTAATTACGGTTTTAGCTAAAAAATATTGTTAAAGTAGAATTGAAAAATAAGACTTTTTTAAAACTAAATTTTTGAAAAGAATAATAAAATAACCTTAACATTATGCAATAATTTAGATAGAGATAAGATAAAGTTTTCCAGAAAAATATAAGTAATTGAAGTCAGCCTAAGAAATAGGAAATATAAATATAGAACCATAACTTGAAAACATTAATGAAGCTTTTTTGGCCATCTCTACACCTCGCTGCTACAAGTATGTGAGATTTAGGTGGTTATATAGGCATGTTAAGGAACAGATGATTATGTAAAGTGTTCCAAATTGTAGAAAAGGCATGTGTGTATATGTATTAAACAAAAGCAAAAGAAAAATCACTTCTAATTCCATATCTCTGAGAAAGTCACATTCCAAGTTTTTCTTTATGATAATAGTAGTTTCTACACTATGCTGCCTAGAGCCTTGAGGTTGCTGTAGGACCCTAGACAGCCTGGGGGAGATGGATGGCTGGCTGGCCAGAGCATGGGGTCCCTGCTCCTGCTTTATTCATTGCAGGTTCATTCCTATCTGCTTAAATTGGGAATTTGGTGGTAATATTTTGTTTGAGATAAAAGAATCCTTTTGATTAAAAAAAAAAAAAAGAAATTTAGAAACTACGTTTTAAAAAACACAATGGAGATCACACCGAATATATACCTTTCTATCAGCACTTTTTTTATGACAACATATAATGGATGTTTACCAGTGTCATTAAAATTCATTACAAAATATCTTTGTTGTAAAAAACATTAAATAAGAAGTACATATAGAAAAAAGTGAATTACTGTCATCCCTTCTCCACCGCAGTCCCATTCTCCCTCTAGTTTTTGTGTCTTTCCAGACCTTTCTCTATGTATTTACAGTATAATATGTGTGAGTACCTGTGTGTATTGTAGACATTTCTTTAGACATAAATGTGATACTGTTCCTATTGTTTTGCAACTCACTTTTTAAAATGTATTCTAAAACCTATTCATACTGATTTACTTTATCCTTTTTTAATGATTTTTAATTTAATGGTATTACTACTCTTATGACAATAATGCATATTGGCTTTAAAAAGGCTTTAAAAAAATCATATAGTACCACATAATTGTTGATGAAAATTTCAGATTCTCCTTACTTTCCACTGCTCAGAGGCAGCTACTTTCAAGATTTTAACAGTTGAGTATTTCTTTCCATGTTTTAAACTAATATGCACATATCACTATATCTTAATGTTTCTTTTTCAAATATCACCCATTGACTTTCCTGTGGAAGTTGGGAGTTTAGATCTTTTACCACCTCTGAGCCTCTCTCCCTGTAGAAGATAACTTCTCACTCATATGTTTTCCTTCACCCATTTTTCCTCTATCTTCAGAAAAAAATTTAAATCCATAATGTTTATAATTCAGTGAGCATGCAGAATGAGACAATCAATTATGATTGCATTTTCTTTCCTGCACAACTTTTGTCCAATAGAAGTTCCTGGATTTCACATCTTCTCGTTTATTCCCTTATTCTGGTGAAACACTCTCCAGTAGTTTCCCGAGAAAGTATAGTGTTGGAGGCAACATGGTCGGACCTTGCATCACTGAAAATGATCGTTCTTCTCTGGGTAGGATTGGAAATTGCCTTCAGAATTTTGAAGACATAGCTCTGTTGACTCATAAGCCATCCTGACTGCTGATTTATTTTTTTAGGGTCCTTTATCTGTCTTTGTTATTCTGAAATTGTCCTTTTCATCTGCTGCGCTGGGCACTTGGTGGCTCATACAATCTAGAAACTCATGTCCTTTATAGCTGGGAAATGGTGTCACGTTATTCCTTTGAAAAGATTCTTTTTTTTTTTCTCCTTTCTCCGGGGCCTCGATGGTAGGATCCTATGTCGATCCCGTAATTTTCTCTTTTATTTTCCATCTCTCTCTTTCAGTCTTTCTACTTTCTTCAACGAATCGTTTCACCCTTTTGAATTTCTTCTGCTCTCATTGTTTATATATCTAAGAGCTTTTTGGTGTTGGTCAATAAATTATTTATTGTTTAGTGGCATCTTGTTTCAAGAGTGCAGTATTTTTTCTCATCTCTTCGAGAGTCATTCATAGGTCTAAAAATTGTTCTTTCTAAATCTTTTCTTCCTCAATGTTTTCTGTGTCCTGTTTGTTTCACTCTGTGTCTTTGACCATAGAGGCTTTCCTCTAGCACCTGTCCTGCCCTGTTTAAGATGGAGGGCACTAAAAAGCTAAGTGGAAGCTCTGTGTTCATGAATGGGGCTTGTTGCCTTGTGGCCTTTATTGGAGATGATGGATCAGAGGCCTGGTTACTTAGGGGGGTGTATGGGGGTGGGGCTCCCAAATGTCAGTATCAGAGTCTTGTCTTTGGAACTAGTCAGTTACTTTCTCGTCTTGTTTTTTGTTTTGTTTTTGCCAGTGAGCATAAGCTTCATTTGCCATCATCTTGGAAGCTGAACAGGGGTTGTGAGTTATGGGATATCAACATTTAGCATGAATTCTTTCAGCCCCCTCCCATTTCTTACTTAATACTTTATCCCCTGTCCTTAGCTATACCTGGTGTCCCCACGCCTTTCTGGTTCAGTTCCTCTAGAAAGTAAACACTTCTTTTGCTGGAGGAGTATCGGAAGGCCAGTTAACTAGCAGAGTGAGCTGGGAGAGAAGAATCTTATTTTTATTGGCCCCCTTCCTCCAGCCTTCAAAGCTTCTGCGTGTCTCCACTTCCTGAACCTTTTTGGACTTGTGTGGTATGAGTTGGGCTCGAGCGTGTTTCCTATCCCTCTGTCCCAGCTTTCGTGTTCTGCCCTTTGTGGGCTGCCAAGTCATCCCCCTTTAGTTTCTCAACCTCAGTTGGCATAGTTGACATGTTGGGCAAGATCATTCTTTGTTGTGCGGGACTGTCTTTTACGTTGTGGGATGTTAACATTCCTGGGATCCACTCACTACATGATGGCAGTACACCCCCTTCCAGCTGTGACAACCCAGAATGTCTCCAGACATTGCCACATGTCCCCCTGAGGGTGAATGACCCAGGTTGAGAACCATTTCTTTAGTAACTTCTGCTTTCTGGCTTCTAAAAATTTGACTTCTCTCTTCTAATAATGTCTTTTCTCCTGTTTCTTTGGGAGTTATGTCTTTTAAAATTCTTTCACTGTGACTTTCCTTGGGGGCTTGTTGGGGAGGGATGGTATCAGAGAGAAAAGACAAATATGTGTGTTTAATCTACCATATTTTACTAGAAATCTCTACAGTGTTTTAACTATGCCTCACCTACTAATAGACATTTAGATTGTTTCTAATGTTTTGCTATTATAAATAATGTGTTATAACAATTATTGCCTAGGTTAGTTTCACCATTTTAATTTTTTTTTTAATTTGAAGGACTGAGAATTCCTTAAGAATTTAAAATGAGGTACCTGAAAATTCTGATAATTTCTTCATTTTCAAAACTGCCATAACGGAGGTTACAAATAGTTTCGGGTGGGGCGGGAGGGAACTGTCTTCTTCATAGCCCCAGCTCCAATTCCTGTCTGCACTGCCCCCACCATTAAAAAAAAAAATTTGCATTCCCTCTGCTGGTTTTGCCACTAATGAACCAATTCCCTGTGTATGACCCATTGTCCCCTAAATCCTCCTTTGCAAATCGGTAAAAGGCTAGCCTTGTTTGTTTCTGAGCAGGAATAATAAAAACAATCTGCCAGACTCCTAACATACATGGTTCCATTTAAATCCTTACAGCTCCTCTGTGAGAGGTAGACGTGAGCCCCATTTTATATATAGGGACCCAGGGCTCACAGACCTGAGGTTACCAGCCCAAGGTCTGCACCCAAGTGGGGTGTAGTGACTCAGGTTGGTGAGGAACCAAAGCATTTTGTTTTCATTATACCCCCCTGCCTCCCTGCAGTTGACTTTTGATATTCATGAGGAAAGAGGAAAAAAATTATTTTTCATATCTCAGATATGAAGTGAAGCAGGAAAGCTTTTCCTCTAAGGAGAATCTGAACTTTTGTAGGACCAATTTGTGTGATTTTTGACATAGAATCAGTCTTGAGCTCTAGCCATGTTGAAATTTGCATTTTAATCTCTTGGTGATTTTTCAAGGATTAATTTAAAATGACTAAATGGCTGCTTTGCAAATTGAAACAAGCAATAACCATGGGGTTGTTAATATGATAGAGTCTGCTGTAGTGGAAAGAACATGAGTTTTAGAGACAGCCAGACACCGGGCTCTACCACTCGGGGACCTTGGACTACTTATATTCTCTGAGTCTCAGTGTCCTTATGTAATAAAAACGGGAGGAACAAATGAAGAATGAAATGTAAAGTTCCACATTCAGTGCTTGGTGCAAGAGAGATGCTGCTTTCGATGGTCCTTTTCTCTCCCTTCTTCTCTTGGCTTTCCTACAATTCTAGTCTTAACCTCTTTTGAGGTCTGAGTTGTGGTTCAGGCCTAGGGAACATTACTTCGTGGAGCTTGTCTTTTCTGGGTTGCTGCTGACATTCTTGGCTGTGAACATCAGTATTTGTCCTTTCATGGAGTGTATGTTTGGTCACACAACCGTCTTAGCAGGTACCATTGACACCAGAATTTCCAAAGCTTGGAAATGGTGCGGAGAATGGAGTCCTGGACTGCAGTGCCTGTCATGTGGGAGGTTCTGTAAACATTTATTGATTATCTCTGTAAGAGACATGTTAAACTTAAGAGAATAAGCAAAGAAAAGCGTAAAAGGACTTTGGCACATGGAACTTCATTCTGTCACCAGAGAATCAGGTTGTTCAGGACAGCTTCGGAGAATGGTTAATGTAAGAAAGAGAGAAAGGAGCTAGTATCAGGCACTATTTGTTATATCGTGGAATTTTTACACCAGCCTTACCGTGTTGTTGTTATCCCTGCTCTGAAGAGGAAATGAAGCCCAGAGACCCAAAGTAACTTGCCCCTAGTCAGCTAGCCAGTAAGTGCAAAAACCGGGAGTCACACTCAGGTCAGTCTGATCCGGGCACTGAGATGCTGCTGCGTCCTAGGCCTCAGGCTCCATGGCTCCCCACACCCTTCTAAGAAATTGCCCATCGTCAGTTTAAGTTCTATAATTAATTTTGCGAACTTGTTTAGTGTCATTTCTCCTTCCATAATGAGAGGGATTAATATTTCTTCATCACTACATCTCTATAATTAGCACTATACCCAGAACATAGTAGATTGTCAATATGTATTTATGGAATGACTGAATGATTGGGTGAATGAATGAAGGAATGAATGAATGAATGAGCAAAGCAGCCACCCCCAGGAAGAGGGAGAATAACAGTTCTTTTCAGTTGGCTTTTGAGCCAGTATGTCTGCAAGACATTAATGAAAAGCAAATGTGGAAAATCTTTCTACTTTCAGATGGCTGTTGAAGTTAATTCTCATTATTTTTACAATTTTTGCGTAAAAATATTTTCTTCCTTTTCACTGAAAAACTGTCACTATGTAATTGTTCATCAGGGTTTTCTCTATGAAGATAACACATGTAGGAGTGAATTTTATACAGGCAATAGTTAAATGAGCATAAATCTTTATAAATTTTAAGCAGTTGACCTGCATTAAAAAGAAATCACAGATCAGGAACAGATATATAGTAATAATTACATTGTAAACTGGTTGTAGAAGGGATTCTTTTTTAGCAGCCAGGTTTTGAAGTGTATTTTTGATTAATGGATAATCATATAGACCTTCATTTGGAATATTAAACAAACCTGTCTTAATTATCTGGTCAGTGTCATACCAAGTGGTTAATGATGCGAGGAAAGCATTTAGAATGGACAGTTACATGTAACATTGCCCAGACTCCACTTTGTCAAAAGATGTACCATGATATAGAAAAGATTTATGAACTCATCGTGACTTTCAAAAATAAACAAAGTTGAGGTGGTAGTAGAAGACCTATTATCAAGTACTGAGATTGTAGAGAATTCCATTGTTGCTCTTAAGAGTTGTCAGGTAATTGTTTATTCTAATGGTTTTTCCATTCGCACGGAGGGATAAAAGTTGACCTCCGGGTAAACCCTGCCTTCTTTCCTATAATATACTTCTCTGATGTGATTGCTTAAGTGAGTTTGTGGAATTCTTTCTCAGACAGATTATTTTAGAATGCAAATTTATAATTCCCTTTCAAGAATCCCACACAACTAAAGTAACCTAAATTCTTTAAAAAAAAAAAATCAATTGAGGATTTTAAAGGTTTACGTTATGATAAAATAATCTAAGTGGGAGTTATTTCAGGAAATAAGACCCATTGGCAAAACCAAGCCTCTTGCCTTAGAAGCCTCCTCCAGACACAGTACAGTAAGTCTTTATCATCTGTACTGTGTATGAAACTGAAAGTCACAAAGACTAATAAAATGACAGACCGTGGGGCGGACTAGCATCTGTTTCGAAGGCTCCAAGGAGTACCCAGCTTAGAGTCGGTTCTTTGGTTTGGGGATTATCTCATTTCCCTAAGGTATTGAACCTAAGACGCTTTTTCTCTAAGCCCCACTATATCCCCTCCCATCCTTGGCCCATCCCCCTCCACCCCCCACCTGCTTCCTCACCCCGGGCGTGGATCACAGTGAGCCCGAGGTCCCCAGCCACCTGGATTGGCACAGGAGCCAGCAGGGACAGCTAGAAGCGAGCAGCCATTATGGGGCTTCTCCTGGGGGAAATGAGGCTTGCCAGGTGCCTTCCCTTCCTCTTTGTCTGGATTTAGAGCCACAGAGGGTTAGAGCTGGACGGGACCTTCACCGTCATTTCTTTGTAGAGATGAGAAGCGGGAGCCTGGAGAGGCTAAGGAGCTCGTGTAGCGGCACGCCTCTTCCAAAACTTAGCTTCCAGGCTGTGCCGACCCCATTAACTAGAGACCTTCTTTGGACCTGAGCCCTTTCCAGCCTGGGTAATGGTCAGCTTCATATCCCTGCTACCCAGCCCTACAGAGAGCCTGTAATGAAAGCTAGGCAGATAGGAGAATGCCCACGGGCACGTAGTTGGTATGTAACTGAAAGAATGTTTGAGCTCTGTGAATAGAAACGGAATGTCCTCAAGCCTAAAAACATGCTGGCACTGAGGAAACTGAACCCTTCTGAGCACGGACACTGGATATAGTCCCTCTAAGCAAGATTTTCCTTCCCCGTAGGTGAGTCACACACAGAAGTAATTGTCAGGGAATGAAGGGGGTGGAGATTTAGACTCAGCCATGGTGGTGTTACAATCCAGGACACCAGGCCCAAGACTAGGTGAGCCGCGACACCGTACTTGACAGGACTCATGGTTTTTAGAAGGAGGACTGGTTCCCTCATTAAATGAATAGGCTCCGTTTGAAAAAAAACTGGGCAGGTGGACAAGTGTGGTGCTCAGTAACCTGGAAGCCTGGGTGTTGTCTGCGATTCTTCCTCCCCCTCCGCTTCTCAGGTCCGATTCATTATCAGGTCCTGTGATTCCAGAGATCTGCCACATCCATAGTCAAAGCTTTCGTCTCCGGAGTTTATTCGTTGTAATCATTCTTTCCCAGAACATGGCGGTTGCCTGTTAACGGATTGCCCTGCCCCCTGCTCGCCCTCTCCTGAGCATCCTCCATAGGACCTCTAGGAAGATCTTTCTGAAACGCATAAGTGACTGTATCATGATCCTGCAGCAGCTCCCCCTTACCTGTGGGGAAAGTCTACGCTCCCACCGAATCTGAACCCAGCTCCCCTGCCCTGCATCCTCCTCTTCACTCTGTTGGCCTGCTGGAGCTCCTCTCCTCCTGCTTCTGTCTCTGCATGCAATACGCTTCTCCCCCCGTCCATTGAGTGAAGCCCTGCTGGGAGCCGCCCCCCCCCCCGCCCCCGCTGTCTTCTACTCTGTCGGGCCTTCCCCAGCCTTGCCCCGTATCACATCCAATGAAGTTGAATCCCCCCTGCTCAGGCAGTAGCCTGGACTGCGGTACTTTGCACACCGTACTGATGCCATTCCCACCCCCAGGCTCCACTCCTGGAAGATGGGGATCATCTTCACTTAATCTCTGCAGGCCCAGCTCCCAGGATGGTACTAAACACAGTAGGAGTTAAATAAGTGTTGATCGGGCTGATTACAGGAGACAGAAATGGGAGGTTGAAGACAGTCCCACTGAAGCAAAGTGCCAGGAGCGTGGTATCTTGTGTCCCTTAGAAATATAGGCTCACAGTATGTTCTGGCTTCAGTCTTGGCCTGGGACAGCACACCATGGAGCCCCTCTCTCTGCCCCTTATTCCTCATTCCCTATACTCTCGTCTTACCTGTAAGACCTACGATGACCTGACTTGTGAAATGAATATCTGCTTCTGTATGCAGCCCCCTCTCTATTACCTGATTAATAAACCACCTATTTCTTCACACTTTTATTTTACTTTATTTTTTTAGAGAGAGAGCATGCATGGGGGTGGGGAGGGGAGGGGCAGAGGGAAAGGTGGAGGGAGAGGCAGAGGCAGGGAGGGGGAGGGAAGATCCCAAGCAGGCCTGAGATCATAACCTGAGCCAAAATCAAGAGTTAGATGCCCAACCGACCGAGCCACCCCGGTGCCCCTTCTTCACATTTTTAATAAATGTAGCCGCAAATACCTTAAACAGCAACACCCCGCAGCCCCCAGCTATTTTACCTGACATTGTGAGTTGCCGGTGTCAGTTCCTTTTCCATGAGCCCTTCACTAAGTAATTGATCACTTCATCCAACCTAGACCCAGGTTTTCTGACGTCAAATGCTGTGTTCCTCCTAATACACCACATTGTCTTTCAGGCTGGTCTATTTCTCTTAGGCTACACTGCTCAAACTCTAGCTAAGGAGCTGAGGTCTTCAGTCATTGCTTTCTTTACTTATTGGTTCATTCTTTTATCAGACTGTTAGATGATGGGATATGTCATTGTATCCAGAGGGACTTCAGTCTAGTGACAAAAACATACTTGTAAATGAGTGGTTATAGGGTAGAGACAAATCACCATGCCAGCACAAAGTAAGTAAGGAGCTTGACAGATGCGGAATCGAGGAAGCCTTCCAGGAGGAGGTGACATTTCACCTGGGTCTTGAAAAGTGAGTGAGTGTCCTCAAGGAAGAGAAGAGCATTCTAGGAGGAGGAAACAACAAAAGTAAAGGCCTGAGGATATGAAAAGTTATGGCAGCTTTGAGAAATTGAGGGTTGGTGTAGCTTAAGCCACTGGATGCTTTAAGGTACAGGGGAGGAGATCCCTCTCTCCAAGGGGTTTTCTTCAGAGATGAAGCTTGGTGGAAACTGTAAATGCTCCCTACAGCTGCTCCCAAGGCCTGCTCTGCCCCACAGGTGCTCCCACGGCTGAGCGAAGTTCCCAGGGCTGTCGCCACTCCCTCCCACTCCCACCCGCCTAGGCGGGTGGCATCCCAGAAGGAAAGAGGCAGGGGAGGAAGCAGATAAGAAAGACAGCTTCTGTTTAGACACAAATATCTTGGTAATCAGCACAGATGGGATGAGAAATACCAAAAAAAGTACATGACAGTTTAGAGAGAATTTGGCTAAATGTTACATATTTTTAACATACCTGTATAGAGTTTTTGGAACAAGCACCTGAATCTCTCAGAACCTGATTGGGCCTGGGGGTTATGCCTCAACCAAGTGGTGTTTTGATTTCAGAAATGTTTCCTTCCCTACCCACAAAAGTATCCTTGTGATTTTTTTTTTTTTCTCCCACCAAAATAAGGTGCAGGATTTGTCTCTGACGCTGTGTCTCCTTATTTGGACGGCAAGCTGTGTAACATATTTCTACCCAGCGTGAAGCTTCTTGGCAGACTCTTGAGGCCACGTTTTGGTGGCTTCAGAGTTATCTTTGGATCTGTCAAAAGTGCTAATGGGCTTTCTGGCCTTCTTTAAGCTCCTCATTTCTATTTTCTTTTTACTTCCATCCTCTCCTAAAAGAAAAATTTATGTAATTCATCAGCAGTTAAGCATTTTACTGAAATGCTCAGCTGAGGGCCTTGTATTTTTGTTTGCGAGAATAGCTGTGCCGTGTCACGGTCTGCGGAACGAACCCCACCCTGACATCATTAGCTCAGCACTCCTCAGTCCGCTGGGCAAGAGAGCCACTCGCTGCCTGATTCAGACTGCCTTGCTTGTTTGGTTTGGTTTGGTTTCCAAGTTTGTTAGGAGGCGAGTTGGTGTGGTGGTTAGAGCAAAGGCTGCAGATTTGGGAGACCTGGTTTTGAAACTGGGCTCTGCGTTTTCTAGCTGGGTGACCTTTGTAGCCTACTTACCCATCCTGGGCCTCAGTTTCTTCATCTACAAAATGGAGGTGATAATGCCTTTTTCAGGGTTGTCGAGAAGATGGGAGAGAACACCTGTAAAGTACCTATTGTCTAGCACAGAAGGATTACTCAATAAATGGGATAACAATTCTTAAGAGCAACACTTTTTATCTTTCAGCAGGCGTACTTTGAGTCTGCTTTGTTCCAGTGCTATGCTTTCTTTCTTGAATATGACTTTTACCTACTATTTGTACTGATATAAAAGAGCACAGGTTTAGAGATAGACTCACCCAAGGCTGAAGATCCACATCGCGTATAACCTCGGTCCTATTACTTCGTTTTCTCTGTTGCCTCTGTTTTCCTGTCCGTAGAGATGATAATACCTGTTCAAGGAGTGGTTTCAAGATTAAGTGACATAATGTATGTAAAGCTTTGTATATTGTAGATGTTTAAAAATACTTAAAATGGGACAGTGTAATGTAAGGGAAATTGTACGGGCTCTGGAGTTGGATCTGAGTCCAGAATCTGACTCCACTGGTTACTGACTCTCTCCCAGGCTTTATCTGGATACTAGGGGGAGAATGTCTCCTTGGAGGTTAGTGAGAACTGCATAAGATTACACAGACGACGTACCTGATAGGGTACCTGGTACTTAATAGGTAGTACATGGAGCTATTAATTCACTCACTGTTTATAAAGGTCCATGGTTAACCTGGTATGCTAGTCAAACAACAATAAATCATAAGATAAGTGCCCATTTTTATTCCCAACCCATAATCTTGGTGAAAAGCACTTTATGCTATTTTGCATGTAAAACCCACCTGGTTTACTTGAATTTATGGGTTCGTAGCTCTTTCATCATTATAAACTGCAACCCCTGGCAAGTATTGTTCCTTCCCTCCCTGACCCCCTTCATTTTTAGAGGATTATATTGTGTGGCATTGAAAACCTGTAACATTGAAGGAATTAACATATCCATGTGTATTATTAAAGTCAGGTGGGTATAGAAAGGGTTGCAGAAATGAAACACATTCTATTTTTTCTGAAATCTGAGGAGTACCAATCTATAGTACTAATTAAAGAAATGAAGCCCCAGCTACAGACAAAAGCTAGTTAAAACACTGCTTTGTCACCACTTCCTGCTGCTTGTCTGCAGTTGTTGTTTTTTTTTTCCTTTTGGATGAAATACCTGGAAATTGTAAATCTTCAAAATTGCTCTAATTCCAGACGAGCCCTTTTAGGGAATGTCAGCGGTGGAGGTGGGGGACACCAGCAGCGATGACAAGAGACGAGCTTGCCCAGCCTTTGCGGGTGGGATTGTTGGACAGAAACGGGCTCTGTGCCAAAAGCATTTTGGTCTCCGGGTCTTTTCTCTTGCCTAGACATTCTGGTAGGGCACATTGGGAAAGTTCTAGGATCCCGGGTCAGAAGATCTGAGCTGCAGTCCTGTCTTTGTCGCTTATGAGACTTTTTGGTCTTGGCATCCCTCTTTGAGGCTTGGTTTCCTTATTTGTAAGGTTGCAGACTTCATGTCCTGCTCACCTTTCGGAACCGACAGGCACGGCAGCGTGGTGCCGCCCGTGACCTCACGCAAACTATAGTCACCACATACAAGTGCTTCATTGCTGAGGTCTCTTCCAACTCTGCATTTCATGATTTTACACAAGCGTGGGATTCGGTCTCTCAGGTGGGAAGAATAGGACGGGGACAGAGGAGAGCATGATTTCTGATTATCTTCTGTTTCTCCTACTTTTTTTAGATACTACTTGTAATAAGAACAAACGAAATAAGCCACAAATGTCCCCTTCTTGTTTCTCCTAGAGAAATCTGACAGAATATTTTGTGGCCGTGGACGTAAACAACATGTTACATCTGTATGCCAGTATGCTGTACGAACGCCGGATTCTCATCGTCTGCAGCAAACTCAGCACTGTGAGTACACAGTCTTGCGATGGGCTTTTATAATTATTTTATTTCAATTGAAAGATGTATTGGGAAGATGAAAGACAACTCTAGAAAAAGAAATCAGCCACAGTCCCCCTCAACATGTCATTTTCCTTAATTATTGATGTTTCTTTACAGTGCCAGTGCACGTTTTCATGGATTCGTATAGCTTCACCATCAATTATAAATCGTTTTCCATTTGGTCTTGTTACAAACACTTTGTGTATTTTCGCATACACTTCCATCATTGTCATTTTTTTACGTGTCTGTACCATATTCCATTGTACTGATATGTCGTCATTTACTAAACCTTTCTTCTCTTGATGGCTATTTAGGAGGTTCGTAGTTGCATCTTTAGTAGATAATACTGCACTGAACATCTTTTGGCTGCTTTTGGTGGATGCGGTTCATAGTCCAGTGAGTAGGACCATCAGGTCAAAGGACCTCCCAAGCACTGTGACTTAGGGACTGCCAGACGGCTTCCCAAACACACTGTGCTTGTTTATAGTGAATGCTGCTGGCCATATAGGAGTTTCCATTTTTTCTGCAGCCTTGCCAGAATTGTGTGTGCATTCATGCATGTGTGTTTTAATTTTGCTAATAAAATAGGCGTAAAATAGCATGGAAGGTTTGCTTTATTTTTTCTTTGGTTAGAGGTTACTGAATATTTTCCATGGGTTTATTTCCCATTTATATTTTGTTAATGTCTTTTCCCGTTTATCTTACAGGACTCTTGTTTTTTGTTTGTTTTTTCATAAGTTGGAATGAGGTCTTTTATATTGTAATAACTATTACTATATGGATACTGTAAATATTTTTCATATTGTTTATTTTCATTTTTTTTAACTTGCCAGGTATACGAGTTTATATCTTTCCCTGTATTCTATTATGAAAATTCTCAAACACAGAGAGCTGAAATCATTTTACAGTAAATACCCATATAAGCTGATCTAGATACTAATCACTTGACTGTGCTTTGGCACATATTTATTCATCTGCCCATCCCACGTGCTATCCATCAAGCCATCATATTTTTTGATGCATTTTAAAGTAAGTCACAGATATCAGTATACTTCCCCTAAATAATTGAGTATGTATATTATTAACTGAAGTTCAATATCCGTTTATAGTAGTATTTTTCCTTTGAGGTTAAGCTTGCGTACAGAAATTGACTGGAAGTGGAATGCTTAACAGGTACCTCTCTGTTAGAGAGGGTAGAAAGACCTTCTTATAGTGAGAATTTCCCTAATGAAGGGTCTATGGATGAAATCAGTTGTGTGTTTACCCACGAATACAAGATGCCTAATAATGAAAACTTTGTGAGGCTGTTAGTTTTCTTTATGGTTTTCATCATAACTTCATTATTTTATTATTTCTTTGGTATTGTTTGCTTGTCAAGAACTCACAATTTTTTGATTGTGCCAGGCTCATAATACGTAGTAGGTGATAAAAGCATGGCCCTTGCCCTCGAGGGGAAAACATCCCAGAGTAGACTTCTAGCTTTGTTTTGGCATTTTAATTTTAAACTAGAAGTGCGGTTCATAATCTCAGGGCTTGAACACCCAGTTTGCGAATGAGAAGATTGCCATCCAGATTTATGGCTGCATCTTTATGAGACCAGTTAGAAAAAAAGTACAGTTGAGGAGCACCTGGCTGTCTCAGTCAGAGGAACGTGTGACTCTTGCTCTCAGTATTGTGAGTTCGAGCCTCACATTTGGTGTAGAGATTACTTAAACGAAACTTAAAAAAAAAAAAAAGAATAAAAATACAGTTGAAAGATTAGTCTACAACCAGTTACTGTTGCATTGGAGTATTAAACTTCAGTAAAACAAAAAAAAGACATTAATGTAATTTGAATTCCCTATAATATGTTCACGATGTTTTTGAGGTCTTAATATGTACCAGGCACTGTGCTAAGCACTTTGCATCTATTAACTCATTTAATCTTCACTATATCAGTGTGTAGGAAGTTCTATTATCACCGCCTCCTTATAGATAAGAAAGAATGTAGCTTCTATGTAATTTTTTGTTTAGATATAGTAGATTAAACACATAAAGTTATTTCTGCTCTTTTCCAAAACTAAAATGAACCAAAGAATAAATCAACAAGCACAAAGAGCAGATGTAGCAGAGATTTTCTTTTTTGTAGCAAAGATTTTTAAAAATAGTAAGAAAACACTATTACTGTTATGCCAGTATTTAAAAACTAGGATGAAATGGACAGTAAATTATAACTTACTAAAATTGAATCAAAAAGAGAAAAATCAAGTAGGTCATTTAATTTATAGAAATTGAACCAATACATAAATTTTTTTCCCCAAAACACTCAGCTCAGATGGTTTTACAGATATGTTTTATCAGACATCTCAAGGAACAGATCATTGCAATCTTAGCCAAATGTCTTCTTGAGAGTCTAGAAGGAAAAGGGAATACACTCCAGCTTTTCTTATAATTGTATAACCTTGACATTCAACCTCACGAGGAGGAGACATTACAAGAAAGTTTATCAGCTAATCTCGCTCACAAACATAGCTGTAAAAGTTTTAAACAAAATAGTAGCAAATATATTAAAAAATATGATTCATAATAACTAAGTTGGATTTATTCCAGAAATGTAAGGTTGATAATACTAGAAAAATCTATTGATATAACTTACCACATTAACTTATTAAAAGGGAAAATTCATGAGGCACCTGGATGACTTGGTCACTTGAATGTCCGACTCTTGTTTTCAGCTCAGGTTGTGATCTCAGTGTTGTTAGATTGAGTCCTGCTTTGGGCTCTGTGCTCAGCGGAGAGTCTGCTTGAGATTCTCTCTCTCCCTCTGCCCCTCCTCCTGCTCACTCTTGCATGCGCTTTCTATCTCCCTCTCTCTTCCTCTAAAATAAACATATAAATATTTAAAAATAAATAAATAAAAGGGAAAATTCATATGGTCACCAGTGGACGGAGAAAAAGCATGACTATGTTCATGAACAGGAAGACTCGTATTGAAGATGTCCTTTTGCTCTAGAATAATCTATAGATTGCACGCAGTTTCATTCAAAATTCCATTAGGATTTTACAGAGTACTTGTCAAACTGATTCTAAAATTAATGCAGAAAAGTCCAAGGAAGAGCCAAGACATACTTGAAGAAAAAGAATGGGTTGTGGAAGCTTGCTTTATCAGAATCGAAACTTTTATAGAGCTGTAGTAATTAAGATGCTAGTATGGCACAGGAATACACAAATGGTCTTGATGGAACAGGATAGACATTGTAGAAACAGGCCGTGTGTGGGGCTCTTTATTTCCAACAGAGGTGGCATTGTAAAATCTGGGAGAATGGATGGATTTTTCAATAATTGATTATCTACATGGGGAAGAAAAGGGAGACAATTTATGTGTTACACCATATAAAAACTGAATTCCAAATGGATCAAGGACTTAAATGTGAAAGGCAAAATTTTAAAACTTTGGGAAGACAAAATGAATAATTTCTGTGATCTCAGAGTAGGGAAGGATTTAATCAAATAATCCAAAATATACATTGTATACAGGAAAAGATTAAAATTGCAAATATTTGTTCATTAAAAAATACCATTCAGAGAATGAAAGGACACGTCGCAAGCTCGAGTTGAGATATTTGCCATATGTAACACTGACAGGATTAATATCTGAAATATATAAAGAACTGCAGTTAAAAAAGCAGAAGACAAATCTATCAATAGAAACATTGGCCAAAAGCACAAATAGGCTTTGACAGAAGAAACAAAAAATGGCTAATAAATATGTGGAAAGATGCTCAACTACATTAGTAATCCTAGACAAGCAAATTAAAACTACAATGATTAAAACACTAGGTTTGCAAAGATTTTATATCTATAAAGTCAAGTGTTATATTGAAATTGTACTGGAGAATTCATGTACTATACTGAAAAGTATTTGGCACAAAACTATCTGTTTACACTCAAAACTCCGCAATCCCATCCTTGGATAGAATTGTGTGTGTGCCTGCTTGTGTGTGCATATACACATACCTAAACACACTCATGGTCATTTGTAGTGGGATATATGTACAAGCATGTTCATAGCAGCATTGGGTTTTTTTGCTCTTGTTTTTTAAACCTGGACGGAGCCTGCATGACTACCAGAGAACCCCTAAATTATGGTATAGTCATCCAGTGGGGTACAATATCAGTAAAAAAGAACTAAACCACCAACATGATTAGGTCTCTAATGAAAGAAGCTACAGAAGAATATACAGTATGATTTCGCTCACATAAAGTTCAAGTAAGAAAAATTAAATGGTGTATTATTTAGGGGTACATACAAACTGCATGGGGGATGAAAAGAAATGATTAACACAAAATTCAGGTAGTAGTTTCCTCAAAGGGAGTGAAAACGGTATGATGGGGAAGAGGCATCTTAAAAAGGGACATCAAAAATATTGTTTTCTCTCTTGAGGTTGGTTAGGGAATCAGCAAACTACTCTGTAAAGGGTCCAGTAATAAATATGGCTTTGTAAGCCATATGGTCTTGTAACTACCGGACTGCAACCTTATAGTTGACAGTCTGTAAACTGGTGGGTGTGGCTGTGTTCCAACAAAACTCTATTTACACAAACAGGCAGGCCAGACTTGGCCTTCAGGCTGCGGTTGGCTAACCATGACGTTAGGGTGCCGGGTTTTGGATTATTAAGGTTTTTTCTTTTAAAAGTTGATTATATAATGTACATACTTTTATAGGTATAGATATTTCAAAATTTTTAAAAAGTTAAAGAAGATACCAAGCCCCTTCATCCTGAAATTTTTCAACACAGGGATAGAGGCAAAGCAGTTCTTATAGGACGGTTAAGAATTGAAATTGCACGAGATTTGGCAATGGCAGTTCTCGAAACCAGAAGGCGGTGAAACAGCGTCTTGAACTTCTAGGGGAAAATGATCTTTCACCTGAAATTCCATGCATACCTCGTGGAAGCCCTCAGAAGAGAGTGGCATGAGCCCCTGTCATACCTGTCAGCCGCCTGAGGTCTCTGTTCCTCCACTCTGCTCCTCGATTGTAGATGCACTGCCCGTCCTCTCCAGGGCCAACCACTCTGCTTCTCCAGCTGACTCCACTCAGCCAGTATTTTTTATGGCACTATCTTAGGCGCTGGGCATACAACAGTGAACAAAATAGGCAAAACTCCCTGTCCTGAAGCTCACATTCTAATTCTAGTAGGTAGACCTTCAGTAAACTAGGTAAGTTAAATACGTAGTACAGTAGCTAATGATGAGTACTAAGGACTGTTAATAAAAGGAAGAAGGAGACCGAATGGGGAGGGTGAGCTGGCAGGCATTGTGGTTTTATTTTATTTTTTTAAGATTTTTTATTTATTTATTTGACAGAGAGAGACCACAAGTAGGCAGAGCCGGGCAGAGAGAGAGGGGGAAGCAGGCTCTTGCTGAGCAGAGAGCCCGACGCGGGGCTCGATCCCAGGATCCTGAGATCATGACCTGAGCCGAAGGCAGAGGCTTTAACCCACTGAGCCACCCAGGCGCCCCGGCATTGCGGTTTTAGATAGATGGTCAAGGAATGCCTTATTCAGAAGGTGAAACTTCAGTTCCTTCTTGCTACCATCAGGGAGTTCCTCCAGCATTGAGCTTCTCTCAGCCACATCACTGTTTTCTTCTCTACTGGCCATTCGTACAAGCTTGCTTACATGGTATAATATCTCCCAGACTTAAAAACAAAACTTTCATATCCCACTTTATCCCATTTTTATTCTCCCTTTTAGAACAAAATGTCTCGAGAGTTCTTTCTATTTACCATCTAATTTCTCCCCTCCCCTCTCCCCAGTTTTCTGTCAGGATTTAGCCCCGTCCCCACCACTGAAACAGCTTTTGTTCAGGTCACCAATGACCTCACATCAAGTAAAATTAAAATGAGTTGGTACTTATGAAACTCTTAGAACAGTTTGGTATAGTGTGTGTGTGTGTGTGTGTGTGTGTGTGCATGCGTGTGCATGCACGCGCATATTTATAATAAGTTACATCTGTAATGGGAAGTCAAATACTGTTTAAAATTTCAAGAAATTGTTATTTAGAAATGAGATAGATGCTGTGTTGAATGTGATTACTGTGAATTAAGGTTAAGGACTGCTGGTTTGTAGTTTAAGCCTTTTGTACTTTTTGTCTTGTTTTTAAGGCTATAAACATGTATCACTTTGACTTAAACTTTAAACAAACAGTTGATTTTTAACTATGTTCTGCGTTTTACTGATTGATGGTAGAAACCTTTTTAGGAAGGGGTGGGTGTCTCCTTATATCTCACATGTGATCAGCATCCAGTGTGTAATTTCTCTGGGGATTAAGTAGCTGAGCAGACTTCAGTTTTATCCAAGCCTTTCTCCAATTTCAGAATTGAAAGTTTCTAATTGTTGCCTTTTATTTCCTCATTAGTGGCTTTTTATTATCTTTTCAATGAGCCGGGGAATGCAAAGGTTATTTTAATAGCCTGAGGTTTCTGATGACCCTCTCTTGATGAACCCAGATGTGGCCTATCATACTTTGGCAAACCCCATTTTTCTCAATTTTCTTTTATAAGATGTGGACTTGATGCTCCTCAGGGCCATCAAGCATCTGAAAGATAAAAGCTGTCAAAGACTCCAGAGTGCCATTGTCTATAAAGATGACTATGTCAATAGAGACAAGCCCAGCAAAATTTAGTTCAGAGTCAGGCAATATTCATTTCAGGCTTTCTTGGTCAATAATATGATATTCTGTATAAGAAAAATGTGAGTTTTTGTTCTCTTTCCTCGGTTAGTGTATATTGATTGTTCTTCCTTTATATATGATAAATAGGGAAGGCTTAACTAAATCTTGTTCTCTCATGTAAATACTTCACTGTGATCCCTTCTAGCACAAAAGCCCCATTTTTCTTCCAGATTTTTATAACTGAGTTTTAACTCATGTTGCTTTTTGGTAACTCTTGGGTAGCAGGTAGGTCTAAAATAAGACCTGTATGGAGATGATATCGTATAATTCCAACAGCAGTCCCAGAAGATCAATATTATCCCCATTTTGCAGAATGGCTCATCTACTCAGAGAGATGGAGTAAGCTGACCAAGGTCATGTTCTAGATGGGAGAGGCAAACGTGCAAATGGGTCACTGTGATGCACTGAGGCTTTAGGAAGAAACCACCGGGAGAATTACATATACAGATGAAGCATAGCCCCTTCAAAGTGCTTGCCTTGGGGATCAGGTTATGTGTATTGGGTGTCACCTCAAACTGTTGTCAGAACCCTTGTGTGGGACTGTCAAAGTAGCCGGAGGCACATGGTTAAGAATATCCATCCCACTGAGGGAGTTCGTGAATTCTCCTAGAGAGCCAAAAAGATAGTCTGAGCCAAGTCTGGAGGATAAGGTGGCTGATGGAGCTGAGTAATACTGGGTTGAGTCCTGATTGTATAGTATTTAGCAGAACTTCTTGGGTAGCTGTTAAATAGTTCTAAGACTTGCCAAAGAGGCATGTCGACTGCATCTGTGAACTAAGTATGTGGAGCGCTCTCATTTTGATTCATAGCCTGTATTTTATATGGTCCCCAGTTCTCCTTCGCACCCTGTTAAAATTCTTCTAAGTTAACCTATTTGAACTACCTACTCTGTGCCCGGCATTGTGCTAATCATATATATAGGTGTTCATTACTGCTTGCAGCAACCCTAGAAGCTGGTTGGTTTTATTCTCCTTTTGTAGATGAGAATATTTGGCACTGGGAGAGCTGAAGTGCCTTGTCTAAGATGGGATAAAAACCCATTGCCTTCAAAGGTACATTCAAAGCTTTTTATTTTGGATTTCGTGAGCGCTTACTCTGTGCCTGGCACCACTCAGCACCAGGGGAACAGAAGGCCCATATGTGAATTTCTCACTGACACACTCACTCTATTAGGCAAAGCCCTGTTTCCATGAGCACTGCTCAGATTCAGCCCACTCCGACTTCGGGTGGTTAGATTCGCCCCTCCACGATCCTCACCCCTGCCATTCCCCTGCCATGAGGACAGCCTTTGTGGGTCCCTGGGGTGTAGCGTTCCCAACTCACTGTGGCTTCCGGGCTCACGTACTGCAGCTCCTTCCAGCCTCTGGGCATCTTGGCCCTCATCGCTCCTTTCATAATTTAGCGGTAGCGTAAGAAGTTTTGTAAACTGAGAATCTCCAGTAAATGATGACAAAGGCATATTTACTTTCCAAAAAAGTGTATATTTGTTTTATTCAGCAGATGCTTTTTAAAAACATGTTCTGCAGAAGGAAGCACAGTTGAGTGGCAAGACCACTACCTAGTTAATTGAGCTTCCACACCTAATTATTGATGTAGTACCCATAACTATGGAAAGAACTATGACTTTTCCGATGGTACCTCATTTAGGGAAGAAAAAAAACCCCAACTAATACCTTCTCCCTGTCATCTTCTTCCTAAGGATTAGTCCCAGAGAACATGGGTGGTACTTAGTGTGGGTGTGAAGGGCTGGGGATGGGTGCCCTCCCAACCTTGCCCCAGTCCTGTCCTACGCACTCCCACTAAAAGCCTCCATTATCTCGGCACCACCTGGTCTTGTCACCTACTAAGGGCCAGTTTGTGCACTACGCGGATTTTCACATTTGGCTTCATTTTCACTTCTTTCCTGATGAACTCCACCTGTTCGTACCTATGCCAGCCCGTGTCCTGGGATGCGCACCCGAATGACGTGTGTCAAGCTTTCCCAGCTCTTCTGGACTAGAAATAACTAATCCCGTTTGCTTATCTGCCGCTCTTGAAGCAGAGATGAGAGTGGCAGTTTAAGAAGGTTGGAAATACTGGACCAGAGCCAGGGCTTCTTTGCCTGCACACTCCACTCTGCATGTTCCAGCCGTAGGAACAAACTGCATTATTTTGTTTCAAACTGTGCTCAAGGGAAGCCAAGACCTTGTAACTGGAAACTTACCAAACAGAGAATTCTAAGACTAAATTTAGTGTTCTATTTAAAAAATAAAATAAATCGAACATTTTGTTTGTTCATCTTTTATATGTTAAAAAAGAGAGATTAACCTAGTTCACACTAACAACCTAAGAAGAGTATTCAAAGAAGTGAGAAGAAAACTAATCCTCTTGGTGAAGAGGGAAATCCTTAACAAAGTGTAATGAAGGGGCGTGAAATACAGACTCTGCAGCCAAACTTTCAAATAGGGTAGCCTCTGATCTTCATCACATAAAATTTTATTGTGGCTCAGAGAATATTAAAAACTTAGAAATGAAAGGAACTTCCATCGGCAGGAAATAGGAGAAAAGATTGGTAGGTTTTATTTGTAGTTTTTCTCTGGTTTTGGAATGTAAATACAATTAACTGCTTTTTGAACGATGTTCTTCATTTGATTATGTGTGAGTTCGTTTTCTCCTGTTCGTGTTGAACTGTATCTAGAATGAAGAACCTTGAGATGTTATAGAGGCTCTGTAAGATAGAGAGCATCAACAGTTTAATTGGTGTTATTTTGAAAATTGCTGTGATTTCAACTAGCCAAGGTATCTCTAACTAGTCCTTGGTCTTCCTCTCCTGCTTCTGCTCCCGTTGCTTCAGTGAGCATTGATAAGCACCTGCTTTGGACTAGACACAGGATTCAGACCACTAGTGATCCCCAAATGCTGATCCATGGGCTATATGTGTTAGAATGACCCAGAGAACTTGTTAATAATCCAGGGTTGGGGGCACCACCTCCAGACTTTCTGGTTCAAAAGGTCTAGCATGAAACCACAAAAAGTCTATTTTTTTTTAAGGTTCCTTAAATGATTAATCTACAGCCAGATTTGGAAACAGTGAATAGACCGTTCTCTAAGACAAAAACAATTATTTATTCTTTGATTACTGTTATTTTGCATCATTAGACTAATTTTCATTTTGAGACTACATAATGGAGCCTGATTAAGTTTGTTTAGAAGGCAGGACCACAGGCTAGCACTAAAAAATGCTTCGACTCCATGTTTCTCTTTAGGAGAGCTTTGATTTTGGCACTGACTAGTCTAGGATTGGACAGAGCTAAGTATAATCTGGGTAAGCTGTCAATAATGTTGGTTGCTGATGCAGTCCACTGTTGTAATTTGGGGTGCATGTGTATAAAGAGATAGAACGAGATGACAGTTCTTTTTAGCCATTGCATTGAGAACATGGTCGAGAATCTTATTATTTTAGTGGTGCGGTCAATTTGTGAAATAGTATATTCTTTAGGTTATAGGACTGATTATAGCTTATTTTTATATGACTCTTATGAATCAAATATCTACCAAAAAGCACTAATGGGTAATATTCAAGTCACCGATATCTTCATATGCTTGAAAAACCCTAACTGGCACCCATGTTGGCAGATGTCATGTGGATTTTATTAAAGAAATTTGAGCACCTACTAGGTGCTAAGTCAGCAAGAATAAGGACTCATGATTTCCTGTGGTTTCTGTAGGCTGAAAGTGTGGTCACTTTGGTGAGCCATAGCGTGATGTGAGATTAGGCCGTGCTGTTAGGTTGGTACAGAGCTTATGAAAACACATTTTTTTCTGTTTTGCTATCTTGATAGCTATGTAATCTGCCAGCTAGATGATTCAGCCAACCATGCTGGTGATCTTTTCCCAAGAAAAAGGACAGCAGGGCTGCATGAGAGAGTACCAGACTTCAAGTCAGGATGCTTTTGTTCACTTCCTACCTGTGTGCTTAATCCTCCCTATCCATATGGCTTTGGGCAGTTTACTTGATTTTTCTGAATCTTTCTGTCCTCTTGTGTAAAAATGGGGATAAGTATTAAGTGGTTGTCGACATGAAAGCGTGTCGCCCGGTGCTGGACACACACTGCTCGGTCAGCAGAGGTTGGTTGACTCTAAAGGGCAGTAAATCCTGACTTGACTTTCAGAAGCAAAGAGGGCCATAGAGATCCCGGAAGTGTTGTAAGGTTCTAATTAGTATAACTGGGGGTAGTAGATGGTGAATGAATCCAAGCAACAAAGAATAGTCATGGCAACTCATATGAGGTTTTCCGCATCCACCCACTTCTCATTAGTCAATTAGTCATTGACTGAATTGTCATGTCTTGTTCAGGTCTCCGCGGTCATGACTGCATAGAGGCTGAGTGGCCTAAGAAGTTGCTGTGTGTACTTGACCCAGTGTTACCACCCGACCACGCTCCAGGAGAGGAGGGCTAGCAGCTTCCTGTCTCCGTCCTTCCAGACTCTGCTCCGAAGTCTCTCTCGCTCGCTCTAGGAAGCAGGCCTGATTCTTGCCCCAGGCAGTTAATGATTCCTTCTTTATATGCTAACACAGTTGAACCTCTATTATACCCGCTGTTTCGTAATGTCTTTGTGTTGAAGTTGATTGTTTGCATTTTGATCTTTCTATTTTAAATTGCTCGAGGGCATGGCTTGTACACATAGTGGATTCTCAGTAATAGTGAGATTAATACAGATCCCAGCACAGAGGCAGTTTCCTGTGAGCCAAGAACACAGACTCCAGGGCTACACTCCCTAGATTGATCTCCTAGCTCTGCCACTAGCTCCGTGACCTTGCACAAGGTCCTTAAATATGTAGTCACCTTGGTTTCCTCATCTGCAGAGCGGGGACAGTAGTGTTACCTGCCATCAGGGCTGTTATGAAGATTAAGTGAGTAAACACACAGAAGCACTTGGAACAGTGCTCGCAGTAGTAAATGCAGAGGAAGCGGAGCGGTCATGGTGGTAGCTATATTACAGCTTCAATCTGTCTGCATTTACTAGTATTTTCTAGGGTTGGATTTGCCTGAAAAAATGCTACACGGCAGATTTTTTCCCTCCATGCCTTCAAATCTAGTGAGTCCTACCACCTGAGGTTTCCTATTTCTTCATATACAGATACCTGATAGGTTCTCATGATTCCATGTTCAGTTATGCTACTTTCTTTTTTTTTAAGATTTTTTTAGAGAGAGTGTGTGTGTGCAGGGTCGGGGGGGTGAGGCAGAAGAGAGAGAGAATCTTAAGTAGACTCCGTGCTGAGCGCAGAGCCCGACTCAGGGCTCAATCTCATGACCTCATGACCTGAGCCAACGCCAAGAGTCGGGCACTTAACCGACTGCAGCACCCAGGCGCTCCTATGCTGTCTGTCTTTTGAAAAAATACGATTCTTTATTAAAGCAGCAGTGTAAGTTAGCTAAACATAAATTATGATCTTAGAAATATTTTCCAAGAACTATTAATATCCACTTATACAAAACTTGAGGTGGCCGATAGATTTCTTTTTGAGTGCAAACTTGGATCCGTTGACAATGGTTGCGTGTTCGGAGGAATCTTCAGGCCATGTCCTGACTCCACAGTTAGTAATGTCTGTCACAGGCACAGAATGGAGGAGTGACAGCACCTTGCTGTCCCTGTATTAAAATGAATTATCAATCTCAATGTAACTTTGCCTTTTTCTCTTTCATCTTAAAGAAAAGGCTTCACTCTCCTCACTCTCGGTGCTGTGGGCTTATTTACATTACCGTGTGCCATTCCATCGTTTCTGCCTCTGCTTTGGAAGCTAGAGCTTTTCTCTGGCAGTTTTAGTTGCTTTGATATTTTGCAGTGTCAGATCTTGGCAGAAAAGCTTGTCGCCCTGGCTAATAACTTACTCTAATTACTTTACCTAGTAGGTCCCTTTTTAAAAAAGGAAAGAGAGAAGTGATTAAGCAGGTGATCTCCTGAGAGAGCTTCTTGTTGACTGGATGATCCTGCTCTTAGAGGAAGGCGCTCTGCTCGACTCCATGTTGGTGCGCTGGATATTTTCTTTTTCCCTTCCCTCTCCTCAGAGGATAGTGGAGAAGCAAGAGGTAGGATGTGTTCCATCCAACTAAGAGAAACTACTGGAAGAAAGGTTGCCCCCACCCCCTGCAAAAAAAACAAACAAACCCCAAAACCAAAACAAAACTAAAGAAGCATTACATTTTGGCTTTGGCTCAGGACATTCTTTGCTCTTTTCCTCCTTTCCACGCACATGTCTGGCATCTGTCTAGACCAGCTGAAGGCCTTTGATTTCTAAGGCTTTATAAATTGTCTTTCTGTTAAAGCATCTTTGATAGTTTCTTAAAAGCCAACTCTTCCCTCACTAAATATAGTAAACACGATTTGATCATAGCTGAACCATTTATAATGAAAGATTTTTCTCATACCCTTGGAAGCATTGAGTAGATTAACTTTCATAGTCCCTGCAAAACAAAACAAAAAAAACTTTTTGTTGATCTCATAGTGGGTTTTCTATTTGAGAGTAAATAAAAATCAAAAACAAAATCAGCAACACCGTTTGAATCATGAGCCGTTTATTCCTTGATGACTACAAACATGGTTTATAATCAAAGAAAAGAATCTAGTTCGCAAACTGAGAGAGCTAACAACTTCTACAAGACACAACGTTTTCTGCAACTGTTCTACTTAGGATGATTCGTGGTTGAAATGTGTGGACTTAAAAATGACCTGTCTTTAAAGCTAGTAATCTGGTATTCTTTCTGTACTCTTTGTTTTTATCAATTTCCTGGTGTTTGGCCTCAGAGGGGAAAGCGAAATTCTGCCTCAAACTAACCCTGCGATGAAGCAGGCGTCAGTTTGATCTTTCAGCATCCTGAGTTCTAGGATGTGAAGAATGACTGTGACCATCTGATTTTTCCCCTGTCTGCCTTTAGAACTTGGAATCTCAATACCTTTTAGAAGCGTGCAGCTTCTAATTGTGATATCTCAAGCAATTACAATTTGTTAACTGTCTGGTAATCTTGTCTCCCATTCCTCATGGTGTTCAGCTGGAGGCATTCTTACATTCCCCAACGATTGCCCAGCGCCTGCTCTATGTCAAGCATAGTGAGATAGGGAGGGGAAATCAAACGTGGTCTCTGTCCTTGAGGAGCTCACATCTTTAGTTTCATGCTCTCTGGTCTCCTCAGATCATTTACCTCTGAGATACCCGGACTGTCGGGGGCCAAGCACCGGGGAAGGCTGTGCCCTCCACAGTCTGGGGTTAGGGCTGTGGTGGCTGGCAGGGGGTAGTTCCAAGGTAGCCCCAGCATTCCAGGTGGACCCCTGTAACTGCAGACCTGAACAAGGAACTTTGAGACAGACCCTGTTTTACTTAGCATAGCTGAAGAAGGTGAGCTGGGGTACAGGAGGCACGTTCTTCACGTCAAAGGATGGTAAGTCCCCTAGATCAGAAATTGTCAAAGCTGGAAGAGGGCACAGAGATGACGGGATCCTACTCCTCGTTTTCCCTGTAGGTGAAATTGAGACTCAGGAGAGGAAGTGGCTTGCTCAGATCAAAAAGAGAGTTAATGGCAACTCCATGCAAGTCTATGAAAGGAAACATGACAGAAAGCCAGACTTTGAAATCGCTGGGCCAGATTGGGGCGTAAGCCTTTCCCTTTGACCAACAATCCTTATGCCCTTGTCTAGAATTTCCAGTGGATTAAAGACCATACAACAACCCAGTTAAGGGTAACTAACCCCCAGGAAATTATCAGATCTGTGTTTGTTTTAGAAATGATTATTTTCTGTTAATTGGTATTTTACCCCAGGTATTTGGTCATCTAACAGCAAGGCAGACGTATTTCTGCGTAATTTGGCCGTGCTGGTAGGAAGAGTATGTCACCTAGTTCCGGCTTTTCAGCACGGGGTGTAGGCACAGGGTAGGCAGTCAAAAATGTTCTTAATTAATTTATGCATTGTGGAAACACAGTGGCCATTATAGTCTGACAGACCTGGATGTGAGTCCCAGTTCTGTCACTGACGAGCTCTGTGGCTTTGGGCAAAGTTATCTCACCTTTAAGGCTGCTTCTGCATCTGTGAAATACGGTGATGAGTGTAGACGTACGTAAACACACATGCTTCTCAAACAATGAATTTTCAGCATCCTAAACCCCTCACACGGTGTGTGGCACATACACTATGGGGATTCCTTGGGTTTTTTGTTTTTGTTTTTGTTTTGTTTTGTTTTAAGGGGAGAGTCTTAACTTTGGTTTCATGTGAAACTGCAGAGCTACCATTAGGAATCAGCCAGCGAACTAGAATCTAAGACTGTGGCTATCTGGGCATTATATCTGAGAACTACCTTGAACTAATAAAAAATACACACACACACACACAATGTCTTTGTGATTTTTCCAGCTCTATCATTGATCACTCTCCCTATCCTATCCCTGTTGCCTTCTTTCTTTCTCTCCCTTTGCCTCAAAGAAAACTAATGGAGCCATGCAGAAAGCTCCAAGATAGAACTGACCTTGTGCACCTTTAATTGAGGACAGAATTTCCTAAAAGTGCGTCTAGAAACCCACCAGTGGTTTACTTTACACTCTGTGTCCTGGCTAGACTGGCTGTTGGCTGTATAATTTGTCTAGTTTTGTCTGGAGTCTTAGACTATTCAGCTGCTTCAGGGCAAAATCTTTTGGGGTGTCATTAAATGGGATTGATAATTGGCTTCTGATGAATATTCATTGTGACTAATGACTTTGGGCAAATTTTACACATACTATCTTTCTATTCTCCCACTGAGTGAGATTTTGATAGGATCATTTTCTTCAACTTGCACTTCAATTAGATATTCACAATACCCCTTTGTTGACTATAATCCAAATTGTATACTTTCATTACTTTAAAATTTTGTATTCTGTAAGGAATGAGCATAGGCCTTTAGAAGCCTTATTTTACAAATGGAGTTGGCCTTAGAGTTGTTTTTAAAATAAGTGGCTAATGATAATTTATGGGATATAATATTATTTCTGATTAAGCATAGATAAATCATGACACTTTTCTTGTGGTTGACTCACCACTATTCCTAAGTAACGATGTACATCGTTTTGCCACTTTGCATTTTGGAAAAGAGCCAAACGATTCTCTTTTTTGTTTGTTTGTTTATTTGTTTGTTTTCTTAACCAAATGGATAAATGCATTTTACTCCAATTACAGAGTTTTGGCTTTTAGGAAACCCCCAATGAGGATGATGACCAAGCACCTTTAAAAAAGTTCGATTTTTATGAGGGATAGGTAATTTTAAAATCTTGGCGTTTAGCTTTTAGGTCTTTTTGAGGGAAAGGAGACATGAAAAGAACATTGTCTGGAGATAGGATCTCTGCCGCTTTATTGCTTGAAATAGGATTTTGACTCAAACCAATTCAAGCTAAAAAGAGGGAAGTAATCAAATTCTGTCTCAACCAGGAACATTCTATTGAATGACTTTTCCAAAGAGAATTACAAATGAATTCATGTGATGAGGACATCTTATATTTGTAAAGCACCTTAGAGATTTTAAAGTGCCTTTTACTTATTTATTTGATGTGTTGTAGAGTTACAGAATAGACATATTATTGAAAGAAAGAGAGAGAAGGAATCCATTAATATGATTTCCCAAAGGTGGCATATTTGTGTGTCTAAGCTTGCCATTATTGTTTCGGAATTTGAGTCATATACCCCACTCTGTGAGACTCAGGAAAATGTTGGTCCAATAGTTAAAAGCCAGGCCACTAACTGTCTTTATATTGTGAATATATTGTAAGTAGGAATTGTTTTTTTATTTATGGAAGAAACATTGCATTGACTCGCACTTACATAGGTGCTGTGCCACTGAGCACATGGAGAGGAAGAGAGGCAGGGTCTCCCTGTACAGTGAGAGGACAAACGTGCAGATCAGGTATAGTCCCATTAATAATAGGGACTTATGCCCAGAAGAGCCATGCGAGGAAAGTAGTGCTTTCAGAGACCCAAAGGAGGAGGAGTTTGCTAGGAGCACAGATCTGGGAAAGGAGTACCTAGCTGCTCCTAAATCTGAAATGATTTATTCAAAGGATAAGCTTGGAGAAGGCAGTAGAGACTGTGGCCGGAGATGCTGCTCTGTAGGGAGACGGGAAGCTGGTGGGAACACGCCTGCCCCACATGTGCCCCTAGAGACTTCCGAGGAGGATGTGACATGAGGGGACCTGCGCTTCAGTACGAGTCCTTTGGCCGCCAGTTAAAGGATGGGCAGGAGGAACTGGGGCCCAAAGCCAGGGTAACCCCTCCAGCCTGCCTTCAGGGTCCAGTTGCAGTTGGAGTGAAGTTGGTTCATTTTCTCCTCATTCAACGCCAGCAAAGATTTTTCATCTCTTCTAACCCTGAAGAGATGAGTCATGTAAAATACACAGCCTTCTTTATATGGAATCCTACTGAAATGGGTCGAGAAAGGATAGATTAAACCTACCAGCCTTGGCAGAGTCTCTGGGAACAACTCTTGAGAGCTTGCTGGGTCAGCCCCTGTTCATGACATGTACCTGATTTAAAAAACAGGGTCTGGAGGGAGAAGGAGGGGGAAGAAAGTAGCGGCCGTGGATTTCATACACAGCTCTCACAACTGGGAAACATCAGCAGAATATCCAATTTAAAGCTGTTCATGTTACACTAACCTCTGGGATTCTTTTAACTGGGCCTTGGCACGTCACTCTTTCGCCACGTAAATGTCCTTCTGTCAGCAAAGGCCAGTTAACAGCTTCCAAAAGAAGCAAAGTCCTCATGGGAACAGGCTTCCCAGAAACCAAAGAAACATTAAAGAAAAAAGGCAGAAAGAAACATGTGTTGTTGGCTTTTGTCACTTCATAGCCCTATCTCCAAAGGTGTTGGGTTTTTTTTTCCTTCTTTGACTATATTGAATTTTGTAGCAATTTTATTCCGTTATATCTCTGTCCCTAATTTTTTAATTACATCAAATCCTGATATGATGTGTCTAGCTCTTAAGAAAAAGAAGGAATATGAAATAGGGGCATGCCAAAAGAAGAGGGAGAGGATGGATTAGTCAGTAAACAGTGCTGGGGCAATCGATTAACTATGTGGAAAAAATAAATTCTCATCTCCGTCCTTAAACCTAAATTAATTCCAGATGGATTGAAGAGTTAAATGCTGGGGAAGAATTTGGAGGACTTTTGTAGTATACCAGCAGTAGAAACCATCATGAAGGATGAGATTTGTCTGTGAAATTATTTAAACCTTCTCTTCTCCCGCCCCCAAATTCAAAGGCAATTACAGAAGGATAAGTTATTTTCAGAAACATTACAGAGCATTACTATCCTTTGTAAATATCCAGTGTTCACTTGTAAATCACTTTTAAAAAATACTACTACTCATTAGTGGACTAAGAATATGAACAGACCATTTACCTATGAAATATAACCAAGAAACATGACAAGATGTTAAGCCTTAGACATGATCAGAGAATAAAAATACAATCCAAATAGATACGCTTCCAAAGCTACTAACTTGACTGCAGTTCTTAGCCCCGGTGAGGTGTGGAGAGGACATTCTAGTGCATGGCTGCGGGAGTATAAAGAGCCTCCATCTTTTATTTATTATATTAATACATTTATTATATTTAAACTACAGTTGTTATCTCTGAATTTTACATCTAGGAACCATGTATAAAAATTATTGACATGATCTGATTATATAACGTAATGTTGGGAGAGTGGTTAAATATAGTGTGGGAAATTCACTGCGTGTCATTAAAAGATGTGTTTCCTAGGAATATTTAAGGATGTGAGAAAATGCCAGCAAATAAACATGAACTTTAAAAGAAGGCAAACGAGCACTGTATTTACAGTAATCCTAATTTTATTAGAAAGGGGAATAAAAGTGCTTTGTTTGTAATTCCCCAGAACGTCCTGTTATCTTCAGGTGCCGAAAGACTTTCATTTTCTTCTGCCCCTTTTTCCATTTTCTAAAATTGTTACTGTTGCCGTGCGTTAGCTTAGTAATCAGGGTGGGGAGGAAGCTTTCTTAGGAAAAGCAAGCTCTTGCTACATTTGAATTCCAGTAGCGGAGGTAACTTACAATTTTAAACGTGTGGAAGAAGTAGGTACTGAATTTTGTTGCCCACCTCCAGCGAGCGCGTCTCCTCCCGTGGATTTCGTGGCTCTGAAGCTCTGATTCGCTTGTGTTGCAGCTGACCGCCTGCATCCACGGGGCCGCCGCCATGCTGTACCCCATGTTCTGGCAGCACGTGTACATCCCCGTCCTGCCTCCGCACCTGCTGGACTACTGCTGGTAAGGCTGCTGCTCCCCCCATCCCCTGCTTTCCCTCCCAGCACCTGATGAGGATGTTAGGGACGTCCCTTGTCATGCAGTTGCTGACTAACCAGAAACTCCAAACTTCAGAATGACATGAATTTTAGACCAGGCGATCGATCGCACGGCCCTCGGGTTTCCAAACGGCTTTCAGCTACGCCGTGGCGTTCTTCCGAGTGCGAGGCAGTGGATCTTTTCCCGTGGCTCACTTCGGAGAGACCAAAGCACCAAGCAGTGGTGTGGTTTTTTGTTTTGTTTTGTTTTGTTTTCCTTTTTCCCCCCAAGATGGATTGGAGCCCGGTGAGAAGAACATTTGGGGTCCCCGAGGTCTTCAAGTTTCAGCCGTACCCTGGCATGTTCTGTAGGACTCGTTTCAGCTGTGGTTTGGGGGCACAGGCCAGACTTCAAAACCCTCTGCGGCTTGTTGATGGGAGTTTCGCTGTTCAGGGACATGTATTTTAGTGAAAGGAAGGCAGGCAGGCAGGCTTTAGAGTCAGCTCTGCCACCTTGGGCAAGTTACCTGGCTTAAGACTCTGTTTCCTCCTCTGCAAAGTGGGCTGTATGTAATTTATGAAGAGAAATGATTCAGCAGACGAAGGGACACGATGTAGAAAAGCTGGCTCATGGTAGGGGCTCAGTAAATGTTTCTGCAGATACATTGTCACCCTCTGTCCTCGATAGATTAACAAGAAAGACTGTCTGTGTAAAGGATTTGGATCTGTTTTCCTTCTGAATATTTTCTTTCTCCAGCATAATGTGATTAAAGACATTGTCTCCAGACAACTCAAGTCAACAGACGTTGATAAGGGAGCACTGTACGTATGTAGGAAAAGGTACTGCCTGCCAGAAACTAAGAGCTTCAGGAGAAGGGGACCCACGGTGGGGGGGGTCACAGCCCTGCCACTTAAAAAACAGGTGATTTTAGGACATTTACCATCAGGTCAGTCATAATCTCTGCTGGGTTCTTCCAGCCCATTTTGTAATCCTGTCACTGAAAAGGTTCACTGAAGTAGCCAGATTGCCCTGGGAGCTGAAAGGTATTCTGCAGTACTCCTAATCTGACTGTGTTGGGCTCACTCTCATCCCAAGAAGCCATGTGTCCAACCAAGATGTAGCTCAGGGCCATCAGGGGAAAATCAGTGGCCCTCTCCAGTGCATAGCCCTAAGTGAATCGGCTTATTTCTCTCTCAATTATGTATCTTTCTTATCAAGGTAGCTGTTTTTATCTGTGCCTTTCTCCCACTTCTTATGAAATTAAGGAACTATTCCTCTGCTTAGACTTGCTGCTTCCTTTTGAGCTTCTAAACCGTCTTGGTTTTTTCCATACTGCCATGTGTCTCAAAGGAGAGGACCATGTTTGCTATCCAGTAGTGTTTGTCTTCTATTATTTTGAAAGCTTTGGTTGCTAAATTGTCAGCTAGCTTAAAACTAGCAGCTTACATTTCCAGAACGGTGCAGAGAAAAAGGCTTTGTCAGCTACAGTGGTAACAATAGCTGCCAGTGTTGAACATCTCCGATGCCCCAGTCTGTGATCTCACTTAATTCTTCTAGAAACCCTGTGAGGCGAGTATTATTAGCTCCATTTCACAGATTGGGAAACCAAGGCCCCAAGAGGTTTAGTAACTTATTCCAGTGTAGATACCATGTACTGTATGCTTCCGTTTTTATAAAAACGAATATTAGGTGTGTTTCATAGGAAACACAAAAATGTGTGTGTAGATGTGTATATACGTATGTAGATGTATCTATATGTATATATGTACACACACACACACACACACACACACACAGAGGCAGAGATCTAAGAGGAAACATGCCACAGTGTTAGCAGGGATTTGTAATGGAAAGGAGGGAGGGGAACTCGGTGTGATTTTTATTTTATTTTGTTTTATGTTACTCTGTTTCTACAATGAAAAAGTATGGTTTCTGTATTTGAAAAGTTTCACTTTAAGAAAAACCAGTATTTATTCTAGCCAGTTGTTCTTTCTAGCCCTCCTTTCTTGTTTGCTTAAAGGATTTATTGGCTATTTTGCCCTTTTCTGTGGAAGGTGATCCGAGATCCTCTTTCCAACTTCCTCTCTAACTCCAGCCCTCTCGTGAACCGTGTCACCAGCCTGCCCGGGAGCAATGATGCCGGCAGGTCTACCTTAGAAGGAAAGACTTGACAATGAAGGCTCCTAAGCCCTCGTCAACTCCAGCTTCCACTCCAAAAAAATCACAGCTCAGACTTGTATTTTTCAGAGCCTGAGTGGGTTTTGTGATTAGGCTCCATCTCGGAAGTTTCTGTGTACATGACAGCAGTCCCTCTCCTGGTCTCTTGTTTTCACGAAAGAACTTTTTTGACATTTGACCAAAGGATGACTACAGGCCAGTGGCGATTGGTATCTGTTTATTAACTACAAGATGTTAAGAATGTGGAAATAAAAGACCCCAAGAGAAAAAAAAAACAACAACCCAGATCTTCCATTCAAGGCTTGATTTGATCACCTTCAGCCTGCTACCAACTGCTTTGGTCAGAAACTACAAATGTCATGAAATTTGAGTCAATGCTAATAACTTTATTCTATTGTGCTCGGTGACTTTCACCACTGTTGAGTTTAATCCTTGGTGGTGAGAGCCAGCAGGGATAACTAGCATTTTAAGTAAAGTGCTAGGAGCTTGAAACATGTAAATTTGAAGGAGGTTTGTTCCTCTACAGATGATTTAAATGTTAAGTACGTCCCCATGCAGGGGATACACGAAATGGAATCTGAAAACTATTATCTCCTGTAGAAATGAACTCTCAATTTACTCACTGCACAGGAAGGGCAGATTCTAGTCATTTTCACTGCCAGCAGGTGCCCTTTCTATGCATAATAGACTTCGAAAGTGTAATTAACACATGAGGACCACTGCTGCCAGTTTTTCTTCAGGTACATGCTGCTAGGGGTTTTCAGGACAACAGTGTAGGCTGTGAGAGCTTTTTACATTGCACTTGAAGATGAGGTGTTCATTGACTTCTGGACAAAGACATGTTAAATGGGGCTAAGTCCAGATCCTGCTGTTGGTATCACGAGTCATGGTCCCTGGGCCCAGAGACCCCAAGAGCTGTAATGCAGCCCCTTGGGTGGAACAGAGGCCAGTAGAGCAAAGCACTGGGATGCAGTGAATAAATGGAAAGTACGATGCTGAAAACCCCGCAATTATGGGGAAGACTCTAATTGCACATTCACAAATACAGCAACCAATTATCTGAGTTAACTTTAATTAGAGGTATAATCACAGATTTTAATTATCTGAATAAATCAGTTTAGTACAAATGATCTGCCCCAAATATTTCCCAAATTAAAATTTTCAAATCTCTTCCCATTTTTGGAGAGGGTCATAGAGAAAGTGCCTGGGCTTTGGATTCAGACAGACCTGGATTCAGATCTCAGTTTCATCTCTTATTAGCTGCGTAACCATTAAAAATCTATTTTCTCTCTTTGACTTGCAGTATCTTTTTTTGTAAAGTGGGTTTAATTTACCTACTTTGAAGAGTGGCTTTAGAATTAAAGATATTGGTCATCAAGTGGCACACGGGCCATTTAGTAAATGGTGATTGCTCTTATCATGGTTATTATAAACACGGGACATGGATTTTGGTTTCCAGAAGGTTTAACTCAGATCAAACATTCTTATTTCTGCTGCTTTGTAAGCTCAGGGGAAAACTTTATTATTCATCTTTTCTTTTTACCCCTCAGATTGTTTTTATTTTGATTTTTTTTTTTTATTTAACTTGAGTTATTGTATGGTTGTTTTCATTTGCAGCTGTGGCATAAGAATGAAAAGAAAAGAAACAAAAGCAGATGGCAGAGAAAACGAAAGGAGTAAGACATTTCCAGCCCTTATGAATATTTAAAAACATGTGCTGCTGGTTTCTTTCTACTTTAGATCTGTACCATTTTCTTGACTTTGAAAGCGAAAATGAGAATGTTCCCTACCTTGGCTGATGGGAGCCCTGACCTTGGCCAGTGTTGGGAGGGCCTTCCCATTTCTGGGACAAAGGAATTAACTTGCTGATGAGAATCTGTGTTTCCCTTCATTATAATAATCACCATCTATTGAGTAGTGTATGTGTGTGTGTCAAACTCTTTATAAACATTATTGCAAACCTTCAAAATCAAACTGTAAATAATATTTCATAATTAGCTCCATTGTATGAATTCGGAAATCGAAGCTTAGGGAGGTTTAGTGACTGAAACCACGGTCACACAGCTAAGAAATGGTAGAGCCTGCACTTGAAATGGAAGGCCATCTGATACTAAAGCTTTCCTTACTAATATTCTCCACAGTTTTAGAGAATAAGTTATACCCATCACCAAGATTTTGTGAAAAAAATGTTCATGTAGGCTTCTTGATGACTTACGTTTTTCATTCAGAAAATATTTGTAGAGCACTTACTATGTACCCAGCACTATGCTAATTACATGTTGCTAATAAAAGGTCCCAGTAGAAACCATATGGTATTTCCCATGTAAATTCCTTTTTCTGCCTTACTCTTTCAGAAGTAGTCCTAAATAAGGACTACAAGTCAGTTCCCAATTGAATTGTATATTTGGGTTATTCTGGACACTTGTTAACTAACATGCCTTTGTGACAAAATATTTCCAGAGCAGATCAGGGCACGGTCATGTTGTCCCCCAAAGGCCAGCCAAATCAAAAGCCAAGTTAGTACCTAACTCCTAATGCTCTTGAGGACACTGTTGAACCAAAAATTATATCCTATAAGGTTTGAATTTTGCAGTTGTCTTTGTAAAATGCATTGTATTTCCTGACTCTGGAAACCATTCTTCCACTCAGAGTGGGCATGCTCAGATTCTGTGTGTGAGATACTAGTTCTATTCTTTATCCACATTGCCTTTTGGGTTCTGAATCAATCCCCACGTGCTGCATCATGTATTCCATATAGAATTTTTAGCAAGCAGGCCGAAATGTGCCTGATCACAGGGTCCCCAGTCCATGTGGTGAAGGGGCATCAGTCTGGACATGGCTATGAAGTGACTTCTGGATGACTGGGGCTGGGTCCAGTCTAATCTCTCCCTCCGTCGATGCCATGAGATTTTGCATAGGGAATAAATTGATGCTAAAGTCAGTAGGATTGTTGATATTCTTAGTGACAGAAATAGAAATCAATGAAGTGTGGTGTAGTGGAAACAGAAAAACCTGATTGTGGTTCTGGCTTCCCCATTTACTAGCTTTGAGGTCATCGAACCTCTCTGAGCCTCCTTTCTCTTCTGTCAAACGTGAATAGTAATTACTACTGACAAAAACCAGGTGTTCCATAAATAGTAGGTACTATTTTTGTTATTAACAACCATAGATAGGTTTATAATCTATCTATTAATGTGAATATATATAAATGACCCAGCAAAATCCAGTTGAAACACACGACATCCAGGTGAAATGGGAGTAGTTTAGGTAGACAGGTGTGGCTAAAATTCTTCTATATATACCAAAGCCTGGGCTACGCGGGTTTTGTTAAAGATTGAAATCCAAGAGAGCAAAAACTGTCATTTGCACTTGGTAGCAAGTATTTATGAGTGCCTCCTATATCCCTGGCATTGGGCACAGGAAGGTAGGAGTGTCTTTATAGATGGTCCTGGATTTGATAAAAGACTCCTTCACAAAAGAATTCAGGTGTCCAGGCAAGAGTAGAACAGACTTTTTTCAGTTAAGCAGCAGCAAGGGACTAGGTCCAATGCTCAGGGGGTAGACCACGCCAGCAGGAGCTCCTTTGGGGAGCGGTAGGAGAGGATAAGGACCAGGATTTCAGCTTCAGACAGAAGAAGGAGGGAAGTTGGGCCTGTGGTAGGCCTGATGGGCAGGAAGCGTACAAACAATGTGTGTTGGTTGAACAAAGGGAAATTCTAGATTTCCAGGTAAATCCCTTAGTAAGATTTGGCTAAACTTGACCCTGAGGTTTGAACAGAGAAGCTGAGTAGTAGATGAGTTAATTTTGGGGTCCAAATCCTGGCTCTGGTCTCACTGAATACATGGCTTTGGGTGAATCACATAACCCCTCCGAGCCTCCCGTTTCCTCATCCACAAGAGTGTAGCGAAAAATATGTTCTCCATGAAAAGCCTGGCAATCTAAAAACTTGTTTGGTGTTGACAGCCACTACATTTAAATGCCCCTCTATTTCCTTCAGCACCCAAGACTGAGAATGCCAGGAGCCTTTGGAGGAAGTTTTGGACAATTTATGAGTAAACTGTCTTCCTGGTAGAAAAATGGCAGAGAGAAGAGACCGGGAGCTGTTTGCATTATCTGTGCCATAGACGCTATAGGAATCTATATTGATACTGTAGGTTCTATAGGTTCAAGTTCTGCATTTTTTAAAATTCAAACTTAACTCCTATACCGCAACACTTAACAACCTTTTTAAAAGTGTACAGTTCTCTGGGATTTTCGTGTCTTTACAAGGTTGTACAACCATCACTACTAATCCCAGACCCATTAGATTTTTAATACAATCTTTATTATTAGTAAGGTAATTGGTCCTTATTTAAAAACAGACGTTTTTTAACCTTCCAAAAGCACAAACAACAGAAAGCCAATGTTCTGTGAAAATGAGTAGCGCGTGTCGGTGGTTGGCATCAGACCCTTCACTTGGTCCCTCCACAGTGCCCCTGATGGCACAGGTGCTAGGTGTGCGGCGAGATAGCAATCATCCAGCCTCAGCGCCACATGCCCATGATGGTGCAGAAACTTGCAGGGTTAGCGAAGGTGTAGTGCTCTGCTGTAGGAATGGCTCTTCCCCGATGGGGCTGGTGGTTGTCTCGAGCCACCCTGTGGGGAGCTCTCCTGATGGCAGCGTACCCGCCCTGTGGGCCCTCCACCTCCTCTGCATCCGAGCATCAGAAACTGGCCTGCTGGTCCCACCTTGTCAGGCCCGGTCCTGCTGCCTGATGGGACAAGGGGCAACACAGCTTGCGTCCCCTGCCCCAGTCTCTGACTCCTGCATGGAGCATGGCTGGCCCTGACCTCTGCTGCTACAACCAAGCCTTGGGCCTGCCTTTCCAGTTCTTGAGACCCATTCAGTGTGTAATTCCTCACTCTTCCCTGACCTGGAGCCTGTCTTGGACCCAGGACTTAGAAAACTGTGGAATTTCTATGGCACCGCGTGGTGGTCTCTCCAGCAAACATTCTAGACGCGTTCTGGTCACTAACAGAGCAGAACCCACAGACCATGTAATGCCATCATGCCTCAGCAGGGGAGGGGCCCTACCTCATGGCAGGGCTTTGGGGATAAGTGTCCCTGCCTCTCTCGGTTGTTGGCCCAAGGCAGAGTGCATGAAGCTACTAGCGCAGTGCTGGGCTCAGAGCAATCTCTCAACGCAGCGGATTTGTTCTTCCCCTTAAACGTTTGAAGGACTGAGAGGCTAGGCTAAGAAGTAATTCGATGCTGTGCATCTTGGCATGTGACATCTCTTAGTCCTTAAAAAACAAAAAGAACTCTTTTCCTCTTTTTAAACTTTTACATTTTGGGGGAGTGGTTACTTCCTTTTGATTTAGCCATAAACCTCTTTTTCTCTCTCTCTCTCTCTCTCCTTATTTCTTTCTTCCCTCATTCATTCCTGCATTTCTAGGAGAGTCTCCTGGGCGGCTGGTGGCTCACGACTAGAGACTTCCCTTTGCAGCTGGCTCTGGCTGTTATGGTTCTCATTGAACTCTCTGGGGCAATAGAGAGCCCTGTCTCCTGACCTTTTCTCTGTGATTAACTTCTCCTGCTACAGTGGTCTTAGCCATGGAGCCCTTCCTGATGTTTTCCAAGTATGTCTCCTTCCGGTAGACTGAGGAGGCACAAAAGGGCGGACCACTTCAAGCTTTGATGTTGACCTTTCCAGGTTTTCATCCAGACCTTATCTTTGTAGCTCATGTGTTCATTTAGGTTGGGTTCAGGGGCTCGGAGCTCTGGAAGGCATCTCCCCCAAGCCCCAAGGTTACCTCAGGAAGCCACAGGGCACTCACTGAGAAGAGCACTGCCCCCCCCACTCTTCAGCTGCAGGGATAGACATGTGTCGCATTAGCAAACCATCTCCAGCGCCTGACCCCGTGCACACCGTGCTGCCCCACAGTGTGGGAGCCCTATATGCTGGCTCCCAATGGCACACATGGAAGCTGGGCAGTCTGGGCCTCCTCTCCCAATCTAGAATTGCTCCCGTCCTCTCGTGGGTCCTCATCCCGGGCTATTGCTCATAAATCAGGGAGGGCTGGGTGGAAACCAGGCACAGAGTTAAACACCTTTTTCCCTAAGAAAACTGATTAACTCATGGCATTTGTACCCCTTCTGCTTTTCAAGCCATATTTTCTGCCTCTCACCAGCTGTGACCTTTGTCGAGTCACTTAACCTGTTTGAGCCATAGATGCCTCTGTAAATTATGGAGATTAGCCTTTCAAGACTGCTGCCACGATGCAGTGAGGTCACCTCAGGTCCGCCCGACAGCACCTTGTATGTTTCCTTTACCTCCGTTCACACACATACGCTAATACGCTCATTTCTTGTCTGCTGTTAGCTATAAGCTCCCGATAGTCAGAGATGCGAGCTGTTTTCTCTGTCCTCCATCCCCAGCCCAACACAATGCCCGACACACAGTAGTATTGGTTGGTTGCCTGGCCAGCAGAGGGAAGACACTGAGCGCATAATAAATGTAGCATAAGATGTTCATTTTCTCTCTCCCCTCCCCAGTTGCCTTCTTCAAATTCAAGCTCCTGAACAACTAGTTGATTTTTCTCTCTGGACGCCACGAAGCCTGTTTCAGTCCTGTTTCCCTCTTTGGGTGTCGGCAGCTGGAGTGCTCACAGCCGAATTTGTGGCCCTCACAGCAGGTGTGCCAAAAACCTCACAGCCCACAACTGGCTCACCAACTTCACCCTCGCTTGTGTTTCTTCCCTTTGCCCCTATTTCTTCTCCTGTTTTTGTTGCTCTATTAAATTGCTTTAAATCTCATTTAGAACAAAAAACGTCAGTTCATTTAAGCCAGTAAGGCAAACGGTTTTGTTCTATGAAGTATCCACTTGCTGTTTTCTTCTTCAGTTACAATTGTCCAACAACTTTTTCTTAAGTTAGCACAAGGGGTAAGAGAATATTAAGCGAGAGTAGCATAAGAGACGTGGAAGTCATAGGATTTGAGCTGGAATCACCATTAACTGTGACCATGGGCAGGTTTCTGGGAATCCTTTTTTTCATCTATAAAATGGGTGGTATAAACAGGATTATTTGGGGATTAAGCGAGATAAGGTGGCTCAAGCCTGCTGCACAGCCTTCGGAGTCAGGCGCACACCCGGGAAGGATCCTCGCCGCTGTCACTATTCTCCGGGCTCCGCACATGGTAGGCTCTGCGAACAGGAACCCCTTCGTTTCTCCTGGGACTGATCATCTAGAAGAACCGTGCAAATTAACGTGTACTTCATGCCAAATGGGCAGCCCACACAAAGGCCTCTACCAAGGGGGGGTGTTCGCCACCGCTGGGGTCGTGTGAGGAGCGGTGCTCTGTCCTGATGGGCAGCAGAGGTTCAGTAGGACTTGAGGCAGGAGGGGTTGGGGCTCAGAGACCAACTTGAAACAGGAGGGGTGGCAGGGAGCTGGGTGCTCAGATGTGATGAGACGGGGCCTGTGACTTGGTACGACCCTCAGAAAGCAGATTAGGGACGACCTGATCTCCTTTCCCCCCTCTTTCCACCGGCCACGCAAAGTCTGGGCTTCTGGGAGACAGTCTGCTCATTTTGTCTCAGCAGAACGGACTTGGCTTCTCATTGTTCTGCCATTGACGAGTCGTATGACCTGCATGACCTTCACTTCTTCATCTGTACAGTGCTGGTGGCAGCAGCACCTGCCTCACACTGTTGTCTCGAGGGTCCGCTGAGAGATTGCCTGTCGAGCTCCTAGCCCGGCACTGGCTCTCGGTGGGTGTGCTGGAGACGCTGGCTGCTGGGACCGACTCCCATGCTCACCGGCCCGGACACCGGCCTGCATGCCATCTATCAGGTCGCTCTCAGTGAGACCAGAACTGTGATGATGAGTGCCCTCTGACAAGATGCGCTGTGAGGTCTTGTTGGTGCTCCTTCTCCCACCTCTTGTCCCTAAACTGCTCTACCCAGGCCAAGCCGCCTCCTTTCAGAGCAGAATCTGAAAGTGTAGGATAAGCCGTGTTTATACTTTTGTTTCTTTTCCCAAAAAAAAAGAAAGAAAAGCTGAAAGGAAGAAGACTTCTTTCGGAGTTTCCTTTCGCTTAAAGGTAGTGAACTGAGGAAAGACTTATGGGCTCCCCTCTGCCGGTCGGGACCTGTGATTGAGGAGGTGTGTGCCTCTGAGAGGCGGAGCGGATACCGCAGCCCTAGTGCTGAACCGTAGTGCTGACTGTGCGTTTTTATGGGGAAAAGAAAAGCAACATGGTGGACCTTCCAAGTCCCTGGGCAGCTTTTAGCTAACTCCGTACTGAGGTCAAAGAGGTGTTGCTTACCTGGGGGTGGGGGCCCTCCCACCTCTCCGCAGGTCCTCCCCCGCCCCTCTCCCTTTGTCCTGGGAAGCCGTGTTTTATGAGTTGAGCAGCCAGTGTTCTTTTATTTCACCTGACTCTTTTCCAATTAGTAGCCACTCACCTCAGGGGAACATAATTAAGAGGGCTCTAGTTGTCTGGGGAAAGGAATTAAACAAATTGTGAACATGCAGTAATAATGAAGGGGCTTCAAGACCATTAATAAGTCTGCAGGAGCCACATTCATGCGGGGAATGAGCTCGTGCACAGAACTTACCTGTAAGAAAGTTCTCCACGTCGCAAGCCTGAGTTCGTAGGAGGATTGGGTTAGTAGCACCCTTGGTGTACCAACACGTCTTTTGGCTTAAGTACCAAGCGTGTGCTGTGGGACAGCCTGGGCGTAGCCATCCGACAGCCATGGGTTTGAATTACAGCTTTCCTGTTTACTAGCTGTGTGACCTTGGGCGAGTTACTTCACCTTTCTGAGCCTGTTTTCCAATTTGAAAATGTGGATAACAGCACTACCTTGGAGAATTGTCTTGAGAATTCTGTGTAAATAATGCATAAAAGCAGCTGGATTATAGTAGCTCAATAACTATTATAATGTTCCTTTTCACCTTAATAGAATTCAAATTAAACATACTTTTCAGGTAAAAGTCATTATATCGTCACTGCCTTGACACCAGCAACAGACCGTCTTTCCTTCTTAGGGAACAAGGAAGAAAGAATAGTTTCTACTCTTCTAGAACGTAACTGATGAAGTCGGGATAGTGTGATAATTCCCCCACAACAAAGGCCTGATAGAGCTATATTCAGAGAGGCACAGGGGCATCCCACAGTTGCTGTCGACCACAGGGCAGTTGTGAGACAATTGTCGTGGCCTGCCCGTGTATGAAATGGTCATAGCTGTTAATATGATCACCGCTTTAATTATGTGCACATTGGTTTCACACATGTTGTGTCTAATTGCCATTTAAAATGTCTCCAAAATCACACTCGGAATCGGCATTGAAATGTGGAGTCACTGTGAATGCTGAAAGGCCCCCAGAGCAGAGAAGCATGGCGTTCATTTGTTATTAGTTAAACAGATATTTGCATTGCTGTGTTCTTGAGAAGCAACAAACAAGTTCTTTGGGGGACCTAATAAAGGACGGTAGCTTCTAGATGAAGTTGGATTATGTCTTGTTATTGAGATACCCTTGGGAAAACATGCACACTGATGGCAGAATCACGAAATGATGCGGAGTGGTCGAACTCCAAACGTTGAAGGAGTATTTGAGGAACAGTTTAAACAAATGTATTTTGCTGTATTTTCTTTTTAAGATATCCTCAAGAGTGACAGGTTTTTAAATTTTGTCATTCTAAGTGGTGAGGAAGTAACAAATTATAGTTTACTTGTGGTCTTTGCATTCTCGGTGGTATATAAAACCAAGAGTAAAGGTTGCCTTCCGAAGAAAGTGTTAAGCAACCTACTGAACTCAGTGAGTAGAAGGGTAGTGACAAGAGTGCTTGGTGTCAGCAGCCCACGAGCCAGAGGATGCCTGTCCAGCTCCTCACACTCATCATGGAGCCTCGGCTGTCCTCACCAGGGCTTGGCCAGGTGTCCCTCAGAACCAGGGCAGAATAAGAAATCATTCTTGGGGTGCGAAGAGAATGGGTCCAGTGGGACCAGCCGTGTTAGGGCCTCAGAGAGAACCCACGTGGACGTGAGAAGTTACTGAGCCCGCCACGTGCTGCTCCTATCACACGCACTTCATGGGTTACCTCGAACCCTTACAACAGTCCTGGAAGGTTTCTGGTGGGACCCGTCCCACCCTTTTAGAAAGCACCTTGCCAAAAAAAAAAAAATAAAAGATGTAAAACAAAAAGCAAACAAACAAAAAACAGTAAGAAAAGAAAACAACAACAACAAAAAAAACAGCCCTTCCTCTTGATTTAGTAATTCCATGATTGGAAATTCATGCCCATGAAGTTGTCTGTTTTCATTACTGCGTGACTTACAGTGAATAGTTGGAAGTGACTTAATGTCTAACTCCAGAAATAGGGTGCAGTAAATTAAGGCACATCCATATGTGGTGGAATATTACACAGTCTTTAATTACAAAGATTGTAGTCTAACACGGGAGACGTTAACATGGCCAGTGAGAAAACAATAAAATATGTATGCACCCTATAATTTCAAAGATATAAATGTATTTGTTAATGTGGGCCGATATCGGGTAAAAAAAATGTGAAAGTAAAAGCATTAAGGTGATGTGATCCTCCCCCAAATTTCTCTTTACAATAAAAAGCCGAGGAAAAGAGGTTTCCAGAGAAAACGAGTCAGTAGCTACAGTAACTCTTGAGGTTTACTGAGAACAGAAATTTTCAGAACGCACCTAGAATTACCCAGTTACATATTTGCTACATTGAGATGTTAAGGAGACTCTGGGTTTCCTTTTTTCTCCCATTTTCCTCTCCCTACTTGGAATTTGTAATTAGTATCTTTGCAGAGCAAAAATGCAAGTCAATTCAGGGAAGTATTTGAGGCTTTGTAAGCAGATGATGACAGTGTAAAAGGTATTTGTCTAAATTCGCATTTATACAGAACATGGAGCTGCTGTGATTTCAGAGTAAATGTGCTTTCAATATTTTCTAAATACAGAGCTGTTGCAGCCCTAACAATACTTGGCTAGGAAATTGCACTTCTATGATAGGCCATAATTACTCTTTGGGAAATTATTGGGCTTAAAAAAATGCCTACCTAATGATAGCTGAAGAGTGGGTCCCACTTTGTCCCATTTTGCATCTGTAGTCACTTCTACAAGACTCCTTTCCCTCTCTTTCAGAGTATCATTGATTTTTATTGCAGGACAAAAGGGCATGGCATTAAAACCTACATATTTAAAATTCTAGAAAACATTTCTTTTTCAGGTAAGAGTCTTCAGTTATACAGAGACTTTTGCAGGATTTATTTTCACCTTTTTCTCGAAGTTGTTTGGTCTTTTTCCGTACATTAACTCATTTGCTGGAATTTCAGTTCTAAAATTCTAATGAAAACTCAGCATCCTTTGTCATCTGCATGATTAAATGTAGGAGCTGGAAAAGTGTATGAGATTTGGTTAAATATTATGGATTGGAGTTTTTCTCCCTTCTATGTGTTAGGCTGTGCTTCTGGACAAATTAATAAGTGGCCATTTTTCTGGAATTCTGCACTCTTCCTGCTTCCTTTCATTACATTAGGCAAGGTTCCACTAGATGAGACATTTGCAGTCTTAAGACTTCCTGCCAGGGTTCAGACTTTGTATTTTTGACATTGAAGCTGTCGTGTTCCTGAAGCTACTTAATTAGAAACACATTCATTTCAGTGTACACTGGAAAAAGCTTGGACAGCAGAGCCCGGCACACTGGGAAGTTTGAGCATTTGTGTAGCTGGCGGCTAAACTAATGGTTTACAGTTTAAGTGAAAAAAATATCATAGGGCATTTCCTTGCCCCTAGAAGCGAAGAGAAGCTGAATGTGCACAGCAGATACCTTTTTTAAAAAGGAGAGAGGAAGAAGAAGAAAGCAAAGAAAAGACAACTCCACTTTCACTGCAGTTGTGTATATAATTCTTTCTTTGGCTATTATCAAATACAAAAGTCTTCTAGAAGAATAGTTCCCAAACTGTGCTGCTAATATTCAAGTCTGTTTTACAGGCTCCCAAGATATATTACTGCTGAGATCTGTAGTAAGGAGGACATTTTATATTCTGGGGAAGGATTTTTGCTTGAAGAATTTTATTTGTTGAATGGTGATGAGGGAATTGTGCCCTCTCTTATTTTTAAATGAGCAATTTTAAAATGTACATCTGATGTTTAAAAACCTTCATTCGCTATCCATTGCTTTCAGGATGAAGCCTAAACTCCTTAGTATTCAAGTGAAAGCACACCTCTGCGTTCTCACTTCCTACCTCTCTGATTTCCCCCACCCTGTTCCCAAGAAAAGCCATCCTTGTAGATCTACTTGCTGTCTCCTGGCCGCCCCAGAGGAAGGGCGCCTGGTCACCTTGATCAGAGCCGGACGTCTTTGCTGGAGGTTTACAAAATACTCTTGCACCTTTCCTAGAATGTGTTATGTACTATTGGACAGACCTGGGGAAAAGGTGCCCACTCGCTCTCCTCCTCCTCCTCTTTGACCTCCCTCCCCTACCGGCCCTAGGAAACATAGTTGTGGGAGGTGGACTCAGGGATTTTAGGTTCAGTGTTATGAACTCAGTGTGGCCCAGAAGAAGAAACTTCAGAGTCCTCTCAGGTTTGCTGCTTCCTTTGTTCTGTGGCATTAGAGAAGGGATTTAAGCTCTCTGGGGCCATTCTGGTCCTCTGTAAAACGGGGATGACACCTACCTTGTACCATTGTGTGGATTAGAAAAGATGAATGTGAAGTTCCTCATGTAATGCTTAGCCCATTTATTGGTAAGTAGCATCATAAATGGTAATGTGTATGAGTGCGCGCGCGCGCGCGCACACACACACACACACACTCTCTCTCTCTCTCTCTCTCCCTCTCTCTCTTCTGAAACCAAAGGAAATCAGTCCATAATGCCCAGATATTAAGAGCTTTGGAGTTGGGTTCTCTACTCCTGCTCAGTCATTCACTTACGGAGGAACCACTGCCCTCCCTGTGAATGAAGCAGTTGAGAGGGGCTTTGTGATTTGTGGTGTCATTGGATGGCTTGTGTGCATTTGGTGGAGGAAGGCTTGCTCGAGGTTCCCCATGTACTTAGGCCCGTCAGAATGGACAGTGAGATCACGTCTCTGGATGGCAGAAGGAAATAGCAAATTAAAAAAAGTCATTCTTCACTGAAACACATTTATGCCTTCCATTCAACCTTGTTCACTGCCTTTTTTGTTGTACTTGTGGCGATAATAGTTTCCATTTGTGCCAGGAACCATACTAATCTCTTGACATGCAGTCTCTCTCGTTGTGATTACGAGCTGCCCATCTGATTCCAATATCCCATTTTAAAGATAAGGCAACTGAGGCCGTGTCGTCACGGAGCTGCCACTGAGGGATTAACGCCAAGGTCGGTGCTCTTCCCACCACGCGTGCTGCTGCTTCTCATGCTGCCCACATTTTGAAATTCTTCGGAAGTTTCTAGGCTTGGGAACAAAATGTCACATTAGGATTTTTGTTGTGAAAGGAAATGTAACTGTGCATACGTTTATTAAAACAGTTTTTCTCCAAATAGTGAACCATCTGTAATTTTCTGTCGGAAGCAACAGACATTAAAGCAGCTGTGTGTCTCTGTTTCTCTTCACAGTGCTCCCATGCCCTACCTCATAGGAATCCATTTAAGTTTAATGGAGGTAAGTTGGCGCCTTTCCTCCCCAGACCTCTCTACTTGCGGCTTTGTTTCGCTCTGTGGCCGTGGAAGAGACACAGTCTCTGGATTCACAGCTCTGCACGCGGGCGCATGTCCGAGCGACGCATCATGCGCAGCCCCCTCCCAGGTGCGCAGAGCTGAGCAGTCCTCCGAGACCCTTTCCACTGGGCTCTGGTTTCCAGTGTTTTTCCACTTTGCTTGGAGATTGTCAATTTTCATGGGTGAGGGAGCGAGGTTCAAAGAGGCAGGAGGAAGGGGTTCTTCAAGGGTTCGAACGAGGGAAGGGAAGTTGCTTGCTCTTCAAAATGATGTTTATTCTAAATCACTAGAACAGTATTACGTTTTTCGTTGTAGAGAATGTGGTATAAGGAAATATAAAGAAGAAAGTTAAAATTATCCACAATACCATTATTTCCAGATTCAACTACTGTTAGCATTTCACTGTTCTTCCTCCTAGTCTGTATTCTGTGAATATATATTTTGTATGAATATGCATAACTGATGTGTGTGTATACATACATAATATATATATAATTTTATGTCTATTTCACTTGACATTATGGCATGGGGATTTCTACATGTTTTTAATCTACTCTCAGTAATAATAATTTTTAATTTGTGGCCTGTTGGTCCACTGTTTGGATATACCACAACTTAACCATTTTCCCATTATTGTTGGACACTTAGGTTGTTTATCATTTTTCACTGTTATAAATAGCCTTTCAGTGAACATCTTTATGCATAAGGCTTTATCTGCATTTTGACTTATTTCCTTAGCACAGAACCCCCAAAGTAGAAATGCTTGGTCAAAGCTATGAATCTGGTGCCAGATTGCTTTCTGCATGGCTGTACCAATTAGATAGCAGTTCTTTTAAAGGACTTTTCTGTGCTTTTGTAAGTGCCATTGGTTCGTAGACATGAACCTTAAGCTTTTCCCTCCTCAAGAGAGAGCTTAAATTTGTACTAGAGCAAAATGGGGTGGGAGGTGGGGGGCTTGCCTGTTTTGCACAGGAGATACGCTCTCAGAGGGAAAATCTAGAGCCATGTCCGTCTGTGATGATGCTTTGCATGTCTTAAAGGAAGTGCTACTTCTCTTCTTCTGTTCCCTTCATTTCACGTCGACGAGGACCACCTGCTTCTTCACTAACTGTTGCACGCTGTGCTATTGTGCTTACGAAAATGAAACAAGTTGGTTATCGAAAAACCTGTTTGTTTGACATTGAGAATCTTGATCAAAATAGACCACAGAAATCTGCTCAAATTTCTAATTTGACAGGACGGCCATGTGGCTCCTACATTCTGTTAACAGTTCCTCCTTGTCATCACCCAGCCCCGAGCACATACAGTACACAGTTTATGGACTATCTTGGATGGTGTATTTAGATCAGATTGAAGAGATTTCTTCTGTGTTTTACCTTTGTTTGTCAAGTTTAGGGGTGTATTCAAAGCTCCTGTGTGAAAAATTAAAAGCGAATCCTTTCTCACCGACCTTTCGTGCCAGTTGTTGCAGAGTTTGAAGCACGAATCTAAAGACCATTTGGTCTGTCAGAGTCCACAGCTCTTTCCCGCCCCTCCTCCTGCCTTCCAGACTGTTCCAGCACAGGCTTTTTCAGACTCCTTTTCATGTGCCTTTACCTTCAGCATTGTCCACGTTTCTAGTCTTAGCTCGCTTTTCTTCTCCACATGCCCTCTAGTCCTCTCGCGTGAGGCTTTTTGCTTCAGCTACCAAGGTAATGTCAGTGACTCTCGGCTGTGATTCTAACGCTGGCGTCCCTTTCTGTGAACTTCAGATGCAAAGTTTCAAGTGCCAGTTGACTATCACCTAATGTACTGCAGATGGCTCGGACTCAGACTTCCCCAAACAATGCGTTAGCCACACGCACGCACGCACACCACCTTCCGGTGCTCCGGGTCCCAGCGAGGGTACCACCGCCTGCAAAGGCACCAGAGCCGGACCCGCGGAGCACGGTGGAGTGCTCCTCTTCGTCATTCTTTCTCACGAAGTAGTCACCACAGTTCTCACCCGGCTCTCACCCTGTTCCTTCCTCACTGCCTTCGCTGAGCTTTTTCTTTGCTCTGTTGGATTCTTATGAAGCCTTACTCATTCATTTGATAAGCAAAATGAAGGCCTCTATGTTCCAGACATTGGCTAGGCTGTGGAGGGATGAAGATGGAGATGAAACTCGGGGCATAGTCCCGACATTTGGTGGAGTGCCTTCTGCCTAGTCCCTGTACCTCTGTGGCCTGCCTCTCTCTGCCCTCTCCATGTTCTGCCCCGCCTCCGCCGCTGTCACGCCTTGTGTCCTCTCACTGTCCCTTGCTAGCCAGTGCTCTCAGTGATCCCTAAACACACACCCCCATGGCTAAGCTTGCTCTTCCCAAAAGCCCCCTGGTTGTCATCTTTCACTTCCTGTACCTCTTGCTCTGGATGATAGCTGTCTGCTTCTCTGTCCTCTCTGTCATCCCTAGGAATAGGGGCTCCGTGAGAACAAAGACTGTGCTTCATTCCTGTGGGGTCCTGGGCACATTAGCAGGACACCGAGCAGGTGCTTTCTGAAGAGAAGGATTGAGTGCATGCTTAGAAAACTGGAATTCGAAACACATTTAGAGCCTCCAATAGGCATCACTGTTTCCAGGGAACCCAGCACTATAATTTTACTTAGAGATGGGGTACATTTTTTACTTTTTATATGATTATAAGGAATTTTTGAAAAGGCCTTTGGTATTAAACATGCATTGCAAAATATACAAAAATTTGAAGCTAAAATTTGCGACAGTTTTGCATTTAGGTGAATGGGTGCAAGTCTACTCTCCTCAGCCTTTGAAGGGTTTTAAGTGAGAAGGTTCAGGAAGCGCCAGGCAAGATAACTCTTAAGCGTGTTTGAAATTGGGGAGGGGTTTGCCATGCTGCACTGCGTGTGGTCAGCACTGAAAGAAAAACAGAAATAGTCATTGCCACGTTCTAAGCCGCTTTCCAGACAAAGTCATGTTTCCTGGGTGTGTTGGGCAGCCGCACAAACGACCCAGTCATGGAATTGAGTCTATCTCCTCGTGTGGATTTCAGCTCAGATTCCAAGTGCTCTAGTCATTCCTTTTGATTGGGTTTATCTGGTTCTATTATACCCTTCACGGGAGAGAAATGCTTTCCTGAGATTTATTCCAGGAACTATGGGCTGTAATGCTCGGGGAGGAGCTCGTACCTGGGGCCAAAGGAAAGCTCTTTAAGGAAGGAGCTCGGGAAGGCCCATCTCCTCTCTCACACTAGTTTTCTTACTGGCAATTCAGCAAAAGGCTTATTTTTGACTGTCTTGTTATTTTTTCTTGAAAGCTATAGGCACCTTATTATGCCTTTGCATATGTGCCAGAATTTTTTAAACTTCAAATGAATGTGGCAGATGTTCATAAAAGTTTAGAAAAAGCTACCATAGGAAGACTTTTTAACCATTTTTATGACACTCAAATTTGTTGCACAAAAGGAAATATAAATTATAACCTAGTGTTCTCATCTGAAAAAAGGTTATTTTGGGGAAAGACCTCATTCTGGTCTTCGTGCTCTACCAGGGTGCCCTTGCTATGTGTTAAATGGTAACCTCGTCCCCTTAAAGAGTCTGCGTTCCTTCTAAAGTGACAAGTTTATAGTTGATCCTGATTCTTACCCCTCCTTCTGCCTTTTTATATTCTTTCTCTCACTTAAGCAAACATTAATTTGAGGCTAGTGGTAAGTTAGCAGGATAGCCAAGGCTATTGGCATAGACCTAGTTTCTTCTTGGAGAGAATGATCTTGTTAGCTGGCAGCTAGGAAGTACCGAAACGTGGCCAGATTACACAGTGGCTGTTCCCTTTCATTCTCTCACCCTCGGTTCAGTTCAGGAGACGTTTCTGCTGCCCCTGTTCTGTGCGTGGCTGGTAGCCGGTGCCAGGTCACATCTGGTCGATGGTGCTTCTCCTATTTGACAAATGAAGACCTTCCTTTCCAAGCCTCGCAGACAATGCTTTGTGTCCAGGCCTCAGAGCAACATGAGGGATGGATGTAGGATATCATGTATGTATCATTGCTGGTGGCAGAATGCTCAGGAAGGAGGTAGCAAAGGCGATAAGGCTGGCACAGTTCCAGACGGCGGCTCGGGTTAGCTTGTAGGTGCTGCTCCACCTAGACATAGAGGCAGTGAGATGTAGTGGCTAGAAGGGGGGCTCGGGATACTGGCTCCCCTCCTGCCTGCTTATGCGATCTTGGGAACGGTGATTGACCTCTTAACCTCTATTGTCTTAAGTATCAAGTGAGGGCAGTGGCCATATCTCCCTGAGAGGACTGTTGGGGGTTCCGGTGAGCTGACGCTTATTGGGTGCCTCGCACAGTGCCTGGTACAGAGTTCAACAGAGATCAACGGCCGTTGCTGTTTTTATTTCCTCGATGGCCTTGTAAGTCATTTACATTGTTAAGTTGATGGCTTTGAATTCTGTTTCAGAGACCTTTAGGTTACCAGGCTCATTGTCCTCATCACCTGGGGAAGGAGAGGGTCAACAAGACTGGTTTGTGCTCACCCTGCTGTGTCCTGGTTTGCAGTGCTAGAGGGACTGTGTCAGGAGCGGGAGCAGCACTTTTGTAGAATGTGAAGGCACTGTCCGTCCCCTGCCGGACCACTCCCCTGCTGTAGGAGTTTCAGGCATGATACTTTGTCTCTCTGTGTCTTACTTTCTTCATCTGTAATAGTCGTTAGTATCCATCTTTCAGGATTGTGGTAAGGATTAAAGAAGGGAGTCCTGTACATGCCCAGCACATCCCAGGGCCTGGCCTGTGGTTCAAGCATACAGTCTGTATCCCCTTCTATAGGAATGTTTCGAGAGCCTTCTGTGTACGCAGGCACTGCATCATGCGAAGAGTTCTGTATGAAGTGGTGAATGTCACATCCCTGCCTTCACAGAGTTTTGTCTGGGGCAGATGCAGACAAGTGGAAAGTAATTGCAGTGAATCTGGGATGCCATGGGTCTGGTGGGGCAGACACCACATCTAGCCTTGAGGGCTGTGCTTCCGAGAGGAAGGGACTACCTGAACGGAAACCGGGAACGACATCGACAAAGACTTAAAATGAACACCATGGAATTTTCCAGAAAGTATGAGTAGTTCAGTATCTGACAGGAACACAGAGCTGAAGGGAGAGAGGAGAGCTGAGGTAGGCAGGCAAGGGCCGGCCATCCAGGGCCTTGTAAGCCTTGTTAAAGAGTCTGAACTTTATAGGGCAATGGAGAGCCATTGAAGTGTGTAAATAGAGGAGGGACATGGTCAGGCCTTCTCCTTCTGGGCCATTAGAAACACAGTCCTTCCATATAAAATGCTTGGAAACTGCTTAACCATGTTAATAAAGTAAATTGATATTTATAAAGATCAAGGTAATTCTTAAGTAAATTACACACCACGACCATATATATAAAATTCAGATGTGTTAGCGTCCCAAACTCAAGCTTCCGAATGGCTCCCTTGCTACCACGCCGTGGCAGAGGTGTTTGTGGTGATGACTTTCTTCAGGTTTTTAAGCACCACTTTTACTAGATTTTGTCTTTTCCTCCCTGTTTCCAAGTACTTTTTATGAATTAGATATTCTTTCTACAGCCCAATTTGAGGATATAAATTTAGATTGTATACTAAGTGATAGTTCAGGCGGTGAGAACGGGGGGAGTGAGACCCAGAAATCAGACTTACAGGCCCCTAGCCACCCTTCCCAGCATTGCACTGTCAAGAGACGTGATAGGTACATGAGGGCATGAGGCCAAGGTCACAGCATTCCTTTCTCTTTCTCACCATGCTTTACCTGGGGAGGCTTGGCAGGAGCTCCTAGGAGCCTGATGAACCCGGTGCTTGGCCCAGCACTGGGCCGGCACATCCAGGGACCAAGTTAGTGGTCTGTGGGAGCCAGAGGCAGCAATTTGTGTCTGCAGTGGGGCTCCGGGTGTAACTAGCAGGATTTCATACACAAAAATCACAGGATTTACTTATTTACAGAAAAGAAAAATAACCTTTCTTTTTTCCTACACATCTCAAAGAACCCAAATTTCTGTCAAATGAGTTGGCACAATTTTGACTCGTTTTTTCTTTTCATTTTTCCCTGGGCATAGAAAGTCTTTAATCTTTTGTTCGCTTTTTTTTTTAAACATATAAATTTATTTTTACACCGTTTCACAGTGAGTGGAGAAGTGTGTTTCCTGTTTACCATTGTGCCATTTTGCTTCTTCGCAGGACTCCACAGGTAGATGGTAATAAGATGTAGTTCACACTTGTTGATGCTGAGATTGATACAAAACTCGGAGCCATAATTATATTCAGATGTAAGTGGCGGCTTGTATATGTATCCTCACAGGAATTGAGAAATTCCACGTGAGACCTATTTGTTAGTGCTCTGTAATCCTGTTCTTGCTTTATAAGAAGGTGATACTTGCATGAAAAGCTCCACCTGGTCGTTTTAGTCACAGGCTCACAGGTGGAGCTTTAGCAAGAAGGGGAGAGGGTTGGGACATCTTCTGAATCCTTGCTCAGGCCCAGATGCTGTGCCAGGTACTTTACCTGTTTTGACCTTCAAGCGTTCCTCCAAAGCTCCCTGCCAGGCGGGGGGTGTCCGTAGTTGCCAGGGGAGAAGCTGAGGCTCAGGGGAGGTAATTTCTGTCGAGTCCCTTCACTGTGGTGGGTTTGTGAGGACCCAGAGCCTCTGCTCTGTGCACCGTCTCAGCAGGCTGTGTGGATCCTGCCTCGCCCTGTCCCCGTGCTGGGCAGAAGCCCAGCTTTGCCCGAGCACTTCCTGCTCAGGGCGGCCCCCATCCCACGCACCGGGCGTTGTGGTGAGGGGCTCGGGGAGACGCGTCTGGCCGCCTCACGTGCCTCCAGAGAAGCGGTCTGAGTGCACCTGTATCTGGGGCTGCGTGACTTAGCCTCGCCACGACTTCATTCTCTCCTCAGCAAAATTAAGATATATCACCTAGCTCAGGGGGTTGTGAGATTTTAGTGATACAGTGGATGTGAAGAGCTTTTTAAAAACACTCTCCCGAACATTATTCTTTGCAGTAAGGAGTGAAGTTCAGCACACTTGCTGGCACTTGCTTTATCATATAAAGAAGAAAGTAGTTGGACGGTGGCTTGGTTTCGCGGGGATTTCCTTAGCATACTATTTGTCACCGTGCAGAACACGGCACGTGAATCCCTGTCACAAGCACGACATTCAGGGACAGTTCAGCGGCTCTGTTCAGCTTAGGGCCGATCGGGCTCCTGCCTTCCGCCTGTTGGGATTCCCCTAGAAGCGCTCTCCTCTTCGCATGGCATCTACTTTTAAAATGAGTGTGATTCTTAAATGTCACTTGCCCTAATGTCGGAATTAGTTAATATAAAACAATTTAAAGCTCTAGTAGTAATTTATGTAATCAAAGGGAGCAAGTACTTCTGGCTGATTTAAGTATCTCTTGCAGTCAGTACGTTTTCAGTCTAATTTGTTGTGACTGAAATGTTCTCTTGTGAGATGAGATAAGCCTGTTATAGATTAGCAAAACTGAGTAATTTATGAGGGAGAATCCCAGTAGGAAATGTGAAACCATCATTGATGCTCTTGTTTGCCAATTTTCCCATCATCACTTAGCCAGTCATTATATGTAAGTTCCACTTAGCAATGTGAAAACTGACTTCAAAGAAAATTTAGTTTATAAACTGTTACTAAGAGAAGCTTGAACTAATCAAAATCCTGTCAGATTAAGAAAAGGAGCAGCATGCAGGGAGGCTGTGTAGCAGAGTGGAAAGGACTCTTGGGCTCTAGAGTTAGGTGGCCCTGGATTCAAATTCTAGCCCTAGTTAATGCCTAAAGTCTTTAAATAAGCTTTAAATGACTTTAAACAAGCTCCTTTGTTGAACCAAGAGGTCAGTTTTGAGGGAGCGGGTGTTTCTGCTGCATCGCATAGTTAGACTACTCTCTACACAGGATTATTGTGTTGTCTTTTTTTTTTTAATTTTATTTATTTGACAGAGAGAGAGAGATCACAAATAGGCAGGTAGAGAGAGAGAGGGGGGAAGCAGGCTCCCCGCTGAGCAGAGAGCCCGATTCTGGTCTTGATCCCAGGACCCTGAGATCATGACCCGAGTGGAAGGCAGAGGCTTAACCCACTGAGCCACCCAGGTGCCCCGTGTTGTCTTCTTAAGAGATGCCTATTCAAGGGGTGCCTAGGTGGCTCAGTCAGTTAAGCATCGGACTCTTAATTTCGGTTTCATAATCTCGGGGTCCTGGGATCGAGCTCTGCGCTCAGCGGGGAGTCTGAGGACTCTCTCCCCCTCTGCCCCTCCCTGCCCCCTGCTCGCATGCTCCCACTCTCTCTCTAAAATAAATAAATGAATCTGTTTTAAAAAGAGAGATGCCTGTTGGAAATACTTAATGATATCAACCATTGAATGAGGGCCTCCCAGCATACACGGCCCTTGAGTCATACCATTTCTAATGGTCACCCTGTGAGGGGAGTGTAGACTTTGCAGAGAGGATATTATGGTTTCTCTCTGAGCCTCAGACACCTCGCTTTTACACGGGTAGATTTCCCACTTCATAGGAGCTTTTAATGAGGAGTAAATGAGGAAATTGGTACCTGACACATGGTAGGCGCCAAATAAATGGAAACGACTATACGTATATCAATATTATATAGTTAAAAGGTGTCTACCTAAGATTGACTTTCCCCTCTTTCTCAGCCTCCTTTTGTATTTTTTAGTGGGTGGCTTTTTATAAATTGACATTAACTCAGAGGCACTTTTAACTGAGCACAGCTACATGGGTCTGGTGACTTCTTTTCATAAAGTCCTTGCAAGTGATGAGGGGCGGGGCCACTGTGGGAGCTCAGAGAGAGACCAGCCGCGTGATGATTGAAGAGCTGTACCCTTGGCCCAGGCGGATCCCACTTGGAATCCGGGCACATGTGGTTCTGTTTAACACGGGGCTCCGCAGACTCATGGTCCAGGTTTGTGACCATCAGGCATTTGTTGTTGATACGTGAGGTCACCACAGTAGGGGTGTTTGTCAACCAAATTAAACTTCCTCTTAATGACCTAAAATAATTGATTTGGAAGGCCTTTAAATGGGCCACGGCAGTGTGTAAGCAGGCTAAAATCTGGTATTTTCTGCACAGATTATTGCGTGTTATTGCTTTGCTTCTTGGGGGAAGATATGGATGGACCATGGGCTTTCGGGGCAGGTGGTGAGCCAAAGTTTGAATCCAGCTCCACCATTTGTCTGCATGGGATGTGGGCGAGTCCCTGAACTGTGCACGTGTGCCTTACCATCTGCGAAATGGGGCACCTGCCTTAACGCGATGACAGAGAGAATGTGACTATTCCACACACATTAGTTCGCCCTCACTCAATGGTAGAGATTATTGTTAATAAAGGGTTTCCACTGGGCATCTCTGAAGAAGACAACTTAGTAATAATTTCGTACAAAGTGGTCAAACTCCACTGTAGTAACCGTACCTTTTTTTTCCCCCTGCTAAACTGATTTCTCCATAAACTGCTTTCTGTACTAAACTTAAACACCCATAGAGAAAAGTGTGACTAAAATTGGAGTCTGTAAACCTCTCTTTACATATTGTTTGACGCTCAGCTGATTTCAAAATGAATTTAAAGTTGAGTACTTAAGATCTATGCCACGTAGGCTACAAAAGGAGCGAGTGTTTTCTTTGCCTTTGGATTCAGACCTTAATGACCTGAGCTCTGGCCTTTGCAGGTAGAGTGGGGCCACCATACCATGTTTGTTAGAAATAAAGGCAGTGGCTCAGGGCTTTCCCTGAGTTTGATCAACAGTGGCACTAAAGTTTGCTTTTGTGTTTGGAAGTTATCAGTATCCCACAGAGTAGTTTATGTGTCCTACCTAAAATCGTTCCCTCCATAAACCCAAATATCTGACAAAAACTAAGAGCTGCAGGCTGGGGCTGCCTAGGGTTCTGGATATGTCTTTAACCAAATATAATATCTGCTAAACCCTGGGATCAATTGTTTTGAATGATTTACTGGTAATAAATTTATATCGTGCCTGTGCAGCATTTTATTGCAAATATTTTGTACTGACCGAATGGGTTAAATTATGAAGCTTGATAAGTACATATGCACATTACCCATCCCTAGCTTTAAAAGAAAAAAAAAAAGGAAGAAAAAGATAGCTATGAGTTTGGAAGTCATCCCAATTTTTAAAAATAAGAGAATTTGGACATTTTGGCATATGGGGCTTTTTAAATGAAATTTCATGGAACTGAAAACAGTCAATTTTAGGTTTCCAAAAATTGTTTTGATTTTCATTGGTATAAATTTGCTGCACATGGTTTTAGGGAAGTTCTGAGAGATGCATTTGGGACTTCGGGGTTGATTTTTTTTTTTCTGAGATTTGTGATTTATTTTTAAAAGGTGATTTTTTTTTTCCCCAACTCAAAGTATAAATTGGAGGAGACAGAGTTCCATTTCTAGGATGGCTTTTTTGTAATGACATCGTTAAGCATTGCCAAACAACTGGACTTGGGGCTGAATTATTGAACATCATTTCGGCACCATTTGGACACCGCACGGCAGACTCCTCTTCCCCCATCTTGGAGTTAGACTCTCGAGGCCAAGTGATTTGGGCCATTCCATTAGCAGCAGCTGCTGGTGATAAGCACCGTGAGAGTCACCTGTGTAGGGTCAGGCTTATTGCACATCAAGGTTCAGCAGTGTCGGAAGAGAGGGAAGATGCCCAGGAGGGGGCTCCAGGCCACCTGCTGTGTGAGGATCAAAGGGTTGAAAGGTCAGAGGGCGCAGCTCCCTTAACCATATCTGTCTGTGCAATAGCTATTTCAGATTGTAAATCTTGGCGATTTCATTAAGTCCTCCTGGCTGCTACTGGGGCATTGAAATAATAAAATTTTATATCTGTTGCCTTTCCTGCCTCTGGCAGCCAAGCTGATAGATTCTCTGCAAAATGGGGCGTCTTTATGAAAACCTTTCCTGGAATGATCAGAGCAGCCCTAACGAAGCTTCAAGTTGGGAAGTTGGGGTTCGCAACACCTCATCCTCTGGAATAGCTTTAAAAAAAAACACGCACACAAACCATTTAGCAGCCTTTGTGATTTATGTAACACCTCTTTTCTGAAAAGCAGGTCACCAAAATATTACATATTGCTAAATGCTTAATCTTATGCATAGGAGGAAAAGTGTGCTTTCTCAGTGCTGCTGCTTTATTAAGTAGCCCGTCCTGATGACACCGGGGCCCATCCTCTTGGGCCACCCCCAGCCACTGTACAAATATTTCTTCCCACTCGGCAGACCTTTTGGGTGTTTTTAGAGACGTGTCTCCTGAATATGATTTTCCAAACACTTTTCCTAGATCTTAAAGTTGTTATGGACCTTTAGGGCTCCCTGGCTCTTGGGCAAGACAAATCACAGTAATGGCTGCCCCTTTACTGCCCATATGTTCAAGACCCCCTGTAGTTTGTTTGAAAAGTTAAGAGATTTTCACGGTGAAGGTGCCATTTCTGAAATTTAAAGTGTTCCTTTTCACCGGGAGATAAGTTCACTCTGATTAAGTCCGTAATTCTCACTAAGCCATGTTTATGGGGGCAATAAACAATGTTTCAGCGTGCTTGTTAAATTGGGTTTCCAACCTCTCCACTCTTTAAAAATTGACATTTCAAATAAAAGGCAGGTGGAGATGGGAGTCGGGGTTCTCTGTGCCTAGTGATGAATGAATGATGGCAAGTTGGCAGTTGTGAGGGAGGAATAAGGCCCTATTTTATGGAGGGTGACCCCAAACCATTTCGGGACTAGGGAATCGACATCCCCTTCTACCCCCAGTGAAACTCTTAAAATCAAGTTTCACCGTTTCAAATTGGATGGATACTGTTTCTGAAATCCTGCCAGCCGCAGTACACACATTACTTAGTTTTCACAGCAAGCCTGTGCTCCGGTAGTGGAGGCCCTATTTCACAGATGACGAAAGCTGGGCACAGGGAGGTTAAGTAACTTGTCCAACGTCACATAGCTAATAGTTACAGGAGCAGAATTCAAACCGAGTTGTTTCATTGCGTGAAGTGTTGTAGTGTATACAAAAGAAAAATACGGTGCTGGTCCGGGTTTAGGGTCTGTTTGCTGTTCTGTGTCTAGCCACTGATAAGTCTATCCAGAGGTTACAAAATAAATCTGACCTAGTCACTGTCCTTGATATTCACTAAACTGGGAAAGTAGAGGGGCTACGCAGACGGGAGCGGGGAGATCGCCAGGCTTTGGGCTTGGGCAGTCCCGAGCTCAGGTCCTGGCTCTGTTATTACACGGGGATCTGGCGCGAGTGCTTCTGTCTTCTCTTCTGTAAAATGGGGTTAATAGTGCCTGTTCCGTGAGGTTGCTTTGAGGATCGGATGAAATAATGCATTTTAAAATAATAGTATTTAAAAACCCTGCGGTACTTTATAGAAGACAATAGTGTTATTGCAGTTTCTGTGAAGTTCTAGTAAGGTTAGAACGGTTATTTTAAAGGAAAAGTGACAGAGACGTGAAACAGTTGGAAACATCACTAAACGAGTTTTTTTGTTGTTGTTTTTTTGCGGGCCCAGTCATTGTGCTTGGCGCTTAGGACTTCCAGAAGGCAACTCGCTGTGGGGCAGGAGTAATCAGGAAGGTTTTATAGAAGAGCGTGGCCTTGTGGGATGGAGGTAATCATGGTGGCCTAGGTCTGGGCCATCTTCACATCTCACCAAGTGCTCCACCGCTCTCTCTCTCCCTTGTGCTTCACCACAGACCTTCCTCATCTTCTTGTTTGTCACACATGAGGAAGCTGAGTGTCCAGCATGCGGAGCGTGCTTCATTTTGAGGCAAAACACCACCACCACAAGGGCGGACTTGGGGAGGGAGCTGCCAGGAGAGCTGGCAGAACCAGGCTCTCGTTGAGGCCGTGTAGTTGGCCGCGTAGCTCGCCCTCTAGGAAACACAGGCCCTACTTAAGCTTTCATCTTCTCGAAAGTCCTGAAGGTAAGGATGGTGACTCCCATCTCACAGAGGAGGCAGCTGATGCCCGAGAACGTGAAGTGCTTTGCCTAAAGCTACCTGGCTAGTGAGTGAAAGAGCCAGGACTCCAGCCTTGGGACTTTCTGACCTCAGACTGTGGATCTTCCAGCGGAGGAAATCGAGCAAGTTCTGTGTGAATGGAGACGTTCTCTTCCACCATACATTCCTGTGCCTTTTCTTACGCCAGTTGCTTAGAGCTTACCGTGCCACTCCCTATCCATGCCCTCCCCATAACGAGGCCTAGCGAGGGCTTCTTCAATTCAGGGATCACGTTTCATCATCTGGCTGGCTGTCCTTAAAACCTAGCATAAAGTTGGCCTGAATGACCAACTGACACATGACTGACTGAATGGGTGAGTGAATGAAAGAATATCCAATAGACAGACAGTCAGGAAAGGAAAAATCGCCCATTGGAGGAACAGCTCCATGCTGACCTGGGTTGAAAATCCCTGGACTCGTTCATGAGAGTCAATGCTGATTACCTTGTGAGGAGTGGATTTGGCCTGACCTGGGAGGGGCTTGCACCACTTCCCTCCCTTGTCAAGCTTCTGTTTCTGTTTAAAGCACACTGGGAAATTCCAGCGGCGGTTTCAGGGGTCCTCTGAACTGTCGGGCTTAGATTTTTAATTTTGCAGAGCAGGAAGGAGCAAATCAGTGACTCCTGGCTCCAAAGAAAAACCACTATGTTTATCAACCGCTTGGCAGCTCAGTGACCTTTGGGGCCTGAGGAAGGGAAGGAAAATGTCACTCTTCCCTCTGCGTGGATCCAAGATTTCAGGAGGGAATAAAGAGTTTAGAATACCCAAAGATTTGCCTTTCCTCTTCTTGTCCTTTCCACTTTTCCTCTTATTTCTCTTTCCTTTCTTCCTAGGAGGCCACCAGCTCTCATGCTGTTCTTTGTTATGTGCTCATATGTATGCGCATGCATTTGGGCACATTTTCTGTGTGCCATATAGTGGAAAGAACGTTGGCACGTGGAACCCAGATTCAAATCCTTTCTCTGACAAACACCGATTGTAAAGAGCACGGGCAGACTACTTAATCTCTTTAGCCTCAGTTTCTTCATCCATCAAATGGGTATGCTATTCTGGAGAAAACCCTCTCCCCTGAGAATTTTAATGGGGTCTGGGCCAACCATCAAGTTACTGAAGGGCTTGATTCTTCTGGTATGTGTTTAACAAACATCTGTTAAATTACAGTTGCTCAGGACGTTTGTTGATTGAAACAACGTGTCAGACAATTTGTAAGGTGCACTTGGTAATGGGGTATTGGTGTTCACCTGGGTTCAGTGTGTGGCTCCACTGCTTCTGAGCCAGACGACTTTGGACAAGCTGTTTTACCTCCCTGATCCTCAATTTCCTTCTCTCCACAGGAATGTTGTGGGGATGACATGATACAGTACTCATAAAGGGCTGGGTGTGGGAGGGACACACGGGCTAGTAGCTATCAATTGTTGTTGTGAGAGTTCATAAGATGATGGGTGTACCCCACGTACCCCAGTCCCTGGCCCATGCAGGCCCCCTGTCTGCCTTGCGGTGGCTTGGCCCACCAGGAGCAGAATTAGCCTAAGAGGGGACTCCCCCAGCAGCAGTCGTTTAGCATAAAATTTGGATTAACACACTATTAAGATGTAAGAGCCATATTCTCCATCTTTCAAAATTCAAATCGCTGCTGAGAAGTCAGAGCGAAGGGAGGCCTAATGTCGGGAGCCATATCAGTTTGCCTCTCCCACAGAGGGACAGAGACTAGATTTTCTTTGAGGCAAAACAAAGCATGTTGTGGGTGTGAGAATGCTCTGATTGGGGAACGTGCTATGTCCTCTTGAAACAGGGTGTCCCTGCCCAAAGTTGGTCTGGACCTGTCCCCTTTCCTTGGTGGTCTAGTTGCTGCTCTCAGAGGTCCTGCCTCACCTCCTGGAGAGGAGACCAGGCTTGCAGGCCTCAGGGGTCACTCCAGCAGTGAGAAGGCCTGCCTGCGGTCAAGGCCAGTGCCCTGGGCAGATGCGAGGGAACGTGGCCACATAGGTGCCAAGTAAATATTTCTTTTTTTTTTTTTCTTGTTACTTAATCTTCTCACAACACTATATAGTATATGGTGATGGCCCCATTATATAGACGAGGAAACTGAGGTTCACTAGATTTAAATAACTTGCCCTGGGTCCTATGAGTAAGAATTAAAGAAGATAAAACTCAAAGCGCAGTCCATCTGACTCACACTCCTTCTACTCGGTCCTGCTGCTCCCCCAAACCCAGCTGGCGCAAGAACACAAGGGTCCCTCAGAAGGTACCCAGATAATGTTGCTGTTTTGATCTTCACTGGAGAGGCAGCAGGACAGATTGAAGAAATAGCATGTGCCCTAGAGGTGTCTACCTTTGCAGATAGATTTTCTGACTGTGAAATACATTCTAGGGTGAATCCTTTTTATCAAAATAATTACCCTTATGTTGTTTTTCCTAATAATAAATACCAAGTGTTTATTATATAGCAAACATTGTCCTAAGTACCTATTCATATTTTAACTCATTTAATCACCATGACAATCCAGTGAAGTCCACGCTATTTACTGTTTGTATACCTACTATTGAAGTATAAGATTTCTAGGGCAAAGTGCACTTATCCTACATGCACAGCAAAGTTAGTCAGCCATGTGACCACCCCCAGATTGAGAAACAAAATATTAACCGTCCCCCAGAAGCCCCTCTTGTGTCATTCGCCCTCTGACCTAAAGATAACCATTATCCCTGGGGATCAGTACTATTTTAATTTCATCAAACAGATGAGGAAACTGAGGCACAGGGAGGTTAAGGGTTTGCACAAGGCAGCACATTTATAACTGGCAGAGTTGGGAATTCAGACTTGGGCAGTCTGGCTCCAGAGAATGTGCTCCCATCCGTGAGACATAGCCACGAAAAGAACACTAGATTGGTGGTGGTTTCAGTTTTAATTGCACAAAATCATCATAGTGGAGTCTTAACAGCTTCTACCTTTGGTCTGAAAACCAGTTTAAATTCTCAGTCTTGGAACTGTAATCGATGTTAGTGGCCTAACTTTCAAATTGCAAGGATAGAAACTCACTTTCCGTAGCCTATCCCCACCCCCCCATTTATTGCTCACTTACTGCAATCAGGTACTGTGTTAAATTGTGTTATATTTTTTCTACACATTCTATCACTTAAGCCTCACAACACAGCTGTGCACTAGGTAGTAATAGTAATATCCCCATTTTATGGATAAGAAAACTTAGGCTCAGAAGTAGAGAGCTTGCTGGAGGTTACACAGTCACAGAGGCAAGGCTTGAATCTGGCATCTCATTCCAGAGCTCACAGTTTTAACCACCATGTTAACTCCTATCTTACTTTCTGTGTCAACCGTGAATTAATTCTGCACTAATTAATCATGATAATTTCACATGATTATTCTCATTGCCATCATCATTCTTATTCCCATTGCACTTCCTTGAGCAAACTCCATTTTGCTTACTTTGGGCTTATGTTGTCCATTTGGGCTTACGTTGACATCTGCTTCCAGGCCTGCCTCCCAGCAGAGTGGATCCAGCCACAATATCCCATTCATTCTCTAGTTCACAAGCATTTGCCTGTGTCAGGCACCGTGCTGGGCACTGGAGAGGGAGAGACAAACATGCCCCAGCTCTGCCCTGATGACGGTCCTTGTGGCAGGACAAGAGAAAAGATGTACTGCATGCTGGCTCATTGACTCTCTGCATGCTGCCTCACTGACCCCTGTCCTAGATGGGGGGCCCAGTGCTCAGCTGAGGAAGCCGATGTGCAGCTGGGCCTCTGCTCCTCAAGGTCTAGGACCAGCCTTCTTCCACATCTAGCTCCCAGCTTCCTCAGCCAGGGGAGCATCATATGCTTCTGACTGCTCTTCGAATCCCCCAGATCACACTGCCATTGCAGACCCTTGCCCTTCATCTTATGGACTGGTTCTGAGTCCTACATTTTGTCACTAGCTGCCCAGTCCCCTCCCTGGACAGGCAGGATTACTCCTATCTGTGGGGGGTGGGGGGGTATTGATGTGGTTTGAACTAGTGTCCCTATTTCATATATTAGGGGAGGAAACCCATTGTTTTCATACAACCAGTTTTAGAAAGTAAGGCTCAGTAAAGTCTTGGTTTACAAGGGAAACACCGAAGGTAGAGTGATTCTTAAACAGACTCAGACTCCACTTTTGTGTAGGGAAGTATATCAGCATCTCTAGGAGCATTGGATTTTTATGTTTATCCTAAGAAGGCATGAGTGGAAAAGCAAAGTTTAAAAAAAAAAAAGATTCTGGGCTAGATAAAAGGAAGGAAAGAAGCAGGGAGCCAAACTCAGTTGCAAATCGAATGTACCAGGGACTAATTACCTTGTCATGTAACATTCATTCACTATTCATGCGTTGTTAATTTTTTACCATCTATTGTGATTTTATTGCATGTTCTGGACATAGTATTAATGGGTTTATCAACTTCATTGGGATACAATTTATGGACAAACCATCCATTTGAAGGATACGATTTAATGAATTGTGATAGTTTCATACATTCATGAAACCACCGCCACCACAATATATAGAATATTCCCACCACCCTCAAAGGATTGTTCTTTTTAATTTAACAAAATAAAGCTCACTTATCTTGAGCTTCACCTGTGCCAGGCATCACTGCACTACTTGAAAAATGTTAACCCATTTAGTCCTCATCACAAGCCTATGAAGGAGGCACTGTTGTCATCCCCAGTGGATAGAGGACAGCACTGGGGCACAGAGAGATGGAATGAAATGCCCGAGTTTGCACAGCTGCTGAGTGTTAGAACTCACAGACTGGCTTCCAGATCCTGTGCTCTTCACCTCTCAGCTCTGCTGCCTCTCATTCATTCATTCATTCGTTCAGGAATTGCCTACTGTGGGCCAGGTGTGGGGGTAGGAAGTGACAGTGCAGAGATAAGTCTTTTTACCCCCTAGAAGCCCACAGACTAGGGGAGGAATCAAATGCCTCTATAGATAACTCGAGGCTGGCGTGTTATTCTGGTTGTGGGACTGACCTCAGGGGAGTACGGGGAAAGGCACACTTACTGCTAACTGAGGCCCTCTGACGTGAGGTTGGCCAGGCTCCGCCGAGTTCTCAGGAACTATCGAAGGAAAGGGGACTGACGGACAGGAGAGCCACTCTTTGTTGAATGGCTGTTAGGGTTTCCGGGGAATCAGGCTGACTCCTTTACATACACTCGCTCTTCGAACCCTCACAGCAACTCTGTGAGGGGGTACTGTCTTGATCCCCATTTCATAGATGAAAACCTGGAGGATTTAGGGGGTTGAGTGAATTGCCTTAAGGCAGCCCTCAAGGTAGAGGCGCGATCCTTAAGTGAAGCCTGTATTAGAGCCCGTCACCTCTCAGCTGCCCTGACCACCTCCCGTACGATGATGTTTCCTTCCCTGTCCTGAAAGGCTGGGGTCAGGCTCAGTCTGTCTGTGACAAAGCATAAAGAGAAAGACATTTTTTGATTAACAATATTTATGGGAAGATGCCATTTTCGTGTGTTTCTCTGTGCAAGAAATGCCATTTGGAAAGTCGGTGTGCATGTCAGTATTTTTTTTTTTTCATTCTGAGAAAAAGCCTATAGAGTCTGGTGGGGGGAGGGTTTGCAGCTGGCAGGAGCTTTGGCATATGTTGTAACTAAAAAGAGAGGGAATGTGTTGGTGGGACAAGCTACCGGAGAACTGTCTCGGTGTGCCGCGGTACTAGTAAGTGTTTTAATTGGGTAGGGTTTTTGGAGGACTATTTTGACATCTGCTCGTGTCTTTGCTGATTTTTCTTCACTTAGAGTAGGAAACACAAGCTGTGGATAAAATGACTTTAAAATAATTGGAAGTAAAGATATCTCCCTCAAAGTCGAATTTGAGAGGGACACTTTTTAAGAAGTGGAAAGTAAATTCCACTTCTAGGAATCCATCCTAAAGCACAAGGCTTTATGCCTACAAATTTCACGACAATATTATATATAAAAATTTCTGAAAAACTGGAAATAACAGCCAACAGGAGGGGCTTGGTTGAGTTTGTTTCCATGAAATGGAACATTTTGTGGCAATTAGTAATGGTCTTTACAAAGTCTTTAATGAAATAGAGCATTCGTATATTGTAATAAAGGAGAAAATCAGAAAAAAATATTAAGAGTTATTTTAACTATATTTTTTAAAGTAGGGATTGGGGTGAAGGGTTATAGAAGGAGACATCAAAACATTGTCTCCAAATGGAGGGATGAAGGCAACTACAATTTCCTTCTTTGAACTTTTTTGTCCATCCTTTTTTTAATTTATAACAGGCATATGTGATTTTTATGGTACAAAAGGCAAGTGTTATTTTGTGTCAGAGAAAGCTGGCCCGGAGAGTGTTCCTGTAGCTTCATGCCCTACAGGTACTTCTTCCGAGGTCTGAGCAATTGGATTTGGGATGTCTTCAGAAATAGTTAGGCTTTGAGTCAGAGTGGGTTCACAAGTCAGCTCTGCCGCTCACTAGTGGTGTGATCTGGGGCAGTTTCTCTGACATCTCCAAGCCTCATTTTCTCATCCCTACCACGGAGATGGTCCTGTCTCCCTCTTAGCGTGGCTGGGATTAAATGAGCTGGCATCCAGTCCTGGTCCAGCTTCCTCCTCCACCAGCACTTCCCACCGCCACCCCTGTAGTTTGAAGGTTTTTGTGGGGTTGGGTTTTTGTTGGGGTGGGGGCCGGGGGAAGGGGGATTGGCGGTTGGCCTTTCTTCATTGCTCTTGTTTCCTTGAGCCTTTCAGGGATAAGGCACCATCCGGCCAAACTGGCCTCCGTTTCTGTCCTTGGGAACACTGAGCTTCAGGAAGGCCCTTGAGCCTACGCCAGCCCCTTTGGAAGAGGCCTTGCTGCCGGGAGGGCGGCATTGTCCTGTAAGAGGAAGCCGTGCCGACCCAGCTCCTGCCTGGAGCCTGGTGCTTGGGCATCTTGGTTACTAAGGGGACCCTGGCCTGCTAAGTCAGAGAAAAGAGCCAGGTTTTTTCCTCTTCTTCAGCCTGCTGCCATTGTTGAAAAAGTAAACACTCCACACAGCTTAACCGGCAAGCCCTCCAGCCAGGAGTGGGAAGAAATCAAAGGCCTGTTCCAGCCCAGGCCATGGAGAGCCCACAAGGGCTGGTCTGTGCTGCCGGGGCCTCGCTGGGAACACAGAAACAACGCCCGATTCTGGTCCAGAGTCAACATCCCTCTGGCTGGGCCTTTCAGCCTCGGAGGCTTCTCTTTGGTGGCCAAGCCCCTGCCCCCTTCTGTTTGGGGCTGTTTAGAGGTCAGATGAGGCAGAAGAGGGAACTGTGGGGTGCAGTGGCTGTTCAGGCCGGGAGTCCCCTGCCGAATTATGAAGTTCCTTGTGCCCCCTTCTCCGGTTCCGTTTCTGGTGTCTCAGCTTGTGAGGTGACAGCCCATGAGCTACTGAGAAGGGGCGGCCAGAGGGTTTTCTTACCAGTTGTCTTACCAGTTTTATAGACAAAGTGGCCAAATGGTAGCCACATAACCCGGGGCAAGCCACTTCACCTCGGTGAGCCTGTTTCTCATTCCTCCGAGGGAATGGTGAGACTTTGTCTCCAGCTGGGTCGGCGAATCCGAAAGGATCTGTGTGAGCTCCGCCGGGGGAGAGGAGGGAAAAGGGTAGTTGTAGAGGCTGTTTGTGTAACTTCCTGCCAGCACACTGCGAGGTGTTTAACCTACTGGACTGAAAAATGAGGCCACAAAGGAGCCCCGGACCATTCACCGTGAGCCTTAATGTTCTCATCTGAAAAGTGGGGATTGTGCTTTGTGAAACACTAGTGACTTGTGTTATCCTCAAGGCTGTTGGCTGATAGCTTTTTGCCCTGTAGACAGAGCAGTCGATTAATCTGAGTGTCGGGGTTTGGAGGGCAGAATAAACCTGTAAGGAGGCCATCTTGTCCCTTCTCTGCGGTTCTCCGCCCGTAGTGAGCGCTTAGGAAATGTTGGTGAGTGGATCGAGGGGTTTGTGGGCTAGCCCCTGGTAGCCTGGAAAACTCAGTAGCAAAAGGAGTTTGAGGCTCCTGGGTGTGTTCAGTGGGAGGGACCCAGGATGCCGCCACCTGAGACCATTTTCAACCGTGGGAGGCTTCTAACTAGCTCAGCTCTACCCTCCGGCTGGGTGGAATCTCAAAATGTTTCCTTAAGTACCAGGTTCTGTCCTGGAGACTGCTGTTGGAGAGAACGAGCATTGGCCAGCATTACTAAGCACTAAGCAAGTGCCATTTTGTCGGGTGCTGATCGTTAGGCAGCGGTGACCCAAACGGATGAGCCCCTGAAGGAGCTCTTGATGACAAGGAGTGACAGTGTGGTGCCACGGCTGGGGAGGCAGTCAGCGCTGGCACCTCCGCCCCTTACCTCACCTCTCCAAGCCTCCTTTTTCTCCAGGTGCATAAAGTGAGAGCAATGACATGCACTTCACAGAGTTCAGTAAGAGTTAAATGAGATAAAGTATAAAACACTAGTGGGCTTCTAGTTTATATTATATTATTATATATTCTATATTGTAATTGTCCATTTCTAGTATGTTAACAGACTCTGGTTTTAGCAGCCATCGGGATGGTCCAGCCCCAACGCTAGGCTCTGCAGTGCCTGGGATGAATTAGGAAAAGGCATCTCCTGCCTCCCACTGCCACCACCCCTGACCCAGGCATGCAGCTTAGCAGAGTTCAGCCCCCGCTGACTGGCTGGGCATCCTCGGGCGGTGCACATCTGCACAGTCATCTGCGGTGCCTCGGAGGGCAGCTAATACGTTGGTCCTTATGTATGTAAGGTGACCATATGTCCCACTCTGTGTCTTTTGCCCTGGCATGATATGTTGTCCTTTATGCCCACAAGCATTCCAGTTTTGGATTTGTAGCGTCTTTCTAATTAACCGAGGCCAACTGGGGTAAAGACAACAGTTCTGAAGCTCTAGGCTCTTAAGGGAATGAGCTTTGATATTTGAGAGGAGAAGAGGGTTGAATGAGATTGGGAGTGGTGGGTGAGCAGGAGAAAAATGGAGGTGGATTCCAGTAGCGGGTGAATAGCGTGATAAGAAATTGAAAACTCAGGCTACGCGTCATCTCATACTTCTACAGTCTATGGAGAGGTGCTCCCGGATGGTGGACTTTTCCTTTCTCTGTATTTACCTATCCCTTCGTCCCCACACAGACATGCACCCCCAGTAAACCCGTCTCCCTTACCCTCTCCGTTCCTGTGCCCGTGGAATAATGACATATGGCCAGAGCCTCTGAGCCTTGACTCACTAACTGGGTTGCTGTGGAAAATGGGACCCAACTAAAAGTGTGACCTTCCTACTTAGTGGTTAAGGGAAATGTTCACATGTTAACACTAGGCCATACACTGTATTCCATGCCCAAGAATGACAAAGTCCAAAAGAGAGATGGGCAAGTAGCTTTTGGTAAATGAAAGGGGATGGGTTGAATGTGGGTGTCATAAGGGCCTAGCTGTACGTCAGAGTTCCTGGGGGTCAGAGCTTTAGACTGCAGCTTCTACTGTTTAAAAAAAGAAAAGAAAATACAAGAACAAAAATAATGTTGGAGTGTAAAGATCTCTCTTCCTAGCTGTGTGACCCGAGCATGTTAACTTAGTCAGCTTCATCTCCGCGAAACCCTTTCCACTCCTGGGACTTGGGGATGACTGTAAAGCTTATAGAGTTTTTGTGACAGTTAAAAGGCCTCAGAAAATGTGAACCACCTAGCATTGGGCCTGCCACAAAATGAGCCTTTGTCAAAGCCTTTATCACTGTTCTTCCTTATGCCCTTTCCCCAGAGAGGGCCAGCGGAAGTATCTGTGTCCTCATGGTGCTTCAATGATTTTTTTCTCTTGGAATTTTTTTTATTTGCAGAAAGTCAGAAACATGGCCCTAGATGATGTCGTGATCCTCAACGTGGACACCAACACCCTGGAAACTCCCTTTGATGACCTTCAGAGCCTCCCAAATGATGTGGTGGGTAATGAACTCTTGAGGTGTGACTCCTGTGAGCTGGAGGAGGGGACGTGGATGTGACTTTAGAGAGGGGGAAGGAGGGGAGACCAGTGTGGTTGTTTCTATCTCTGCTGTCTCTGCCACCTTTGTCTCCGTGGAGGGCGGTTCATTTCTTTAGTCTGGCTTCGCTCTCATAACTTGCATCTGGAGGGCTGTGAAGCAATCCCCGGGTCTAGTCAGTTCCTCTTTCTGTGGGGGCCTAGGGGTCTGGGGGTCTTGCTGTCCCTCTCCCGCACATTGCCTTGTTCCGAGAATCAGGCCGCTTCCCCTGGGCACCCCGACTGTGAAGGGGGGCAGAGGGCTTTCCATGTGAGCAATATGGGGCACATCCAAGTCTGTGTTTCTCTCCTGGACCATCCTCAAGCAGCCGTTTTCCCCTGTAGCAGGGTATCTGCTGACAGTGCTCTGAATGTGGTCCCGTGTCCCATAAACCTTTGTTACCTTTGGTCTAGCCAGACAGCGAGCTCACTTTAGCAAAAGCCCCTGGCTGCCACATTTGCCACGCTCACTCCTGACCACACACCGGTCTCAGCGTTGCTCCTCGGGCTGCCTCATGGGCACCTGTTTGAAGTAGCCCCAGTCTCCCCCTTGTCCAGATGAACGAGGAGGATTGGGACTCCCTGGGAAATACGGTTTGATGTTTCTGGTTTGACCTCCGCGGTTCTGTCTGCGGAAGATCTATAAAGTTACTCCGGCTTCCAGACTGAAAGGAGTGGATGTCCCGCGTGTGCTGACTGGACTTGGGTTTGTGTTGCTGGGTTTGTGGCACAGCAGGGGGAGCTCCATTATTGCCAGGAGTCCCGACGCCACTTGGGGGTTGGCTCTCTGGAAGAGACTGCTGTTTGTTGATGAGTGGCTTGCAACATGGTTTCAAACTCCTCCACTCTTAACTCAGGATAAGATTTGGGGGAGTCATTTATGCTATGTAAAGATGTTCCCTTTGTAGCCTAATTAAACAGTGGCTACCATTAACTGACCTCCTCCGAGCTGAGCACTGTGCTAAGAGCTCATTATTGGCCTCTCGTTTCCTCTTCACACTGCTCTGAGGAAGGTATTTTCCTTATTCCCACAATACTCACAGAGCTAGAAAGAGGAAGAGCCAGGCGGCGAACCCAACTCCGTCCCTCCTGAGAGCCGCCGGGCCCGCGTTGCCTCTCTAGGGCCTGCTGCATTCAGGGGTTGCGTTCAGCTAGCATCATAGCCCAGTGGAGGAGGTGTTCTCTCGTTTTCACCGGGGAAGGGAGCCTCAGAGAGTACATGCCTGGCCATAGGTCACACGGCTGGCTGGGGCAGAGCTGAGATTCAGCAACACCAAAGCCCACCCCACCGCCGCCCCCTTGTACACTGCCCCCCCTTCTACTGCAGAGAGATGGCAGAAGCAGGAAAAATGGAGACAACGACACTGTGAGGTTTGCTATTCATGTGAGAACAGGGTATGGGCTCGGGATCTTAGGGCCTCCTGACCATAGTTTGACTTCTGTTGGTCCAAAGAACATGTCATTTCCACCCTGGCTCCGCTTTAGTGGGAGAGCATTTCCTTTAAGCCGTGGATGCCAGAGGTATGGACCTTGCAGCTCCTGAGCAAATATGGTAAGTGAGCCTAGAAATGGCCAGGAGCCCTGGGGACAGCCCAGAATGAGTGACTTGTGGTTAAGAAACCACGTGGTAGGGTGTCTGGTCCCATCTGCAATGCTCTGACCCAGTGCTGGGCATTAAGCAGCAAAGATAAAGCAGATCTAGTCTGTTCTTTCAGTCATGTTCTTTCAAAGAGGAAAGTAGGGGAAAACAGATATGTAAATTATATCCATATCACTATATAGCGTAATAGGGGTTACAAGGGAAATAGGAACAAGGCACAGAAGGGCCTGGGTAATGACAAAATTTGGGAGACAGGTAATAGAGGCTTCCTGAAGGTTGCACATTCCAAGATGCTTTTTTATTTTGTTTGTTTAGAGAGAGCACGCATCTGAACACGTGTGTGCGAGAGTGCATGCAAGTGGGTGGGGAGGAGCAGAGAAGAGGGAGAGAGAGAATCTTAAGCAGGCTGCATTCCCAGCACGGAGCCTGATGTGGGGCTCAGTCTCACGACCCTGAGATCCTGACCTGAGCCGAAATCAAGAGTTGGATGCTTAACCAACCAAGCCACCCAGGTGTCCCCCCTCAAGATGCTTTTTAAATGATCAGTGAAGTGGTCTCAGGGAACCAAAGGACTGTGAGCAAGTTATCTGTTTGTCTCTGAGCTCAGTCTCCCACCTTGGAAGGAGGATGAGCCCTGTAGTTAGGATTGCTGTAGCAAATAAATGAGACAGTTATGTGCCTCAGGTGCTTGGGACAGTGCTCACACTTGGTCAGTGTTCAGTGAAAGGTACCTGCATTTGTTTTCCATAAAATTATTGTTAGTAGTTACAACCAGAGTTAGAGGACGTTAGTTCCCTAACAGTCCTCAGCCTGCATGAAAAGGACCTCTTCGTTTGCAGGTTGGTTTGTGGCAGAGTTAAGAATGTTCTACGATGATGTTCTGGCACGGGGCTCTAGACCCAGTAAAGCCTCCAAAGAGAGAGTGATGGAGAGGGGATGCGGTCTCTAAGGTGTGTGTGTTTCAGTGAAATGCACAAATATGATTCTGTCAGGCTGTGGGAACTGCCAAGTCCTTGAGAGAGGAAATCATGTCCTGCGCATCTCTGTGTCCCCTGCATTCAGCACGGGACCAGGTGCCTTCAGGGTATCAGCATATCCGCAGTTGACCTCAGAGTTTCCCCTTTCATCAGAGCGGCCTGTTCACGGCATCTGATGGATCCTGCTTCTTAAACTGTCGAATCCTCTTCTCCATCTCTCCCCACACCACCTATTCCAGGCTCTTATTTCTCTCCTGCACTATTATCAGCAGCCTCCAAACTTGGTCTTCAGACTCTAGCCCTTCCTCCTCTTGCACCAGAGCGACCTTTCCAAAAATAAATCTATGTTCCCCTCTTAAAACACTCCATCAATGAACATAATTTAAAAACTTAAAAAAAAAAAAAATTCGGAAGACAAAATATCTTCCCCGAACTTCCCAGTGCCTTTAGCTTAGAGCAAATTCCTTTCATTGGCTTCGAAATCAGACGTGTGTTTAAATCCTGGCTTCTTCACTTACAAGCCAAGTGATCTCGGTTAGAATTCCTTAAGCTGTCAGAGCCTTAGTTTCCTCATAGGTTGTTGTGGGAATTGAATGTAATTTATATAATCTATGTAAAACATATATCCTGTGAGTATGATAGATGGTGGTTAGTGGTAATGATTTATGGACGCAAATGACGATGAGCATGGCATTCAGGGTCCTCCTTCAGGTTCTGGCCCTCCTGGTGTTTTTCCATAGCTTTAGCTCCCTCCCTTCCCCTCCCAGCTCCAAACCCTATATTATAGGTTTTTGGAACTGTTACTAGTTCTCCAAACCTCACATGTTATTTTATAACTTCAAACTTTGCATACAGAGTTTCTTTTTTCCCAAATGTCCTATCCCACCTGTCAATCTCTTACTCATTCTTTAAGACTTACTCTAAATATGAGGCTATAAAAACCTTCCCCGGGGAGGCTGGCTGGCTCAGTCAGTGGAGCATGCGACTCTTAACCTCAGGGTTATGAGTTCAAGCTTCATGTTGGGTGTGGAGCCTACTTTAGAAATACAAATAAATAAATAGATACATACATACATACATAGTAAAAACCTTCCCCGACGTCTCCAAGTAATTCGACTGTATCTTTCTCTGTGTCTTCAGAGCTCCTTGTATTGATTGTGTAATTATACTTGTCACCCAGCAATATAATTTATTACACATTTCTGGCTTTTCCTTTTAAATGTCAGTTCTGTGAAGGCAGGAATTAAGTTTTATTCATCTTTGTTTCGCAGAGATGTAGCAGCCACTGAATAGATAGATGGAAGGGTGGAAGGGACATATGGATTGGGTTATTTTGGTAGATGAAATCTTGCAAAACATGGCAGCCATGCTGGAAATTTTATTAAAAGAGGCCTTTGTTCTGCTTCTAGCCATGATGGAATAATTGGAACTGGCTTTATCCTCCCACCATTAACAACTAGAACTCTGGACAAATATAAAAACAACAGTTTTCACATGTTAGACAACAGGCACTGCAGGACTTTGATTCTAGAGAGAAAGGAGGCAAGTGATGGGAGGCCTACCATCTCCCCTGGCTTTTTGCCTTGAGGCATTTCTGGACCGTGGTGCCATGAGGGGGTCCCCAGCAAAGCACAGCAGTCTTGCTGCGTTGAAGGGTCAGAGATCGGAGGAAGAGGTGGTTTACGTTTGTGGGTCTGCATACCAGACTGGAAGCCACTCATCAAAAAGAGCTCCAGAAATCGGAATCAGGTCCTCTTGACTAATGTGGTGAAGACCGGCCTGCCCACGTGTAGAGTGGAGCTCACGTAGACTAGGAGACATCCAAATTCTGACCAGCCAGAGTAAGGAGATCTTGCTGATCACTCAGGGCAATTGGTAGAGACCGTAGGAGGCCATGCCTTGCTAGTACTCTAAGTTAGCTCTAGAGTAAGGATTGTTTTAGCCTTGCTCTAACAAAGCTTAAAAGCAGGCTTAAGGAGCTTAAGAGAGGGCTTCAGGGATGCTGGCAATATATTGTTGTTGGTTAATCTGAGTACCAGTTACTGGTATTGGGCAAGAATTCATCAAGCCGAACACCAATGGTATGTGTATTTTATGTTTTTAAACTTCAATAAAAGTTTTAAGCAAAACTATTTCTTCAAAAAGAAAAGGCTTGTTAGGCAAGAAATTCAACTTCCTGTCAAAATAAACTTCAACTCTCTTTAAAAGAAGACAAATAGAGGTGCCAGTCAGTGGAGCATGTGACTCTTAATCTCGGGGTTGTGAGTTTGAGCCCCACATTGGGTGTAGAGATCACTTTAAAAAAATTAAAAATCTTAAAAAAAAAAAAGACATTAAATCCACACCCAACAGTGTAACATTCACAGTATCTGTAATCCTATTGTAAAAGTACGAGAAACATTGAGAATCAGAAAACTGTAACCCATAACCAAGAGAAAAACTTAGTTAATAGAAACAAGCTCAGAAATGACAGATATGGTGGAACTAGCAGACAAAGACCTTAAGATAAAAAGATTATAAATATGCTCATGAATTTAGAGGAAAACCTGAACTAAATGAGAAGAGAAACAGAAAATACAAAGACTGAAAAGGAACATGTAGAGGTGGAAAATATCATACCTGGAATGAATATTTCGCTAAGGTTTAAGTGGATATTAGACACCACCACATAAAAGATCAAAGAACTTGAAAACATAGCAATGAAAATTAGCCAGTATGAAGCAGAGAAAGGGAAAGGACAGGAAAAGGTTAATGGAACCTCAAGGGCCCATAGCACAGTACCAAGAGGACTAAAACACTTAACGTCATAAACAAAATTTAAAGATTATAGCATTTTTTTTGCTTTTGATAAAAATTGTAAACTCAGAGTTCTAAGAAGCTCAACAAACCACAAGCATAGTAGATCCAAACAAAACCACACAAATGCCCAAAATGATAGTTACTTACAACCAGTGATAAACAGAAAGGCTTAAAATTAGCTGGAGAAAAAAGACACATTATATAAAAGAAAGAAGTAATAACAGAAGACTTCTTACAAGAAAGCTACATAAGCCAAGAGATAATGGAATGACATTTTAAAAGAAATGAAGGAAAATTTTTGTCAACCTATAAATCTACAGGACAAAAATATCCTTCAAGAATGAAGGCAAAATTAAGACCTATTCAGACAAAAAAAGTGAGAGAAGATCATTGTCAGTGGCCACAACAAGAAATGTTAAAGGAAGTTCTTCGGATAGAAGAAAAATGAAATCATAGAGACTTGAACAATAGGGAGGGAAGCGTGCCAGAAATACTTAATATGTAGGCAGATAAAACAGACTTCTTTTCTCATTTTTAGTTTCTATAAAAAGCAATTGAATATTTAAAGTAAAACTAATTCTAGTGTATTGTGTGTTGTAACATGAGTAGAAATAAATTGTATGGTAACAGGAGCACAGAGGACAGAGTGGGGATGGAGAAAGGAAGTACACTTTTAAGATTCTTAAATTCTATGTATACTGATATAGCATTATTTGAAGGTAGACTATTAAGTTAAAGATGTATATTGTAACTCTTAGAGGACCCACTAAGGGAAAAAAAAACACGTAGCTAACTAATAAGCCAATATTAAGGATCCAAAAATTTTGGGGGGAGGGGGAAGGATAAAGAACCAAAAAAAGATGAAACAAATAGGAAAGTTAGCAAGATGATAGATTTACCCAACTATATTGATTACATTAAACATATGTTGTCTAAATACTCTAATTAAAGGAGAGTAATAAATTACATAAATAATCAGGACCCAATTGTATGCTGTCCACAAGAATTTCATTTTAAAGAGTCAGATGAAAAGTAAAAAGATGGAAAAGATAGTGCAAATGCCAACCAAAAGAGAGTGGAGGGGGGACAAGAGGCAAATCTTCCTCATAGAGGAATTCCAAATAATATCTGTAGATACTCTCCTCTCTAGGAGAAGGAGCTTAATCCCCCTCACCCACCCCCTGCAAAACACGCACACACTTGAGCGTGGGCTGGACTTGGTGACTCACTTCCAAGAAGTGGAGTAGGGAAAGGGAAAAAGCGTAACTCAAGTGGACAAATGTCGAACACCACTTCAAGCAATTAATATCACCAGTGATGTCTTGTGGGTATCACGTAACCTTGATACGATGAGGATACATGACCTCTCTAGTATTCTTTCCAAAAACCCAGTCAAATAATGACAAAAATCTCAGTTAAACTCAAATTGGGGGACATTCCATAACATACCTGCTGAGTATTTTTCAAAACTGTCAAGGTCCTAAAAAAAAAAAAAAAAAAAGTAGGAAAGACTGAGGCACTGTCACAGGCCAGAGGAGACTAAAGACAAATGACAAACTGAACACAAGGTGGAATTCTAGATTGAATACCAGGATAGGAGAAGGACATTAATGGAAAAATCGCTGAAATCACAGTAACGTTTGGAGTTGAGTTAATAATGTGTCAGTGTTGGCTTCTTAGTTTTGACAAATGTGCCGTGGAAATATAAGACCTATTAGGTGAAACTGAAACAGTGTGGAGTGGATGGGCACTCTATATAGTATCTTTGCAACTTTTCTGGAAGTCTAAAAATATTCCAAAATATAGGATATTTTTTAAAGAGTAAAGAGAAAAGCAAATAAGGGAATAATTATAAAGAACTTGATGCCTACAATTTTGATAAATTAGGTAAAATAAACATTCTTGGAAATATGCAAATTACAGAATAAGAAAATAGAAAAATGGCACTATTTCTATTAAGTAAATTTGAATTTGTAATTAAAACTCCCACAAAGAAAATTCCAGTTCCAGATAGTTTCATTAATTCTATCATGCTCTTAAGAACAGATACCTTCTTGGGGCACCTGGGTGGCATCTGCCTTCGGCTCAGGTCAAGATCCCAGGGTCCTGGGATTGAGCCCCTCATTGGACTTTCTGCTTGGCAGGAGGCCTGCTTCTCCCTCTCCCGCTCCACCTGTTTGTGTTCCCTCTCTGGTGTGTGTCTCTCTGTCAAATAAATAAATAAAATCTTAAAAAAAAAAGAACAGATACCATCTTACACTAACTTTTTGAGAAAATAAAGGGGAGAAAAGGAAAGGAAATAAAGGGGAAAGGAACACTTCCCACGTTACTTTATAACGTTAGCATTACCCTGACATGAAAACCAAATGAAGAATTTACAAAAAAACTACTAGCCAATATACCTCATAAATATAGATGTAAAAATCTTTACTAAAATATTAACAAATTGAATCCAATGTATAAAAATGCTAATACATGGTGACCAAATGAATACAGATTGGCTAAATATTTGAAAAGCAGTCAATCTAGTTTACCATATCAACAGACTAAAAAAGAAAAACGATATCGAAACATACAAACATTATTTTAGGAAAAACTCAATACCTATCATGATTAAGAGATCTTCACAAACTAGGTATCCCCGTTGTTATCGAGAGCATCTAGAAAAAACCTACAGCTAACATCTTACTTAATGGGGAAAGAATAGAATGCTTTTCCTCTCAGAATGAGAACCAAAAAAAGGATGTCTGCTCTTCCCAATTCTATTTGGCATTGTGCTGGTGGTTCTAACCAGTTCGCTAAGACAAGGAAAAGAAAAACCCTAAATATTAGAAAGGAGGAAGTAAAATTGTCTTCATTCAGACATGATCGTATGTATGGAAAATCCTAAGGAGTCTCATAAATGAATTTAGCAAGCATGCAGAATAAGGTCAGTATATAAGACAAATGTATTTCTGTATGCTAGTAATCAGTTGGAAAATGAAAAATTTAAAGTGCCACTTAAAATAGCAAAACACAAAATATTTAGGAATAAATTTAACAAAATATATGTAAAATTTGTATACTAAGAGCTATAAAATATTTCTGAGAAAAAATTTAAAAGACCTAAATAAATGGAGAGATATTCCATGTTTTGGATTGGAAGACTCAACATTTTAAAGATGTTAATTTTCCCTGAATTGATCTATAGATTCAATATATTCCCAACCCAAATTCCAGATGGCTTAAAAAAAAAAAAACTTGACAAGCTAATTCTGAAATGTATATGAATATGCGAAAGATCTGGAATAGCCAAAACAATGTTGAAAAAGAACAAAGTTGTAGGACTTACATTACCTACTTTCAAGACTTACTATGGAGTTAAAATAAATGTAGATAGTATAGATATATAGTTCAATAGAGCAGAACAAATACTTCAGAATTAGACCCACACGTAAATGACCAATTGATCTCCAACAAATATGCCAAAGTAATTCAGTAGAGAAATGATAGGTTGTTTTGTTTTTTTTTTTCAACAAATGCTACTGGAACAACTGGATTTCCATATAGAAACAAAATGAGTCTTGACTTTTACCTCATGGAAATATAAGCCCAAAATGGATTATGGACCGAAACCTAGAAGAAAAAACTAAAATAAGTAGAAGAAAATCTTCATGAACTTGGCGTAGGCAAAGATTTCTTAGATAAGACACAAAAGACACACATCATAAAAGAAAAAGTGATCAGTTAAACCTCATAAAAATAAAAGTTTACTTTCTTCAAAAGACACAATTGAAAAAATGAAGCATGCCATAGACTGAAATATTCTCCGTATGTATATATGAAAAAGGATTTTTTTCACCCAGAATATACAAAGAACCCTTAAACTCAATAAGGAGACAGTCCAATTAAAAAGTAGCGAAAGATTGAAGAGTCAAAGATATTCAAAAGGCCAGTGAACACATGAGAACATGGTCCTTGAAGAAGCAGATTAATAACACAGTGAGCGTACCACCGTATAATGTACCCACTGGTATGACCACAATAAAATGACTGCATTTCTTATAAATGTGTATCTTAAACATATATTTAGTCTTTGACAAAGTATTTCACTCCTGGGTATTCACCCAAGAAAATTAAAACTTACATGCACACAAATACATGTATGTAAATGTTTTTAGCAGCTTGTTTTCACAATCGCCCAGAACTGGAAACAACCCAAGTGTCCTTCAACTGGTGAATGTATAAACAAAGGAATACTACTCAGCACTAGACAGAAACAACTGATATGCCCAACAACGTGGGTGAATCTGAAATATCTTACACTGAGCAAAAGAATCCAGACCTAAAAGAATATACTATATGACTTTATTTTTATTTATATATTTATTTTTATTTATTTGACAAATAGAGATTACAAGTAGGCAGAGAGAGAGGGGAGAAGCAGGCTGTGTGCTGAGCAGAGAGCCCGATGTGGGGCTCGATCCCAGGACCCTGAGATCATGACCTGAGCCGAAGGCAGAGGCTTTAACCCACTGAGCCACCCAGGCGCCCCCTATATGATTTTATTTATGTAAAATTCTAGAAGAGAGAAAGCTGGTCTTTGGTGGATGAAAGCCAGTCAGTGGTTGCCTTGGGCTGGGATGGAGAAGACAGGGACGGACTGACGGGAGCACCAAGGAACATTTTGGGGTGAAGGAAGCATTCTGTTTCTTGACTGTGTTGGTGATTACCCAGGTGCCATACATTTGTCAGAACTCCTCATGTGTCAGTTATGACTCAAGTTAATTTTTAAAAAGAATAGGACTTGGAAATTAATTTTAAAAGGAGACTCCAAAATTGAGTAGCTTTCAGAATAGCACTGTTGATTTTCATGTAATTTACGAACATGGGTAAAGGAGTGACTGAACATAGGATGGTTTTCTACTAGGCTTTCTGCTAGGTACCTAGACAGTTTGGTTTCAATTTCCGTAATCTTAATCTCGGTTACCTTTGTCTACCTTAAAAAAAAAAAAAAAACCAGATGGACAAGGTTAATACCATTGTATTTTGTTGGGTTCCATGAGACTTGCAGATGTTAATATTTTTTACTGACAATCGTGTGTTTTTCGCCCGCTGTGGATTTTGGAGGAAGGATGTTGCAAGAATAGTCCATCTCTTACTGATCTCCACGCCTGTTTATAGACTTCATGTTTATCTCAAGGCCACATGGGTGCAGAGAACAAAAACATAATGTCCCCTCCTTCCACAGCCATTTAACTGCTTTACCTGTTTCTCTCCTAAATTTTAAATAAGATCTCTTATTCCTTCAAGAGTATTAAGTGTAGGAGCACCTGGATGGCTCAGTCGATTAAGCATCCTACTCTTGATTTCAGCTCAGGTCATGATCTCAGGGTCATGAGATCAAACTCTGCATCAGGCTCCGTGCTGGGCATGGAGCCTGCTTGAGATTCTCTCCCTCTCTCTCTCTGCTCCTACTCGCCCCCTAAAAAAATAATAATAAATAAATAAGTAAATAAATTGTTTAAAAAAGTATTAAATGTAAGCTGCTTAGCCAGTGCATAGATTGTAGAGCTTTTAAAAAGCTTGATCAAAGGGAGTTCAGACTCTTCCAGGCTTCCAGTGATGTGGACATACCACATTTTATTACTGGGGAACAAGATTTCCCATGGCTCAATTAGGGTCCTTTTTAATATTCATTGGGCTGGAATTTGTAGGCTTTTGTGTGTGCACATATATGTGGAACCTTTACTGTCTGCTTAGTCTTTGCTTTTTTTTTTTACTTCATGCTTTCTATAGCCTGGGTGGTGCTCTTTTATAACACACTTTCTTATATGAGGATATATGTAATGGGACATTAAAATGTATTCTTTTTTGACCCAGTAATTTGACTTCTAAGATTTTTTTTTTTCCTGGCAAATATTTCTAAATGGAGAAAGCCACCTAACCAAATAGCATTGTTTATGTTATGTTAACCGAAGTTGGAAGCAACCTTAATATCCAAAATTAAGGGGAGTAATTAAGGTAATCTGACCTATTGCTGTTCAGTGGTGTGTACCCAGCAGTCATTAAAAATGATGGTTATGAAGATTACGGAAAACACAGGAAATGCTAAAGATAGAATTTAGTGAAGAAAGCAGAATATTAAGTGATACATCCACTATGAGAATAACGAAGAAAAGCAACCAGATACCTAGAAGTAAAAGATTTTTAAAACACCTTCCAAATTGCCAACAGTAGTGTATTAAGATAGTGTTATGGGTTAGCATTTTTTCTGAATATTTTCCAGATTTTCTATAATATGAGTATTGCCAGTTTTATGATGAAAAAAATCATCTTTCCTCCTCTCATCTGAAAGACTGGAATGTTTTGGCTTTGGACTTTGTGGTTTGTATGTCTTCAGGTGTCTCTACCTGTCATTCATCCCTCATCCTTTTAAGTAATTGTCTGTAGGTCTCTGTTCTGTGTTGGCCACTCTCCATGACAGTGTCCCTCCATACCTTGTAAATTTCATGCAGAGAGAGAGAGAGAGAGAGAGAAGGAGCATCATGATCCAGTGGGCCCTGCCCTGAGTGTGTGTATATGATTTGTCAACAATCAAGTATTTTATGGGAGTTTATAGGACTTCATTAAAGATGCTGGAGCAGGAGCGCTGTGGGACATCAGAAGAGACCTCAGCAATAAACCGCAACTCCAAGCTTTGGAATGCAGTAAATGTTTAAGAGACTTCCTTCCTTTCATTACTGAATTTTACTTTACTTTTATACCAGTAAAGAGTTGTGTTTTATTGGTTGAAATTTCTTGATTCCGTTTCCCCAGGTCTGTTTAAAAGCTACATTTTATCTTTGAGGATGTTTGGCTCTGGTAGAGGAAGTGCTGCCAGCGAATTCAATTAACTGGCAGAGCTCACAGATATTGTACACGGATTTCTTTTTTTTCTTCTTTTTCACAACTGCTACATAAACACAGCTGGGTTTAATATTTGTTGTAACAAAGATTTAACTTGAATCATTTTACTCCGGGTAATTAATGCTTGGAATCTCAGCTACTTTTTCGTCCGTCCGCTTGTAATCCTCTGCGTTTCTGTACTCTGGCTATCCAGATAATGAAGTGTGCTCCTCTAGGTCTTTGCCCTGCCTTAAAACTGCTTAATATTTGGCCGTTCCCACTAGAGAGCAGATGCTTTTCTTTGCAAGAATTGAATTTCTGTCAGCTCTTTTATGCATCATGTGTTTGGAACTGTAAGTGGATCAAGTTGTTCATCACAGCAGGGACACTGTGAAATACATCTATTATACACACTTCCCACCCCCCCTTCCTGTTTTTTCCTCCCCCGAGGAGGTGGAGATGCCCAGATCCCGTTGGGAGATATCTCACTCTGTGTGGATGTATCCATGTGATCCACCGCGGATCCGGCCTGGCTGCATCCCTAAGCATGGAAATCTATATCCATTCAGCCCAGGATTGTTGCCGAGACAAATCCCGCTTTTATCTCTGTAAACACCACGCACTTCATTAACTCCCAAATACACACCGAGTTTGGGTCACTAAATAAACCCACCAGGCTTAGCATAATGAGTGACATTTCAGTAACTGATGCCCTAGAAAATGTTAATTGTGAGTCCATTATTCTTTTTTATGCCACATTAATGGCTGGGTAGTTTTGGCTTTGGAGTTGAGTTGTGTGGAAGAATGGCCGCCATCTATTAGGCTCCTACTGTGTGCCAGGCACTGTGCTAGAGGCTTTGAAAATCTTGACATTTAATCTGCATAACAATTCTGAAACAAATGGGGGGGGTACTTTACCCCTTTCTTATAGATGAAGAGAAGAGGTTAAGTAACTTGCCAGGAGGCCTCCAGCAAGCAAATAGCTAGCCTCTGAGGCAGAATTTGAACCCAGACTAAATCAACACACTTCGGAGTGTTGTACCTTCATGCTCAGGGTTTGCTGGATAATACGTTGTCTGACGTATTGACTGTCTGACAATCCGTCAGTCAGTCAATACACTGATTCATTCTGCATGTATATCATGAGCTGCTGTCGCTCCATCTGAGCGGCTGCGTTCCCCGTGGAGTCTCAGGCCGGTTGGCTTGTACCCACATCTCTGTCTCCATCTAACTCTGAGCTGCTCGGGTGATGTTTGGAGTTGTTTCTTCAGTTTTGCTTTTTCTATCAGAGCTCAGTGTGCATCTAATCCAACTTCCCCAAGCAACTGCCCATGTCCTTACAGTTTTCATTTTGCAAGTTTCAATCCCTAGATTGAGCTTGGAGCTGATGGCTAAAAATTCCAAATCTGAGTAGTTTAATTTGTCAACATCGCTTTGAAAAGCCAGAGTCTTGATGATGTTCCTGCTGTGATGCGCTCATCTTTTAGGTCTCAGATAGTGCTGCTGAGGGCGAAAGTGCATTTTGGTGCATTTTTAATAGATATCATTCAATTTGCAGGTGTCATTCTGGGACATTCACGTTCTAACTGAAATACCGCTGGTCTGTAGAATTAATTATAAACAGATAGGTGGCTTTTGCCCATGAAGAATGTCATTAATCTCTTGATAAACATTTTCAGTTAACGATTAACTTTAGTCTTTCTGCAAATACTTTTCATTAGAACCAGGCATTAGTGTCTTGGTTCATTAGAAATAGACCAACCCCTTTTATTTTTGATTTGCAGTCCATTTTGTTGTTGAAAGATGTTGGCATTAAAAAAAAATTGGCGGAGGATATATTGTAAAAAAAAAAAAAAAAAAAACATGTATAACTTCCCTCTTGCAAGTGCGTATCTGTTTTTTCAAAGGTAGCTTACATTTGTATTTTGTGCCTTGTGTTTGCAAGAGAATGGTTCTTGGTTTATTCATGTTGACAACTGAAAAGCCTTAGACCTAATTAAAAGAATTTCTACGAGCACCTTTACTGAACCATTTCATTACGCGGCACTGCACAGATTGCATTGTGAAACATGGTGATGGTTTAAATCTGACCTTTAAACCTAAACTGCCAGTAAGTATGGGGGAGAAAACCCTTCTCTGAAAATACTCCCCGGATACATATATATATATATACATATAGGCATACATGTATGCACATATTTGGTTAGAAATAATCTTTTTATTGAATGACCACCTAATAATATAAATACACATTTATTCTAAGCTTAGATCTTACTTGTAGCCTCCTTGAGCTTGGGCAGAATTTTCAACTGCATTAATTTTGTGTATGTGTGTGTGTGGTGTGTTAAAGCTAAATTGTTTTATAGGGAAAACAAAGACAATTTCACTTCCTCTGGGCAAAAAAAAAAAAAAAGTACTTGGAGGAAGAAGAGTATTACGAATAGGTAGGAAAATACAAAAGTTGTTGCTGCTGTGTTTCAGTTTAAGATGCCGAGGGACTTGGATTAAACACTTGGGAGGGGCTGGAGTGCCTTAGTGTGTGCAAGACTCCTCCTGAGCTTTGCCTGGCAGGTAGTGGAAATGGGGCTTTTTGTTTTAAAACGGTGCTTTTTCACTCCCAAGAATGTCATCCTACGGACTTGTTAGTTTGTTCTTAAGATGCTCAACAAAGCCATTATAGCATATAGTGAAGTAGCCATTCACATAATGAAAATTGATCCTTTTGTCTAACAAAAGCTGCTTAGATTGTAAGGCTTGCCTCTAACTTTCTGACTTAATGGTCCACTAGTGAGATATCAGGAGAGGCAGAGGGAGCAGAAACCTGGGCCCCTAGGGTCATAGCCAGCTCCAGCTTGGAGCTCCACATAACTAGCACAGACCCCACTCCCCCATGGAGAACCAGGATCTTTGAGGGGAAAATGGGATGCAGAAGAAGCAATTAAAGACAACTGAGGTCAAGGTACAACCATGTTCTCAAGAAAGAAACAGAAAAGCAAGGAATGAAAGGAAGCAATAATGGAGATATATTAAGTTGGGGAAGAAATAAACCAGTATCAAGGACAGATCTAATTTGCTGATTTTAAGAAATCCTAGCACCAGTGAGAATCAATGAAATAGCACAAACTTTGGAGTAAGACAGACTTGGGCTTGACTTTGACCTCTGCCCTTTGTTGTACTAGCTGTGTGACATGGGGCTGAGGCTCACTTTCCTTATCTATATAGTGGGGATAATCATGCCTGTCTAGCCCAGTTCTGAAATTTTAATACAACTGGGTATGAAAACACCTGCCATGGCATTGGTATCTAGTAGGGGGGTTGATAAATACTAATTCCTCTTCCTTTCTCCTAATGAATTCCTGGTTTTCCCAGAAACTTGTACTGTGAAAGACGGTGGGTGGGATTGCCTTTACGTATCAAGACTTTTTGCTTCAAAAGGGAGGCAAGAACTAAGGAATTGGTAGATACACTGCCATTTTTCACTGCCAATGTGAAGGTAGCGGAGGGAGTCAATGTAAGTGTGTCCCTGGAAATGGGAAAACAAGGCAATAGTTCGTTCTCCCCTCTGCAGACCCAGACACTCCCCTATAGATCTAATAACAAAACCTTGATATCTAGTTTCTTCTGGAAAGGGAGAATCACTTTGCCTTAGTCCTTACAGGCCATTTTCAAAGGGGGAAAGAAAGTGCGACTCTCTCGCCTTCTCCCAGCTGCTGCTGGGTGTCCTACTGGTCAAAACAACAAATCTTTTAACTTCATTTCTGGCACTGAGCGCTTAAGCCAAGAAGTGGGGGCCCCTGCACAGTCTGGCTTGAGTCAGACTTTTAAAAGAACTCTCTCCTTGAGGTGTTTCGCCAGCACTGAGGATCGTCATGGTTCCTGCCTTCCTAGAACATGCAGTGTACTGGAAAAGAGACATTTACGGGATTGTTGTGACATGCGCCGTGACACATTGCTGTGTGTCTTGGAGGGAAAGGTCCAGGGGCGTATATGACAGGGAACCTTGGTCTGTTCTGAGGGGTTGGACCCCAGCAGTGATTCTGTTTGCGCCGAGACCTGAAGAGTGAGTAGTCGTTGTCAGGTATGGGAGCCACTGTTCACATGCGGCTACTTAAATTTTAATTGGTTAAAATGGAATAAAGTAAAACTTTGAGTTCCTCAGTCCCACGAGGTGCATTTCCCGTGCTCACTGGCAGCTGCCACAGCAGACGACACGGGTGATAAGTTATGGGTGGAAAGGCCAGCTGGACAGCACTGGGTTTGAGGGCAAGGGGGCGATGGTGCTGGGAGCACTGCAGAGGAGCAGGCCCACCGCAGGGCTCGGGGTGCGGGAGAGTCCGGTGTGACTGGGGCCCAGAGGGCGTGGCTGACGCCATGGAGGGGATGCGGAGCCTCAACTCTGCAAGAAGCTGAGGCCGGTCACTCGGGGCCTCGCAGGCCAGGCTAGGACTTCAGTCTCTCTCGTCCAAGCAGTGAGGAGGCTGCACAAAGACCCTAACACTTAGAAGGGCACAAAACAGAAGCTGAAAACATCCCTGCAGTGTTCATGCTTTTCGTGCCTGATCCGTGGCATTTTAGATTTTTCGTGCGTATGTAAACTTATATGGATATGTGACTTTTTAAATGATTCATGACGTATGGATTGTTCAGCAACTTCCATTTTTGCCCCTGTCCAACAGGATTTTGCGGGCTTTTCCCGTCAGAGGTGGATAACTGAATAGTGGGCCACTTTTCTCGCCACCTCCCCTACCACCACCACACGCCACGAGTTGCAACCAAGTATTAATGAAAGAAACCTATATTTATTGAACACCAGTAGTTTATCTTCATTCTCATGGGGAGGAATATACGTAAATACTGGTTATACAAAAAGCACTAGGAAGGTGATACGCACCACTCGAGAGCCCCTTCTGAAGTGGTAACAAGCTACCTCGTGGCTGGTCTGGGGGAGCCTGACTGCAAGCTCTCCTGCGCTGGGCCCTGGTCATCCGCGGCTGTTCCAG
>CM052892.1:9195145-9230371 GCA_028534135.1 Potos flavus
CAGAAAGGTTAAAAGTAGGAGAGCCAGGTGTCCAATCCCAGACTTAGGTGATTCAGTCTATACTCTGCCACCCGAGGAGTGCCTGGGGACAGAGAAGCAGGTGAAGTCAAGAGACCTTCAGTGAGCAGGTGAAGCAAGAACCTGGGGCGGGGAATACTGCTGTCGTCATTGCACGTGTTGCGTTTGCACTGTTAAGACTGGGCAGGTTGTCCACTTTCACCGAGAGGTTTGTTTTCCTTGCAATTTGGGCTGCATCTAAATGGTGGCTTTCTGCAGAAGGGGAAAGAAGGGGAATGGATGAGTATCAGTTTCTCTCCCACCCCCATCCCCCATCCTTCCCAGTGGAGACCAAATTCTTCTAATGATCCATTACTAAAGAACGTGATCCTAGACTTTCCTCCAAGCGGAGAGGCTCAGCCACTGGAAGTGCCGCTCGGGATATCTAAACACTCACCCATTCTTTCATTTAGCAGCAAGTGCTGAATGGTTACACCAGCCAAGCCCAGCTGGCCCTTCTGGGAACTCAGTCTAGCAGGAGAGGTGGGAGCTGCAGCTGCTCACCAAAGACCCACCTGAGCAGTGCAAGGGGCCCTAACATGGTGTCATTGACCCTGCCCGCCTCAGGGGTCAGGGAAGGCTTGGTAGATGACGGGACATCTGGATTCCCTCTTTCCCTTAACCCAGGATAATCTTTAATTTGACTACCAAGGAAAATTACCTCATTTAAATTCTTTATTCTAAAAGGAACGTATGCTTTTTAATAAAAGATAATCAAAACAATCAAAAGTGCATAAAATAGAAAATGGAAGCATCCATCCGTGGTTAAAGTTTGATCCATGACATTTTAGATTTTTACTACATATATGAACATAAATTTTTAAATGATTCATGCTGTATAGCTCTGCCACTTGCGTTTTTCCTCCCATTTGGCAGTATTTTGTGGACATCTCTTCTTGTCAGTTCAAGTACTGTCAGATGCTTTTTAGCAGCTATGCAATATTTCATTACACAGATATGGTATGATGTACTTAATTGGCCCCCACTGATGGGCACTTGGATGGTCGTTTGAAGGGTGACCAGATCTTCCCCAAATAGAAGAGGAAGGGACAAGAGACAGTGCTGTGGGAGTTGTTGGCCTGTGTATGGGCTGGAGAGTAGCGTGTGCTTCTAAATCGTAATTCACTATCAGTCCAACGTATGTTAAGTGGGGCTGAGGGAAGTGAGGCCGGTTGAGTAGAGCGTCACCGACTGCTCTGAGGAGTTGGGATGTTTTTCTGCAGGTGGCGATGGCCAAGGGTGGGAGCATTGAAGGATTTTGATGGAGGGATTGAAATGACCAGATTCATATGTTTCTGAGATTACTGGGACAGCTGTGGGTGGGTGGCATTGAGGGGACACTGAGCACAGCCTGTCTAGGAAGCTATGCCATCAGTCTGGACCAGAGAGGAGAGATGGAGCTGCATGGCATAGGACCAAGGTCATGGGCACTGAGAGGGGAGGGTGGATTTGGGACGTATTTGGGGGTGGTGCTGATAAGATGCAGAGAATGGTGGTGGGTAGGGAAGCAAGATTATGGAATCTGACCTTCGAATCTGGCCAGGAGATGAGCTGGGTGATGCTGCAGTGGCCAAGATGGGACACAGAAGGCGGGGGTGGGGGGAAGCATTTGAGAGAGGCTGGTGCATTCAATGTAGCATCCTCTTCCGTTTCTTTTCTTTTTTTTTTTTTTAAGATTTTATTTATTTACTTATTTGTCAGAGAGAGAGAGAGAGAGAGAGCACAAACAGGCAGGGAGGCAGGCAGAGGCAGAAACAGGCTCCCGGCCAAGCAAGGAGCCCGATGCGGGACTCGATCCCAGGACCCCGGGATCATGATCTGAGCCGAAGGCAGCTGCTTAACCAACTGAGCCACCCAGGCATCCCATCTTCCGTTTATTTTCTGTCTTCCTCCTGACACCTCATTAAAGGAGGAAGCTATCCTCATCAGCATTTCTGTCGCCCCCAGATTATGCCTGATGAACCCCAATGTTAATGATTTGACCAGAACCCCCACATGTACTCCTGGCAAGTTCAGTTTTAGATGTGTGACTGTAGGTTATTTTAAGCCTCCGATTTTCGTCCCTCGCTTTTATTTAGAGGACAAAATGCTATCACCAGTTATCAGATGCGCATATACTTGAAGTCTCAAAGTTCGAAGTGCTGACAAAAGCTTCTCCGTGTTACAGGGTGAGGAGAGGTCTTCAGAAGTCTTGGCCTAAGTGGTCACAGGGGCACCAAGAGCCCAGGACCACTTGGCTGGTTTCAGACCAGCTGGGGCGGGCAGGAAGGCACACACTCATATTTGCTCAGTTACAATCAGCAACGACTTCTTTGTGTAAAATGATAATGAGGCCATTAGGAGAGCCTCACCTGAAGTGCAGCGTTGTGAATCCAAGGTAATTAAACACCGCCCGAATGAAAGGGAAGGGCCAGGGAAGGTTAAGTGAGGAATAATCTGCAGCGCAGGTGGCCCAAGGCCTTTGAGGAGCTAGAAGAGTGACAGTGGCTTGCACCATTTCAAAGGATGGAAATGTCCCCCTCGTCCCTGGGAGAGGCAGGATTTCTATTATTGGGAGGGTGGGAAGTGGACAATATTTTGTACATTTTAATAAAGCATGCTTTGTTTTGTTTTTTTTCATGTTGCTATTTCAAGTCGAAAGTCCACAGCAGAGTTTGCCCGGGTGCCGAGCGGCCTGCATTGCTCTTCATGGGCTCTCACCACCGTGGCATTGGGGCTCACGTGTCCCAGAGTAGGGACATCCCAGTCAGTGGTGTACGGACTCCCAGGTGTTGAGAGATACTCAAAAGTGCTTCCAGAGGAAGGCGGTTTTCCGCGGCCCACCTCTAAGCATAGACAGGGTAGCCACCCCTTCTGTGCATCTTCCCATCACTTCTGACTTCCCGGAGAAGGACATCAGGCCTAGCCCTACCTTCCCTCGGTTCCCCGTCCGAGCATATAGCACAGCCCCTTAGCAAACACAGGAAGTGTTCCTTCCACTCAGTACACACTTCGTGGGGACTTACTAGGTGCCCAGCACTGTGCTCCACGACTTCACATGTCCTTTCAGCTTATCTTTATAATCCGGCAACAGCATTTTCACCATTCTGGCCTAAAAATCTCTTGCTGTCTCCACATAATAGTTTCTACATGAATGTTCATAACAGCATTATTCATAATAGCCCCAATGTGGAAACACCCCAGACTCCCGTCAACTAGATAAATACGTAGGGTAAATAAAACGTGGCATAGTCACACAATGGAATATTATTCAGCTGTGAAAAAGAATGAAGTACTGATAAGCGCCATAGCATGGAGTAACCTTGTTTATAATGAGCATTATGCTGAGTGGAAGAAACCAGTCACAAAAGACTTCTTATTGTATGATTCCATTTTTATGAAATGTCCAAAATAGGTAAAACCATGGAGACAAAAGATGGACTAGTGGTTACCTAGGACAAGGTGCAGGAGGAGGGGAGGAAGATTGGTGGGGAATGAGAAGTAACTGACAATAAGATGGGTTTCTTTTTGGGGCGATAAAAATAGTGGGGGATTAGATAATAGTGATAGTTCTACAACCTTATCATTATACTAAAAACCACTAAACTATATACTCCAAATGAGTGAATTTTATGGTCTACAAAATATATCCTAATAAGCTATTTAAAAATCCTTGGGGTGCCCGGATGACTGACTCAGTCAGTTCAGCGTCTGTCTACCTTCGGCTCAGGTCCTGATCCCGGGGTTCTGGGATCAAGCCCCATGTCAGGCTCGTGCTCAATGGGGAGTCTGCTTCTCCCTCTCCTTCTGCCCCTCCTCCCTGCTCGTGCTCTCTCTCTCTCTCTCAAATAAGGTGCATAAACAATGAATCTTGGAACACTGAAAAAATAAAATTTAAAAATAAATAAAATTTTTAAAATAAAAATCCCTTATCAGAAGCTTGTTAATAAGAAATAATGTCCATGGAGCATTTTTTTTTTTAAGGTTTATTTATTTGAGAGAGCATGTGCAAGTGGGAGGGGGGATTGCAGAGGGAGAGAGACTTTAAGCAGAGCGTGACATGGGGCTCAATCTCATGACCGCTGAGACCACAACCTGAGCTGAAACCAAGAGTCAGACACTCAACCAGCTGAGCCGCTCAAGCGCCCCCAAGGAGCATTTTTAAAGTCTATATAATCTATCCCAGACCAGCGATCCTTAATATTTTTAGGTTCTTGGGTGCCTTTAGGGATCTGAGGAAAACTGTGGAGCCTATGCCCAGAAAAATGATCATCACTCATTCATATTTTAAAGTTTGTAGGTGATTCATGGACCACCTGAATCTAATATTTCTATTTTATCCTTAAATGATGTCAGGCCATTAGGTAATCTTATATCGAAGCCTGTACAAATTCCTGAAATATTCTCTTGATATGTCACCTGCATGCTTGAAAACAGTCATTGGGTTTACATTTCCCTCAAGACGAAGGAAAAAAACTCCTTACTGTACTCACAGCACTTTTGACCCTTGCCTTTTCTTCTAGTCTCGTTTCATGCCACGTTCTCCATCATTCTCTCCCCTGGAGCCATAGTCCTTTCTATTCTCTGAACTCCTTGTCACCACAGGCTTTTTCCACTGCCCGGGACCCTGCTCCTTTCCCTCTTTGCCAGGTTCTACTTCAGCTCATCCTCCAGATTTCCGTTCAAGCCTGATTCCCTCCAGGAAGCCGTGTTGACTTCCTCAGTGAGCTCTAGCGTGGACTCATCACATAGCAATACCGATGGATTTGGTATTTTCCTCACCGGAATGTAAGCTTCGCGTGGGCAGGGCCCAGGTCTGCTTTTGCTCACCGTTGGATCACCATTAGATCGCCGTTGACTTGAGGCCACCACATTGCCGAGTTCCAGGGGTCCTTTTCATGTGGAACAAACACAGCATGAACGGTGTGCCCGGAAGTTGCGCAGTACGGCATCCTGAGGTGAATGGAAAGCATGTTAGAGACAGACCAGGATGCCTGATGTTATCTCTCATGTTGAGGGCAAGAGCCATCCTGTCACACATGAGGATTTCCTACGCTGAGGATTCACAGGAGAAATCTCTGAGTTCTCACTTTCAGGAAAAAACGTTTTCATTTGTGCAGGTGGTTTGTTTGTACTACATGGACCCAAAGAATCTCAGAACTCGTGTTTCTCTTTTTGCTTTGACCACTAGGAGGCTCTTAAGTCAAATTTGCAGGCCAGTCTAGCCACCATGGAAGGCCTCATAGCTTACATTTATATACTAAATATTTCTGGCTGCTTTCCCAGTGCCGCGGCTTTATTTTTCTGAATCTCTTTGAGTACATATCTATAAGGCTGCCATGATTCTTTTAGAGTATGAAGGATCTAAGAATATATATGTTATTCATCTATTTACTTCATATTTAATAAACATAATTTATAATGTATTTAATATATATCACATGTGTTTATAGATTTAACATATATCTAGAGTATGAGGTGTGAGGTATATATGTTATAAATAAGCCGTTCGGGCCCCTGGGTGGCTCAGTGGGTTAAAGCCTCTGCCTTCGGTTCAGGTCATGATCTCAGGGTCCTGGGATCGAGCCCCGCATCGGGCTCTCTGCTCAGCAGGAAACCTGCTCCCCCCCTCTCTCTGCCTGCCTCTCTGCCTACTTGTGATCTCTCTCTCTCTGTCAAATAAATAAATTAAAATCTTAAATAAATAAGCCATTCATTTCTAATATTTGTAAGTAATTTGAAAAGGGAGTAGAATTGGAACTAAAACAATTTGTGTCGTTTGGGCTCCAATTATAAGACTTCCAAATCATATTCCAACTGGCCAGTTCTTGTGTTTGTTCCTAGGCATGCAATCTAACCTCTCTGCGACTGTTTCACCCTCATAAGACAGCAACGCTGAGCCCTTCCTTGCGAGACTGTGGAGAAAATTAAATTAGAAAATGTATGTGAACGGGCATATCTGGCATGTTGAAACTACTTAGAAAGTGGCTTTGTTTTTGCTCTTACTCGGTACGCTCGGCTCTTTTTCAGAACCCTGCCTAATACTGAATGCACTTTGTTCTCCAGCAGCTGAGCTATTAATTCCCCCTCCCAGGGAATTTCTAGAGCTCCGTATGTATCGGGCCTCGCCAGCCGTTCGCCCGCCCTGCCCTCAACCCGCGTCTCCTTTCTCTCTGTCACCAGATCTCTTCCCTGAAGAACCGGCTGAAGAAGGTGTCCACAACTACTGGCGATGGTGTGGCCAGGGCCTTCCTCAAGGCCCAGGCGGCTTTCTTCGGCAGCTACCGAAATGCTCTGAAAATTGAACCGGTGAGTAGCTTCTTGTCATTTACAAATCTCTGTCAGCGCTGAGAAGTGTACCTCAGGGGTCACAGGAAATCAGCTCTTTGTCTGGCGGCTGAGTTCACCCAGAAGGGGTTGTGTTGTGAGGGGCCGGGGGGTGCCCTCCCCTTGCCCTTCCTCTTAGCGTGAGGAAACCACACCGCTGTGTGTGAAGCGGTCACTGCTCATGCGACCGTTAAGACCCGTCCCCTCCCTGGACAGTAGCGCCAGCCGGGTGTCAAGACAGCGCCCAGACCTCTCACACACCTGCTCTCCGAGGATCCTTCCTACTTGACAAATGGGGAAATTGAGGCTCAGAAGAGACATGACTTGCTAACCAGTGGAGGAGTTGAACAGTCCCAAAGCCAGTGCTTTCCTTCTATGTCTCAAGGCCCTTTTCCCGTGAAGGGGCCTCCACTCCACACTCGAGAAAGCAAGGTGTCCTGGGGATTCACTTCTCAGGTGCTCCCAAAGTGCTCTTAGCGTTTTGACTACGCGGTGCGCTGTGAACTGGGGAATGACATTATCCCCCTCGGCGGCCCGGCGGCCTTCCCGAGCCTCGTCCATTCCCCTGCCTGCCCTGTGAGGTGGGCAGTTACTGTGAAGATATTTAGGGGCAACCCTAAAACCAAAGAAAGTGCTAACTCTGCCGGCCTCAGCAGGAAGCTTCCGTCTGATAACCCTCTACTCTGCCTACTCCTGGCCTCTTGGCCACGGGGAATGGAGAACTGGGCTGGGGTCCGAGTCACCCTGTATAGGAGGGAATACTGGGGGGCCACCTTGCCGACAGCCCTGTTCTCCCAAGAGCACAGAGCACCCTTCGTCCTGAGCCGGCGGGTGATGGCAGCCACATCCAGCCTGGCTGGAGTGCGTGTGAGGAACCAGCGTAGGTCGCACTCCCTGTAGGCCGGGGCTGTTTGTTTCCGTCTTGGTTTTAACCCACAGCATTTTATTATTTTAAATGACAAAGGTGAGTTTTATGTCAGGCAGTGCATTTCACGTGCAAACTCTGACAGTGAATCTCAGTTATGCTTCCCCATGAGCCACCGTTACACGTTGTTAAGAATTTTTTTTTTTTTACTACTCTGATTCCGTCGTGTGTCTAAGTGAGACCCAGAATAATTACAGTAAACACCTGGTTCTCCCTTCACCCAGGGCACACTCGCTGCCAGATGGGGGCTCAGGAAGCAGCAGCCCGATGCCACCATTCCTTGTTCCTTGTCTCCCATCCAGCACTTAGGCCTGACTTTCTCAGCTGCCTCAGCTTCAGGCAGTGTCATGGTCACATAACACAAGGGACGTACTCTCTTTTTGCTTCCTGAGAGCTACTTCCCTGAGGTCTGCTAAAGCCCTTAGTTAAAGCAGTTAAAGTCCCCCATGTCCTGCTTGTCTCCAAGTGAGGCAACCCTGATTCTTTGTCCTGACCTTGGGGCCAGCCAAACCAGTCAGGTCTAGTGCTCATTTGAGAGCTAGTGTAATTCAAGAAAAATACTGTTGTCTTTCCACCTCTAAAAGGAGAATGCGATAACTGGTCCAGTCCTTCCCTTGCGTTGCTGGGAACTGACAGACATGTGGCATTTCCACTCTTAAAATGACCTCATTATTGTCGTCTATGTGTGTAGAATCCAGAGACTGTTGAATCTTGGTAGGGATTGCTGGATATATGATCTGGGCACAAGTTGCTCCTCAGAAGAATTTTGTGGTTGTACTTGCACTTGGCTGGAGAAGTCACTGGGTTTGAGGATAGAAACCCTGGAGTTCAAAGCCGGGCTCTGCGCTTCTAAGCTATATGACCTTGAACAAGCCACTTAATCTCTTTAAACTTCAGTTTCTTCACCTGTGAAATGAGGCTAAGAATACCTATCATTCTACCTCTCCAGATGGTTATAAGGATCAAATGAGCTATAAAACGTTTCATAGGGAAGATGAAACTTGACCTGGGTCTGATGGCTTAGGTTTGGAAAAAGAAAGACACAGCGTCCCTTCGTGTGGCAGGTGTGAAGTTAACTGAGTGAGCAAAGACTTGGAGGCAATACCCCTCATGGCCACTTTGTCTGGAGTCGTGGGTTTGGGTAGGGAGAGGAGGCTGCTGGAGAGCTTGGAGCCAAATTTGACAGCGCCTGTTGCTAGGCTAGAAGTGTGAGCTTCACCTTGTAGGGAATATCAGTTTTTGAGCAGAGATATGGTAAGACTAAAGTCATGTTTGACCAGGAATATAGCGATGGACAAAAGGGAAGTTTGAAGCAGAGACCAGGGGACTGTCCAGGAGACTCAGAAGTGAGCCCTCTGGTGGTGACACCAGGAAGAGGTACCATGAAGAAGAAATGACTAGATGAATCTGCAAAGATATGAGTTATGGGAGATGAGGGGCAAGAGATGTCAAAATGTCTCCCAAGATTTGGACCAAGGAGAGAGTGATGATGCCTGTTAGTAGAAAAAGTGAAAAACAATGCAAAGGTGTTCCCAGCAGCATATTGATAATGGTAAAAACACGGAACAGACCTAAGTGTCCATAATAGGCATCTGGTTAAAGAAATTAAAATATATGTGTATGCTAGAATATTATGTAGTCATTAAAAGTAGCATTCTGAGGATAGCATGATGGGTTTGGTTGTAAACAAGGTACATTTCATTGAGTCTAAGTTGCCATTCAGTCATAAGATGTACCATTACTCTAGGTACCATTACGAAACAGAAAGGGTGCTGCCAATCACGGTTGGATGCCATCGGTTGTACGACACATCCAGATTTCAGAGATGTTATAGTGTGAAGAAATCTGCGTCTTAGAATCAATGAACTACAGCAGATTTGTCGTGCTTTCCGTCCCACTCATCTGCTCCCAAATAGCTTTTTTCTGGAAGGCCAGGAGGGAAGCCAGAGGGCCTGCAATTTTCTGGCCAGACATCATCACCATGCTATCTCGATGGTATTTAAATCATAGATTTAACTCTAGGAATTTCTCTTTATTTGAGAGATGGGCTAACAGCACTTCCTATGCAAGATTATTTGGGGAATTAATTAAAATAATTGACTGCAAAGCACATGTAGGCCCAAGAAGGGATGAGGGCTGGTGGGCACTGGCCACCTGGGGGTGGCGTGGGGATTGGTACCTTGGGTGAGCCTGTTTTGGGTGGCAGTAAGCACGGTGCTGAGAGGTTAGGGTGCCCTCCCCAGGGCCGCTTGTCTTTTAGTTGTTTCCCTGGTTATAAAAATAGCACCTGCTCTTGGTAAGGGAAAAGTAACAGAGGACTAGAAATAAGAAAATACCCATAATCCAATCACCCGGAGTTAAGACACCATGTTAGCATGTTTCTACCTAGGCTTTAGGGTTTCGGGGTTGTTTTTGTTTCATTTCAGTTTTGGGTTTTGGTTTTTTTACTTGAAGACAGTTGAGATATTCCTGGCAAAGCAGTTCACTTCCCAGTTATTTGCTTTTGCCTTTTAGTATGTTGTAAGCATTTTTTTCACCTTATATACGGTCTCTCCTTAAACATCTCTAACGGTGGCAACACATGGCCCATCAGGTGACCCCAATGGTTCTCAACCCTGGCGCGGATCAGAGTCACCCATGGGGCTCTTAAAACAGCAAGTGGCTGAGATTTTTCTCAAGGGCCCGCAATCTGCTGTCTGTGCTGGGGCCCACCACATCATCCTAACGCTGGTTCTTGGAATCGTAGGTAACCTCTCCCCATTTTAAATCTCACTGTGATGAACATCTTTGTAGAAATCTTCATGCACAGTCTGAATTCTTTCCTCAGGGAGAATCCCTGATGTGGATTTACTTGGTCAAAGGGTCCGAGTACACGGAAGCCTTTGCTGTGGAAGGTGAGGGAGAAGGCGGCGGCCTGGCGGGGAGAGCCCCTGGGGCGGATTGAGGGCAGGGCGCGGCCGATGGCAGAGGGAGCCTGCAGGGTGAAGGGCCCCGAGAAGCGCGCGTGGGTGCGGAGGGCACGAACCGAGGGCTCCCGTGGCTTCCATGGCTCGTGGGCTCTGGCTGCTCCCTCCTGTGCCCCCCGTGCTCTCCGGGCTGCTGCGGCTTCCCACCCCGGGCCAGTGGGCGCAGCCACAGGACTCAGGTCACTGCGGAGTCACCGAGCTTGGATTTTGTAAAACATGAAACGTGACAGACTAGACAGCGCTGCTTTTTACTCCGCTTGGCGGCCGGCTCCCACTGCGCCCCTCGGTGCCCCGCCTGGCTCTGGGAGGGGGGCCGGGACGCACCGCCCCCTCCTCTGGGCCCACGGCTCACTGGAGACTTTTAACTCTTTGGCCCTTTTTTTTTTTCTTCCCTCCCCTGTCCGACTGGAAAAATTTCAAAATGCAGCTGGCTGGGGAATCTCGAGCGTCGTTTTCTTTCCCCTGCCCGGAAGGGAAGGGGACGGCAGCCCCCTGCTGAGGCCGGCCACATGCCAGAGCCGTGCTGCTCCCTGTCCCCTGCCTGGGGCTCCGGGCCGCGGCAGGAGGGCCTGCGTTGGCTAGCTGGCAGCGTCTCTCCAGGGCCCAGTGAATTACTTCCCCCAAAGGGCCAGAGAGTGGGATACCCGCTCAGCGGCCTCCCACAAGGCTGGCTGGAGCTCGGTCCATCTCCCGAGTGGCTCCACTTCTGTGACCTCAGCCATCCCCCACGACTGCCCCCTTCCTTTCCGCGTTCCAGGTGGGGAGTACAGGCTGAGATTGCCGGTGACTTCCTGGTGAGTGGGAGAGCCAGGAGGCAGACTCAGGTCGGCCTGACGCCAAAACTCAGGTTCCTTCCACCGCACCCTGTTGCCTGTCTTTGTTCTGCTTTCCTCAGGCTCCACGTTACCAACTCTCTCCGCATTTCCAGCGCCGGCCCGGGTCATGGCAGGGTGCAGGCGTCAGTGAGGAAATTTTGGAAGAACGGGTGGGAGGATGAGTGAGAGAAAGTAAGACACAGAGAGGTGTGTGAGGCCAGGGTTGTGTTCAGTGTGTTCAACGCTGACACATCGCATCCTGCCTTGTCTTTAGGCTCTGGAGGTTGGTCTACCTGGCAGAGGGGAGAGTGTCTGCAAATCACAAGGGCATGTGACCCATTTTTCAGTCACCCAGAGAATATGAGGTGCAGAGCCCAAGACATTTAACAATATCGGCCACGCCAACTTGTTCTTGTCCACTTAAATGACAGAAGCACGAGCAGCCAGGCAGCCCCATTCGGAAAAACCCCCTTTATCCATGTCAAGCAGCAGCCCAGGCTCCAGCTCATTTATTTAGGCCTTTCTTGCTCTCTGACACGCCTCCTAGCAGTTGCCAGGCAACTCTGGGAGTAGCAGTGTGTGTTAGGGATTAACTAGTTAGGGCTGGGGTCCTTTTTGGCAAGAAGGGGATAAAAGACAAATGATTTTAATTGCTAGGCCGAGGATCCTTTCTGTGCCTGGTGGAAGATGGCAACTTTTGGAGGATATGTATAGCAGTGTGGTTCTTGCATTTGCCTCGAATGTTCCCCTTTCTCCCTCTCAGGGAGAACGAATGAATTTTTAAAAGAATCTTACTTTTCCCACACTCCTTTGTTTAAAATTATATCATCGTGAAATCTGAATAAGACTAACCTACCACCCTCTCTTTGGAAGACAGCACAGTAGCCTCAGTTTTAGAGAACTTTCAAAAATAGAATTGTGTGCTTTAATTTTCTGCCTTTTTCCGTTTGTAGTTTCTCATAAGCTCATACGTAGAGTCATCTCAAGATAGTAGATTTGCAGGTACTTGTTCCCACCTCTGGCCCACTGCAGGGTCTTGGTAAAATGTCGAATCAAAGAGCAAACCTGACGGATATTGGTGCTTTCGGGCTCATCCTGTTCTGTGCCAGGATCCGCGGAAAGGCCCGTGTAGACGGGGTGCTGCGAGCGTTGTTGAGGCAGCAGGCCGGTGCGGCTCTCTCTGGGCCAGCCTGCTAGCTGGGCCTCCCCAGGATGAAGGGAGCACAGCCCCTGCCCTCAGGGAGCCAGTGCTGGGGAGGGGGCAGTGAGCAGGCGGTCACCATCTAGTGCTCTGAAGGAGGCCGTGCAGGTAGCGTCCGGCTCCGTGGTCCTGCTTGCTTATCTGTCCCAGGAGGCCCGGCTTCCAGATTCAGCTGTGGGTTCGCTGGCATCATCCACCTTACAGTCCCTGATTTTGCCCATGATTCTGCGGAGTCATATTTATCCACCCCAAAAACCCCTTAAAGACAGAGAAGTTAAGATAAAAGCAAATTGAGAGCCTGGCTTTCAAGCATGAATGGACGGGGCTGTGTTGGAACAGGTCGGAAGAACACCATGTGTATCTGTTTCCTGGTTGAGTAACGCCATTGATCTCATGGCTTCAAAAGACACAACTGTATCTATCTTCGTTTTTAGTGTAACAGAAAACAGAAGAGTATTTAGAAACTAGAAACATTAAAACGTCGCAATAGTCCCACTGAACTAACCCACCTACCTTAACTACCTTTTGTATACGCTCTTCAATAGTTTTTCATGTTGCAAAGTGTTTCCATAGCTGCTATCAAATCTAAGTTAAAAGTTTGTTTCTCCTCCATTTAATGTTAAATCAGACGCGTTTTCGTACAGCTGCCGAACATTCCATCAAGTACAGCCACCATAATTTCTGTAACTACTCACATTGGACCTTTAGATCGTTTCCAGTCTTTTAATATTATGATTAATACTGCACCAAACACCTTTGTGAATAAAGCTCTGAAACGCCATATTTCGAAGGCTTCCGAATAGAAGAAATACAAGTCAGCAGCGTGCAGGAGACTGACGTGGGGTGCCAGCTTGTCACAATGTGGTGAGGAGCAGGTCTGCATTGACTCGGTCTAACTGCAGCTCAGGATGGAAAGCATGGAGAGCCCTTCGTGGCGTGCGCTCCCCGCTCTCCACCCAGGCAAGCAGAGGGTGCCCAGCATGTGTCTAAGGAATGTCACTAATTTGTGCCTCCGTCCTGTGCCAAAAGAAGGGGTTGAGGAACCTGAAAACAGCGCATACGGGAGGACGAGACATGGGAGGTGAGGGAAGCAGAAGAAAGGAGAAAGCCTGGAAGAGGCTGGCGTGTGTGCCTCTCTGCTGGCTCACAGATTCTCTGCACTGCTTGGGACCGTAGAGCTGGAAATCAAACCCACGTCTGTCTTCCGAGCCCATGCTTTTTTCTCTTCTTCCCCCCTCTTTTTTTATTTTTTGATTTTTTGGTGGCAAAACACATATAACATAAATTTTCCATTTTAACCATCGCTCAGTATACAATTCAGTGGCATTAATTATAGTCACAATACTGTACGACCACCATCACTGTGTTTTCAAAATTTTCGTTACCCCAAACAGAAACTCTGAGCCCGTTAAGCAATAACTCCCCACTCCCCCATCCCGCCAGTCCTTGGTAACCTCTAATCTGTTCTCTATGAACGTCCCTATTCTAGATATTTTGCATAAGTGAAATTATTATTTGTCCTCCTGCGTATGGCTAATTTCCCTGAGCATAACATTTTCAGGGCTCATCCAGACTGTATGTAGCCAGTGCTGGGACTTCATCCCTTTTTAAGGCTGAGTAATACTCCACTGTATATATGGATCTACCACATTTTGCTTATCCGGTCTTGGATGGATGGATGGACACTTGGGTGGCTCCCACCTTTTGGCGGTGGTGAATACTGCTGTGAACTTTCCTGTGCACACATCTGTTGGAGTCCCTGTTTTCAGTTATTTTGGGGTGTATACCTAGGAATGGAATTGTTGGGCCATATGGTCATTTTATTTTTGAGGAACCACCAAATTGTTTTCCACACAGAGTCCACGCTGTCTTTAAGCAGACAGTGGTGTGTTTGTGAAGGGTGGATACGTCCCTATGGATATTCTGTAGGGAAAGTTGGTGAAAGATTTTCTTATTTTTTCAGTTTATTTTAAGCAAGCAGATAGGGAATTATATAGCCCAAACCTACAGTCCTGAGCTAAACAGATGCATTGACAGCAGGAGTCTATAGTGGACTAGAGAAGGAGCTCATCACTTACCCGCTGCCAATCTTTCTCCTCTTGGTGTTCATCCCAAGTCAAGGTCATAACCCTCCAGATGAAGCAGGGATAAGAGGAACTCTGCGGCTCTGAACAGCCAAGGAGGCAGAGTGCGATGGAAAGAGTATGTTTAGAGTCACCTGGGTTTTTGTCCTGGCTCCGGAAGTCACTTAACTTCTCTGAGCCTTAGTTTTCTCATCTGTAAAATGCAGATAATGCCTACTTTATAGGACTGCTGATAAAAATAGCAGTAATGTATGTGAAACACCTGCACAATGTTTTTGCTGACAGTAGATAATAACTAAATGATAGTAACCCTTCTTAGGTCAAGAAAGTAAAGGAGGAAGTGGAGAATGACACTGCCACATTCTAGAACAACGGTGGCCAAATATTCTTGTTCAAGTGTCAGAGTATCTGAAACCATTCACAACACAAATGAGATTTTGGCCTATTTATTCCTATCTCATGAAGTAATTGAAGGTTTGGCTTTTATTTCAAATGATACATAAAGGATTTGTAAGAAAACACATAATATCAAATAAATACTGAAGGAAATAATTATTCATTCATGTTACTGCTCACCAGCACTTACAGGCAAATATGAGGGTGGTAGGTACCAAAGGTTTAAAATTAAGAAATGCATTGGAGTCCTTTTTTTTTTTTTTTTAATGCACAAGAGAAAATATAACTAAGAATCTGTTGTTCTATTTCATCAAAACATTTTGTGCCTCTTGGGAGAAGATGACCATCATTCGAGATTGACCCCAAACCTCTGTAGTCCGCCTCCCAGGGTGGGACACTGATGCTGCTCATGAACATAATTTGGGAGTCCTGGCATCTTGGAGCCACACCACAAATGCTTGCTGAACTGAGAACCATTGTTCTAGAAGTAGACTACCCAAGTAAAAAGTAGGTCTTTAAGTGAGAGAAGATGAGAACTGGCAGGAAATCTGCTTAAACATGATGATCAAGCTTACCTGAATGATTTCAAAGAGCATCACTAAATATGACCAAAATGAAATTCCTGCATGTTCTAAAATACTTGAAAAGTAAACCACAGCTAGTGGTATCTTAGACTATCCAGGGGGGGATTTCTATACTTTAATCTGATCTCATATCATAATCCTGGCTCCTTTCTTACTTTGTTCCTATAGGATGGGACCACATTTTGTATTCCTTGGTGTTCCTCACATACTCTGATATTTATAATAGGTGCTCGTTAAGTATTTGTCGAATGTGTGGATGAGCAAATGAATGAACGATACCTGTTTTCCCATGCTATGCATCAGACTAGTGGCCGTATTTTAGTGCTGCACAATGTAGATGCTTAGTTTAAAAAAAAATACACAACTCCCTTAGAGTGTGAGAAGACGACTCGAACACAAACACCATACTGTCAATGCATAAATGTAAAACAAAGACACAACCCAGCAGCTACGTGGTTGCTAACCGGAGGCAGTTAGGGTCTAGAGAAGATCTCCCTTTATGAGATCATAATGCGCAGTAAATACTCAGGTCTAGTTAGGAACATACAAGAGGTCAGTATATTAACGGAGTAAACTCACTTTTAAATATTGTATCTTTGTGGACAGTGGCAAAGAGAAACGGTAGCTATTACTGGAGTCTTAAGTCAAATGATCTCATTTTAGGGTCTTTTACTTTTTCATGGAGGCTCTGAAAAAGAGACCTTTCTGATCCACTTTCAAGCAGTGATTAACATTTGACAGGTTCGAGCCTAAAATAGTGATCCATGATTCCATGTCCTAGCTAGACTGTGAGCTTAGAAACAGGATTCTGTGGTATTCTTTCTTCTACCCCCAGCACATACATAGTGGCAGCTCAGTCACAACCTAAGGCGGAATGATGGTGGGGTTATTCTGTGGAGAATGTCATGGTATTTGTGGTGATTAGAGGATAAAATTGTAGATTTCTTCCCCCTCTACCCACCCTCCCAGACATGAGTCCACACTGATTTTCTGTGGAGTGTGGACACATTCTCAGAAATACACGGCTACATTACATTCAGTCTCGTGCTCCCCTTTCACAAAAAGAGGGAAACCCACTCTGGAAGGTGGTGGAATGTCATGATGACTCATGGACCCCTGGCACAGAGCCTGCTACGTAGAAGGCGCTCAATAATTATCTGTGCAGTGAATGAAATGATAATAGTTCTTACCTATAACGTCCTTCGTTGTTCGGGAGCTGAACATAGTTTTGTTAAATAAATCATTAAGACTTGAAGTCTTAAGGAAAAGAAAATAACATGAGGCATTTGTTAGATGCCAGACTCTTTACATATTGTCCTTTACTTGAATTTTACAGTCCTCCTATGGAGAGAGTAGTGTATCCCCATTTTACTGATGAGAAACCAAGGCTAAGAAAGGTTATGTCACTTTTTAAAGAAGTGGCAGAGCCAGAACTCGGACCCTCCATCTGCTTAAATCTAGCAACCATGCTCTTTCCCCTGACCGCTCGCCACAGTGGTGATTACCATATGGCCCATGTTACATACAATTTGAGGGCATATCAGAAGCAAACTGAGCCGGTTTCCTCTTAGGAGTCAATGTCTCCAATCTGCAAATGTTTCTTGAAAAATACAGGTTAAACTAACACCATTTATAAACTATTTTGCAAAGGGGAAATGTCAAATTTTTAGATATCTCTTAAAAAACAGTCCTTTAATGGATAATTTTAATTGCCTAATATTTTGTTGTTTAAATATTTGATATTTATGGTGATAATTGGAAAAAGTAAAACACTTGCAAGGGCAGCCCTCCCTCCTCTTTTCCTGGGCTGACACCTAGTGGCGAGTTTTGTCATGGCAGTGTTAATCCGGGTGTTAAACTTTGTTGATGGTGATTGTCAATTGATTTTAGGATTTTTTTAAAAATTAATTATTTTCATCATAATAAAAATAGCTGCATTCGTGTAAGGTTAACTTATTAGGGCTCATCATAACAGTGGAACTTCTATTTGATTTAACATGAAATACAAGTCAATTATAATCAAGCCTTGCTAGCAGAAAATGATTTAAAATCTTGGGGTACTTGGGGCGCCTGGCTGGCTCAGTCAGTGGAGTATGTGACTCTTGATTTCAGGTTCATGAGTTTGAGCCCCACATTGGGCATAGAGATCATTTAAGTTAAAAAAAAGAAATATAAAATCTTGGGGTATTTGTCATGTCCCCCCCTCCCCCCTCCCCAGAACCTGACTGGTAACCATGGTAACCACCCAGCCCTGGGCACTGGCTCGCACACACTGACAAGTAAGACTTGATCGCTGCACTTAAAGACAGTGCAGGGCAGAGACAGAGTTGCCCTGAGGTATGGTAACTGCTGTGGTAGAATGTTGTACGAGGTAGTAGACATCCAAATGCAGGACGAGTCCCTCCGCCTGGGCGCCAAGGGGAGGTTTCCCGGGGACAGATGCATGTGGGTGGCACCTTACAGGAGGAATAGCAGCTCCCCAGGAGTAGGGCCAGAGAGAAGCTCATGCAAAGGCAAGGGGCATCGAAACTACATGGCGTGGTTGGGTCTGGGGGATGGTCGCCTGGCTGGGGCATGGACAGGAGAGTAGCCAAGGGTAAAGTGGGAAGGTGCCAGCTCCAGTGCATGAAAAACCCAGATGGCCACAAAAGGGTTTTAGCACCAATACCATAAACCAGCGTTTCTAGAACAATGTTCCTGGAAATATTAGATCCACAAGATGTTGTGTTTTCTGATCACATAAGATTTGGGCTTGTCGCACATTACATACTGTAACTCTTCTTTTTTTTTTTTTTAAGATATTTACTATGCACGTTACTAATGCCTAGCTGTAAAGAAATCCAGTTAACTTTTTTAACCTAGCATTTTTCAAAAACCCTTTCCCCGCACAAAATACCTATTAACATTCCACACATCTACTACTCCTCACCACAGTTGGGGAAACACTTCTGTAGCTAATGATTGATGATGAATTTTTTTCGCTCTAAGGCCATGGAATTAGGATACCAACTATGGCCATTTTACCCCCGCCCCCATCTCATTGCTGTGAACCTCAGAGAGAGAAAAAGCGTGTGCCTTTTCCAAAGGCTTTCTTGTCTGGCCAGACAGAGGTCTGTGGCCAACCTGTGGTCTTGAGGTGCAGAGCCCAGCCGTCCCTCGGCTCTCAGTTCAGGATCACGAGCTGCTACTTGGTTCCCTCGGTCCAGCAACTTGATCAGCGTCTCAGGCAGGATCTAACCAGGATAACAAAAACCCCTTCAGATGTTTATACGAGGGAAGATAATTCAAGGAAATGGTTATCCAGCTGAGAGAGAAGCTGAGACTCGAAGGGGGGCAGAGAGGTAATCCAGAGATCAGCAAGAGCCAAGGTTGGTGCACCTGAGGCCAGGGTCAGGGTCAGGGTCGCCTGACGAGAGCTGGCTCCTGGGAGTCTGAACAGTGGATGTCTGAGTCAGGAGGCGAACCACTGCCGGACAAGCCACCCAGGCAGAGAGAGGAGGAAACCTCAGCTTCTCCCTCCTGTCGTCGTCGTCATCATCCTCATCCCTCACCAGTCCCTCCCACGGGCCCAGCCAGGCAGGAGGCCAGCTGACCTGGGAGCCCAAGGGATTCAGCCTGCCTTCTACACAGCATAGAGCAGAAGAGTGGAGAGTGGATCTAAGGTCAGATAGGGAGCTCCCAGATCCCAGATATTAAGCTACTTAGTGATGTACCCCCCCATACCCCAGGCAAATAATTAAACAACATGATGAAATTAAAAGCCCCTTGATTTCTAGTTAGATGTGGCACCAACCTGGACTCTGCCTCTTCTCAACTGTGTGGCTCTAGGCAAGTTACTATACCTCTCTGAACCTTAATCACTCAATTGTGAAATAGGAAAAAGGATCTCTACTTAAATGATACCTTTACAGGGCCTCCCTAGCATACTTGTGGCTGGTTCCTGTTTCACAATGAACAAAGAACAAGGTATTTTCAACTTCTTGAGCTTAGCATGGAGCTAATAGGAGAGTTAGCACCCTGTGTGTGTTGGTCAACCACTCAGAACTTCAGCGAATTGGCTGAAGTTTTGTTAGCTAGCAATCAGTATCTAGTAGATGGCTGATTTCTTAATATAGTCCCTTCCTCGGGATGTTGGAGTGGGAGAGAGCTTGTAAAATGGGCAACGGAACGTTCAAGTCTGGGAGGGGTTCTCTGCGTGCGTTATTAGCTACCAGTTCGGTATAAAGTGAAGACAGTTGAGATCCCAGGAAAGCTGCCACTTAAGAGATGTTAAACCTTGGGAATTACTTCCTTCTTGAACAGCGGCTTTTTCTTATTTTATGGGGAGAAAAAGCCTCAGAAAATTATTTTAAGAATTAAATGAGATGGCAGGTGCAAAGTACTAGTTGTCCACACATCTTCCCTGCCCTCCACAGCAAACTGTGGAGGCAGCTTCCCCCTTACCCTGTGAAGGCCCAGTTCACCGGCCGCCGTGTTCCATGCTGGCGTGGCAGGATTTTTGGAAAGCCTGAACGGGAGATTATTTATGTTTGGTTTGCTCGTCCCTGTTAGTGATGTGACCTGGCAGGCCTCCACGCACCCTGTTCTCGTCAGTCACAGCTCACAGGCATTATTCATAAGCCATTTGCTGGAGACTTTCTTTGCCCATATTCCCACTGTGATGCATTTTTAGTCTCCTCTTCACAACATTAAAAATGGTCTGTGGGTTTTGAGGGTGTCCTGAGCAAGTCAGCTGTCAGCTTAAAAGGTCATTATCCTTTGAAGGGGAACTTTTATCCTGAGTTCATTAGTTTTATCCTTGTTTGATGAGTGTTAAGCAAAAAAAAAAAAAGGGGGGAGTGAAACCCATCTGTTGAACACATACTTCTTGCCCTTCATTTTTATTTTCTTGGTTAAAGGTGCATGGTATTATCCCCAATTGATAGGTAAGGAACTGAAAGCAGAGAGACTTGAAATAATTTAAATCGGCAACTTGGAACAAACGTTTCCCAAGACCTGCTTTGCCTGACACGGTTCTAGATGCTTAGAGATGCAGCAGTGAACAAAATAAGGTCCCAGCCCTTGGATGCCTTCTATTGCAGGCAGACACAGGAAACAGAGATGAAAGTCTGTAAGTGATGTGTCAGGTGATCAGTGTGCGGAAAAAGAAAGCTGAGGAAGGGGATAGAGATGAGGTCGGTGCTGGTAGTGCTGGTACGAGATGGAGCTGGATTGGAGGCCAGGTCTGCCTGCCTGGAGAACTCATGGTTTTTCCCCACTGGTCCCACTCTGCTTCTGGTCCTCTTTGGTGATGGTTTCCAGCAACTGGGGAAGCAACATAAACTTGGACGTTTTGCTCCTTATTCTGGAGTTGACAGTTCAGTGTGTCGGGGTGGTGACATTGCATTCCTAGGGCACAGAAGACATTTTTGCTGCACTCCCTGCTGTCAGCAGCATGTAGCTGTCTCCTTCATCTCTCTGGTTACCCAAACACATTTAATCTGGATGCAGAAAGCATCTTGCCAGCTTGGACTCAAGCCCTAGCGCTGAGGAGCCCAGTGTGTCCTAGAGGAGGGTCCCTGTGACTGCTGGCTCAAAGGAACTCATTGCCTCTTTTCTCTCTGCTTCCAAAAAGTGATGTCATAGGTAGTAGCTTAGGTAGTCTTCATTTCTGTTTCCTGACCTTTAGTATTCAGTACGGCAGTTTGATCCCATAAGCACTGGGCACCAAGAGATGGATCCGATATGGAACCTGCCCACAGGAGTCAGCGGGACCTGGGTTCCACTTTTCCACTCAAGTAATTTTGAGCAAGTTAGTTCAGCCCTCTGTGTTTCGGTTTCCTCCTCTGTAAAAGGGAGAGAACAAGTGTAATCTGCCTCATAGGATTGCGGTGAAGATCAAACGAAATAATGCAGCATGGTGCCTGGCATATGGAAGGAACTTAATATTAGGTAGGCTTCTTTTAAAAATAAACTTTATATTTTAGAGCAGTTCTATGTTCACAGAAAAATTAAGTGGAAGGTACAGAGATTTCCCATATACCTTCTGTTCCCACTCGTGCGTATCCCCCTCCATTAATAATGTTCATTTTTAAGTATGTAAAAATAACTCTTTAATTTATAGCTGAACTTTCTCTACATCCTATCCTATGAGGAAACAGCAGAGTAGAGAGGAAGTTTTCTTTTTCATAGTGAAGACAGTGTATATATTTTGATGAAAACGCTGGTGAGAATTCTCATCATGACAACAGTTCATAAAGAAATGTTGATAGTCTTTATAATACTCCTCACTGGATAGATATCATTATAGATTTAAAAATATTTTTATTGTAAAGTAACTCGTAAAGTAGATCAAGAAAACTGCCTTAATCATGTGAGCAGCTTAACCCGTTGTAAGATCAACACTACCCAGGACAAGAAACAAGGCTCTACTGACCCATCACAGAAACCCCCTTCCATGAAAACCCTCTCTCTCTTGCCAAAAGTCCCCGCCATCCTAACTTTCCTATTTAAAAAAAAATAGTTTTATTACCAAATGTTTATTCCTAGATGCTCTAGTTTAGTATTGGCCATTTTAAAAAAAATGGTACGATTTTTAATTCTCTTTTATATGTTCCTCCTCCACCCCTTTCATTTCATTACAATTTGTCTGTTGAAGAACCCAGACCTATAGTTTTCCCCAGTGTGGATTGTACTGTTCACCATGTTCCTCTGTCTTCAGTATTTCCTGCTAATTGGCAACTGGATCCTGAGATGGGATAGACCATGGCTCAGTCCCTTTGGCAAGACAATAGGACGCATGTCAAGGCTGATTGTGTCTCTTCTGGTGATTCTTAGTAGCCAATAATGCTCTGCGCCTGTATCTGTTTATTCACTAGGAGTTGCAGAATGGTGATTGATGTTCTAAGCTTATCACTTATTTTTCATTAATCGGCTGGAATATTTTTATGAAGAGACACTTGCCCTCGTTTCCTATTTCATTACCCATTGACACAGTTCATATGGCAAAGATAAATACTTGGTTCTTTCCCTTTGCCAGTTTTTAATATAATGAATTCGTTCCCTAACATCCTTAAAATGTGACAGTTCTTTTGTATATGTAGATTGTGGCCCAGTGGATTTATTTATTATTTATTTTTAAATATTTTTTTAATTTGAGAAAGAGAGAGAAAGAGCTGAGAGCATAAGCAGGGGGAGAGGGAGAAGCAGACTCCCCGCCAAGCAGGGAGCCCAATGTGGGGCTCCATCCCAGGACCCTGGGATCAGGACCCGAGCTGAAGGCAGAGGCTTAACCGACTGAGCCACCCAGGCGCCCCAAGACCTAGTGGATTTAAACATTTGATGGTTTGGAGTCTCTTGCAATTATTACTGTTAACGAAATTCAAACTGTTCCAACTTCTTCAGTTAGTGCCTGAGTCCTTTTTCTTTAAACACAGTCCTAGTAGTCTTTGATAGCTCCCTTGTTTTCTGATATTGCAAGATATTCCAGGTTTGTCTTATACATTTCCTGGCCCCAAACCTGGAATCACTCATTTCTTCAGGTAGCACTGGTTTTTTTTTTTAAGTGAAAAAAATATCTCAAGACGAAAACCTGGGTGCTAAGTATACTTCCTGCTCCTGAACTGGTCGGTTTCCAGGCCTTTCCAGTGGACAGAGCAAGGAGACACACACACGCGCGCGCACACACGTACATGTGTATATATATCAACGCTTCCAATTCAGATTCAAGACCATAGAGCTTTTGCCTAACCTCTTCTCTGTTACATTTGTATTTCCTTCCTTCCATACGGAGAAGTCAGGCTCTCTAAAGGGCACAGGCGATAATAGAATTAGAATATCCCATAATTACTCATTTGTTTTCACACACAGCAGCCTCAGTGAACAATACTAACACTAGCACCAGCATGATTGCAGAAAACCTTTTAACCCTTGTTTGCATATTCTCTCCCTGTTCTCCCCAGCTTTTGTTTAGTTGCATTGTGTTTCCACTGCTGGAACATTTCGGCCTTTACCTGCCCACTCTCTCCTTCTCTGCCTTAGTCTTCGGGTCACGGTAACCAGTTGGAATGGCGATGTCTCTTCAGTCATTGTTGGTTGTCTGAGGCTCGCTCTCTGGTAGATTCCTCAGGAAGGGTTCATCAGGACAATACTCCAATGTTAAAACAATCTTTAGTCAATATTAAAGGTTGATCATTTTCCTGTGCCCTTTCTACATGAGTCAGTTTGGCTGGATATAAAATCCTTGGCTCATACCTTCTTGCCTTGAGTATCTTAAATCTGTTACTCCATTTTCTTCTGGCAGAAAGTGTTGCTGTCAAAGTCTGATGGTAATCTTAATTTTCTTTAATAAGTCACATGCTCTATTTTACTAGATGCCAAGGATTTTTTTTTTTTTCTCTTTTAAAGTCCAGTAATTTTATTGCAATGTCGTGGATGGTCATTCTGTAGTCTCAGGTATAGAATGTGGTCTCACGGTATCTGTGATGCATACAGTTTCGAGTTTCTTCTTTTTCTAATTTCAAGAAAATGTTCTCGAACAATAGGTTTCAGCTTCAGTTCTGTTCTTTTGCTTTATTGTTTTTCTTTGGGGGCTCCAGTTATTCTTCTATTTGATCTTATTTTTCACTTTCTTCAAAATCTTTATCCCTTTTTTTAACTTCTTATATTGAGATAGAATTCCTCTTTAATTTTTATTTTTAACGTTTTTTTCTTTCTTTTGTTAAAGCATCATCTTTCTGGTTGATTTGCTTTTACATCGCCTCTAGTTTGTTTCTAATTCTTGCCGGCGTTCTATCCCCTCATGTCTGAGTTTTTATAATTCAGATATATGTTGTCCTTTCGTGCTTTGTATATTTTCTTGATGTCTTTAAACACATTTTGACTGCATAGATTTCAGTTTTAATCTATTTTGTAGACAGATGCTCAGGATATATTTTTGTGGACGTCTCTTTTCCCTTTTTTCTTATAACTTTGTGTAGGATTTGACCTCAGTGCCTTTATGTTATTAATGTTTATGTGGACTTAGTTTGCCTGACTTGAGAATGAGATGGAGTGCAGGAAAGCTTTCCTCACTTCATAGAGCTCCCTCTTCTGTCATTTTTGGTAGTGTTCACAAATTCTGCAGCTGCTTTCTAAACTTCTCTGGCTGGATTCTCTTCTCCCGCTTTGATGGAGATCTTCTCTTCCCTTCCTCTTTCATGTGTCTGTCCTGCTCATTCTTGCTCATTCTTGATTACATTCGCAGAGGCTGCTCCCCATCGTGGATCCCTTTCTCGAAAGGGAGCCCTGACACATTCTGTCAGGACTCTATAGGGGCTCCTTACATAGGGCTTGTCCCTTCCAGCCCCTCAGTCCTTCTTCCTGTTGGCCCTTGCGCTCACTGCTGTTGCGAAGGTCAGAACCCTCCCAGTGTCACCTGCTTTTCTTAAATAGGCCCACCCAGCTTTCTGCAAGGCCCTGTCAGCTGTCTTGAGATTCACTCTTCCCACGTCCGTCTGTCAGCGCAGATGCTGACGCCACGCAGGTCTGTTGGTGGTTTGCATTCAGCTGCTTGCACTTGGGGGCCCATTGTTCATCTAGTTTTGCTGTCAGTGTTGCAGGTTTGAGGTTTTGCTACCTAGTTGTCCTTCCTTTTTATGTGGAGATTTGAAGATATCACCACCACCAAATTGCCCGAATTCCCCTTTCCTGCTTCCCATTTCTTCCTGAGAAATCCAAGAAGAGGTAACATATCTCCCACAAGCATAGGACATGCCCTTGTGGAACTTACATTGTACTGGAGGAAGACCAGTAGCAAACATGAACCAAAAATGGAAGCAGATGATCTCAGACAGCGGCAAGTACCATGAAGGAAAGAAAACACAGTAAGCGGTAATGAGGGATAAGTTTGAGGGGAGTGGGGAAGCGCTTTGCATTTTGATGCTCTTTTCCAAGGAGCTGACATCTGAGCTAGAATGTGAATGATGAGAAGTAACGGGTGTATGGGTACCCGGGATGAGAGCATTCTAGGCAGAGCAGACAGCAAGGCAGGAATGGGTTTAGTTCGTCTGAGGCTCAGAATGCAAGGCCAGTGTGGCTGATACACAGCCAACATGGGCAGAATCATAGGAGACAAAGTCAAAGAGGTAGGCAGGGCCAGATGGGGAAGGACCTTGCAGGCTCAGGAAAAGAGTTTGCATTTAAATCTAGGTATAGTGGAAGCCAGTGGAGGGACTTTAAGCAGAAATGAAGCATGACCAGTTCAAGTTTCCAGAAGCTTGTTTTGGCTGCTGTGGGTGCCGCAGAGAGAAGAAGTAGAAAGAAACAGTGGTGGGGACTGGGGAGAGGCCCTGTGGCCAAGTGGAGATGGAGAGGAGTGGTCAGATTTGAGATATAATTTAGTGACTGGACTTGGTAATGTGTTGACGAGGGGAAGAGAAGTATCAGGGATCCTTCTAGGTTCTTGGTCTACCTCCAGTTTTGGGGGGGGTTTGTTTTGTTTTGTTTTGTTTTTGTCTTTTTGAAGCTTATTTCTCAGAGAAGGTCAGACAGAACTTTGCTCCTGAACAAATAAATAGATGATACTATAAAGCAAGTGAAAAATAACAAGCCACAGACTGAAGGAAGATATTTGCAATGGAACAGAGTCTTGGTTTCCAGAGTATATAAAGAATTTCTGTGAACCAGTAAAAATTAAAACAGGGGAAAGATGTGAGCAGACATTACAGAGGAAAGGTAAACAACGATGGTTCATAAACCTACAGAAAATACACTCAACTTCACAAATAAATCAAGGAAACTGAAATTAAGACCAAGGCATCGTTACTTTTTGCACCTCTTGAATTGGCAAGAATTAGGAAATCTCTGACTATATGTGGAGCAACAGGGGGTCTTATTTTGCTGGTTAAAGCATAAAATTGGTATCTCAGTATTACTAAACAGTTTGGTGTTATTTTATAAAACTGAAACTCTAGCCCATGTAGGCTAGGAGGCATGTGCAAAAATTGTCACAGCAGCAACAACAACAACAAAAAACTGGGAACAATCCAAATACCATTGAAGGAGAATAGATAAATTATAGTATATGTATATGATGCAGTATTATATACCACCATGAAAATCAGTGAATTCGTGCAGCAACGACACGGATGAATCTTAGCAACATACAGTATGATACTAATTTTTAAGGCTCAATAGTAAGTAAACCTAAATATTATTTAGGCCGTATAATGTCTGTGCTAAAAAAATTCTTTTAAATGAGAATGGGAATGAGAAACATAGAATTGAAGGGTAGGTATTAGAGGAGTCTGGGGAGGGGGCAGGAGGCAGCAGAGGGGATACCAAGACAATGCAATAATAATATCTGTTTTCTTAAGGTCAGAGGTAGGTTTACAGATGTTCATTTTATTATTATAGGTATTATATTTTATCAATATAGGTTGCATATAGTCTGTCATGTATAAATATAAATTACATGATAAATGAAATTCAATGGAATTACAAAATAGGTAAAGTATTAATGATTTCCAAATCCCTAATTTTATAACATTAGGTTTAAAATCCGGCTCAGAGTCTGCAAGGTCTGGACCCTTCTAGTGTAGTATATTTCAGACCTCCTAAGGACCTTGAAATGTGGCTTGACCCAGTGTGTTGAGAGTCTGGATTTCCTTAGTGGCTGTGAAAGAGAGGGGGTGGCTCAAGTTGAACGTAAGTCAACATTCTTTCACAGGTTTTTGGTAAGTAAACACAGAAAAGCCAAAAGAAAGAAAGAATCCAGAAACTCTTTTGGACAAATAAATCACTCCCTGCAGCTTTGAACGGAGTCTCCAAATGATCTGATGGGTTCCTCTCAATAGTGGCCGCATCACGTACCCTATTCTAAAACCTGCATGACTCGCTGAAGACTCTTCTCTAGTTTCCAGCACTTCAGACACCCCACAGGATGGGTACACGCAAATCACAGTTACTAGGCCCCAAACTCCAAGAAATCTGTCTTTCTGAACCCCATTTCTAGCACAGGGAATGGCAAGTCAGCTTTGGAATCTGAGAAAGTCAGACACCCAGTGTGATGCCCTTTCTTGTTCCATCACGTAGAGGAATGATGAGGAATTCTCTATTATTTAGAGTAATGATGGCATTATTATCCCATTTCTCCTTATCTATTATTTAAAACCATCCTTTTCTAAACCTCAGCATGCCACAGGATAGATTGTTCTTTTTTTTTTTTTTTAAGATTTTATTTATTTATTTGACAGAGAGAGACACAGCCAGAGAGGGAACACAAGCAGGGGGAACGGGAGAGGGAGAAGCAGGCTTCCCGCGGAGTAGGGACTCTGGGATCGTGACCTGAGCCGAAGGCAGATGCTTAACAACTGAGCCACCCTGGCACCCCAGGATAGATTGTTCTTACAGATTTCTTAGCCTAAGTGCCAAGGAAGGTGAGTGAATTAGTGAATGGACAGACGGATGAATTTATGCCATTTTCTTTTTAGTCAAGATAATCCAATTGAGGGGGGGAAGCCCACCACTGAAATGAGTAAAAAATGTTTTCGCAACATACATTGAGCACCTACTATGTGCTTGACAAAGAGCTCAGCACTCCACAACCCCATGGCAAGTAAGTGGTAAAATTGTGATCCAGGTATCACAGGTTCTGTAGGATATCACCAGGTATCCTTGGTGCCGTAGAAAATGTGCTTTTCCTTTTGCAGGAGAAACCTTTCAAGAACAGAAGCTGAGGAAGCCAAAATGAGATAATAAATCCAAATATGAACTTGTACATAGAATGCCATAGAGCTGCTTGTGCGGGGGGCCGTTGCTTGTGAGCGCCGACCCTGGTGAAGCAGGGACAGCTGCTCTCGTTATTTACCCGTATCTGACGTGCGGCTTCTTTGATTCGGGTTCTGCTCTGGACTTGCAGCTTTCCCAGGTCATACGCATAAGAACCCTTTCCATTCTAAGAAGATACGGTGAGAAAGACTAAGCTTTAGAGCAAGACAGGCAGGAGTTCATACCCTGGCTCAGTTTCCTTATCTATAAAATTGGAACTTTAACAGCCATTTCAGAAGCCGCTACGAGGGTGAAGTTCATATTAGTGTAATAGGTTTGATCATCACCTTGTAGATGCTCAGAAAATGTCCGTTCCCAGGCTTCCTCCCCCAGTTGCCACAGCCTTCCCGTGATACTAACCTGTCAGACTTTGGAAGATGGCCAGTGAGTGGCGTGGACTTCCTACACTTCGGGGGTTGGTGAGCTAGTTACTTCCTGTTGTGGACAGGTTTTCGGTGTGTCTCAAGTTTTTAATTCTCTTAGAAGAAAGGACTTTCATTTTAAGGGCAGTTATTTTATTTTAGCTACTATCTTGTAGGTTTCCCAGGGCAGATTTCAGTTGATTTTTCGAAGGGAGCTACGATAGAAGCTACACACCCTACCCACCCCACCACCCTCCGCACTTGAGTCACATTCAGATTTCAGGCTTTAATAGTACTTTAGCTGACAGCGATAGTTTGAGGTAAGAGTAGAGGGTTTGACATGAATTGAGGAACGTTCCACAAAGTAGCTGGCTTGCAGTCTTCAAAAATGTTAATGTCTTGCAACAAAGAAAGACCCAGAATCTTCTAGATTAAAGGGAACTAAGAGGACAGCTGCATGCAATATATGATCCAGGATTTTTCTTTTGCTGTAAAAAGACATTGTTGGGACAATCGGTGCCTTCTGCATAAAGTCTGTAGATTAGATTTTTATTTTATCAATGTTACTTTCCTGATTTTGATCATTATACTGTGGCTACGTTCTTAATTTTGGGAAATACAGTTATTTGCTATAATGCCTGTTTTAAAAACACAAGAGTGTCCTAACGCCACTGAAAGATTCGGGAGCAATTGCAGTGTAATGTGAAGTTCATGTTTGACTATGTGTGATATCATCTGTGAGAAATACTAGGTGAATGCAGAAAACCACACCCAGATGAACCAGGCTTCGTAGGAATTCACAGAAGGCACACATGCACGCAGCCCTCACCTTGGCCACCTACCTCAGTTTACCGCGTGTGTTAGGAACCACACGTCCCGTCCTTGACAGTGTTAGAACGCTCTGTCCTGCCACCACCCCACAGTCTGCCCACATGCCCCAGTCCTCCTCACGCACACGTTCGCAGCAAACTTCAAGCCTTTTTCAAGGTAAAATGACATATTTCTTGTCATATTTATATACTTCTTACACATCAAACATGTATAAAATGGTGCTACTGTTTTTATTCGTTGTTTTTTTTTTTTTTAAGATTTTATTCATTTATTTGAGAGAGAGCAAGCACAAGACAGGAGAGGCAGACTCCCCACTGAGCAGGGAGCCCGATGTGGGGCTCGATCCCGGAACTCCGGGATTATGACCTGAGCCAAAGGCAGACACTCAACCGACTGAGCCACCCAGGCCCCCCTTTATTAGGTTTTTATCTTATTTCTAACCTGTCACTGATGAAGTTTTTGAGCATTATGGCCCCAAGCATGTTGGTTTTTAGGAGGATAGATGTCACATTAGAACATAACTGACTACACTTAAGAATGCAGAGGGTAAAAGGACATCATGTCTTAAATTTATTCTCAAATGGTTCAGAAAAACACTTCATACAGATAAAGCATGTGTAATATATAATATAATAATGGGTATGTGTATGCTCACATGCATGTGCAAAGAGAAAGAAGAAGGGATAAAGCCATTGAGGTAAAATGCTAACATCTGGGGGATCTAGGGTAAATGGGAATTCCTTGTATTATTCTTGAAACTTCTCTGTAAATCTGAAATTATTTCAAAATAAGAGGGGAAAGGGGGAAAAAGAGTGGAGTATTGGGGAACTTTTTTTTTCTAATTGAAGTTCAGATGTGAAAGGAAGGAAATTAAAAGGGAAGGGAAAATGACTCATCTGGGGAAAAGAGCAAAGCAGATGGGGGGAGAGGATCCTAAACACACCTTCCACAGAGTAGATTAAAACATGAGCTGAGTTTGAGGCAAGCATTTATAAAATATTATAGGAAGAGTACATCTACAAAATGGAAAAGAGAGACATTTTGCTTTTCCAGGAAGATTTTTTTTGCTTTTGGGAGTCTAGCCCAGAATACTGAAAAACAGAATAAGCTTACATATATGGAAATCACATAAAATTAAACTTCTAAATTACTATCTTTATTCTCTTCCTAAATAATACAGGGATTTTAATATATTTTACTCATTGGACACCCCCATGTACAAATTTTATCATTATTAGAATATTAGTTTCACTTTTAAAAAGAACATTAACAATAAAACTGTAATTAGTTTTATTAGGGTATCTGTGTGTGTCCTACTGTTTCTATGTGGGGTTACTTTTGTCTTTGTATGTCTGAAATTTATCTTTATTTTGCTATGACTTTTGAAGGATAGTTTATCTGGGTATGAAACTGTATATTGACATTTTTCCTTCTGCCTCTTGAAGATTTGTCTTATCTGTTTTTATTGGTGGTAAATCTGCAATCAATCCAACTATTTGTTGTTTTTTTTAATAAAAACCCATCTTGGGGTGCCCAGGTGGCTCGGTCAGTTGAGCATCCGATTCTTGGACTCTTGGTTTCAGCTCAGGTCCTAATCTCATGGGTCGTGAGATCAAGCCCCACATCCAGCTCCATGCTCAACGGGTGTCTTGGATGTTCTCTTCCTCTGCCCCTTCCCCTGCCCGAGCACACCTGTGCATGCTGTCTCTCAAATAAATAAATCTTTAAAAGAAAAAAAATCTTTTCTCTCTAGGAACTTTTCACCTTCTATTTTGCAATTTTGCTATAATGTATCTAGGAATGGGTTTATTTTTCTTCTGCTTGGGTACTAATAGTGTCTTTTCAATATGAGAGATGTATTTTCTCAATTCTGGAATATTCTTAGCCATTATCTCTTCAAATATTACTTCTCTTCCAGGACTAGGGTTTCTTTGTTTTTGTGTTTCATTCTGGACACTCCTATATAAATAGTTGGAACTTCCCAACCTGTTAGCCATGCCCTCAAATGTTCTTCTTTTACTCTTGATCGCTCTCTGCTTTGTTCTGCTGAACTCTTCAGTACAATCTTCCAGACTAGGTGATAATTTTTAAATTTTATGGCTTAAAAAAAAGAACTGAGATTATATTTTACCCAAGGTGAAACAGATAGTAAGATAGAGAGCCTGGATTTGACCCCACGTGTGCTTAACTTCTGACCTGGGTTCTATCATTTATGAATTAATAGGTTCATCCCCAAAGTTAAAGCCCCAGAATAGTGAAATATCTTCAGATCACTGCATTATCCTGTCATGTGGGTGGATGTAATTGGGAGGGTGAATGTGACTTCTGCCCAAACTGAGCAAGATGCCATGTGCCGGAAGACCTGAGAGGTGTCAGGAGTTATATTTGGCCTATTTTCCATTTTCACCCTGAGTTGTTTCAGAGAAAGAGAACTTTAGTTCCTTTTTGTCTTTTATGTTGCACAAAATTTCCATCGTTCCCATTCTTTTGGCTGTCTAAATACACTGTTTACCAAGGTTTGTTTGTATACCACTTGTCTCTTCTCAGTAGCAGAATTTCGGTTTTGTTTTATTGGGCAGATGTTGTTAAACTTAGAATTTTTCAACCACAGGGAAGTGATGAAATGTTTACGACGTTATTCTATAAATATAAAAGAGTCTATTGTTGTTATTATTCAACATTTGTTAGGCGCCCACAGAGTGCTGGGTGTTGAATATCACTATGGGGGAGAGGAAGGGTCCAAGCTCACAAGTTTTCTTCTGTGCAAATCACATCCCTTATAATTCCTTTGTAATATCATATCTCTTGTTTATCTCAAGTAGTTCAGTTACATTTTGTGGGAGCTCACACCACCCAGCTTGGGCATTACAGCCAGAGATGAGATGAGGATGACTCATATATTATTTTGTCACTCATTCATTTAAAATATATTATATTGATCATCTGTTACTTGACAGGGAAACTCACGGGCCCATAAGGAAAACAAACACAAAAAGCTGTTGTAATGCAGTATGATGAAGGAAAGTGCTAGAGAAGAGAGCAGCATGAAAGAAGGTGTGATGAGCTCTGCTGGGATAGGTTAGGAGTGGCTTCCCACAGGAGGAGATACTCACTCGAAATGGATCTTTTTTTTTTTTTTTTAAGATTTTATTTATTTACTTGAGACAGAGTGTTTGAGAGAGAGCATGAGAAGGGAGAAGGTCAAAGGGAGAAGCAGACTCCCCATGGAGCTGGGAGCCAGGTGCAGGACTCGATCCCAGGACTCTGGGATCATGACCCAAGCCGAAGGCAGTCGCTTAACGAACTAAACCACCCAGGCACCCCTTGAAATGGGTAGTGAAGGAGTCTTCCAGAAAGCAGAATCTTACTCTAAAGAAGAGGACAGCAAAGTTAACCTTTAGAAAAAAACTCAAGTTGTTCTGTGTGGCTGGATTATAGGGGTCTCTTTGAAAGGCATCGCCAAGGGCTAGGGGCTGGTTTGTGGAATTCTTTGCTTACAGGAAGTTTGGGTGCCCTTCTGTCATCACTGGAGGATTTTAAGCCGGGAGTGTTTACATTTCTGGAGGCATGGAGGAAGCTGGTTGGAAGGAGGTGAGACCCCAGCAGAGACCAGTGAGAAAGCTGTTGTAATAGTTCTGGAAAGGCAAACCAAACCCAGCGCTCTAAAGCAGTGGAAGTGGAGCAGAGAGAACACATCTGAGGAGAGAGAAAAGATGGAATCAATCGGTCAAAAATGGAAGCCTGGCAGGAAAGGGAGTGGGCTAGGATGACTTCGAGGATTCCGGCTTGGGGGCCCACGATGGAGACGTTTTCACACACTCAGGCTCCAGCAGTAAATATGGCAAATATTTCTTGGCAGTCTTGGTTTCTGCCAAGTGACCCCTCCGTCCTGGAGGAAACCAACAATATTGCTTTCCTGTGAGGACAGTGTACTAGAGAAGCGGCCCAAGGAAAAAAAATGGCCTCACTCTCTCAGCTGCTTGCGAGGAAAGTAATGAGAACAACGTGTGGAAACTTAGTTCTTGTGATTTAACGTCTTTGGAGGAATCCTCTCCTTTGCACAGAATAGCTTTGATACTGAGTTCATGACTCCTGCCTTTAGCTTTCTTTCATCATTGCAGATGGAGCGCTGGTCATGTGTCTTACCAGCCAGCTCTATTCTCATGTGCCTTAAAATGTTCTTTTTGAATAATTAGACTTTTTCACTTAATTTTTAAAAAACATTTCTGATGCCTATTATGCACCCTGGATGGCGGCAGGAGCTTTCCTGTGGCCTCTCATTTAATACTCACGGCGACCTGAGAGATAAGTGGAGGCACCAGTATTCCAGATGGGGAACTGAGATACCAGGATGTTAAACAGTCAATCCCAGCTCACAAAGTCAATCAGTTGCAGAGTCAAGGTTGGAAGCTGATTCATACCACACATCTCGTGTTTTTTTCTCCCATTGTATGGCTGTCCACTCGTGCAGCTTGAACTTTTTTCTTTAACAAACGCATCTTTCTTGGAGAGTTCTCTCACTCCTCCATTCATTGTTGCAAGCACGAATGGCCCCTCTTGGGTGTCAGTAAGCAGATTGGGTGCTGGATGGGCCACAAGGAGTGAGACACCGGTGGAGAGAAAGACAAGCAAATAGGCCGTTATAATCCAGTTTAATGAGTGCTCCAGAGGGAAAGTAGAGGGTGATGCAGGAGATCCTAGGAGGGGAGACTGACCAGGAACTGGGGCTCAGGGACGGTGCCCTAGAGGAAGTGATACTGGGCTGAGACTTGAGGAGTGAGAGGTAGCCAGGAGAAGAGGGAGGAAAGCAGCCCCCAGGCACAGGGAGGGCATGGCAGGGGATGAAATTTAAAGGCAGATTTGGGTCAGGTCAGGGAGGACCATCTAAGCCAAATCCGGAAGCTTATGATGAATTCTGATGTCAGTTGTGGCGGCTCTGGAAGAGTTTGTAAGCAGGAAAGTTACATGAGCACTTGGGCATTTTTGGAGGTGGCTGTGGAAGTAGTGCGAGAAGACAAATGATTCATAGGAAGACAAGCACGGAGGCAAGGCCACCCCGGAGGCAGTTACAGTGAGGGGAGAGCGGAGGGCGACCTGGCCTCTAGAAGCGACCACAGGCATGGCGAGACGTGGGTGGGCTTGAGAGATGTGACGAGGGGAATCCACAGGTCTCTGTGACCAAGGGAAGGGGGAGAAGAGAGAAAAGTAAAGCAAGACTGACTCTTGTGACTGGGGGCGAGGAGGGGAGGGGCATTCCCTGGGACAAAGGAGGAAGAACTGGTTTGGGAAGGAAGATGAGCTCAGTTCTTTTCACGTCCCGGGTGTCATTGGACATCCAACCAAGAAATGCCCCGTTAGACAGCTTTGAATATGAATCTGTGAGGTCAGGAGAGAGGCGAGGGATGGAGACAGAGATTTGAGAGATGGCAATATATGGATGGTAAATAATTAACCAGGGAAAGCATCTAAAGTAGGAAGTAGAGAGAGCGTAAGCCAGAGAACATCTGTATTTAAACTGCCAAAGAAAGGGGAGCCGGTGAGGGAGCCAGACAAGGTGCACCCAGAGAGAGGGCTGACCCAGGGTTATACCCTGAAGCCAGGGAGGAGAGTCCTTCCATGTGTCTAGATAACGACGGAGACTCCTGTGGGCTTTAGCCACAAGAAGGGCTTGGGAACCTTGGGTGAACTTGGACGGCTCCTCTGGCAGCTTGACTGGTAGGAGGCAGAGAGAAAGAAGGATGATGGCCACGTGGTTTTCTAGGGTTGAGGGAAAACTGGGGAGTTTAGTGTGTGTTGTTTTAACATTGGAAGAAACTGGAGCACATTGAAATGCTGATGAGAAAGATCCAAGGCCCTGAGATCGAAGGGCTTTGGCAAAGCAGGGTGGGTAGGTTGGCCTTGGAGCAGGGAACG
>CM052892.1:9230871-9352521 GCA_028534135.1 Potos flavus
TGGCTCTGCTGCTTATTCACAGTGTGACCTTGAACATGTCTCCCCTTTCCTGAGTCTCAGTATTATCATCTGTAAAATGGGGCGATGATCCCTACTTCTCAGAGTGCTTCAGAGGAATTCATGACTATTCCCTGTCCTCTCCCTACTCTTGGTTTTCCAGGGCTGGGCCCCCGTCCATGGCCAGTCTGAGACATTAATTGCAGAGGCATTTTTGATGGTAAGACCGGTGTAGTCCATGCATTCCTCTCTCAGAGGTCAGAACTGCTCTCCGTGGGCCAGATTCAACAAACCCAGCCCTTAGATGTGGTAGTTTGTCAAGTAGTGTTTTAACCTTTCTTTGCTGGAGGGGGGCTGCCTTCAAATACTCGAGGGCACACCTGCTCTGTTTACACCCTCGCGGCTGTCGTACACCTGCTCTGTCACTCATCTCATTTATATTCCTGGGGATCTGGAAGGACATTGGAGTTTGCAGCCTTTATTTCTAGATCCAGTCTAGGTTTTCATCCTGAAGTAAGCCTGACCATTAACCCCACAGATATCACTGCAGGAGTCTTGGGAATCCTCTCATTGTGTTTGCAGAAGCATATTGTTGAGGATGTTGTTTGCTTTGTCTATTCAAAGTCTATTGAGTGCCTACTGTGTGCCAAATATTGTATGTGCCCTGTTGTCGATATCTCTGTGCCCTCTGTCGGAAGCCCCACATCAGTGGCCTCTATCAAGTATCAGAGAGCAGCAGTGTTTCCCCCTTGGGTAATTACAGAAAAGACATCATTCACTGGCAAGCCAACTCCCCCATTTGCATATAGTTTCATCCCCAAGATGCCACTGGCTCCTTCTCTCTTTTTCTTTCAGACTGAATGCTCAGATCACCCTTTCTATCACCATGCTCTTTCTACAAGGTGCAAAGGGCCTACTCTGTTGTTTCCTTAGTTTTTAGGGAGTCTCAGGCCCCTGCTTTTATCACCTCTTAAAGACTCCAGCTTCTGGCCCAAAATTCAAATGGTTGTCAACTGCAAGGTTGATTCTAAAGAGCAGACCCAAATACTTTCTATGTGTGTCCCATACACTGAAGTACTTTCCGGTAAATTCATTCTAAATTCTGACCCTGGAGTCAATTTCACCTTTCCAAGTCAAGACAGGCTGAGGAGCAGAGCCCTTGGCACCGAGCCACCAAGAACCTCGGGCATGGGAGCTCTTCCGCTGGGTCATTAGTTGCCACCCCATTTTTTTTTTCATTTAACTAGTCCTTTTCATTAGAAGTAGGTTAGTTTAATGGTATGAGGTGCCTTTCAGTTTCAACTCAACTATTCCGAGAACAAGCTGTGAACTTTTCAACAAGTTGCCATATCCATCTGAATCTACTCAGTGTACCAGATAAACACTACGAGTGTTTTCCCGGGATGACTTTAGTTCACAGCTGTGACTCTGTAACGCATTAGCTGTACGATCCTAAAAGCAAGTCACACCTTTGAGCTTTGGTTCCACCTCCTACCGTACACATGGAATACGAGCTACCGCTTCCCAAGGTTCTTGTGAGGATGGGAGGAGGAACGTGCGGGGCTGAGCAGACCATGTGGCGTGCAGTCGGAGATTAGCCTACTGTTGCTGTAACATGGAAGGGAATTATATTATTGTCCTGAAATCTGTTTTGTTTTGTCAACGAAATTACCACATGTGATCTCCTAACTCCACATGTTAGCAGTTAGATGTGGCCTCACGTTGATGTTTGACCTCCATGTTTCTTCCCCTCCAACCGCCTCCCCGACATGATACTGCAAGCTTTTTGAAAGAAATGGAAGTTTCTTATTCATCTTGGTGGGTGCCCACTGAATGTTCACTCAAGACCTGGCTCAGCTGCTGCCCCTTCCCATAAGCAGATTTGTTTATGACTCCCTCTCACCAGACTTCAGGCTCTTTGCAGGTGGGGACAGTGTCCCAGGGCATCTCATGTCCCCAGTGCACATACAGTCTGCACTCAGTAGATGCCAGCTGATGGAAGTCAGCTGAGTTTTCGTCCGTCCAAGGCCCAGGACATAGTAGGAGCTCATTAAAAGGTAGCTGCTGTTATCATTCTTAGAACCCAAAAAAAAGAGAGCGAGGAGAAGAAGGAGGAAAAGAAGACAGGCATCTAGTCACCACTTTGGCATGAAGTGTGGACATTGATTGCAAGACTATTTTAGAGAAACAAAATGGCCCTTTATTCGCTTTGGGGAGGGGAGGAGGGTTAACAAGAGAGTCTTTTTCAAGTGTTTGCTCCATCTTGCTGCCACTTTACTATGTGTGGCTGCTGTTGCTATGGCAATTCTTTAAGCAATTGAATAGAACAGCACCGAGTTGTTGCAAACCGGCTCTAATTGCTCCCATGCACCAGGCCTGCCCACACGACCACTCTCTGCACAGCAATCCCTTTTTCAGATGCATATTTTCATAAATCTCTGGGCATTGTGCAGCTCCCTGGCTCTTGTGACATTGCCATCCTCGGGCAGAGGGCACAAGAAGCAGCTCTGAGCGGGGGAGAGGGTTCTGCCAATTTTCTCTGTGTGAGCGAGCCGTGCAGAACCCCATGTTCAGGGGGGCAGCGGGTTGCGGGCGCAGCAGGGCCTTAAAACCAAATAAAACATTCGTGGGATAGGTTTATTATATGTATTTGCCATTGTTGGGCAATTTAGTCATCTTTTTAAAGCCAACGGTACCATTCCTGTGCCCGCCTGCCAGGGGACCCTGTTCATTGTGTAGTGAGAACTTCTGGTTTTAGCCTGAACGTGATGGGAAGGAGTGAGGCAGGGAGTTGGCACGTACTGGGGCCCTCCTGTGTGCCAGGCACCGTTCCGAACACCTTCTGTGTACTCTGTCCACAGAACCCAGTCCACAGAAACACTGGGCTAGGGGCGGGGGGGCGTGATCCCTGTTACAGATGAGGAAACCGAAGAGCAGAGATCCAGTGTCAGACCCCAGGTCACAGCCACCGCGTGCACAGCTGTGATTAGACCCCAACTCTGACTGATGCCAAGGCCGGGGCCCTTTTCACTGGGCCACGCTGGCTCCCAGGAAGGAGGCCAGCTTTTGGCAGCACTGGGAACCCAGGTCTCCCCTGTTTGTGGCACATGACATTTTGCTAACTTCCATGTCCTTCTTCAAACAATGACACTTTTAAGAATTACTGTAGGAACAGCTTCACCATAATTATAGCCTTTTTTGCGCATTAACGATATACCAAGCTCATCACCATAGGACTAACACAGTTAATCTTAACCTCCCCCACACCCAAAAAGTCTATGAACTTGATATTGTTCCCCTTTTCTAGATGGAGAAGCTGCGGCTCAGGGAAGGTAAGTGACTTACCCAAAGTCACAGCAGCTAGGGGTGAGAGAGCCGGGATTCAAATCCAGGTCAGACTGCAAAGCCCTTTAACCACTAGGCTGCCTCCCTTGGGGCTTATTTGGAAATGGGTGCTCCGTATACACTTAAAACTTTTCCCGTGACTATTCCAGGAAGCTTGATCACCATTGGGAAATTTTTCTTCCCATTCCTGAGCTGTTTGTAAAGCTACTTGAAACTTAACACTGCGTTAGTGCACAGCCTAGCTTTGGAAGGCAGAGGGACTTCCAGGCTCAGTGCTCTGGCCTGTGTTTGCAGTAAGAACCTTCCTTTTAACAGCCCAGTTTTGCATTGCAGCAGAATGGTAGAATTGTGTCTAAAAGTTTTTTCTCTCTTTTTTCCTTTTTTCTTTTAATGTAGTTTGTATAATAAAAAGGGGGGTACAAAAACTGAATATTTTTCTCATAGAAATGGTATGACTCCTACTTTTAGCAGCAATATTTTTTTTTCTTAACACCTTACAGTGACTCTGATTCATTCATTCAAATAAGTTTAATCGCGCCTACTGTGTGTTAGACACTATACCAGACGGGACGGGCAGACCAGTGTACCAGGAAACTTTTGGCTGCAGGTGACAGTAATCTGGCTAAAATAATCCAGACTTTATTATCAATTGGAGGAGGGTCAGAGATTGGCTAATTTAGCAATTGGCTGATGCTATCAAGAACCCCATTCTGTTATTCTTGAGTCTGTTGCCCTCAAGCCTGTGGGCTATGCCATCAGGCGAGCTTCCTTTTTGGTCTCAAGATGACTGTGTCACTTCCATGCATTACATCCTCACAATAATCTGTCAGGGCAGGAAAGGGACCTTCCCTTCTTCGTATCTGCTGAGATTCAGAAACCCTTTGCCAGAGGCTCTCCTGGTGACTTGTCGTGTGTCACTGACCAGAAGTGAGTCACATGCTCATGCCCTAACCAAACACCAGTAAGGAAATGAGACCACTGGGATTGGCTCAGTTGTGAGGACCCATCGCCCACCTCTGGGATGGGACCCGAGGAGGTTGGGGGCATGAACAAGTTGGGGTTGTATTGGGAAAGAGAGAAGACAGAATGAGGGCAGGGTAGGCAGCCAACAGGAGGTACTAGAAACACTATATTCTGGTAGAATAGGCGTAGAAAACAAGGAGGCAGACAGACATAGCATTTGAAATGTGTCGTCTGAGTCCTTCCATGTTTTACTTCAGATGGAGTGGTCAAGGAAGCTCTTTTGGGAGCTGACATTTCACCTGAAAGGTGAAGGATGAGAATCATCCACCCAGACTGGGTGAGGGGAGAAAATGTTCCAGGCAGAGGGAAGGAGGTGACACAGCATCTTGGAAGAACCAAAGGGAACCATGGAGCCCAGGATGTAGCGAGCAAGGAGGCAGGTGGCACGAGTTGAAGTTAGAGATTTAGTCAGGGCTGGATGACATCAGGTCTTTCAGGCCACAGGAAACTTGGATTTTATTCTAAGTCAGTAGAAAGCCATGAGGGTTTTTAAAACAGGTGTAACACAATCGATTTTATGGTTTTGGTGTTTTGTTTTGTTTTTTAATCATGCTGGCTGCTGGGAGGCGGGGGCCTTCACGGAAGCACAGAGAGCAACTATCCAGGCAGGAGATGAGGGTACCTGGACTCTCGTGGCAAGAGTGGGAACAGAAGGGAAAGTTCTTTGGGAGATGGGGTTGCTAGGACTTGACAGGCACTAGGCTAGGTATGTCCCCTGCCTCTCTTGTCCAGTCTTCTCTGTACTCTTAGACAGTATTTTCTTTTTGTAAAGTAAATTATGCCCTCTTTACAAATAAGAAACTTCCAAGAAGTGGCCAGCACTAGGTCGTAACATTTAGACCAAGCCAGAGGAGAGGAGGTGGATTCCGGGAGAGGGAGGCAAGACCACTCAATCAGTATTGCACTGGGATTGTTTTCCTAGATGAAGCTTTTGTTTCCCAGGGTGATATTTTGAGAACTGCTGTCTCCGTGGGAATATCTCCGTTGTGTACAGCACAGCCATCTCTGCATCTACGTTTTCTTGTTGAACACATGGCTGTCTTTATAATGAGTGCCTTCTCTATATGGGGTTATCAGTGTAACTCCGAATCTATTTTACAGCTAAATTAATGATATCCAGGAAACATTTATTTGGCTCCTTTTCTATTTATAATGTTGTTACCAACTAATTGCCTTTGAATGTTCCTACTTTTAGGGTCCTTTGTGCTAGTTAAAATCCATCCCGAGTGAGTGAATCCCTGATACCACTCAGGGCTCCCTAGTCACTTGCGAAGTTTATCTTCTTGTTGTAATAACAGGAGCAATCATAAAAATTTACACCAGGGCAAAGGGCCAGGTTGGGACAACATCTGAAAAATAATAGCATGTATTGATTTTTCTGATTACAAAAGTAATATGTTTTCATTGTAGAAATTTTAAAAAGATGGAGAAGCATATGAAAAAAAGGTCACTTACATTCCCACTACCCCGAAGCAAGCAGCGTTAAATTTTGGTGCATCTTTTCAAATGTTTTTATGCCTTTTTACATAATTGAGCTTATACAGGCAATATTGTTTGTTTCTTCTCTTTTCATGTGGTCTGCGTCAAACAGATTTTCCTCACACCTTGAGATACTGTCCTTATAAATAGTTGTATGATCCCTTTGATTAGTTGTGCCACAGTTTGCCTAATTGTGCCCCTCCTGAGGGAAATTTTAATTTTTGTTGTTGTTTCTGATATGAACAGTTTTTGGTTGTTTTTTTTTTTTAAGATTTTATTTATTTATTTGACAGCGAGGAGAAAGATCACAAGTAGGCAGAAAGGCAGGCAGAGAGAGGGGGGGAAGCAGGCTCCCTGCTGAGCAGAGAGCCCGATGCGGGGCTTGATCCCAGGACCCTGAGATCATGACCTGAGCCGAAGGCAGAGGCTTTAACCCACTGAGCCACCCAGGCGCCCCTGATATGAACAGTTTTATACATAGAGACTCGTTGGCATTTGAGTTTTTTTCCTTAAACTAAATTCCCAGCAATTCCAATACTAGACTGAAAAAGAGGCATACACCCTTTTTAAGATTTTATCTATTTATTTGAGAGAGAGAGAGAGAGAGAGAGAATACAAGAGAGCAGGAGCAGGGGGAGAGGCAGAGGGAGAAGCAGACTCCCCGCTGAGCAGGGAACCTGATGCAGGGCTCTATCCTAGGACCCCAGGATTATGACCTGAGCCAAAGGCAAAGGCTTAACGGAGTGAGCCACCCAGGCGCCCTACGATATGCATATTTTTAAGGTTCTTGGTATACTTACCAAATTACTTTTCATAAATGTTCTACATTCCATTTACAGTCACTCTGAGCTATAACTAGGAGTCTTTATTTTTTATCTTTGTTCATTTAATATGTGAAAAAAAAAATAATTCTGTATTAATTTTCATTTCTTTGATTACCAGTGACATTGAACTTTTCATGGTTATGAGCCAGGTATTTATTTTTATGTTACGTCTTTTGTCCATTTATCTGCTGGGCTCTCCATGTTATTTTTAGTTACATGAGCTCTTTATATGTTTTGGATATTAACAGTCTTACAAATTTGTAGCAAATAACTTTTTGTGAACCAGAACTTTATTTTATTCTTGCTTTTTATTACAAGGACTTCCAAATGTACACAAAAGTAGAGAGTACAGATCCCCTACCTCTCCAACGCACAGCTTCTGTGGACATCAACATTCTGTCATAATTCTTTATTTCCTATCCCACGCTCTCCACTTTTTTTTTTCTGAGGTCTTTTAAGGCAAATCCAGGTATTTCATCTTACCCTTAAGTTATATCAGTAAGCATCTTTCATAAATAAGAATTTGACATTTTCTTTTTTGTCCAGCGTCTTTAAGAAAATTCAAACCTATGGAAAAGTTTCAAGAACAGTACATGAGCACCCATTTACCTAAGTTCATTGACAATTAATGTTCTATACATTTGCATTGTCTTTCTAAATACGTATACACACTGCACTTTTCGTTTTGTTTGTTGAACCAATTTGAAAGTAAGTTGCAGCTATCATGACCCTTCATTCCTAAATATTTTAACTTCAATCGCCTAAGAATCAGAACATTCTCGACCATAACCAAACAGCCACTGTCACTCTCAAGAAATTTGACATTGGTAGAATAATTGTCTAACTTGCCGTGTATATTGTTTTCCCAGTTGGTTCCAAATTTTTTTTTAATTTACTTATTTTAGAGAGAGAGAGAGAACGTGGGAGCAGGGGGAGGGGCAGAGAGAGAGAAAGAATCTCAAGCAGACTCCCCGCTGAGTGCAGAGCCCTACTCCAGGCTTGATCTCACATCTCACAACCCTGAGATCATGACCTGAAGTGAAACCAAGAGTTGGACATTCAACCAACTGAGCTACCCAGGGGCCCTGGTTCCAAAATCTTTTATAATTGCCTTTTTCAATATACCTGAGCTCAAATCAAGGATGACACATTGCATTTGGTTGTTGTTATCTTTTAAATGACTTTAATCTAGAACAACCCCCTTCTTGTTTTGTTTTGGTCTTTCACGACACTGACATTTTTGAAGAGTTCAGGCCAGTTGTCTTCTAGAATGTCCCACAAAGTGGATTGTTAACTCATATATTCCAGTATGACAAGAGGCTTGTGGTTCATCTTACACATTTTCTGCCCTAGATCTGGAATCAGCCTTTTCTTCAGTGAGCCCGGGTTCCTCTTAGTAAGAAATGGTCTTTAGAGACCATTTTCTGAATACTGGCAGTGGTCATTGCTACTGGTCTGTTATGGCTTCTAGAGATTTTCAGTGGACAGAATTCAATGTCTATTTTTAAAAAAAAAGGAAAAAGAACAATATTAAATTCATATTGATATTTTATTTTCAAATTTAAAATTTCAGAATTTATACTTTTTTGATTTTATATTTCTGTGTTCATTCTGTCTTGAAATTCTTGATTCCTACAAATGTTAATGGATATAATTATTTGTTTTATCATACAATAATATACATAATCATTTTTAAATTTAAAAATCAGCTTTATTGGGGTGCCTGGGTGGCTCAGTGGGTTAAAGCCTCTGCCTTCAGCTCAGGTCATGATCTCGGGGTCCTGGGATCGAGCCCCTCATCGGGCTCTCAGCTCAGCAGGGAGCCTGCTTCCCCCTCTTTCTCTGCCTGCCTCTCTGCCTGCTTGTGATCTCTCTCTGTCAAATAAATAAAATCTTTTTTAAAAAATCAGCTTTATTGCTGCCAGTAATTCTCAAATTAGGTTTTTTTATTTTTTTTAAAGATTTTTATTTGTATGAGAGAGAGAGAATGATTGAGAGAGAGAAGGAGCAGGGGCAGAGGGAGAGGGAGAAGCAGACTCCCTGCTAAGCAGGGAGCCCAACATGGGGCCCGGCATCATGACCTGAGCCACCCAGGTGCCCTTTTATTGTTGTTCTTACTTAAAGAATAAATCCTTAAAGAATATCCCCCAAGCATATATAGTTAGAATACTGTATGTAGGGTTCGTTGCAATAATTCTTTTCTCCAAGTGGGTATGTCACCAATGAAATACATAATTAGGTTCATTTGTTTCAGTATCTTCTCAATTTTTAGGAATTCCTTAAAATTTAATTTTGTTTTTTTTGATCTTACAAACTCTTTACCTGATTTTAAATATAATATAGCAAGGTTCATTTGGAGAAACCAGGCTTTCACCCCAATTCCTTCTACCCCAGTTCTTACCTCCCTCCTAATCCCTCTCCATTACACACAAAAAAAAGGAGGGAGGTAACCAGTACATACATACATTGTGTATCTTACTATTTTTCACTTACTCTGTCCTGGAAATCAGTCTAGAACAGTGTAGAGAAATCTTTATCATTTTTCACGGCTACATATTGCTCCATAGTATGGATGTCAGAGTTTTTGCAGACAGTACTATGTTGATGTTCTTAGAACTTTGCTATTAGAAGTCATGTCATATGACAAATAACCTTCATCGCATTTTCTATTTTCCTAAGTGCATCTTTGGGCTAGGTCTTGTAGGTCAGATGGCTGGGTTATATTACTGTTGCTGGATATCGCCAAATTCCCCTCCACAGGGGTTGCATCGCTTTCATTCCTGTCCTGTTATCCCACGGCTTTACCAGTAGAGTGTGTTGTTAAATGTATGGATTATTTCCAATCTGATGGCTGTGAAGTGGTATCTCAGTGAAATTTTATATAAATCTCTATCACTGCAAGTGAGATTAAATATCTTTTCTTACATTGAAGGGTCATTTGTGGCTCTTGTTCTGTGAACTGTATGATTCTCTTGTCCATTTTTCTGTTGGGTATTCTTGATTTTTAGGAAATTTTTTACGTTTTAGGTTAATACCCTCTTTGATTATGATGTAGATTGCAAATACTTGTTTCGGACTGGGAATTCTCAAAACGACTGTTGATATTTAGTTCCTTGAGTACTATGTATATAGCTTCTATTTGTCCCCAGGTGTTTCCTTCCTGTCTTTTCCATGCTAGAGAATAGCGGCTTTGGGGATGGGTGTTGGGCAAAGCCACAGGAAGTGAGGAAGGTTTTGAGTCCTCATCTACGATACATGTCAAGCAGACACCCGGTGGGCAGTGCAGGAAATCATTAGCAGGGCTGTGTGTCACTATTCTGCAGTCATTTGCCTTCCAGTCTGCAGTAACCCCAGCTGTATGGACCAGCCCGTCCTGTCCACGAAGCAGCCGGCTAGCCCCTTCTTACCAGTGGTCAAGGGCAAGTCTCTGTATGTTGACTTTAGAGGCAGATCACGGCAGCACCAACCCCAAGCAGTACTTCCAGTACCTTGTATCACCTCGGGGCAAATTGCCTAACCCTTTTGGGCTTCAGTTTCTCCAACAGTAAAAGGAAGAGATGGGCTCGATGAAATCCAGAGACTCTTCCAGCTCTGATATCCTTAGACCCTGGGCCTTCGTTGGCTTCCTCGCAAGGAAAGAGGTAGAGATCTTGACTGAGAAAATGACAGTGTAGCACTGGGGTATGTAGAGAATCTTCTAGTTGCGTCAGTTTTGTTGGATCTCACCTGTCCACTGGGACCCACCCTAAGAAAAAATGCATTTCCTGCTTGAAATTTCCGGTACCACATGCATGCAATGTGTACAGGGAAACTGCTTTACCACAGCGAGCCAGTGGTAGCTTTGGACTTCTAAGCAGAGTTTCTGACCCCGAAGCCTGAGCTGCTTCCCCTGCGCTGGGCTGACTCCCGCTGTGGCTGTGGGGTGAACAAGGAGGCCCTGGGCTGCACCGAGAGTCAGAGTCAACAGAGAAACTTGCCCTGAGCTCTTACATCCAGAGTTCAGTCCAGGGCCGCCTCACAGGGCGCTGGAAAAGAACGGCCAAAAGGTAAACAGACCTCAGAATGACATTTCAGTAGTAATAAACTTGAACGATCCAAGTTCCTGCAGCCCATTCAGAGAAGAGCCGCAGGTTATGTAGCTCATTCTCTGGTTTCCAGAAATACCAGAAATGTTTTCAAATATGGCAGCGTGACTTCTTCAGATTACCTAAATTGCACAGCCGTGAGGCAGACATCGGCCAGGCATCTTCCCGTCTCGTTTAACTTCGCCCTCACAGCACCCCTTAAGGTGTGTATTTTCCGGTTTCGGAAACTGAGACTCGGAGAGATGAGGTAATCTGGCCAAGATCACATAACCGTTAATGGCAAAGCTAGTATTAGAACCAACATCTGCGGGCTCCGAATCGACTCCTCCTTCCGCTGTTCCAAGCTGCCCACAGTTCCTGATTGTTGCCAGCCCGATTTATAGGCAGCCTTTCTGGGGCCACCTTGCAGATTTGGAAGTCTTCCAGTCGCATCACTGCTGGTAAGTTCCTGGCTCCTGCTTTGTTGAGCTCTGTGGCACTCTGTCATCCCCGGCTGCTGGAACAGCCAGGGGGCCCGTGCAGCAAGGAAGGACGCTGAAAAGAGGAGCGAAGGAACTCTAGTCCCCGTGATGCTGAGAAGGACACTCACCTTTCCTCATTTGAATCTCTAAGTCCACGTCCCAGGATGCTGTTCTTGCCCGAGATCTGTATCTATAGAGGCCTCTGAGCTTTCAAGTGAAGTGAGCCAAGTGCCAGCCCATTCACTCGCACCCCACTCCCGTGGCCAGGGGCCACGCTCCCCCCCGAAGCCAGCACAAGGCGAGGTCCTCATGGGGCCTGGCCCTCGGCGTTCACAGAGGAAAAATGAAAGTTGCTTTATTCCCCGGTCTCTTCATAGCTCCCATTATGACGAGAGGGCTCCACAGTGAGGAGCCAGGGCTGTGATATTTCTGCTTCAGCATGAGAGATTCATATGTTTGACTAATCAATTCTTTGGCACTGACTTCCCGGCCTGCATTTTGTTCTCCTGCTTTTGATCGTCTGTTTGCCTTTTTGCCATTCTGCTGGTTCTTGTTTGGAGCTTTTATTTTCCAGGAACACTTTGACCTACTCGGTCCTCTGTACTCTTCTCTCTCTCTCCCTTTGTCATTTTCCTCTCTGATTTTGGTTTCCCGTGTGATTGACCGCACACAGCTTCCACATACAAGCAAAGTGGAGACCCTCGAGTCACGAGGCCCTGATAACTGCAGGGTTTTGTTTTGAGAGCCCAGGGACCCTGGACTACAGCCAGCCCCCAGCCTCCCAGCCAGGCTGGGCGGTAGCTCTTCCGTCCCCGTCGCAGCCTCGCCCTGCAACACACGGACGCCAACGTCAGCTTGGCGCTCTGTGGTTCACAAAGCCCTCTAGAGCACACGCAGCAAACTGGGAGGGCGGGGGTGCAGCTAACTCGGTTTTGGTCCCGTTTCTCAGTGGAAGGAACTGGGCATCGGAACTGGGAGGTGACCTTGCCAGTGTCCCAAGCTAGTGAGTGGCCAGTCCGGTGCCAGACCTGGGGGTGCTGTGCGGCCGGGCGCTACGCTGTCCGTTGATGGTGGGCTGCTTCCGTTCTCGGCAGCCACTGGCCTTGCAGCTGCTTTGTCCTCGGCATGAGCTGGTCCAGTGCAGCTGCCGCCCCGTCGGCGCTTGCTCTGGGCCCGGCACAGCGCCGAGTGCTTGGCCTGTGTTAGTGCGTGGGCCCTCGCTGTAAACTGAGCTCAGAACCCTGCAGGAGCTCTCCTGAGGTCACCCTTCCAATGCCATGGCCAGAACTGCGGCCGGCTCTGGCTGCCTCTGACACATGCGCTCTTAGCAGAAGAGGCATGGACCCAGGGCCGTGGAAGCAGAGCAGAGGGATTCTTACCTTGGGAGGGAGTCCGGGAAGGCTTCCCGAGGCAGGGATACTGGAACGGGGCCTTTGGGATCAGTGCGTGGCTCAGAGGAAGAGGAGGGCTGTCTCAGGTCTTCTTTGCAGCCTGCTTTCTGACCCATTCTGGGCTCACATTGTTTTCCGAATCAGTATTTTGCATCCGAGGATCTCAAGGCTAGAGGGATTTGTGGTCTTATCACTTGTTCCATGCTTGAGTCTCTTCCACAACATTCTCCCACCCCCACCCATTCGTGAGGCTTTCTAGCCTCTGCAGCACCCCTCCAGTGCCAGGGAACATGCTTTCTTCTGAAGCAACCTGTTCTATCTTTAAGATGCTCCTGTGGTGGGGCGCCTGGGTGGCTTGGTTGATTCAGCAGCTGGCTCTTGATTTTGGCTCAGGTCCTGGGTCTCAGGGTCCTGGGATCGAGCCCTGCGTGAGGCTCTGTACTCAGCATGGAATCCACTTGGGATTCTTTCCCCCTTGCCCCTCCCCTTGCTCACGCTCTCTCTCTCTCTCTCTCTCAAATAAGGGGGGTTGGCGCACAGGGTTGGGAAAGAGCAGAGGGATAGGGACAAGCAGACTCTGTGCTGGGCGCAGAGGCCAACTCGGGGCTTGATCTCGTGACCCTGAAGTCATGACCTGAGCCAAAATCAAGAGTTGAATGCTTAACTGACTGACTGAGCCACCCAGGCACCCCAGGAATCTTTTCTTATTTTAGTGAAAAGTTCCCCTTTGTGCTCCCCACCCCCCCAGGTTGGAGAATGCCACAGGGCCACTGGTCCTTGGAAACAGTTGACGGCAGTGGCTGGAATGTGAGCTGAAAGTGAGGTTTCTGCATTTCTGTTTGCGGAGAGGGGACTGGTGGGTGGAAAGGCCAGTGGTGTGGGGTCCAAAAGCCCTGGGTTACATCTCGCTTGACCAGTTTTGCTGCGTGATTTCATATGGGTTACTCTCCCCTCCTTAACTTCCTCACCTGTGGAATGGGAGCCCCACTCCACCCATCTCAAGTGGCTGCTGCCCACAAAACATGGCAGGTGCTCGCGTATGCACTCGTACTTACCAACAGCCACAGAAGCCTCGAGGTCCGTCCGCATTCTGTCACGATGGTGCATCATGGGGATTCGTCCGTGTGAGCGCGCTCCCGTTATTCCAGGCAGCATTTCTCTTTATCCACTCAGTGTATGTGTGCTCATGATGCGTACGAAATTGTGATCAACGGATTTTACCCATGTTCCTAAGTAGCCACCTTGGGCCTGGGTCTGGGGTAGACGCAGGGAGCATGAAGGTCCCTAAGACACAGCCTCAGCCTCCGAGGGGTTCTCAGGGTGGCAGGAGAGGTGAGAGCAAAACCGTGAGAGGCTCGGGGCCTCGGGCAGTGCTGGGGAAGACAGCAGCGGTGGGCACCTTTGTCTGGACTTGTAAGCCAACTTACAACTCTGCTGAGCCTGGAAGGGGAGGAAAGGGAGCGAAGAGGCAGGGACAGCCAGGGATAGGCCGTTCACAGGTGATTCCATCCAAACTAGGTGGCTTCTCAGAAGTGGAGGAGGAGTTGGAGACGAGACTGAGCGCAGAACCCCACGAGTGAGTGAGCGGAGGTTTCTCGGCTGAGGTCCGGAATGCCGCAGGCTGAGCGGCGGGGCAGACCTCAGAGTTGGCCTGTCGGGTTTGAGGACCACGTGGGTCATCCTGGGGAGGCACTCGGTGTGCTGTCGGAGGAACAGGTCTTGGGAGTTTTGGTGGAAGTTCTGGGCTGGAGGTGGAGAATTGGAAGGCTCTCCTCTCTTGTCAGTTCATCTGAAATTGTAGAGGCCTTTTCGGTGCCACCCAAGAGTATGGAAGACACCCTCGTGCACTCACTGGGCGCGTGCCATCCACCTGCAGCCTGGAGAGAGGGCTGAAGAGAAGGTTGTGAAGACGGGACAGTCACTGCTGGTTCCCTTCGTTGAGCACCACCTGCAGTGTCCCTCCCGGTTAGTATTGGCATCCCCACTTTACAGAGAAGGAAACTGAGGTTCAGACAAGTTAAGCTGACCGGCGCCTATTTAGAAGACACACCCACCTGACTCCCAGCCCCGGCCCCCTCCCCAGGCGCGGTTGGGAACTTTCCCATGTTGTGTCCAGTGGGGAGCGTCTTCAGCAGACTGAAGCTTCTGACGCTTGCCTGGCTGCTTTGCCCTCAGAGCCAAGCCCAGTCACGATTCCATGTGTATATTCATTATCCAGCAGGCATCTTACTTTTGCAAATCATCTACATGTGCTGCGGTGTGTTTGAGCGTGATGATCATCGAGCGAACCATCCCCTGCTCACCTTTGAAACAGTTTCCCTGTGACCCCGTCCGACAGGTGCAGAAGAGTCTCCTCCCATCTCTTTCCATCTTTTCCCATCCAGTTCCTTCCTGTGCCTTTTGGGGGACAGTAGTGTATCATGGTGTGACTATGTACTACCTAAGTTGTAATTTTACTTTATGTTTAAATAAACTATGTGCACACAGCATGTAAGATGGATGCAGGACACAGCTGGGGGTACTCTGCTCTGAATTCTTCTGGCTGCTATGTTTTTTTCAAGTTTGAAAATGTATTAGGAAGAAGGCCACATTATGATAATTGGAAGTTCAGTATATCTGTCTTTTTCCTCTATTCTTTTATACTTTTTTAGATACAATTAACACTTCACACTTCACCTCGTCCCTCTTCAGTTACCTTTGACACTTCCTTGATATTTATTTAGATGTTCGGGGCACCTTCACTTTGAACTCTGGTTAAGAAAATCAATAACTTGAACATAAGCATTTTTTGCTCGCTGAAGATATGCAATTAGTGAATTACATACATGTGGACGTCCGCTTACCTTTTTTTAACGTGTCAAAAGGTCATGACACAATTATGTGAAAATAGTAAAGAAAAGCGATTTACCACCAAATCTGTATACCTGCTGTGAAGTTGCAGAAACAGCTCATTTTATTACATTTTTCAGAACAGAGCATTTCACAGAAGATGGGAAAATGGATAGGAAGAACTCCATGGGTGTCCTCTCGGAATTTACAAACCATGCATGACGCATTTATTTTAAAATGGCTGTGTTTTCTGTAAGCGTTGTGTGAATGCCGATTTCAAGACACACTAGAATTTGACTCTGTCCTATCAGGTGCAGACAACGTGATCTGTTGTCCTCACCAAGAACGAAAGTAAAAAATGTGCCTTTTGCCAAAACTTTTGCTACTTTCCCAGTTTCGCTTTAGGAGACTTGTCTTGTGTAACATTAGCTTTGGACTTGCCAAGTCTAGCTGAGGCAACATTTCCTTGATTAGCTCCATCCCTCTTTGCCTATGCTATTTGGGAGCTGTCAGATAATGTCATCATTAACCCATTGCCAACGTGCTTAAAAAGAATCCTGGAACTCTAGATGAATTATGATGCTAGAACTTGAAAGATACAAGGAAAGTTGTTTTCTGAGTGAATGCATTTTAAGGGCCACTGAACAAGGCTGAATGAAATTTCACAGTAGAAATGGGAAAGTATCTTTTGAGTCTCTGAACACTAGTTATTTTAAGACCAAAAAAAAAAAGTTGTTTTTCTATGTTAATATTCCCCTGGCTTTTATCCATTTGGGAGAGAAAAGTCATAATCTCACATATCAACTTGAATGGCTCTCAGCCTAGAGCCTTGCCCATAAACACACAATGAATGAGTTAACACACTTAATCATAACTGTTGTGATCCTCAGTTATAATAAAGATGCCAGCTTTTGTATTTGGATCATTTGCTACATCAGATGACTTAGGTCATCTTTTTGTAGATAATAAAATCTCCTGGAATTTCCTTTTTGGACAGAAATTATGGATCTCATAAGAGAAAATGGAAGCAATTGCACTTAATTCTCTCCACTCAGTTACCCAGACAAAAATATAAGTGTTTCTTTTTCAGCGTATGTGGAAATTTTGAGCCGTGATTGGGTTCTTAAGTTTAAATAGATGTTTATTCTGTTTTATCCTGTGAGCAAGATCTCTTAGTGGAGGGAGCCTGAACTTAAGACAAATCTGGGCTGAAATTACCTCGTGACCCTGAATCACTAACCCCCCCCCCGAGCCTGTTGTCTCATTTGTGAAAGGGCCTTACCCTTACCTCAGTAAATTGTTGTGAGAACCAATGTGGAAATACTTACTACTGATGATGATGATAATAGTGCTTACTCGGTGCCGGGCACCCTTTAAAGCACTCGACACATTACCCGTTTATCTTCACACCAACCCTGTGAAGTGGACACGGTTACTTTTCCTATTGTATGGATGAGAAAACTAAAGCACAGAAAGTTAAGTGACTTGCCCAAGGTCACACAGATAGGAAGCATTAAGGTTGTAACTCGAATGCACAGGGTCTGGTTCCAGAGTCCTTGCTCTGATTCACCATATGGTGTTGTCTTTCAGAGCCCAGCTTGTAGGTGGCGTTTGATAAATGCTTGTATCTGGAACGTTTCAGCTTAGGTATATAAAGGGGACGTTCTCATGCCCACGGAGGAGCAGGGGCGCCACAGATGGCATTCCTAGCCTCCCCTCCTTGATCACAAGGTACTTGTCAAAGGGAAGCTGTATTGCTGGATAGAAGAAAGACCACCTCTGACCCAAGGCTATTGGGATCATCATGTCACCGAGGAATCTTTGAATCTGCTATTTCTAAATTTCAAAGCCGGTTGAAGCTGTATTTACAGCATTTAGCATACGAAAAATCGTTGGGAAAGTGGGCTTTTAAGTGGAACGGTTGTGTAATGGAATATTTCACGTTCCGGTTCAGCCATAAAGCTCAGGGCTGATAAACAAAGCATCTGAAGCCAAATGGCTCCTCATCTGACCCCAATTAAAATAAAGATTTCATTCCATTCTGTCCTGACAGAGAGGAACATATTGTTGCCTTTAAGGGAGTTTGGTTTAGTTAATGAAAGAATTTTATTTCATTTTTCTCCCCCAAATACAATATCTAATTAAATAAGATTCAATTTGTTAGGACTTCTGGTAGGGATATGTTAACTCTTTTAAGGCTGTGTTGCCTACGTGCCTCAAGATGCAGAGGGCACTTGTAAATCCCGCTTCCCGTTCTATTGTTTAAAGAAGAGAAAAGCTCAAGTCCTCCTAAAGACAAACATCTTCAAGGCGTCTCTGTTGATACACCCATTACGGCAACCTGTGTATGTAGGTAGTGTGGATTCTGTAGAAAATATCACATATTTACATAAAGTCCTGTTTCCTAGAAGCATTTGTACTTGTACATATTGTAATTTACCAATCACCATAGATCTGTCCATATAGAATATCTCACACAGGGAGCTGGAGCTGCTAAAATATGTTAGGTAACATAAGTTGGATATTGATGCCAAATTATCACGGAGTTCCTTCAGAGTTATCTTGAAGAAATGTGCGACTATCTCAAGAATTCATCATTTAGCATTAAGAGTGAACACCAGCCAACTCTTTTGGGAGGTGGGGAAGGGGGGTGGCTCTTGCGTCATGCTGTCACCGCTTTTTTGTAGCCTTTTCTATACGGGCCGCAGCTCCTCATGACTGTTGAGTTCATAATTACCAAGTGGAACATTTTGGTGTCATTGTGGAGAAGTTCTCTTCCGCCCAGCGGGGCAGGAGGAGGCGGCTGGCTTGCAGGACCCTGATCGGTCACCTCCACACCTCTGAGGACTTGCCATTGTAGTCCTGGGACGCTGCCAGGAAAGAAGGTGGCCTGGGCATCAGCGCCCCTGCCCCCAGGGCAAGCCCCTCCCTTCTCTAGGCTTCAGGTTCTTCGTCTCTAAAATGACTGAGCAGGGTCCGTGGCTCTCCGAAAGCCCCCCGGCCGTGCTCTGCTCAGATTCTGCATTCAGTAGAGCAGAAAGTACATGATGCTTTTAAATCCACTAAGAATTTATAGTCAGATGCTAAGGATTTATGTTCTGGGAAATAAAAAGTCTTTAAGACTATAAAACCTAAGGCATTTAAACCGCATTAAAAAAAAATTCTGTGGGTTGCGTGCGGTGGCTCCTTCTGACATTCAGGGAGCACTGACTCAGCATAATTGAGCTCCTATTCTCTGCAGGCCCAATACGAAGTGTACAGAGACATGTTATTCATGGCCCTGCCTTCCAGGAGCTTATTCCTGGGCAGGGAGGCAGAAAGCAAGTAAAGAGGTCAACCCTTTATTAAAAGTGTACTCTGGGGCAGGGGGGCGAGGGGTGAGATGGGATGAGGGGCAGGGTTCCCAGAGGAGAGCGTGTTTTGGCCGGACCTTGAAAGGTGAGTGCATTCACCAGTTGGAAAGGGGGAACTAGGCAGAGACACAGAAATGAGAGGGGGCAACGTACAGGGGCAAAGCAATGAGTTCTGCACTATTGGAACCTGGGGGTGGACTGAGGGAGGAATAAAACTAGAAAAGAAGGCTTGTGAAAAATCTTAGCCTCTTTTAAGTTCCAGTGTAAGGTGTGTGCCCCATGTTTTTCGGACTGGCAGTAGTGGGTATTCTTTGAATATATAGGGTTCTTTGGCCAAGAGATTCTGGGAATACAGTTGAGTTGGTTCCCCTCTTAGAAGTACACAGTGTGCGCTAAATGCCCTACGTACATCTCAGCAAGTATCTGTACTAAACTTGACCGAACCCAGCGTTCTCAAACTTTTGACCATTGAACCCTTCTGAGACAAAAGACCTCTTGATACTGTGGGACCAACTTTAGGACAGAGAGCTTGAGATGGGGAGTTCCACTGGAGATCTATGGTCCGTGGAAATACAAGATACAATCTGCCTTTTAGAAAGTTAATTCTGGCCCGGAGGACGAACAGGAGCTGGGGCAGGCAGGGAGAGTGTCACCAGTTTCAGAAAGGTAATTAGACACCTGGTTACACTTGGAGCTGTTCAAAGTGCATTTCCCGGAGAACACCCCCCCACACACACCCCCGGCTACAGTCCACACCTTCACGTGTGAGCTCCAAAGGAGTCCTACAAATCCGGCTCTCCAGATGCTGACGTTGAAAGTCATCTGCCTGGCAGCTTTTCAGGAGCCCCCAGATGACATCGGTGGCCGACCCGGGAATGAGCTTGGTGTTAGGAGGTTGGGAACAGGAGATGAAGACTGAGGCTGAGGGCCTACTGTGTGCGGGGACTGTGCTGGGTACCTTTACATTCACTCCCAGCTATTCCTCGAAACCGTCTAAAGGCACTGCTCTTGTGCTTCTCTGATATGTAAGGAGCAAGCGGCATAAGGGGGCGTCTGACTCTCCCAGAGTTCCATGGCCCGTAGGCCTCACACCCCCCCGACCGACTCCTGAGCCCGTGGCCTCAGCACTGGGCTGTCCTGCCTGCCCCAGATAGCCTCCCTGTAGGAGCACTGACCGTCTGCCGGGCCTCGCGTGAAGCGCTGTGCGTTCTTGAACGTACTCTGCCCAGCAGCCCTGGAAGGGAAGTGGTGTCACACCGGCCTCACCCACGGGCAAGCTAAGGCTTTGTTAAGTAGCCAAGGTCATAGCTGGACACGGTAAAGCCAGGAATTGGACTTTCGTCTGGCTGCTCACTCCTTCCCCTAAATAATTCTGAGGTGGTTGTTCAAGAAATTGCTCAGAAATGTTTCTCTATAGAAATACTAGGAAATTAGTGGGCTTTATTTTTGGTGCAGCAATACTCCAGCTCTGGGCTGAGTTGAGCCCAGTGGTTCAATCCTTGCCTTGATGTTGGCCATGCAAAACTCAGGTTTGAGTGAAGAGGTTATTGCAGTGAACTTGTCATGTGTCTTCAAGCCCCTACTCTAGTCCTTTCACTGGGCTCAGAGCTGGAGATTTGGGCCTGAGCACAACACTGTCTTTGCTCTCACTGGCAAGTGGGATCCCCATACGGAGAGCTTTCAGTGCAGCGCATTAAGTGCAATTATAGAAACCTGTGGAAGTAACCCAGAAGAAGGGGAACTAACTCTATTTGAGAAATCAGTGCAGGCTTCCCAGGACTTGTGTCTGCAGTGGGTTTCAAAGGATACATAGGAGTTTGCCAAACAGCAAAGGGGAAAATATCTGAGCTTATTTTTCTCTCTTGGATTGAATGTTGATGATCCACTTAAGAACAGTTGCAGAATTCATATAGAACTTGAAATTAGTGCCCTTGTTGCCTTGATTTGCTTTTAAGAAAAACCTAATCCCGTCCTGTCTGCCAAGCTGACGTGATTGGAATCCTGAGACGTGGTGACCCGTGGAGGCCTTTTACGTCTGCCTTCTCTGAGCGGCATTAAAAATGTTTGTTTACTTAGAGGCCATGGTGTATCCAGGTGACATGCTTCATTTAAAATCACTCAAATGATGAAACCTGGGGAAAAAAATAAGCAAATTATTAGACTTTCGGCTTTTTAATTAAACCCGCCTGCCCTCCTCACCTCGTGTAGGCTGACTGGCTAGAATGAGCCCCGTTGCGAAGGAATCGCACACTTCCTTGCTCATGGATTCATTTGTCAGTGGCAGGATACTTGCCCTGTGCGGCGCTCTGCGGGTACAAAGAGGGAGGACACAGGTCCTGTTTGCCAAGTGCTCACAGAGGAGTAGAGAAGTCAAAGGTGTTTGATGTGGGCAGGAGGTGCTCTGGGAGCAGCCAGCTGAGCCAGGGAGAGATCGCTTTAGCCGCGCTTTCCGGAGAGGTGCTGAGCCGAGCCTTGAAGGATGGATTACCACCAGCGCCATGAGCTTGTGAACTGGAAGAGGCGGTGGGGAAGCCTGTGGGCTCTAGAGGCAAACTGCAGGGTCCCCACACCAGTTCTGAGTGTCCTTGGCACGTGCTCAGTGTCTCTCTGCATTGTCTCCTCATCTATAAGACGTGAGTCACAAACATCTCGGGGTCCTTGTGACCATTAATCAAGTCATTACTTGTAAAGAGATGAGAACACTGCCTAGTGCGTTTGTGAGGGCAGTAAACATGCATTGCCTTGTACCAGACACCAGATTATAGTACTTCGGCTCCTCCCCACAAGCCTTCACGGTATGTGGTTTCATGCCCATAATGAGGAGACCAAGTGTTGAAAGCGCCTAGTGATTTACCGAAAGCCATGCATCTAGTTCGTGATGGAGCCACAAGCTGAACGCCGGCCTCCCGGGCCCCAGAGCCCCCGCCGCCTGCATTACACCCGTGCTCACACCTTTACTGTGCACCTTCTTCCAAGCTCTGGGATTTTTTAAATAGTGTTTTTGCTTTAGTGGTAGTTAAAGCTTTTTCATAACAGAAAAACTTTTGACCTCCGTAAAGTATGGCATACAGAGAAAGGGTGGGCTTAGAACAAGAAGGACCCGAGTTTCCAGCCCCAGCCCTGCTTCTGCCCAGCGTACCAGTGATCTTGGGCAAGCGCTGCTCTTGACCAGCACATGGGTGACCTTACCCCAGTTACCTTCCTTCCGGAGCCCCCTCAGTAAAACAGGGATACTGATTCCTACCTCCCAGGAATGGTCGTGGCGAGACGAGTGAGAGATGCGTGTAGAGCTAGTATGTGCCAAGTGCACGGAGTAAAGAGACTGCGAATGTCAAGTGTCCCTTCGTCTCCCCCCCCCCTTCCGTGATGTACCAGATCTCTTCTTTATAATTAGAATTCCCTAGCAGTTATTTTCAGCCAAGGCTTTACCTATTTCAACCATCTCTTAGTTGTCAGCATGTAAATTCTTCTACCGGAAGTGTCTTTCTGACATGAACCCTAAAATTGCAGGCCTCTCTCTTCAGAGCCATACATGCCCACGTCCACTCTTCGGGCTCCTTTGCACGGTGATTACAGACTTTCCCTCTTCTTGCATGGGGGGGTCTAGCTTGAGGAGGCAACTGCCACTTTTGTGGTTCTGCTTGTCAAATCAGTGCCCCATCTCCCAAGGCTTGGACATAACTTGAGGAGTGGAGTTGTGTTTTCTTAGATGGGAGGGAGATGGGTGTATGGAAATCTCCCAACAGCCAGGATTTCTATGGCTAGCCACGGAAGCTGGATTTAGCGCACTCGGTTTTGACAATGGGAATAATACTCCTAGGCCCTCTTCTAGAGAAGCAAGGTAGCAATTCCCATCAAGAGCCTTGGCTCTGGCTGCACACGGTCAAGCAAAGGAAGTCAGCCACGGGAACAGATGCTTCTGAAGCAGCATGCGTAGGTGCTGCGATAAAGGGAGGCAGGGGGGCCATGGAGTCCCATGGAAAGCCTGCCAAACCCAGCCCGAGAAAGGCATGCGGGGGCTCAGTGTTGAATGTTGTCACCCCAGGAAAATTTGTAAGGGGACCTGTCATGGAGGAAAGCTGTCCTGGTGGCCGTGTAGCTAGAACGTACCAGAAGCGGTGGGGAGTGGTGGGAGACTGCACGGGACGAGCAAACAGGGTCCAGATCCCGGGAAACCCAGGAAGGCACATTCTGGTCCTCAACCCAAAATGAGTTTGATTTCAACACAGCCCCACGAAAACGGCCCCTGCCGGGGGCGGGGACCGACAATGCGGAGGCTGCAGTTTTCTTTCTCCGTGCCCTAGCACAGGAATGACAGTGTTCTAATAGCCACTTCTGATTACATTTTGTCACGGTCCTGAATGCACCGCTGACCTGCGCACTCCTCCAAATGGGTCTGATTCATAGGACATGTGCGCAATTCTGCGGTTTTGAAGAGGAATTTGTTCTCATTTCCTTGCCTTCATGGTCCGGCCGAAGTTCTGATTTACGTAAGGCAGTTTGGGTCATTACTGAAGTGTGTTCTGTGGTGTGAGGCAGGAGAACTCGGAACTGGGCCGTCTTGCTCCGTGTGTTTATGTGCTTAGTTGTAAATACCAGTGAAATCTTTAAAATGAAGACCTGTTTGTGTTAAAAATAAAAAAGAGCCCACACCAAACATGTCTGTTCAGAAATCACTTGATGAGGCTGAGTTTTTTGAACTCTGACTAGTACTTAATTTTAGCTACTTTTTTGTTTAAAGCACCAGGGAAAGCAGTGAGGCTTTCAGATCTTTGAATTTCCTTTTTTGGGAGAGATGACAGTGCTCCTCTAAAGTTTGTTTCTTACCTTTCCACCTTTGAACAATTGATTTTGATTAGAAACATTACACCCAGCATTTACTTTGACATCCCTGAGTACAAACAGTCATTTTAATGGTTTTTTTTAAAAACAAAATCATGACAGGGACATCAATCCTTTGCCTGGTGTATGAAGGCCTGGTATATTAATTGGCTGTCAGATTCTGAAGAAATAATGGATTAATGTGCTTGATCGTAACGCTGTGTTCAGAGACTGAAGTTTGATCCTGATGTCCCCAGTCTCTCTGCTTAATGCAATTACAGATATGCATTCAGGACATTTGAGTGGATTGCATTTCATTAATATGATTTGAGCGGACAACATTAGGCTGCTGTCGGGTCGTCTCTGACAGCTAATTACTAGAATGAAGCGTGTATACCGCTAAGGAACAATGGTGCCCTTATTGGGGCCATTAAAACAATAGAAAAATAGTGCTTTAAACACTCAGAGAGTTACTTTCCATACTCGTCATGGGCCATGAAGATCACTCAGAGAGGGATGTTAGGAGGAAAGAGGTGGATAAACACTGGAGGAGTCTCTAAGAACAAGACTCTTTCTTATCTTTGAAAGAAGCCAAAATTCCAACCAATAGGTGAGGTCCTGCTGAAGGAATTGGGGGTCGCTTGCCCAGTATTGATCTGGGGGTTCTTCCAGGAAGTATCATGGTCTGTGACCACGCAGCCCTGATTATTTTGCCTCCTCCCCACCCACCCTACCCCAAGAGACCTTTCATACTGGAGAAAGGGGCAGTTCGGAACATCCATGGTTTATTACATTTTTCCTTTGAGGAGAAAAGGTGGCCTTTGTCTGGTGGTGTTGTAACTGGGCCATCTGAGTGTCTCTACCCATGGAGGGAATAGGTGTAGGGTATTAATGAAAGTTCGTCATCCTGGAGATATTTCTAGCTCCCAGAAACCCCCCAGTCCTAGGAAGACCATGCATTCAAGAAGCATCCATCTGACTCGCATTGTGTGTCTAGCACTGCCGGTAACATGATAAAAAGATGAATGAAGTTGGGCACCTGGGTGGCTCAGTTGGTTAAGTGACTCTTGATTTCAGCTCAGGTCGTGGGATCGAGCCCCATGTCAGGTCTGCGTTCAGCGGGGAGTCTGCTCTAGATTCTCTCTCTCCCTCTACCCCTTCCCAACTCACGCATGTGCTCTCTCTCTCTCAAATAAATAAATCCTTAAAAAAAAAGATATGAATAAGGTGCAACCCCTCCCTTGTTCCGCAGCTCCTTGAGGCCTGCGAGAGGCAGACGTTTAAAAAAAAAATGCATTTGCAACCACATGGATGGAACTAGAGAGTATTACGCTAATCTAAATAAGTCAGAGAAAGACAATGATCATATGATTTCACTCATATGTGGAATTTTTAAGAAACAAAACAGGATCGTGGGGGAAGGGAAGGCAAAATAAAATAAGAAGAAATCAGGGAGACAAACCACAAGAGACTCCTCTTAACTATAGGAAACAAACAGCATTGCTGGAGGGGCAGTGGGTGGGGGGATGGGGGAACTGGATGACGGGCATTAAGGAGGGCACATGATGTAATGAGCACTGGGTATAATACACAACTGATGAATCACTGAACTCTGCCTCTGAAACTAATAATGCATTGTATGTTAATTAATTGAATTTAAAATTAAATTTTTAAAAAATGAACGAGACAATACTGGATTGGAACAGATGGATGTTTAAGAGAAGTATAGAGAAGGGAATCCTGAAGCCTTATCAGAAGAGAAGGTAATATATGAGGCTGATCTTAAAAAATGAGCAGGAGTTTGCTGCAAAGTTAGGAGGTGAACTGGGCCTCTGTGCAGCGGTTAGGAAATGGGGCGGTCGGACTGTGTGTCCTTAACAGGGAGGAGCTCGCTTAATCATCCATCTAGGACCCATCTGGAATAGAATTCCTAGCTGCACTCTTGATGTATTCTGCAGCGTTGAGCCACCTTTGGCCAATGCTGCCCAGAGGCTATGGAAAAATCTTGAACTCAGGATCAAGGTTCCTGGATTGTAGCCCTAGATTTACTCCCTAAAAGCTATGTAAATCCCCCAACAGTCATCTGGCTCAGTGTTCCCATCTACGAAATTGAGGGAGCACCCACCCTGTCAGCCTTATAACGGAGCAGGTATGACCGAAGACGACGCAGCTGTGGGCGTCTGAATCCAGAGTCTGACTCAAGTGGGGCCCCCTTCAGGGCCTCTACGCCACACTGCTCCAGGTTTCTTTGGAGAACCGGTGTGAAAAGTTGGGATCGTGAGCTAAGTGGCAAGCTCTGGGGGATCCTGCCTCATCTTCAGACCTCCTTGAGCAGTGCAAGGTGACATGAAAATTCCTGCCTCTCTACCAGGAAACGTGAGGAGCCTCTGGCCACCTGCCCATTGGTGTCCCTAGGAGGTCGAAGCCCCAGTAGAGGGCACATCCCCAGAAACCAGGGCAGACTGCCCTTAGAGTCCTACAGACAGATCACCACCCCCCCTCCCCAAGATGGCTGCTTTTGATCCAGACTGCCATCGGGAGGGATGGCCCCAAGCTGTTGGTGAAGTGTGGTAGTCCAAGCTGTCACCCTCTGTCTCCTCCGTCGTTCACACCCCGTCCACTCTCACCTGCAAGTCAGCTCCTCGTCCCCCGGCAGCACTTCTCAGATGCCCCAAAGGCAGGGTTTCCCACTGTGACCCCAGAAATCAGATCCCTGGTCAAGCTAAATTCCCTGAACTGCGCATGCCCCGGTTAGAAACGCCAGACCGGACGGTACTGTTTAGGGCACAGGCTGTGATTACTCAGTCCTGTAGCTCCTGGCCTAGGACGGCCGCGCCAGGAAGCTCTCGGCTAAAGGAGCCTCTGGAACCTGAGAGAGTTGCCGGTGTGGCGGCGCCCCTCCCGGGGTCACCTCCATGTGCCCTAATGGCAGTTCCCAGCCCTAGGTTTTCGTTTTGGCCAGTGAGTCCCCTCTCGTCTTCCACTCTCGATGTCCTGAATAATCGCCAGGACAAGAGGAGCCTGGTTTAAGTAGAGTCGCAGGGAATGGATGCGGGGATGACAAGGCCTGCCTTGCCTCCCTCGGGGCTCGAGTTCCACCCCCTCCAGAAGCGTGAGCTTCCTGAGGACAGGGCGGTGCCTCAGTCACCACACCTGCTACCCGGGAGAGTGGCCCAGGGGCGCGGGGCCGGCTCTGGGGATGGGCCTGGGGATCCCGGCCCTGCCTGGGCAGGACGCTCTGCTCGCCTGGAGCCTCTCACAGAATGTCGGACGCGTCTGCTGCCTCATCAGGGGTTCCTCAGGTGGGAGCCACATGTGCCATTATTCCCCAGGAGCCTCACTGGGTGAGCGCAGAAGCCCCCGCTTTCTTCTCTGAATTGTATTTGCTAATTTCTGTGTGGGAAACACAGCCCTGCCAAGCCCTGTTTCCCTCCTATTACCTGGCTGGCATTTTTCTAATGGTTTCCTTCCTGATGATCCTCCAACAAAGAGACGATGGCGGAGGGTAATGCGTCACTCCTGCCTCTCACTCCCTGGTCATTCTTGCTAACAGGCTTAGCCGCGCTTCGCAGTCATTATCACATGTCGCACTGTCTTTGGGATGCAGAGATGATTTGCCAGCTCCATAATGCTTCATCTTTACTAAAATGAAGGCAGGACAAAAAAAAAAAAAAAAAAAGATTCTTGTAATAAGGAAAGTGTACACTCACTCCTGATAGATGTGATCTTAAAACCCTCCTGTGTCCCCTCGTCCATACAAGACAGTGTCTCCGCTCCTCAGCCGTGCATCCAAGAGCTTCACAATCTGGTCAGGGATCTCTTTTCACTTCACAGACTCTTCTCGTCACCCTCAGTCCCCTTGTGGAGACACTTGGTCCCAAGGGCCCCAGCTCTTCTGCCCTGTGTTCCTGCTCATCTCTCTGCCTGAGACGCCCTCTGGGGTCTGCCAAACGAGGCTTTCAAAGCTCAGTACAAGTGCCACCGCCCTGTGTTCCTCTGTGACGCTTTTCCTGATAGCCCAGGTGGATCAACACCTTCTTTCCGGCCTCCTTTATCCCCAGGCAAGCCTCTACCTGCCAGCGAAGCCCTTCTGTGCCCTTATTCATGGGTCAGTCTCTCTTGGGAGGCCGCCAGCCCCTCAGTGACAGGAGCCCCATCCAAGTGAGTCCTTGATGGCCTCTGGTGCCCAGCACAGAGCCTGGCACACAGGGAACCCTATAAACATCTGGGAAAGGAAAGGAAGTCTTTCCCCAAGAGGCTTTCCAGGCTCCCCCAAGTGAGATTTGTCTGTCTTCCTCTGCTACACCAGAGGAGCTCCATGAAAGCCCTCTCTTCCTGCCAGTTTCATGTACCTTTCCCACTAGATTGTGAGCTCCAGTACCCGGGTCAGAGAGAGCCACTGGCTCAACAGCGAACTCCGCCAAATCTGGGGTCACAGAGGAACATGTTGAATGGGGTAGGAGATAAGGAGCTGAGTCTGGAACATGTTACTGTTGAGGTGTCCGTGGCATGTTGAGGCAGAGATGACCAGTGGGTAGTGAGACATTCAAAGCAGGGCTCTGGGTTTCCCAGGATCTTTGACGGGCCCGAGGCCCTACTATCCTTGAAATTCATTTTCAATGATGTGCCCCTTGGAAGAGCGGTTATTTTTTTTTTTAAGATTTATTTATTTATTTATTCGTTCATTCATTCATTCACTCATTTATTATTTATTTGACAGAGAGCACAAGCAGGCAGAACGTCAGGCAGAGGCAGAGGGAGAAGCAGACTCCCCACTGAGCAGAGAGCCCGATGTGGGGCTTGATCCCAGACCCTGGTATCATGACCTGAGCCAAAGGCAGATGCTTAGCCGACTGAGCCACCCAGGCACCCCTGAAGATTTATTTAGTTATTTTAGAGCAAGAGACAGCAGCAGGGAGGGGCAGAGGGAGAGGGAGAAAGAGTCTTAAACAGACTCCATGCTGAGTACAGAGCCCCGAGCCGGCCTCGAGCTCATGAGCATGAGATGATGGCCTGAGCTAAATCCAAGAGTCAGATGCTTAAGCGACTGAGCCACCCAGGAGCCCCTAGTCTTGAAATCCATAAGGGCAAGTGGAAGTGTTCTTTTTCCATGAGATGGCAAGAGGAGCACTCATAGAGTCTTAAGTGGGGAGGCCTCAAAGACCTTTCTTATAATGCTCCCTGCTCACTCTAGTCAGCTGAGAGCCAGCAAGCTGACATTACTCAAGGAATATTCTCTGCAGACACTCACATACAAGCTCGTGAGGACTAGAACAGCACAAATCAGGCCCTACAATCCCTCTTTCTCACAACCAGAATTACACAGGCAGCCTGTGAGGGTTGGCCAAAAGAGGCCTGTCCCCTCCCAAGAAGACTACTTGGAGAAACATCTTTGGATGTACATTCTGGTCTGTCGGCTGGGCAGTCCTCTTCACGCTCCTGTTCAGTGTCTCCAAGCCTTGCATCGCAGAGTTGATCGGGAACTTCAGCGCATGTATCCTCTGTGGCAGACCAGCTGGCTTCTGCTTCCACACCTCTGATGTCAGGGAAATTCACTCTTCAAGAGCCAAAACCTTACCACAGTTTTCATCCCTAGCCCTAGTTTTATAGTTGGTAGTCCCATAGCACTAGTATGACTTTTTCTCCTGGTGCTGGAAGAACACAGTCCTCTTGCCCTGAGCCTTCTCATCCCAGTCCTTCAGCTAGCCTTTGAAGGGCCGCAGTTGGCCACTGTCCATCCTCAAATGTCTCAAACACCAGATATTCCGGATGTGATCGGATGAGAACAGAACTTAGTGGACCTGCCCTTCCCCCTTACGGTAGCCGTACAGCGTCCAATACAGTGGCCGCTGGCTCTGTGTGGCCACTGAGCACTTGAAATGTGGCGAGCCCAGGTGGAGCGGTGCTACAAGGGTAAAACATACACTGGATTTCTATGACTTAGTATGAGTCAAAGAATGTAAAACTCATTAATAATTTCCTGTATAGATTACAGGTTAAAATTGTAATTGTTGTATACATTGGGTAAAATTAGTCCAATAGAATTTCCCATGCTTCTTGTTTCTTTTCAAATGTGCTACTAGCAAACTTAAAATTACATATGGGACCCATGTTGTTGATCCATTTTAGACTCTGCTGCACTTGAATGCAGCTTGAGATTTTCTACTTATGTGAATATGGCGGGTTGCATTCTTCTTTTTTGAACTGTATCACACTGTCGACCATTGCTGACCATGTACTGAACATCAAATTTTGCCTCTTTTACACCTACCATATAAGTTGCTTTTAAAACAGGTCAGCCTTGACTAGTACATCTAGAGTTGATTTTTTTGAACCTAAGTGTAGGAATTTCCATTTGTCCCAAATACATCTCAACTTGTTAGTTTCAGCCCATTGTTCCAGTCTCCTGAGAATTTTTTTTTTTTAAGATTTTATTTATTTATTTGACACAGAGAGAGAGATCGCAAGTAGGCAGGGGCAGGCGGGGGGGGGGGGGAGCAGGCTCCCTGCTGAGCAGAGAGCCCGATGTAGGGCTCGATCCCAGGACCCTGGGATCATGACCTGAGCCGAAGGCAGAGGCTTTAACCCACTGAGCCACCCAGGCGCCCCCTGAGAATTTTTTTTTTAATCCTTGCTGTCACCAGCTCCTTTACAGATCTGATCTGTATTTTCTATGTTTCTAAGTCGCCATCGATGATATTGGTTGAGCTCAGAACAAAGTAGAGAGTTCTACTGCACACCAAGCACACTGGCCAGCAGTTTTAACACCAGCGACAAACCCACTATTAAGCTGTGGCTGTTCAGCCCATGTTTTTCCATTTTGCCCACACGGAGACCGAATTTTTCCAGATGTCTAACACCAACCTGTATTATATCTAAAGCAGCCTCCTCTTCTCCGATCCAGTCTCACTCCCAAGCTGACTTACCGCCCAAACAAAAATAAGACGTGACTTCTGGTTTTAGACACCAAATGGATGGACTCATTTTCACTAAAGGTTAATGACTGGTAAGGTCTGAACTTCACCTTTGTATTAAAAAACAAAAACAAAAACATGATTTAACTAGGGCCTTCAGTACCACAGACAGATTTGGAGTTGATGCCACTAAGGCAGAGTCAAAAGGAAGAAGGCTCGGGACTTAGTTGAGGAGGAATAGGGGCCTTGTCCAGCCCCGTCACGTCTTTCCTACAGTTGGTGAAGACTCTGTCAACATGATCTGGCGAGGGCCGGGATTTGTACATGGACCATCTCCTCCGCGTACCCCCTGCTGTGCTGGTTGTGCACTTTGACCTACACGCTCTCGTAATCTCCTTTAGTCCTTGTAATTTCTAGAACTAGGAATTGAACCTCTGACTTTAGATCCGTGCTTTTGGCGTGACCTTCATCTGTGGCCTCAAACCCAGTCCCCTCCTTTCTAGCTAGGTGTGTAGTTTTGGTTCTCTTCTGAAGCTGCGCGTGTGCAGAGGGTGTGTGTGTGTATGTGTGGTGGAGGGAACAGGAAGATAATTCTCTCAGCTGGCATAGGGCAGAAGGAAAATCTTCTTCCCCTTTCTACCTTTGAAGCCTTCACTGTAGGGAATGTTTCGAGTGCGGGAGGCCAGAGGGGAGCATTTGCAGACCTCCTGCCTGGCCGAATTGTAAGCATGAGCTGTTTTTCCTGGGTGGCTCAGCAGGCCCTTTCTCCCTTTCTTTGGGGCTGATAGAAGGCGGCAGGCACCACACGAAGGTGCCTGTTTTCAAGTGCACTGCATGAGGGATACTCACGTTATTTCTAGTTTGTGAAGCATCTCCCCTCCCCCGCCCAAGAGGACAAGAGCTTACTTTGTGTAATGTTAACATCTTGCTGTAACTGCCTCTTTAAGAGAACTACATCCTCTGCTTTGCAGATTCTGAGGTTCCTGCCAAGAGGGTCACTAGCCCAGCGCCATCGGGTGGCAGGGCCTCTCAGGGACCACAGGGAGGGTCTTTTACAGAACTGAAATTGCGGCGGGGTGGGGACGATCCCTTGGCCACAAAATTAGTAGAGGTTGGAGAGCCTTATGGATATCTTGCCCATCAAGAAGAGAATGATTTCTTGAGTCAGACCAAACAGTTCTTGTCCACTCTGCAAACTGCTGCAAACCAGACTCCTTCATTGGGGTCTGTCTCGCAGGATGTGCTGTCCTTTGCATTTAGAATTAGCTGGATGTAATGAATTCTGGGTTTTACATATTTATTACCGTTGTCCGTGCTCCCTCTGGTCTTGTAACCACTTCTACTACCCAGCCTGACTCCCTCCAGGGAGAACAAGTGGGAGGCTCGGAGGTGCTGGCAGTCACGGAGGCAGCCGGGGGAGGGGAAGCTCTAGCCAGCTTCCCGGTGAACAAGCAGGGTTCAAATCGTGACTCCATCATCCATTTATCTCCTCCAGCAAACATTCATTGCAGCCCTGCCCTGGGCCAAGTCCAGTGCTGCTGGGTAGAATGTGGAGATGAATGAGAACGAGGCTCTGCCTTGAGATCTTGTCTAATGGTAGAGGCCCACCTGTAGCCAACAGGAGGGACAGCCTGTGGTAAGTACAGGCTGGAGACTTTAGTTCAAAGTGGGAGACAACACTGGAGCTGGGCCTTGTGGGGGGAGGAGGACGCATTTGCCAAGCAGTGTCATAGAAAGCAACTGATTTAGGGGCGCCTGGGTGGCTCAGTCGGTTGAGGATCCGACTCTTGGTCTTGGCTCAGGTCACGATCTCAGGGTCCTGGGATCAAGCCCCACATGTGGCTCCACAACTTGACTTGCCCCTTTCTCCACTCTATGCATGTGCGTGTTCTCTCTCTCAAATAAATAAATCTTAGGGAAAAAAAAAAAAAAGCTACTTCTTTAACCCTCTTTGAGTCTCAGTGTCTTCATCTGTAAAAAGGGAGTTGGAATCCATCCATTAAAACTTAAAGCCTGCAGACATATCAGCATCCCCTTTCAGACTGCTTTATACTGTTCACTAGGGCAGGTCTTTGGTTCCCCTTACCCACCTCTTTATCCCAATTATTTTAAAGTTTTTGATTTTATAGGACATTGTATATATTTATGTTTTTGTGATTTCTGTTGTTCAGACCGAGAAAATGGTGGAGAACTTCTAAGTGAGCTCAGGAAAAAAAACCTTTGAGAAATTAACAGGGGCCTTTATAAGGAGGACGTGGGGCCAGAAAGTGTCCACAGGACAAGTGCATCAGGAGAGTCATTTGGAGGCCACAGACACTGATCCAAAAGTGGCCTTGGGTCCTGCCATGTCTCGGTCAAGAACTCTGACTTTGGCTTCGTACCTAAAAGACGGGAGGGGGAGAAATGAGTACGGAGGCTGTTCTAGTTAGGACAGTAGCAGCAGTAATATTGGGGAGGAAAAAAAAAAAAAAAAAACAGATCTGCGGGCTGACTGAAGCAGCCCTGGACTTGGTTAAACCCTGGCTTGGCCTCTCTTGGTTGTAGGCGGTAGTAACCCAACTTACCTTGGGCAGAAAAGGCAGGAGGGAGAATTTCTTGGCTCATACAACTGAGGAGTCCGGGGCTTGTCCTGCTCCAGGCAGGACTGGATTCAGGAGCTCAGGTGACAATGGCAAGTCCCTCATTGACCACTGTTTGGTTTTTCTTTTCTTTGCCTGTCAGTTATTACTCCCAAACATTCTCTTGCTTTGTGATAGAGGCATAAGGAGTATCTGTGTGGTCCTTAGAGCTTGAAGTGAGGCATGTGCATTCACGGGAGACTGCTTGTCCTAGCGTGGCCACATCTCAGCCCCCCTGAACCAATCCCTGTGACCAGAGAATGGGGTTCTCTCATTGGTCAGGCCAGGGTCCCATGCACAACCATTGGCTGGGTGCAGGTTAGCAAGATCAGCCCCAGGGGGAAAAGGGAATGTTGCTACTTTTCATTCACATTGGAAAGGAAGAAACAAACGTGGGGACAAGTAATCCGGATAGTGGGTCAGTGGTGGGGTGGGGGGACTACAGAAGATTGGAGGATGGAAGGGGCTATGATGGAGGGCTTCCCCACGGTGCTCATGTTGGAGCTGAGGCTCCAAGGACAGGGAGGTCACCACCAGCAAACTGGCCCTCAGGATTGGCTAGCTGGACACTTGCAACTTTCTGAGAGCTCCTTGGCCGTGGCTGCAGGTATAGAAGATCAGAGGGGTGTGCTATGCGGAGTGGGTCTCGTGGGGGAGACAAGTTGCCAAGCTGCTTCCTTCCCTGCCTCCCAGAAGTCTCTGAGGGCATGTTGCTGAGATGGAAAGCCTCCTGGGCGGGTTGGTGGCGGGGCCCAGAGCCACGGTGAGTGAGCTTTGTAAACACTGCAGACCCTCCCCGGCCCCAGCATCCAAGAACCCAGTTTTCAAGGTGCAAGTCTCTGCTTCCATGGCCTTGCCCAGGGAGGCCTTGCCCTTTGGCTAACTCCAGCCCAGGGTGGGGGCTGTCCTGGGATTATTTTCCCCCTTCCCTGATGATCCACCCCTCTCTCCTTTTACTGAAATTTTAAACACATGATAATTATACGTGAACTACTTTTACAGATGGTTTATTTATTTTTTAAAATGCTCTTGAGCCCATGATTTTATTATGCTCCTTTTACAGTTGAGGAAATTAGGGCTCGGTGTGTCTTGAACCAGAGCCACAGAGCTGAGAAAAGTGGCGGGACCCAAATCCATCCATCCCTTCTCTTCCTACCACCCTCCACGCATCTGGTGTATGGATGAAACCTTGGGGTGCCTGTCACGGAAGACCCCAGGGGGAATCATCCCCCTGCCCGCAGGTCAATGGGCTCACAGGCCAGGGAGAAGATGGATCCAGAAAGAGAAATCTGCCTGGTGCTAGCTCAAGATTGGTGGTGGCTAGAAAATCTGGAAATGTAGGCATAAGAGTTATCTTCCACATGCGGAGGCCAGGAGATTCTTTGATCCATTCCTCATGGCCAGGAAAGCTTGTTGTAAAACCCAGCGCACGGCTTCTCAGTGCATGCTCCTCAAAGATGGGTGAACACTGAGAGGAAAGCATCTTTGTGGATGGTCTAGCTCCTTTCCCTGGAAGCTGACCCTATGCTGTGTGTGCGTGCATGGATGTGCGTGTGTGTGCGTGTGTGCATGTGTGTGTGTGTGATGTCTCCTGGCGGAACATGGCAGGGGGAGAAGTAAGGCCCTTCAGCCTCTCCAAATCCTGTGGTCAGGTACTCAGGTGTGGGAGCCCTGCTCACAGCCCCTGAGCCTGATCTGCTTGTGTTCAGTGGAGATTACAGAGCTTAATGATTAGCTCCTCCAAGCTGCAGCTGATGCCAGCCTCTACCCCCTTTACACCTAATTAGTCTCATTAATGAGCTCCTCTGCTCTCCATAGAGAGAGTTTCCTCTTTGGAATAAGAGGCAAAAATACCTTGCCCAGGTAGATTGCTGAAGCCTTTAATTATTGCCCACACCTGCTAAGCCTTGTGACTCACACCCAGTGATAGTGCTGAGCTGAAATGGGGCTTGTTTATAAGTACGAGCAGATTTTAACTCTTTCAGCACCAAAAAGGCTTTTGACTTAAAGAGACGCGTTTCCCCAAGATTTCACACCTGCTCATTTCAAGCACACCAGGCTGCACGGCTCACGGGGGTCATCGTGAGGTGGCAGAGGCACAGCTGTCGCCCTCAGGGAGCCCAGAGTCTAGTCGGAGTGACGGGCGAGAGACTACATAGACCATTACAGTGGCTGCCGTTTACCACCGCCCCCCCCCCCCCACCGTGGATCTCCTAGTAATCCCCCAAATGAAACTTGGCAGCAGACGTTAGTACCTCAGTGTTCTAGAAGAGGAGACTGGGGACAGAGAGGTGATGTCACCTGCCCCAGGTGCCAGAGGCGGGAAGAGTATGGAACTGGGTGGAACCCGGTCTTCTGGCCTCCATGACCAGTGTACTCCCCACTCTTGCCCGGGGCCTCCCTTCCGTGCCATACCATGCAGTGAGGACCACGGTGGAGGAGAGCTCACGCCATGAGGCCAGGAGTGAGCAGGAGTTGCAGGCAGGCAGACGCATGACTTGAGCAAGGACCACCCAAGCAGGAAGAACCTGAGCAAGACTCAGAAGTGAGAGCATGCCCTGTGCATTCACAGACCCGCAAGTCCTCCATATGGTGTGAGTCCAGGAGCGGGGTGGCTGAGGGGCAGTGGCACAGGAAGGGTAGACAGGGACCAGAGCAGGAGGCCCTGAAATGCAGGGGAAAGACTTTTGGACTTCCTCCCCGGTACCCTGTCCCATCCCTGCTTTGTACCCTTTGTACCCTCCCCAGTCCCTATCACAGCTTTAAAGTAGCTTTTCGGTCAGGGTCAGGGCGGAACAGAGGGCCCCCCACCGTGAAGGCGGGACAACCACTGAAAGATTTCAGGCAGTGGAGGGACCGGAGCACGGGGCTGGCTGGAGGAATGCCCGGGTGGATCTCTCCATTCATGCTCAGATGGATCAGACAGCTCTGGGACTTGAGGTTCAAGTCCTCACCGTAGCCCTTGCTCCACGTGAGAGCGGTGCTCTAGGCTGCCCAACCCTAGGTGGTGGGGGTGGGATTCGAACCCAGCTCCGTCTGTCTGCGGAGCCCAGACTCTGCCTTCACCGAGTGTACTGCTAGATGGAGGCTTACTAAGTGGCTGGGAACACGGAGAGTCTCCTGGCGTGGGCTCCTCGGATACTGAATAAGAAACTTCCTGGACAGGCACACAGGCTTCCCAAAAACCAGAGCAGCCAACGCAGCAGAACCGCGTCACTCTGACCGATTTAGATGAACTTGAATACATATAACATTTAACAGCTTACAGTCAATGACCACATTTACTAGGAGACACTAACCAGTTTGCTATGTAGTCCTAGGAGACAGAATGCATTTAAAAAAAAAAAAAGAAAAAGCCGTGTCTCGGGGACAGTAGTAACAGCTCCCAGCCACTGAGCCTCTGTTACTGAGTCAGGCACTTTATATAAAATCTGTCCCTCATGGCAGCTCTGTGAGGTGGCTTGTATTATCCCCATTTTGCAAATGACTGAGGCCGGGGGAGCTAAAAACTCCCACACTCCCGTGGAGAGCGAGCGGCAGACACTGTCAGCCCAGCCCGTCCCACTCGAACCTGGGCTGCCCCAGAACACACTCTCCCTCAGCCATCCCGAATGTGACACTCGTCAACACAGGGCGCTTCCTTCAGGACAGACGGAACGCAGGACAGACTGGCAAACTGAGTGTGCAGGTGTTGGGTCAGCCGAGGGCTGGGGAACCCGGCAGCGCCCCAAGCCTAGACTGAGAGTCCTGTGCTTTTCAGACGGCGATGGTGGGCACACAGAGACAAGCGTGCCAGGCACATGCTTTACTCTGCTCGGAACTAGTTTCCGGGGTTCTTGGAGGCTGCCCTAGGCGGAGGGTGGGGGTGGGGTGGGGTAAGAGAGGATGCTCCACTTGGTAGGGGGATGGTCAGTCTGCCAGATCTAGGTCCTGGCAGTCCGTATCTACTCTTACCTCCTAAAATAGCTCCTGCATCCCTCCCTTTCCATTCCTGCCCCCTCGCTTCCGTCATCTCTCGCCTGCATTCCCCTGGCAGCACCTCGGTGGGTGTCCTGCTTCCGCCGTGCCTCTTTGGCAGACACATTCTGGAGGCCAGAACTATCTGAAGCGCTAATACCTCCCCTTTCCCCTTTGCCCCCCAAGCTTTAGGGTTTCCCCATTGCTTTAAAACATCTTGGCCTAAAAGGGCCTGCAAGATCTGGGCCCAGCCTTCCTCCCCACCCTTGCTTGACTCATGCCCTTGCCCCATCGCCCTCTGTATCCCAGCCAGTTTGGCCTTCTCTGGGTTCCCTTTGCACTTCTCCATCCCCCACCCCCACCCCCAGGCTGGGAGAGCTCCTGCTTCCCTTCCTCTGTCAGCGTACCTGTCACTTCCCTGGAGTACTTCCTGCTGCCTCCTGGCCAGACCAGACCTTAGCACCCTGTCAGGTGCTCTGCCAGCAGCGGGAACTGCTTTAAAGCCATGATCCCAGGTGGGACAGAGTGTGAGGTTGCCCGACTCCCCTCCAGTAGCTGCTGTGGTGGCCCAGCAGGGTCCCAGCCACTACTGGCCAAACTGATGAATGAAGGGCAGGGACCAGCCCTTCTCACAAACCTGGGAAAGGCTTCTTGAAGGCAGAGTCCTTTGAGTTGGGGCCTGAGGGAGGAGTACACATTTGCCAGACCAAGGGAATGATCTACAGCGTGTATGATGCTCGCGTTAAAAAAGAAAACATACATACTGAGTTCCTACCACACACCGGTGCTTTCGGTCCCCGCAGTAACCCTCATGAGGTTGGCAGCATTGGCTGCTTAGGGAGGTAGCCCAGCTCAGACTCGCCAAGCTCGTGGGGCTCCTAGGCACAGGAGCCAGGATGTGAAGTGCCTGCTGCAGCAGGGGCCCAGGATCTGCGTGGGGGAAACCATGCAGATCATGAAGTGTGTGCCAAACCTCATGACCCCGGGGTGGGGGCCTACTGACGAGGCTTTGCCCAAGTCAGACCCCTTTTCCTAAAAGCTAACAATTCTTTCCTGAGCAGGGACAAAGAAGCAGAATCAGAGTCCATCCACATGTTCCTCCTCCAGGAGGCCTTCCGTGATCCCCCCACATGGCAAAGAGCAGGGACAGTGACACCTACTGCAAACTCTGTCTTCGTCACCGGCTGGTGGCAGCATGGCTGGTAGAACCTGACCTACCATTTCCTCATTCGGGCGCCTCCACCTCTCAGACCCTCAGGCGTCTTCACCTTGCCGGTAGGGAGAATGCTCTCTCGTGGGCGAAGGCTGAGTGAGTGAAGCCATCTTGCAGGGTACCTGGCACAGACGGGTGCTTGCCTGCTGTCGCTAAGACTTCTCCCCACCATCTCATTCCCCGACTCCGTTCCTCCCCGTTGCCACTTTGTCTCTGCGCGTCCTCGCTGCCCCCGTGGGTTTCTCGGCAGCTGCCATCCTGCCTTCTCCCGTCTCCACCGACTGCTAGCTGCTGGTTAGCTCGCCCGTGCATATTTTACCCTTGTAATTTTGCCTCCCGAGTCACCCTCTGCAGATTCTAATCACCTCGCTTTCTCTTCCCTGAATTCCCTCCAATTTGGAGATTCAAAAGAGGCGCTTCTCTGCATGAACATGCTGTGATTCAATTTGAAAATAAATCTCTCCTGGCAGCAGCCATCTCTCTGAAAAGTGACATTTAAGACTGACAGTGGACAAGATTGTAAACAGGTTTCCGATAAGGAAAAAAAAAGTCAGTGTTAAGTGCATTCTATGAATTTTTTTAAACAATGTGTGCGTGTGTGCGCACGGCTATAATTGCAGCCTTGCTGTGACACCGTCTGCTTCAGGAAGAATTCTGGGAGCGCGCAGGTCTGTTTCGAACTATCTTGGTATTTTACTTCTCAGAAATCAACTTCACTTCATGGGACTCAGTCCCATACAGGAGCGTAGACACTGAGTTCCTTCGGTCCTTCGCCCCACAGGTATTCAGAGCCACCGTGCGCGAGGCCGTGTGCTCAGTAAGGGGACCGCCAACTGATGAGGCCGTTCACTCTCCATCTGTGAAGAGCTCCCGTCCTCAAGAGGGAGTTCAGTGGGTATGCGGGCAACTGTGTGCAATGTGGTAGAGGTAGGCTTGGGTTCCTTGGGAGCCCAGAAGACATTCCAGAGCGGGGAGGCCGTGGGGACAGGGATGGCTTCCCCAAGGCCATGGCACCTGAGCTTTGCCTGGTAAGATGAGTGGGGGTTAGCCTGCTGAAGGGAGGAGGCGACCTTCCAGGCAGAGAGAAGCAGGGAGGTCTGAAACAGTGTCCTGCGCGGGAAGCGGAAGGCTGTGTGCAGGAACCGAGACTTCCGGCTTGCAGGGGGACGTGTTAGGAAGCATGGCTGGAGAGGGGGCCTTTGCACGGCTCACAGGCCAACTGGGAGCCTCGGAGCCCCCACAAAGGCAGCAAGGAGTAGTGCAGCACTTGAAACATGAGTGATGGGATCGGATGGTCAGAGGGGCCCTTTGGGAAGATCCCTCAGGGGTGGGGCTCATTGGGTGTCTCATTTCTGCACTACATTGGGTGCAGAAAGCCTAGAAGCAGAGATCAGGGGAGGTGAGGAGACCCCGAACCAACCAGGGCAGCCTGACAGGATCAGAGGGCAGGCTCAGGGGATAAGGGCATTTAGAAGGTAAGAAGGTAGTCCTGCGGCAGAAAATCTCTTACCTTGGCGTTTCTCTTAAAACAACTTTGTTCCTAATACCAAAGTTCCCAGCCAGTTTTGTTGGCATTGTGTTCCATTGGCGTTGTGTTGGTGTTGTGTTGGCGTTGTGTTGGCATTGTGTTGCGTTGGTCTGTCCTGACACAGGGAAGGAATTGCTAGCCAAAGGAATTCAGTTGACACTTGCCTTTGCCATTCGTTATTACTGAATGAATCTCTTTCCAGGGGTTCTTGGAGTGTCTTTCGACAGTCCCCCTGGCCAGACCACAGATTACCCTGCAGTTACGTCCAAAAGGAAGCAAGCAGTGGGAGGCTCCCGCTGTACCACCAGAGTGAGAGGGAGCATCGTTCGGTCCCTGCAGAGAGGTTATTGGCAAGAGGACTTCGGGGGCCCGTGGGGCAGATAGACCCAGCGGGCAGTGAAGGGCCTGAAACTGTCGGTCAGACTCTGTCCAGATACTGTCTGGGCAGCTCCTCTTTCCTTCCTGCCAGCCCCCACGAGCCCTGGGGCCCTGGGGCCGAGGGAAGTGGAGGTCTGGGCAGACAGTCTGTCACGGGTCAGGTGGGCTGCGAAGTGCAGGAATTCCAGAGTCCTCTCTTGGGGTCATGTGAGGATTAAATGAGGCAACGATTGGGAAGCCACCTGAAAAGCCGCAAGGTTTTTGTCTTCAAGCCCAAGTGAAAAGAATTAAAACTGTTGGTTGCTGGTGTGCTGGGACTCAGTCTGATGAAGGGCAAGGTGGAAAAGGACTAGAGTGAAACTTGGAAGTGACCTTGGGATGTCACTTTTTCATGTAGCTCTGCTCATCAAGAGCAAATGAGATTCGATGATGGTAGTGACCTTTTGAAAGGTACCAGGCGACAGAGTCAAGAACCCAGACCTTGGCCTCAGACATGCCTAGATGTGAACCCCCACCCGCAACCTACCCGTTACGTGCTCGTGGGCAAGTCACGTGATCTTTCAGAGCTTTGTTTCTGGATCTGTAAGAAGAGGGCAGATGTCTTCATGTACTTGTCCCATATATATTTGTGTGTGCACACACAAGAGAGAGAGAGAAAGAGAGATCTCCCTACATCTTGTAGGGGAGGGTCCCTGACTGATTTAGCCATTACTATCCCAGTGCTTTGACAGTGCCTGGCTCATAGTAGATGTACAATAAATAGTTTGTTTTTCATTTATAACTCTCTTTTAATACCTCCCTGTCACTAGATTGGCAATAAACTGGATAACACGATGTCATGTTTGGAGTCCCCTCAAGACTAGTTGATCGCGGGACCGCACATCCTGCCACCATCCCTGCCCCTCCGAAGTCTGGCGTCTCATGTCCCCCTGTGAGAATTTTACAGTGAACACTCTCAGACCTCCCTCCTAGATTCCATTAACATTTTACTATGCTTACTTTGTCGCACGTCTATCCATTGAGCACTGCATCTTGTTTTTTAATGCATTTTAAAGTCAGTTCAGATATCAGCACCTGCCCCTAAACAATTCAACATGTATATCTCTGTAATAAATACTTTTTGTGAATAGCGGGCCCTCGGTAAATGGTTGCTGCTATCATCATCATCATCATCATCGTTCTCATCATCGTCCTCTTCCTCATCATCATCACTAAGGAAAGGGGAACAGCCATGGTGATTTGATGTTCCCAAAGATAAGTCACCTTCTTGCCTTGGTGTTAGGAGGAGGCTGCCATTTCCTGGGTGCTAAACTGTCCTTACTTCATGGACTAGCCTCAGGCAGGGAAATGGCTGGAAGTTGCAGCCACTGTGGTACCCCCCAGGCACAGACTTCAGCCCATCCCCTGGATGCTCATCTTGACAATCTCCCAAGTCCTTTGGAAGACTCAGTAATGCCACTGTAAAATGGAGGTTGGGATTTTCACATTGGATTTCTGCAGAGTGAGTTTGGGTTTGGTTAGCGGGGCTTAGTCCATCCCAAGTCCTGCTGGGTCAGAGACCGTCTCACCCTCCTCTCTCGACACTGTCTGTCACAGAAGGGACTTGGGGCACAGAGGTCAGGAGCTGAAAGGTCATGAATCCAGGTCCTAGAAAGTCAGAATCTGGAGCCCTGACCGGTGGCCTTGTCCTCACCTGGGACCATTATTGTCCACGTGTCCCAGTGAAAGAGCCCAGGGTATGAAAGACTCCCCTGAGAACCTGCCCTTTTCCGAGAACCATGTAGGGTCATAGTTGCAACTGGTATGTTTACATTCAGTCAACAAATGTTCATTGAGCCCCCTCATCTTTGAAGATAACTGCCTTGGGAGAAACTGAGGCAGGCAGTCAGAAGGGTTTGATAAGCAGTTTCATTTATAAAGGCGTCTCACGTCCATTTAATCCTTACATCCATCTCACGGAGCCAGGAATTTGCTGCCATGTCCCACTAGGCTGTGGTAGGAGACGAAGGAGTGAACCAGGCTTGGCCTCAGACCCCGGTCTCACCCTCACTGGAAAATGGCCTGAAGTGGCTCAGTGTACCGTCCAGCCCACGAGTCCATCTGAAAGGCCCAGCTTCCTTGGGATAGTGTGCGATACAACCTATGTACAAGTACCTAAGTGGCTAATGAATATGTCCATCACCTACTCCAGAAGCTTCTGCCCTGGGCATGGGGATATGGTGATGAAAAAGAGAAGCAGAGCCACAGTCTCTCAGACCAGAGCCAGACCACCTGGGTCAAATCCTGCCTGTGTGAACCCAGGGAAGTGCCTTACTATTTCTGTGCCTCAGTTTCCCATTTGTAACGTGGGACAGCAACAGTGTCTATTTCATGGGGTTGTTGTGAGGATTAAATGAGTATATGTAAAACCCTTAGGTACCTGACACAGGGAAAGCACATGGGTCTATTATTCTTTTTTTTAATTATTATTTTTTATTTTTTTATGGGTCTATTATTCTTACTACTATACTACCACCCCCACCCCCACCCCCAGGTTCCCAAATGCATTAGAATCATCTAAGCAGTTGCGCAAAGGTCTGAGCCGTGGCCCAGGAATCTGCATTTAGAACCTCCTTAAGTGAGTCTCCTTGGATACCAGACGTAGGAACCACTGATCAAAGTTAGCTTCCCATACAGGTGCAGACGCTGAGACTCAGGGAGGGAGGGAGCACGCCCAAGGGGACATGGCTCGCCAGCACTAGACCCAGAACACCATCTCAGACTGCTGACCCCGCACGTCAGGGCCCTCGGGCAGACACTTGCCCAAGACCAGCCAGCCAGTATGCTGGGCCTTGAACCAAACCCGGGTTCTCCATACTGTGGTGACGAGCTCTCATGTAAAGCGTCCAGCAGAACTGAATCAGCTCTCTGGTCTGGAGAAGCTCGTCTCTTAAATAAGAAAGTTTCCCTCTATCCTGCTTATCAAGACACCGTCCAGGTAGTTTAACCCCAAATATTTAGAGTCTCCCAAATATTTAGAGTCCACAGCCAGGAAGTAACTCGCTGGAGGAGGTGTATAAGACGTTGTCTCCCCAAATGGTCTCTTCATCCACGTATGTAGATGCGGGAATATTTACGCCACTCTAGCGCTCTATCTGGGTGACTCTTATAATTAATATTTACTTAAAACAATCATTAGTCTCTGCTGGGCGACATTAAACCCACGTTAGCAGTATTTTTAGCTGGGTCTTCCCCACACCTGTGATGGCAGGCAAGCGCGCGGCAGCGGGAAGCCCTGCGTGCTTTATAAATAAGCCTCACACCTGGACGGGCCTGCTGCACGCCACTCAGGCAGCAGGCCGGGGGACCCGGGCAGACAGCTGTCCCGATGTGCGCCTGGAGCCGCCCCCACGTCTGCTCGGGGTCCTCACGTCGGTTTACTTCCCCAGCATCAAAAATGAAATTCGTTTCTCTTGAGACCGTGTGGCCTCTGTGGCCCGGGCTGGACCCACATACATCATGATTTTTCCAGAAGGGTTGAGGATTTCTCCAGTAAGGGTGAGGAGGATCCTAGTAACAACCATTTATCAGATGCCGACGGCTTTATGTTCATTGTTCCCTTTAAACCACACAACAACATGACAAGGTAGGTCATATTCCCTTCCTCTTCTGGAAGAGGACGCAGATGCTCAGAAAAGATGAGGGCTTCCCCAAGGCCACACAGCCGGTAGGTGGGATCCCGGCCTGCTGTGACTGAACCCGCACTGCTCTGAACTTTCTCAGCCTGTCTTACCTGATTGTTAAACCACGAGGGAGAAGGGAAGTGGAATGATATTTACTGAGTGTCTACTATAGGCTAGGCAGTTGGCATATATTGTCCCAATTAATTTCACAAGTGGAATTCATTCACAGGAGATAAGAATGATTATTCCCATTTTACAGAAGAGACTGAGGCTCTGAATAGTTTTACGTTACATGCTCAAGATCACCTTGCTAAATAAGCAAGCGTCAGGGCCAGAATTCAAACCCAACTTGATTCTCCAACACTAGATGTTTTCCCACCTCACCAAAGGCCTCAAAAGAGAGATATTTGCCGTACATGTGGGCAAAAAAGTATAGTTTCCTACAGATCCTAAGATTCTGTCATTTTCCTTCTATTCTGCTAAGTCTTTCTACTTAAAATCTTTGAGGTTTCTAAAGAACTTTTATCCCAGTAAAAAAATTATGTAGAGGTTTATAATTTTCAGGGATCTTCTATAATAATTTAATCCTTGTAATAATCTTGTGAAAGTAGGTATTATGACACAGCCTATTTTACAGAGAAGTAAATAGTTCAGATGAACCAAGTACATGCCCGAGGCGAGTACCCGGCGGGCGTGCGCTCAGCCTCGGAGCCTGTGCTGCATAGTGCTGCTCCCAGGCCTGGATCTGTTCCGTAGGCCCCAAAGAGTGAGAGATTTAAACACTATTCACTGAGAAAGAGATGGGGGGGGGGGAGGGGGGAGCCTGCAGCAGAGGAGCCCAGCCTCCGAGGACCCCTTCACTAAAGGTGGTGGCATTTCCTCACCCATAGGAGCAGGCCGGAGGTTGTGATGGTCGGGGAACTACAGAAATAGCAGCTTTCACACTGATTCCTACAGGGGGGGAACTGGTGGTTCCAGGGCAGAGAAGAATGACTTTACAAGATGAAAATGATCAGTGAGGGCACGCAGGTCTGGAGGGGAGCGGAGTTGGCATTTTTTGGCCCTGCAAATAGCTGCCCATCTGCTCTCTGTCAGAATATGTTAGGAGTGCATCTGGATTGCTGCCCCCGAGTCTCGGCTCCAGGCTGGTCATGTGCTTGTCTCCACGACAACTCCAGGAGCGGTGTAAACTGCTGTGCTTTGAGCCAGATGCTGCTTGCACATGTGGTCTAATTAGACGGCGTTCCCGGCCTCCCGCCTCCCGCCTCGGCCCCTCCTAGCACACATACCGCGTTCTCTCCTTTCCCTTCCTCCCTCCTGCTCACCCTCCTCTGCACGTCCTCGGTCTGTCTGTCTGGCTCTCCACCGTGTTGGCCTCTTTCTCAGAAATGTTCCCGTTGCCTTGTCGGCAGTGAATAATTCATTCACCAAGCACAGGAGCATCTGCGCTGACCTGGGTACCATGCTAGGAACTGGAGGTGCAGAGACAGCTAAGACACTGCCTGCACCCTCGGGGAGTCCGCCATCTAGCGAGGGGACCCCAGGGCAGCTGGGCAGCCCAGAGGTGGCCGCGAGTGCTGTGGTGGTGGCGAGCGTAGGGGCCATGGGACCAGAGCAGGGACACCTAATCTGCCCCAAGGCAGGAAGGAGGTGAGGGGGAGCCTTCCAGGGCAGCTGTCCCCACGTTAGTCCTTGAAGGCTGAGGGGGACTTCTGCAGCCTGAGGAGGCAGGGGTGAGAGGACCTCCTGGCAGAGGGTACAGCACCTGCAAAGGCAGGAGCCTGCGGACCAGTCTGGAGAACCGTGACCGGCCCCGTGGCATAGCAACGCAGGGGATTTGGGGAGACAGGGAGCTGTAGTCGGCCCGATGCACAGGGTCACACCTTGGAGGGCTTCTCTCCAACTCTGCTCTCCGCTCGGATCTGCAGGCACTGGTTGCTGGGCAAGGGGAGTGACATGGTGGCTGTTGGTGCAGCCTGGCCTCTGACAGGGGGCGGGGGGCGGTTTCGGGGATGAGACTCTGAGTAAATGAAGCCCTTCCGGTAATTGTCTATGGATGATTATCTGTGGATGAGGTCTGCTCCTTGGACCCCGGGGGCTCCGCTCAGGGCTGGGTGGGCTGCTCCGGGATAAGCTCCGGCATGCGCTGAGCAATCATGTGTTCCAGGGCCCAGCGTCCCCCCACTTCTCAGAGCTCTGTCTCTCAGGAAAGATGCCCCCAAGTAAAGAAGGAGAACATCAACATCTCACTGACCTCCCACCTCCCCCCCCCCCGGGACGTGATGTGCCCCTGGGGCCCAAGGGACACCAGCTCCTCACCACGCGGTGTCAGTGGGGCCTTGTCAGAGCCCTACTCCTCTGCTCCTGCCGTCCTCTGCTTTTCTATCTAGTGAGTCCCTGCTCCCTGGTTTTTATAGCACATCTTTCCCCTTGTGGCCTTTCTTGGGCCCCACCCTCCCCAACAAAGTCCCCTGGCGGTGCTCTCTCAGCGCCCCAGTCACAGGTTCTCGTTGAGTGGAAGGTATAGAATGTCCCACACAAAATGCAACGCCCGGCTCTCAAAGGGCATCTGAAAGCACTTTTAGGACTTTAACCTCCCGCTGAGCCCCTCTGTGTGCCTCTCAGTATTGGTGCCTTGACAAATCCTGTATCATCTCGGACCTCTCGAGATGAAGTACGTAATGTCCCCAATTTGCAGCCGAGGAAACTGAGGCTCACAGAGGCTCATCTGTGTCCCCACTTGTGGAGCTCTGGGCTGCACTGAGCCTCTTTAGAGTCCCCAGGTGATACGTAATCCCCATCTAGAGACTCTAGACTCCTTTGACTGGGGCTGTGTGGTATGTGGGAAAGGACATTTCTGTGTGGGAAATCATCTGTATCTTGAAATCCCCAGAAATTTCCCAGAGCGGGGGAAAATGTATTTGGGCAACTGAGCATGCTCAGAGTGCCTTGGGGTGCGGGGAGAGCATGCCTGGGCTTTGGGGTCAGACAGAATTGACTTCAAGTACAGCTCTGGCTCTTCCCAGCTCTGTGGCCTTGGGCAAGTCATGTCCCCTCTCTCTGTAAGGTGAGGATAAAAGAGCCTCTCCTAATAGGGTTATTATGCAGGTCCATCCCTCCACCACAGTTAGTGTGTGTTTGCTGTGCCCGGTCCGTAGCAGGAGGCAGCTTTGGTGGTGGTCCCTTTCCTCCTTGCTCCTAGTCATGGTGTTGACTCCAGTGGCCCCACATGTGTCTGGGCCAGGTAGCGCATGTCATGTGCTCTGAAACATGGCTTCTTGAGGTTAATCACTGAAAGCGTACTTTGGGCAGAGAACTGTCGTTATTTGGGGCAGACTGGTGAGTGTTTCGCCCCTCTAGAGGTCAAGCCCTGAGCTGAGCACTTTTTATGAATCACCTGCTAATCCCGTGCAGCCGTGTGAGGAAGCACTCCCCCATTTTATGAATGAGAAAATGGGATTCAGAGGGTTCAGGCCGTACACCACGTTCCACGTGCAGTAAGCTGCAGAGCCGTCATTCTCACTCGAGTACATCCTCTGTCCCAACTCTCCCCCAAGAGCTGTGCATCAGGACCCGTTTCTCTGTCAGGGACTGTGGGCGACCTCCCAGAGAAAGGCCCTTTCCATGTCTAGAAACAACATTCATCAGGATTAGAAAGTACCTTGAAGGTCTTCCATCGTAGCACCTTCCCATTTTACAGATGAGGAAACCGAGGCCTGTATGAGGAACAGGAGTCAAGGCCTGAGGTGCCTGTTTTGACTCTTCTTGTGCTCTGTCCCCTTCACAATGCTGCCGTCTGTTCATGACGAAAAAGCTTGCTGCCCAGGCTTCGTGGGCACAAGCCCCCACCAGGCACCAGAGGTGGGCCCCAAACAAGTGACGTTCAGGGACAGGGGTGATCATAAACAAGTGGACCAGCGAGGGAGCCCGACGGTGCTGTGGGGACCCCCCTGCATGCCGTGTCACCAAGGCTGGCCAGCAGTGCTGAATTCAGTCAGAGGGTTGGGATTTTTCCTTCCTATGAACTGATTTGTGCTTCTTCGGTTTTATCTCCATGTCCTTCAGCCTTTTGACCTGTGAGTCCCGTATTCCTGTGGCTACAGCTAATGTTGGTTTTCCTGCCGGTCATGTTCAGGCTCATTGACTTCTCTCCCAGGGGCCCAGCAGGCCCTCCGAGCCACCCTCTCTGCAGCACACTCCCCGAAACTATCCTTTCCTCACTCTTAGGAAACTGAAATCCTCTTCTCGAATCCGTTTAGGCCCTCCTTTCTTGGGACCTGGGATGCAACAGTCATTGTGTTAAACCCAGAATCTGGCCGTCGGTGACAGGCAGACTCTGGTGTGACCAAGATGGCGGTCTAGCAGGAATTTGACGTTGAGGGCATCTGGGTGGCTCAGTGGGTTAAGCCTCTGCCTTCGGCTCAGGTCATGATCTCAGGGTCCTGGGATCGAGCCCAGCATTGGGCTCCCTGCTCAGCAGGGAGTCTGCTTCTCCCTCTCCCTCTGCTTGCTGCTCCCCCTGCTTGTACTCACTCTTTCCCTCTGTGTCAAATAAAATCTTCTTGCGATCTCAGCATGTCCCATCTGGCTTCCGTACTGGGGAGGGGAGCTGTCGCTGTCCTGAAGCATGGGGCTGGTCACCAGCTTTCTGTCACTTCAGCCAGGCACTGTTGCTCAGGGCTGCCGACATCATGGTACTGGGCAGTCAGAGCCCGCGGTAGGTATTATTTCCAGGCTATCGGGAAGCAGACGGAGGCTCCAGGTCATGAGATGGCTTCCGCAAGCACATAGTGGGAGCCAGAACACACTCGTTTCTCCAAAGTCCCCTCTCCTCATCACTGCCTTCTAACCCATCCCTGTGAACTGCTGGAGCAGCCCTGGGTGGCCCATCGGGCAAATTCCGTCGTGTGTTGCATGAGCCCAGGACCAGACTTAGCCTTTCTGAGCCTCAGTATCCGTATCTGTGAAATGGAGATCGTAACACCACCTACCTCACGGGGTGGCGGGGAAGAGTGAGATAATGCATGGAAAACCACCCAGCGCCGGGCCAGCGCTCAGTAAGCGGGAACTGGTATTAATCACTGCACCTGCTTTCCTAGTAGAGCCGAGTCCCATCTGCATTTCTTATGGAGAGAAAATCTTAAGCTGGTATGCACGAAGACCCTCTTCATTGTGTCTCCTCAGCTTCCACAGGCCTCCCCGCTCGTCTGCCGTGCCTGCGCTAATCAGAATTTCCTGACTTCTCCTTGTTTGTCTCGGTTAATGCAGAAGGAAGGGGCTGCTGGCACAGAGGAGCCAGGCGTGGGCCGACGCGCCTGTGATTTGAATGTCTTTACTGTAATCTAGCGAGTGTGTGGGGGGGCTCCTGTCAATACTGGAGCGGCTGGCCCGAACGGGCAGCTACTGTCGTCCCGGCAGCCCCCGCCCCTGCAGATTATCAGAGTAGCTCTTGGTGGACACCCAGGCGCCTTCCCCCTGACTTAAATCATCCGAACAGTGAGCCGGCTTCCCCGTGACACATTGATTCTTTGTTCAGGGATTGTTACGGTGACGGGGGCCCAGGCTAGGAGGCTGCCTCCGGTGTGCCTGGGCCACTGCACAAATGGTTCAGAAAGCTGTCTTGGGCCAGCCCAGCCCGAGCCATCCGCACGTAGCTGTGCGGCACCCACCTTCCCACGTCCACCTCAGTGAGGGGAGAACATGTGTGGATCTGGGACTCATTCGGACCCTGCAGCCCCGCAACCTTAGGCTGAAACCCGTGGCCTGCACGGACGTCCTTTCCCCATCTGTAAAATGGGAGTCATTTATGAACGTTTCTGAGCTCTGGTGAGGACTGAGCGAGGGGAAGGGCCAGGCTGGGCTGCAGCAAGCACTCGGTGGGCATTGGCTCCCTTCTGCCTGGACTCCTGCCTGCTGTGGCCAACCTGAAATTACTGTAACCGAACTCAGCTGTCCGATTTCCTCCCTCCCCCGCCTCCAGTCAGGATTTTGCGTTCTCTGCACCAGACACCGAGCTAAGCCTTTTCGGTGTTGGCTGGGAGCTCAGCCTGCTTCGTGCACAGCCGCCACACCTGGCGCTGTGAGGAGCGGCCTCTGGGACCCAGCTCTGGGAGTGGTGCCATGGCCCCAGGCAGGGGGCTCAAGCGTGGGCCCTTCACGTGGCCTGTGGGGCAGAATGAGCTACTCGGCAGGGGCTAGAGAAGCCCCCCTCAGACTTAAGAACAGGGTTCCTGGCTGCCTGCCCTTTGGCCAGTGACTTGGGTATTTTATTAGGCATTTGGAGATATTTAAACAAACGCAACCAGGTTGGGACTGCTGGTGATAAATGGGGCCAGATTTTTCAACTCTCTTCACTCTTAAATTAAAAAAAAAAAAATGAATGCCAATTGGTCTAAGTGCTGTGCTAGTCTCTTGTATCTATACCAGTGATTATCAGCTTTGGGTGTACCGGAGTCCTGGGGTGCTTTAGAAACTGTGGCCCTGGCACTGAGGCTGTGAAAAGCCCCCCTGGTGATTCTAATGCGTGCAGGGTTGAGCACTACTTGACCACGCGAGCGCGTCCTTCCCAGCGTGACCCGCTGCAGTCCCCCGAGGCAGGTGGGAGAATGAGGATCTGAGAGGCGCTGTCCTTTGCACACAGGGGCAGAGCTGGGACCGAAGCCCAGCTCTGCGGTGCACTCCCCCGCCTGCCTCCTCCTGCAGGGGGCCGGGAGAGCGGGGGCCGCTGGCTGGGCACCGGTGGTGCTGGTGTGGAGACATCAAGGTGGAACCGCGGGCTTCTCATCACCTGAAGGCATCAGGTGAGATGCTCAGAGGAGGTAACGTGAAGCTGGAAGCCAGAGGGGGGCATATGCGGGGAGAGATTGGCAGTGGACAGTCCAGAGTCTCTGGAGCAGGAGATGAGCGTGTGGGTGAGGTAGACAGGATGTCGTAGCAAGAAAATTGGGCTGCAGAAGGTCACAAATAGCCTTGGGTGTCCTGAGCCGGAGTTTGGACACCCCATTGACTGTCCTGCAGAGGGAAAGGGGGCCGGGGACGTGCAAGGCCTGTGCAGTCCCAGGGTCCCAGAGTCTGAAAGGCCTGTGCCTCCTTCAGTGCTCCACGGCCACCATCTCGAAATTCCTGATAATTCCACCTTGAAACTTGTGCTTTGTGAAAGTAGGCTTATGGGACAGTGGAGCGTATGCAGGAACAGAGGAGGTCTGCACCGACATCCTCTGCAGAGTCTTGCCGTCTCAGCCCCATAGAACTTCTCAGTGCCCCCTGCACAGAGTTGCAGTGGACCCATGGTACATGGGGCTTCAGCGAGACTGAGAGCACTTACAAGGTAAAGCTGTAAGGTCCACAGCTGAGGCAGCGGAGCGCCGACAACCCCAACTCGCTTTGGTGCCCACAGAAGGCAGTGCTGTTCTAAGAACCACAGATGACCACATTTCTCGTTCACGTTATTTGCTCGTATTAGCCTACTACCACTCATTGTAAAAATGATGACCTAAAAGGGGAGGAAAAGATGAAGCAACTTTAGTTCCCTTTCCTTTCTCATCAGTAAGCCGAAGGCAGAGAGTGCTAGTAGAATGTATGTATTTCAAGAATTGAAATAAAAACAGTTGAGTTTTGTGCAGCATTTCCACTATCTGATAAGGACAAAATACAAATGCATTTGTGAGTTACGAAATACAATTCCACATATGTTAGCATTTAAAACTGGCATTGCATGGTATAAAGTTGAGCAATAAGATTCATGCTAATAATTTAAATTTTTATTTTTTTCTTTACATAGAATGACATTAAATAGTAAATTTGAAAAGCACCATGATGGGCCTAGAAGGAAACCACAAAAGAAAGAAAACGCTTTTTATTTTAAATGTATGGCACTTAGAGACTTAGTACCACTTCTTTCCCACGCATCCATTTTGCCCTGTGTCCCACAAATTGTCTCCCGCCCTGGAAAAAGCCAATCTCTGCCCTTAAGAAAATGGGTATTTGTGAAAAATCTGTTTGCTGTACTTTGCCATAGCAGTGCTGTGAGTTGGACCAGCCTTGAGTAAGTGTCACAGGTGGGGAATGACAAGTCACCTGAGGTCACACGGCAGGTGTGGTCAGAGTCACTGTTCAAGACCAAGCCTTTCTGACTCCAAGACACGTTCTCTCTCCACTGCATTGTGTCACCTTAACTGAATCCATTTTTGTTTTTTAATTTTAAGGGTTTTTTAAAGGTGCCTTTACACCAAAAAACATTTAAAAATAAAAATAACCAGCCCCCCACCGGTGTGCCAGTTTTCACACTGTATTGTGGTTATTTGTTCCCTGAACTAGACAGGATTCCTTGATAATAGGAGCTTTTCTTTTAGACTTTCTATCATGGAAAATTTCAAGTTTATACAAAGTAATTGAACTCCCATGTACCCATTGCCCAGCTTCCACAATTATAAACATTTTGTCATTTTTTTGATTAAAAAACTTTTTTTAATTATAGTCAAATACACATAACATCAAATTTACCCCATAACCATTTGTCAGTGTGCCGTTCAGTAGCATTAAATACATTCACAGTGTTGTACAATCATCACCACCACCCATTTCTAGAACTTTTTTCGTCTCGCAAAATGGAAAGTCTCCACCCACTAAACAGCTCCCCATCCCTCCGCATCCAGCCCCGGCGACCACCATTCTACTTTCTGTCCCTAAGAAGTTGGCGACTCTAGATACAAATGGAATTAGGCATATTTGTCCTTTTGTTACTGGTTTGTCACTTAACATGAGGTCCTCAAGGTATTCCATTTTGTAGCAGAAATTGTCTCCCTTTTAAAGCTGAATAATATTTCGTTGTATGGATAGTTTGCTTTTCCACTCATCCGTAGACACTTGGATTGCTTCCGTCTTTTGGCTGCGGTGAGTAATGCTGCTGTAAACACAACATCCTGCTGTTCCTGGCTCTAACCCTTGGGCTGCTCCCCACCCTCAACTGATCATTAGTATTACTTATAGGAACTGTATTTTACTCATCTTTGTATTCCTCTAATGCAGAATCTGGCACACAGTAGGTGTTTTTAAAATGTGTGAATGGATGAATCTCCCAAAAGTATCGTTTTTAAAATTTTAAGCAAGGGCCATAAAGAATGAACACCTTTTTTTCTTAGAATTGCAGAGTAAATATGCACACAGAATTTTGACAAATCTGCGAAGGAAAATAAGAGTTTAGTACTCTAGGTATGGATCAGCAGAACAAGGAAAGTTGTCCCCTCAGAAGACTCTGAGAGGAGAATTTATTTTTATGCCAGTGCCCACAGTGCTGTGGATAAAAGCTATTTATGTCTGGAAGTATCAGAAGCGCTTGAAATCACCATTTTCACCTGTTAACAAAGGCGGATTCATTAGTAACGGAATTTTCAATTGATTCCATATGTCAGGAAGATAATCCGAGAATAAAACTTGGCTGTCTGTAACAAAATCCTTGATAGGGTTAAGCAGCTGTGTTTAACTGTCCTCCGGGTCATAGATGAAGAACTCTACTAATGTGATCTAAGCTTGAACGCTCACGGCCTGCCTTGCCTGCGTTCACAGAGCTGTCCTCCGGCAGTCCCATTGCTGAGCGCCGCCTAAGAAGACAAAAGATTTAATCAGCATAACAGGAGAACTAAATCAGCAATTCTTACAGAGGAGGGCTTAACGAGACACCTTGCCTTGTTCCTCTCCGCTGCAGAGTGGAGTGGGGTGACCATTTCAACTACAGGAGGGGGAACAGAGTGGCTGGGCCAAATGGTTCAGCATCTTGGGTATGGATGGTCCTGGGGCAGAAAGAGCCTTCCCAGTGGCTTGCTTACTCCCGGGAGCTCAGGTGCTTTGCGTATCCCTCTCCCAGGAGAACCTGAAGGGCTCCAACCTGCAAGAACGCACCTGTTCCCTTGCAGGTGTTCACGGACAAACAGTTTGAGCTGAGGCCTCAAGAGAAGCCCGGGCTGGGGGTGGACCGCATGCTTGACGCCTGGGCTTGGGGGGCCGTGGCATAGAAAATCTTGACTCTGCTGTTCGTGAGTCTTGGGACCTTGGGCAAGTGACCCTACCTGTTATTCTGTAAAGATTAGGGGAACTGTGGTGGTTGTCATTTCCTTAGGAAGGGAGTAGCTCCGGGGGCATGAGCTCCCCTAGCCTGTGGGCAGTCAGACCTTTATACATGACAACGGGTGACTGTGTCTCTGTTTTTCACCAGGATTAGGATGAAACAGTTGCCCTGAACAGATGGGATTTGCTTACCCAACTCCTAGTCCCCCTTTTAGACTCCGCTGACATGTGCCCGCTTCCTCTCACAATTTCTGACCTGCTGCCCCGGGCGGGTTAGCCTTTTCCTCTCCTGGCTCCTGTGGACGCTTGGCCGCCGCCCCACGCACGTATCGCTGCCCTCTCTGGCGGTATTCGTTCCCCTGGCTGATTGACGCCGCCGGTGTTGTTCTTGAAGCTTCTTGCAGAAAAAGTCGCCATTGTCACTTCATCTTTTCCATCCGTGCCCATGTCCTTTTGTCCATTTTTATGGCACAGACATCTGATCCGGGGGGATGTCACCTCCAGTAAGGAGACTACAGGCCCAAAATGTTCACATCCCCGCAAAGCTGAGATTCTTTCTGCTCTCCTGCAGCTAAATCCTGCCTCAGGCTACCCTTCCACACAAATCTGGTGGCAAACTCTCTCGAATTTATTGGTCCCTCAGCAGACTACTCCCCGGCAGTGCTGGGCCACAGCTCTAGGAGTGAATGCTAACAACTCCCATGAGCCTTTCCTCCAAGGAGCTCTAAACTCCCTGGACACAAGTGTCACTCACCTGGCGTCACATTCTGAGACCTCTTTACTGTCAGGTCAAGTGGTGTCTCAGCCACAGCGAGACCACTGGGCTCTGCACTGTCCCTAGGCAATGTAGCAGGGAGTCCGGCTGGGCCTCTGCCCTCTGGAGCTCCACGTCACAGGGGACACCAGCACAGATTCAGCCCCCAGGGGTGCGCCAGGCCGAGTGGGAGCGCTGAGCAAGAATGACTGCCACACAGAGGCCTGTGTTTAAGAGAATAGTCTAGGGGCGCCTGGGTGGCTCAGTCGGTTAAGTGTCTGCCTTTGGCTCAGGTCATGACCTTGCAAGTCCCGCATTGGGCTCTGCACTCAACAAGGAGTCTTCTTGAGATTCTCTCTCCCTCTCAGTCTGCCCCTGTCCCCTGCTCGTGTGCTTGCATGTTCTTTCTCTCTCTCTCTCAAATAAATACATACAATCTTAAGAAAAGGAAGGAAGGGAAGGGAAAGGGAAAGGACAGGGAAAGGAGGAAGGGAAGGAAGAAAAGAGGATAGTCCTGGTGCAAGGAACAGCACTGGAAAAAGCAAGAAGCAAGTGGGGAAGGACATAGTATATGATCAGGAGATGTATTTGGAGCAAAAGGTACCTGGGAAAGCAGAGGAAAAGGCACACAAAAGGACTCTGGAAAAGAAAGCTGGGCTCAGCTTAGGAAGGGTTTGTTTGTCCTGCTTGGGAGCTAGGACTTTTCCTCTTCTCTCCCACACAGGGCCCTGTGTACGTGACACACACCGCTAGGTGTATGATGTTGAGTGAAACAGGTGCCATTCCTGCCCGCGTGAAGCTTATAGTCTAGTGGAAGAAGTGAACATTAATCAAATAATCACCCAGCATAATGCCTCTGCGGTCAAAGTTCCTGGGTAGGATAGTAGCGTGATCCAACGTGCATTTTAGAAATCTCAAAGAATTGGAGTAAACAGAGGGAGGCAACTGGAAGGGACATAGACTTAAATCTCCACCATGGCAGGTGGTGGGATGGTGAGCGGGGACAAATGATTCTTTTCACTGGCAAAGCAAGGAGGACTTGGGCAGGGTGATAGGTCTATGGGGAGCTATGATAATGCTAACTTAAGAAAGAAACGGATGTGGGGTACAGTCCAGGTGGGCTAATAATTGGGAATTTGAGGTGCTAATGAGCCATCCAGGTGGGATTAAGACATATGGTTTTAGAGCAAAAGAGGTCTGAGCTATGATGTTACCACAGGTCATCAGTGTATAGGTGACACTACTCCTGGATGAGATGGCCTGGAGAGGGACATAATTGCCCTGCTGTGCTTCCCAGGTTGGAAGCAGAACTGGCAGGCCACTGGGATGGGATGCTAGGTGGGCTTTAGTTTGTTATTACTAGCCCATCTCCCAGCTGTTCAGCAAGAAAGATGTAAATCCATGACAAAATAGTCAATGTCATGAAAAGTTCTTTTTCCTGAGGAACCAGGAAATCGTCCTCACAGACAGTGTCCTCACAATGTAAAGGCGTGTTTCCCTTCTTGCTTTCGTAGCTAGGAAGCTCAGAGCTAATTTTGAAACTTTGTTTTGTTTTGTTTTTAAAGATTTTATTTATTTATTTGACAGAGAGAGATCACAAGTAGGCAGAGAGGCAGGCAGAGAGAGAGGGAGGGGTTCTTCAGCTCTGACTTTTTTTTTTTTTCTTTCTTTTGGGTGCTCGTGTAGGCTGCCTCAGATCCTTTGTAAAATTAGGTGGGGCTTACCTGTGTAAAAACAAGCCCTCCCCCCACCCTAATTTTTGGGGATCATCCTTACACCTTTTGTGAAATGTCTGCCCATTGCTGAGCTAATATTGGCCAGATTTAAGCAGGAGGAACCCTTGGAATTCACAGCAGCCAGACAGTAAATTTAACACTTACGTAACTCATTAAAACAGGATAAAAGTACAGCTTCAAACATCTCTGTGTTTGCCGCCAAGTCTGTGAAGGGAGGGGTACCTTTAATTCAGTTCAAGGTGTAAAAGTCTGATCTTTCTGAATTGAGGATACACCACTGAAATTAAAGACTTGTCTGAGGAGATGAGCACTCCAGATCCCTTCAAAGAAGGATCGAGGTGTTGACCGCATCGTACAGAAGGATGGAATGTGTCTCCAGCCTCGCCTCTTGTTTGCTTCACTCATAAAACATAGTTTGGTGAAAGCATGCCTGCTCATCGAGCAGTGTAAGTGCAGTTGACTGGGTGGTAAATCCTATTTTTGATTAGCCCCGCTTTTTAATACAAATAATTATTTTTAAGAGGTAATTTGTGGGGTGCCTGGGGCTCAGTCATTGAGCGGCCGCCTTCGGCTTGGATTGTGATCCCCGGGTCCTGGGATGGAGCCCCGCATCGGGCTCCCTGCTCTGCGGGAAGCCGGCTTCCCCCTCTCCCGCTCCCCCTGTTTGCGTGGCCTCTCTCGCTGTCTCTCTGTCAGTTAAATAAATAAAAGTCTTTTAAAAAATAAAATGATAATTTGCTGTTGGCCGAGATCACTGTGTAAATAGTTTTCAAATTGTTCCACAGCCAGCGCCTCAGGACGGCAAAGGTGCTGCGGCGGGGGAGGAGACTGCCCAGCCACACCCCTGCCCCCCCCCGCACCCCCCCACCCCCCATTTCCCGAAGAGCAGCCGGGCGGTTTTATGTAACAAGGCTCCTTCTGCATAAGGTGCTACTTGGATTCTCTTCAAAGTGAAAAGAGAAGTCTGGAAGTTATCATATTGGAGGGAACATCCCACTGACTTGCTGTTGGGATATGACCGGCTCCTCTGGAAGGGGCCAGGATGGGGTTCGGAATCTCGGCCTCCTACCAGCTCTGGGACTTTGGGGGATGACTTTTCCTCTCTGAAACTGCCTCCTCTTCCACAAAACAGGATGCCTTTGATGACAGTAGCCACTTTACCAAGTAAATGAGGATTAAATCGATCAGATGCAGAAGTGCCATCTAACCGAGTTTAAGAACTGACCGCCGCCCTCACCCCGCTCCTCCAACCCCCTCTCCCATCTCTGTTCCCCAGGAGGAGCCGATCACCTTCTGTGAGGAAGCCTTCGTGTCCCACTATCGCTCGGGAGCCATGAGGCAGTTCCTGCAGAATGCCACCCAGCTGCAGCTCTTCAAGCAGGTACCCCGCCGTCCCTGTGCAGGGTGGCCTGTCTGGACCCCCCAGTGGGGATTTCTGCAGCTGTCTTACTGTGCGCCCTGAGGCTGCGGGCATCGGGGACCCAGGCCCAGCCAGAGGGGGCTCGGAGTCTGGGGAGGGGGGTGGGTGCAGAGGGTGGTCAGTAGCCAGGTAGACCCTCCACAAATATGCTAGTCAGTGGCATTCAGCGAGTTATCATCAGTGCATAGCCAGCATTTTTAAAATTTGTTTGTTTTTCTTTAACTCACTGTTCTGAAGGCCCTTTCCTGTCTTGGGAAACGTGGTTCTTTGGTCACACGCTAAGGTGCCCAGCTGAATGGTTTTCCCCCCGTGTCTTTGCATAAGCTGTTACGCTTTTGTTCTTTCTTTCTATAGTTTATAGATGGTAGACTGGACCTTCTCAATTCTGGCGAAGGTTTCAGTGACGTTTTTGAAGAGGAGATCAGCATGGGCGAGTATGCTGGTGAGAAGCGGTTCGTTTTCCCTCCTGTGCCGTGGGCTGTTCTGTGGGACTAGGGCGTGCATGGCGGAGAGTGGCAGTGGCTTCTCTTTTGCCTTCAGCGGGGGGTGGAGAGAGACTCACTTCACCCTCGGCCTTGAAATGCGTGAGGCACTTTGGTCTGTCTGAGATCCTCTGTCCTGGGGTCGGTCACTTCCCCTGGGTGGCCAAAATTCGGTGACACGTAGTGGCCGGCATGCTGCAGCTCAGAACACTTGAGGCGTTGAGTTAGGAGAGCTGGCTTCACATCAGGGCCCCGCCCCCAGGGAAACCGTGAGAACTTGGTCTGAAGTGTCCCTGTCTCTGCACTGAGGAGCATGGTGCCCGCCTCACGGGAGTCCTGTGGAGACTGACTCGGAGTCCGCGAGGACAGATGCTGGCCCAGGACCACTGCTAAACGAGTGTTTCTTTAAAAGGTGCAAGTGCCCAGTCTCCACAGACCATTAGACCTGAGGTGGTCATGCTCCCATGATTCAGAGCCGGCCTCTAAGGCCCAGAGAGGTGTTCGCGGTGGACCCTGCCTCCTGCCTCCTGACTCCCAGTCTGGCCTTCTTCCCAATCCCAATTCCCAATCCCAATCCTTAGTCTGTGGCAGCGAAGGCAAAACCAAATGCAAAGTAACAATAATCATGCCGTTGGCCCTCTCTTACTGCTGGGCATGTGCCAGGTCTCGACTAAGCTTCCATGATACAACTGGTGGTCCATAAATCCATAGGGTCAGGCATAACCTCACCTACAAAGCCCCGTGCACAGGCCTGACCAGCCTGAGCTGCACGGAGAGCACGAAAGCCCCCGTAAAACCAGTCTGCAGACAGTGACCGAGAGTCAGTGGTGGGCATTTCCTGAACTCCTGCCACGTCCAGAGCCGCATAGAGTAAGAAACAGAGGACTGGGTTTTGCCCTCAAAGAGCTTCTACTGGTAGGAAAAAGAGATGCATCACTAAAGACAAATACAGATTGAACCAGTGCAGGAAAAGGAGCGGAAATAGCTTTTATGCAGTTAGAACAGGATTCCACTAATCCTCACTCTGTAGCGTGAGGGCTTCACAGAGGAGGCAGCGTGCTCAGAGCGGAATACGAGTCCTGAGAACATGAGCTTTATGTGTTGTTAACCTAAGTCAGGTCATTCGGAGCTTCTAGAAAAGCTGCCCAGTGATAAGACCTTATCCCACTGGATAAAATGAACAAGTCCCCCAACCACCTCCTTTTTCTTTCTCTGTCACTACTCAAGTGTCTTGGGGCTAAGCCTGTGTCTGGCAGTGTGGGGACAAGCAGCCCCGTGTGGTTCCTGCCCTGGGGTGGCTCGCATAACTTCCGAGAATGTGGACTTTGGAGCGGGAGTTACCTGTTCTAGAGGACTGTTCAGAGAAAGGGGCAGGAGAAACTGAACAGAGGAAATGACATCAGAGCCAGTTGGTTGAACATCCTCAGCAGAGAGAGTAGGGAATGGTGGCCAGCAAAGGGAGCAGCGTTTGTGAGGGAATGGAGGGTGGAGGGGATGGACGGACAGGATGGAAAGGCCGAGGGAGGGTGGGACCAAGACGAGACTGGAGAAGAGAATCAGGCGTGCTCAGGAGTCTGACCCCACGTCTATCCAGTAGGCAATGAGGAAGGAGGATTTGGGTGGGGACTCAGGGCACTGAGAGGATCGGATCTCTGTCTGAGAAATAGCAATTCACTGCTGCCTCCTGCGGGGAGTGAAGCATGGGAGCCTCCGTGAGATTCTCCAGATTTTGAACTTTCCAAATCCTGCCTGCTAGGCAATTCGAGGAACTCCTGAGAGCACATAACTTGAACCACTTCTCTGACTCCTCTTTCCCCAGGCAGCGATAAACTCTACCATCAGTGGCTCTCCACAGTCCGGGTAAGTGTGCACCCCCACAGAGCCCCCCGGGCCCTTCCTGAGCCTCCTGGCAGTCCCCTGCTTCCCCTGCCCCCCCCCACAAGGTGGTCATTCAGCCTGGAGCCCTCCATTCTTTCAGCCGAAGATGCTTCTGCTTATAAAGCCAGGCCATCGAGTGCCAGGTGCAGGCTTGCATGGTGAGACTGTCCAAAGCATCCCTAGGTGAGGGCAAGGAGAGCCGGGAGAAGCTTCCTGTCTCAGGAAGCTAGCCAGGATGTGTTGAGTGCATGTCGTTATCCTAGAGCATTTCCGGGGGTCTCCTTCGAGACCAGTGTGATTGGGAAATTTTCATGGCAAAACCAAAAATGTGTCCCTCTTGCTGCTCTGCAGTGTTTTTCACACCAAAGGCTCCCGGGAAGATGGAGAACACATCACTGAGTTTTTCACCCCCTCGCTATTGTTAGAGCAGTGTCTTGTTGTGTCGGAAGCTGGATGCTTCAGTCTTCAGGAGCCACTAAAGCCTCTGCTTGGGTTTATCAGTGTGTATGTACTGAGGGCCTCCTGTGGACCGGGCACCATACTGGGGATCCAGTAGGGAGCAGGAGGACACAGTCCCTGCCCTGGGGGAGCTCCTTGTCTTCTTGGGGCTGCACACATAAACAGGCAACCCAGCATAATGTGAGAAGTGTTCTCTCCTGCTTGCGGGCCGAGCGCACTGCTGCCAAGGCAGGTCCCTTAGAAGTGGCTGCCGTTGGCCGAGAGTAAGCAATTCCTCAATGAAAGACCTCTTTTGTTCTTCTTGTATGGCCAAACACTGCACTTGGCAAATCGTAGACAAGCAATAAGGACTTGTTGATTGATTGATAAAAGGAGTTTTAATATTCCAAAGGACCATTGAAATAGGATACTGAGTAATTTTGGAAAGCAGTGTGGAATAAATGAGTGGGTAAAAATTTCGTATTGTCCTACAACATAGAATGCTTTCTAGGTCAAACTGCAGTGTTTTTAATTAAAGCTCAAAATTTCTAATATGGCCTGTAACCAAAAATTGTGCTAAGAGTTAATCCCCGTAATTACATTACTGTGTTTTTTTCGTTTATATACTCACTTGATCCAGTCTCTCTCTTTGTTCAAATCAGAATTATCTTTCCAAACCACCACAAATCTCATTATTAATGCATCTGATTGAAAATCCTCTGGAGTATAGACTCCATATCCTGGCTTCGCGAGAGCTGACCCCGTCTGGCCTCAGCCCTGCGTGCCATCCTCCTGTGATACGCTGACCACCAGCCAGGAACACACTAGAGCTTTCCAGCATCAGCACTTGTTCAATGTGCAGTCCTCTATCTCTAGAGTGTCCTTACCCTTCCCGTCCGCACATGAACTCCTCGTCCTTCACGGACCAGGGCAAATGTTTCGTCCTCTGACGCCGTCTCTGACCGTGCAGAGTGGGAGCCGCGTCCACGCACTTTGTGCACACACCCAGTGCAGCTGGCCTGACCTTCAGCTGCAGCTCTTTCCCCTGGGGCTCCCCTCCCCCAGACTGGAGGCCCTCGAGGGTGAAGGCCAGCCCTCCTGTGACTCAGTACCCTCCAATGCTAACACATGGTGTCTCCACAGTGAGCCCTCCTGAAATATCTAGAGCCTGTGCACTTCGTATCCATTCGTTGCCTCCTTTGTGTCCTGGGAAAGCCATCCCCCCTCCTCCCCTTCTCCTCTGGCCTCCCAAAGAAATTGAACCAAGAAACTGGTATGTTGGATTTGTACGAAAGCCACGATTCACGTTGATGGCTACTCATTCTTTCCTTCCCTCAAGATATCGATGTTAAGGAAGGCAGCCTACCAGAGTGATTAAAAATAACAACACAGAAAACCAAGGTGAGGAAAGGAAGGCTCGTGACCGAGGGTAGCCAAATAAACTAGAACTTCTTGAGAAGCCATAGATTACTGTGGAGAAGCCTTGCCTCAGAGAGCCTGCGAAGAGCTTTTCTTCCAGCCAGCAGACAGGTGCCAAGCGAAACACTGAGTCCCCCTGCAGCTAGTTATCACCATCCGTGTCCTCGCCCCGCTCTCCCAGTCCCCACCCATAGCGCTTCTGCCGCCGCCATAACTAATTGCCCGGCACCGGTTACCTTCTAGGCCTATTTCTCTAATTAAATTACACGCTCTTGGAATGTTGCTTAACTTGTTCAAAGAGAAGAGGTTTTTTGTTGGTGTTGGCCCACTCTGTCTTGAGTCCCACTTGCTAATTGACTTTTCTATTACAGAAAGGAAGCGGAGCAATTCTGAATACCGTAAAAACGAAAGCAAACCCGGCTATGAAGACTGTCTATAAATTTGTGAGTACCGGTCCTGGTCTCAGGATCCCAACAGATGTGTCCCTCGGCATGAGGAAGCTCTTCAGCCTACCTGACCCTGTACCGCAGAGAGGACTCAGGGGCTGCCGTGCTCTTTCCTAGAGCTTCCGAGCCTCTTAGAATTACGTAGTGTTGATTATTTGGTGACCAGGTCAGTGATGTTTTTCATGTTAAACGGTTTCTGCTAGCAGTTGCTGCAATCAAGAAATGGGAAGCCACTGGTTTTAGCTTTTAGTAAAATGGAGACCAGGTGGCTAAAATGCTGGCTGCTCCGGGCGTGTGTCCCTGGGACCCGGAGGCGTGGTCAAGTGGGCTTTCTGGTAAAGCCTTTCCTATGGGGATCCCCACTGTTGTGTCAGAGTGAAGCAGCTCCTTTGCCGGTTGCTGAAGAGCGTTCATGGTGGGACACACTCCCTAACTGTTGTCCCGAATTCCTTCATCATCTCTCTCACCACTGCCCTGTAGGACGTGCATTGTTTGTGAGCCTCATGCCCACAGCAGAGAGAAAATAGGAGAACACGTCAGCTCCCGAGCCGATGTTCCATCTCTTACAAGCCTCAAGTATTTTTTTTTCTCATGGTTTCTCTTGCTTGCTAATTTGACTGTGAGCCACTTAAACTGGGGTGGTTTTGTTGTATTTCCATTTTTAATTTTGTTAGTCCTTTCTGTGCTTAAATTGTAGTTATTTTAACCAGGCGGGTGGCTGCCAACAGAACTACACAGGTCTAAAATGACAGAAAATAAAAGCCAGGGCGTGTGCCGAAAGGAGATTGAAGAAATGGCACCGGGGGACCCAGCGATGTGTCTGCTCAGGCCAGTCAGCCTGAGCAGGCAGGAAATTGGTCCTGAGGCCCTGGCCCGGTGAAATGTAATAGATATTCAGATTCTTGCAGCCGCGAAAGCTGCTGCTCCATCTACACTTGCTGTAGCTGTCACCAGGCTGCTGAGATAAATAATTATAGAGAGCAGAAGAAGGCCTTTGGAAGGGGGGAGAAAAAAAAAACTCGGTGCCATCAAAATGCAGCAAATAAAATCTCTGTCGCCTCTTTAAGGGATTTTTTTTTAACCTCTTAACATTGTATTTGTTTTCATAGCCATTATGTTTTCGACTTGATGATCCCATTTTTTCCTTCTTTTTTTCTAGTAATCAGAGAAGGTGATTCGCAACGGATTGAAATCAAGCATAGTCCCTGCTGGAAACAGAGAGGGAATCTTAACTTAAATTAATTTTTCATGCAGGCAAAAGATCATGCAAAAATGGGAATAAAAGAGGTGAAAAACCGCTTGAAGCAAAAGGTACTTGAAGTTCTTATTCAAAATGTATAAGCACCGTGTATGAAATGCGTGGCCACAAAAAAGTATGATGTGATCAATAGAGGGCTGTTTGATACAGTGTTGTTAGCACACTTCAAAATGCATTACCAGCTGTCTGGGAGTTTTCACACTGTTATAAATATTCACAGACAAAAAACTGTCTTCAAATAACATTAAGCCTGGCTTAAACCCACAAAGGCAAGCAAGTTCAGAGTTAACCACTGTCGGTCTGCCCCTTGCCCACCCCACCGGGCCTGGGGCTTACGGGGCTCTGTGGGAATTGGCTCGGCCTCTGCATCTGGGCACGTCTGCTTCCCACCGCTGACCTCTGCCCTGGGGCGGCCGGTAGCCAAAACCAAGAAGAAATCTCCGGGGAAATGACCTCCGTGGTTTGGGCATGCACGTGGCCACCACGCAGACACGGGGCGCACAAAGGGTGGGTTTTGGGAGGACGCTGCAGGCTCTCCTCACAGTGCTGGCCTATCCAAGAGGAGCCCAGCAGTTCCTGTCTGAGACTCTTGGGTGACAGGGAGAGGACTCTGATTTGTCTTCTTGGACCATCAGTAAAATGGTATGGAATCCTGCAGGCTCCATGCTGGCCAGGAGTCCCCGGCCTGATTCTCTGGCTTTGTACAGGGAGGTTAATATAGCAGAGGGCGTTTTTATATGGTGACGAATGTCATCCTTATCACAGTTGCCGCCCTTCGATAACCACTGACTGAGGATGGTCCAGGCTGGGAGCTTTCACGCTTAAGCCATAGAACAACCCTGGGGGGTATGATTCCCACTTCCTGTGGAGAGAGCTTAGACTGTGGTGCAGAGGTGAAGGAATTTCCCCAAGGTCACACCGTTGGAGCCTGCAGAGCCCGGATCGGGTTCCAGACCCCTCCATTTCCAGTGTCTGTGCCCTTACCACGACAGCCTTTCGTACTGCCCTCCTGAAACAAGTGTTTGCTTTCCAAAAGATGTTTGGGAGCACTGACTTCATTATCCCACACCCCTCAGATGTGCAACTCTAACAAGGGCCTTTGTCTATCTCGGCAGTTTTTTTTAAAAATTGAAGGCAGTTTTAATTTTATGAAGTCAGAAAGGACCTCTAATTAACTTGAAATGGTCCAAGGAATTGATTCCTTTCTTTTAATTGCAAAATAATTTGTTCTGACTAAGCATTTACATTCTGAGTTTCAGCTGAGAGTGAATTTTTAACAGCTGAGATTCCAGTCCCAAAATAAAAAGTCCTGTACATCCGTGTAGACCCTAACTGTGGTCGGTTGTGCCCTGCCAGAGGCTGGCAGGTGGAAGTCTTTCCTTGGATGTTAAGTCCGAGCAGTACTTTTTTTTTTTAATCTCCTATCCCAGTCTCATGGAACTGATTTGGATAAAATATAGAGTGGCAGGGAGGGGGTAGTTCTCTCACCAAACTTTCAAACCTCCTTGATGACCTGATAGTGGGCTCAGCTGGTGTTAAAATAGTCCTTGAACTAAGTAGAGGAAGGGGTCCCTCCTCAGGCCGAGGACAGATGCTCCTCATTGGTTGGATCCGCTCTCTGCAGGCCCTTGCCTCCCTCCCGGTACGTGGGAGCCTAGGGCCTGACGAAAATCCCCTTTTTCTGATACGTAACATTTCTGCAAATAACCAGCGAAGCCCCAGTTTTTTGATGTTGTTGTTCAAAGGTTCACTTAAACAATCTAGATCGCCCTCTTTGCACGCCACCTCCCCTTCCTTTCCTTGATAGTGTCGAACGCAGGTTTTTTCCCCTCCCCTTCTCCTCTTCCCCCTGCCAGTCTTTTCAAGAATAGCTTCAGGAGGTAATGTTCTATAGAAAGTGTCAGTACATTTCAGGTGACACAAATGGTGAAGGCATTTTATAGAAATGTGGCTTGTCACCATCGGACTGTTGACAGATCTATTAGTGCACCTTTTTCAATTTTCACTTTTCCCCCCTTCGGTCTTACAGATTTCCACAGACTTGATATTTTGCAGTTGTTCTTGGAAGAGCGATTTTGTAATTGAAACTCTAGCATTGTTCAGTGCAGACAGGACCTGGTCTTCAGCCGTGCTCTCCTGCTCCCTTTCTTGAGCTAATTTAGGATTTGGCTCCATCTGACCTCTCTCACTGCAGTAGAAAATATTTCCTTGGCTTTTTTGTTCCCCTCCCCTTCACGTGGCAACATATCCGTGTGGCTCCCCAGATGTGTCTAATACAGACATCTCAAGTTCGGTTTCTGCTATGAAATCGAGGCAGTTCCCAACAAAGATCCAATTTTCAAATGTACTGGGTTGCCACCTGGCCTCCTCCAACTCTGCATAGTGATGGTGACCTCGCAGATATAATCAAGAACCCAGTCTTGCCCTCTGCGCTCTCGCCTTGGGTTTGAATTGCAAATAGAAAATGTGGGGCCGACCTGCGGAGAGGTCACCACGGTGTGTGGAGGGTCCATCTCTAATATGACTGAGCAGGGCCCCTTTTCCATCCCTTGTTCATTTGTGCTGCAGATTTTCAAAGCATCTGAAAGAGGAGCTTTCAGGGTATCCGTGTGACCATTGGCAAATAATTGTTAATAGATACTATAGTGTGGCTTTATTCCGCACCGGCTCTGCTTCAGCCCAACAACAAAAAAGAAGGATGGATAACATATTTCTCTGGATAAATGCAGCAAGGTGGTCAAGTCCTTCTGTAGCTTGGCCTCCTTTGAAGTCTAACTTGCTCAAAATTAGGAAGAAGAAGAAATGGCCAAGATGCTACCCAGCTGCCGCTTTCTAAAGGGAGGACGGGGCGCTGTCCTCCAGAGCGTCTCCCCGCCAGACCTGGCGCGCCAGAGGATGCCGCGTGCCTGGGCTCCTGGCTGTCGGCAGGCTTGCCTTCTCTGGCCGCGCGGTGCGAGGCTGGCATCAGAGGGCCCTGTCTGAAAGACCGTGGCCGCACTCATGCTCCTTCTTGCCTGCAGGGAACATCGCGATGCTCACATAAGGGTGTCATTTTTGCGTCCGTTGGGAAACCCCTGGAAAATGATCTTTTTTTCTTCGGTATCAGACTGAGTCACATGGGCCCATTTCACAGCCCTTTTGAAAGTTCCTAAATCTTTGCTCCCGGAAAGCTGAGTCGAGCTTGTTGATGTGAGAGTTTGTGACGGAGAGGAGCAAATTCACAGGTCAGCGAAGCCGTGAGTCTCTGGCCGCACATTTCCTAGTGTATGGAAGGGAGTGAGCGTGTGTGGGGCAGGGAGATCTAGGTAGACACTCGTGGAATGGACATTTTCACACCTTACCACACAACTGTCAGCTCCCTGTCTCCAGCACATTAAAATACGCTGCAGCCTCAATCACAGAAATTCCGACTCTGGGTATTGTTTTGATATCAATATTCATATTTTAATTTGCATTCGCTGTGGCATGAAGTAGGCTGCAGGAGAAGGGCACTGCACGAATCTGAGAATGGAGACCAGCAGCCCGAGTCAGAGATGTGAGGGGCTCCGCCTCAGGCGCCCCCTCCCCGGGGCCTTTGAACCCCTGACACGGTGGCGTGGTGTTTGGGCTTCTGAGGTAGATAAGCGGCTTTAGTGCTGGTTGTGTAGGAGAGTAACTGTGTGACCTTGAGTAAGTTAGTACAACTCTCCGAACCTGGTTTTTTCCTCATGTAACCAGGGGAAGGATTGACTTTTACTGGATTGTTGTAAGGATTAGAAAAGGTAATGGCTTGCAACAGCAGCACCTAGGAGCCACTCATGAAATGGGAATCTCCATCCTGTTGATCTCCTCATATCCCACGTCCAGAGCAGCCGATCTGTCCAGACCCCCGCGTGTGCACCCCTGAGAGCACGGCTGGCAGGGGATCCACCTCCCTTTTGGTCATCCACTCGGCCACCAGAGCGATTTTTCTAGAACACAGCACTGACTGAGTCACTCTCTTGATTAAAACCTTTCAGAGCTTTCAGACCTTCCTCCTCCTCAGCCAGGAGGGGTTCTTGGAATGCCCCAGCTGCTGAGCTTACCGTTCCTTGACCAGGCGGTGATCTCTCATACCCCCCACCCGGAAAACTCTGCCTGCGTCTCTGCCTCATGAAGTCATAGCCTCGGCTCCTTCCGGGTCCAGCCCCTTCCCCAGCTCCTACCCAAGGCCACTCAGCCCCCTTCCTCCCCTGGGTTTCTGCCTCCTGACTTCTCAGAGGTGCTCTGTCCAGCGACGTACTGCACGCTGTCCCTGCCTCCTCCACAGACAGGTGGAGGTTAGACGCCCCCAGTCATGATTTTTGATTCCAACAAACTCTTAGGGAAAGTGACAGGAACTGAATGATTTTCTGACTCCTTTACCAAGAGATGGGAAGTGGTTGGGCCCCAGGGCTCCTGGTAAGAGATTTGTCACCCTGTGGTGGCCTCTGATCCACAGCTCTATCTAGTGCCTTCCTCCTGTGTGACCCTTCAGGAAGGAACAGATTTACCCCTCCTGTCAGCTTCTTGGTTTTGCATTTTCAAAATGACATTTCGACAGTCTTTTTTTTTTTTCTGTTTACAAACAAAAAACATGTTTATTGGAGACAGTTCAACAAATCAGACAAGCAAAAAAAATGATCTTATTTTATAACCTGCATTTTCACTTACTATATTCTGAGCATTTCCCAGACCACTAAGTGTTTCTTCTGCATGTCGTTGTTTTAAGTGGCTACAGAAAATTTTATCGGCTGGGCGTGTATACATTAATCAGTCCCTTTCTTGGATACTTAAGTTAGGTCCGGTTTTTTCCCTAGGCCAAGTATTCTCGTAGGTAAAACATTGCAGGAATTCTTAATTATTTCATTAGGATAAATTTCTAGGAATGTAATTAATGGGCCAAAGGGCACGCACCTCTTTTAGGATTTTTATATAAATTGCCAATTCGTATGCCCTCCAGAAGGGTATGAGGGTACCTATTTTGCCAAACCCTTTGCCGGCAGCTCCTCAGCTCATTCTGAGCCTGCAGTTTCTTTAATCACAGGATCTCTACCGTGTGTGAGATCTCTGCTAGTAGATACAGTAGAGGATGTGAGTTGGCCCTATTTCTTTCTCGACTAGGGCTCCTCCCACTCTGCTGTCCCTGGGAGGAGGCGGTTGTCCTTCCCCGGCTATAGGAAATAGTGAAGAACTGAATAAATTGGCCGGGCGAGCCACGGGACTTTGTAAGACTTCTTCTGGGGTCTTCTAACTGAAGAAAATTAATGTGCAGCACTGTTTTTTTCATTGCACAAGCACATTTGTATATCGGACACATTTGCCTTCCAAATGTTCAACTCAATTTACAAAGATTGAGCAGAGAGCATGTACTGTATATTCAAGGCTCTGGGTCAGAGAACCCAAACCCCAAGGAACTGACAGTCTTTAGGGATGAGAAGTAAGTGCAAAGGGAGTGTGAGGGGCAGCGTGAGGAAGTAAGTGCATAGGGAGCGTGAGGAGCGTGAGGGGCAGAGGGCCAGTGTAACAGAAGAGATTCCACCTGATGGTCCTTTGAGCACCTCCTCAGCTCAGAATACCTTCCCGGATGCCTTGTTATGGGTCGATACTGGTATAAATGCCAGAAATCACATCGCTCTTGGCTCCTCCACTTTCTAGCTGTGTAGCTTTGGGTGAGTTGCCCTCTTTGAGCCTTGTTTCCTCACCTATAAAAGAGTGACAATCCTGTTTACCTTGTGGTTGCTGTGGAAACTGAGTGTGATAGTGAAGGTCAAGGGTCTGGAACAGTGCCTGCCGGGAGTAGGTGCTCAACACCACCAAGGGAAGTTCTTAGATGGTGCTCTTTTTCCATTTTGCAGGGGATACAGAGCTGATGTTGAGTTTGCACAGGACTGTAACACTCTCCAAGCTCCCTCATGTTTCATCTCCTTTAATTCATTCTCTTCGTAGCTTTGAAGTTCACCAAGCAGGTGGTGGTCTCCCCATTGTAAAAATAAAGAAATAGGTACCAAAAAGGTTGAAAAGATCAGCTAGTTAATGGTAAAAACAAATCCAAAAGACAGTGTTTCCTTCTAAGCTTAAACTAAAACACCTTTCCCAAAACCACAACACCCATTTTTTAAAATAGCTATCATCTTATAATTTTTACTGCTATCAATATTTTCTCACCATGTAACCTTCCTGCTCCATTTCTTTATATTTTTTTAGCCAGTCACTCACACACATGCGGTATTTTTCCTGAACTAAAAATGGATTCTTTTCCTCTCTTTTTCATTTTTTTCTTTTTCTTTTTTTCTTTTCTGTTCTTTTCCTTTCTTTCTTTCTTTTTTTTACTGTTTAGCTTTACTCAACCTTTGTGTCTGTCTTTTCAGTAACCCCACCTGGATCCAGAATGCCCCTTTTGCCCTTCGTTACTTTCTGGCACAGACGGAGCCCCTCCCCTTCTTTGTTCCACTTGACCTGAGCACCTTAGGGCAGCCCCTTTCCTAAAAGAGCCATTTCTAATTGGCTGTCGGCAGCCTCTCATCACTTTGCCTCAGCCAGGCTAAGACTTGGGGGCCACTTACCACAGGCCCTCCCTGAGAAACCAAGAGGCCATCACCTCCCTGTGTTGTTACCAAGCGGGGCTAGAGGCGGCAGCGGGGTGTGTGGGGTTGAATGTAGCAAGATCCCTACAGTTATTATAATAAAGTTTATACCTTATTAGTAGATATTCTGTTATTACTGAGTGCTGTGCATAGTATGTTATTGAGTCCTAATGTTCTAGACAGACTTCTATCGCTCTATTTCCCTTAGTCCAAACAGCTACCATACCCCATTTTACAGACGAGGAGACAGATTCACAAATGTTCCGTGTATTTCTTCCTTAATGCATTATTACCCAGTGAGGGACCGCTTTCCTCCATTTGCCACCATTCTCTTTACTTGGCTAAGTTAAAAGCAACCCATTGTCAAGTCTTTTGTGTAGAATCTAATGAGTACTAAAGGTGCGTGTCTTGTTGACCAAAATATGTCTTTGTTTTTGCAATGAAAAGAATTGGAATTTTTCTCTATTACTTCATTCTGACTGGGAGTATTTTTACTTGGTTAAAAAAATAATTATTTAAATGGTTTTTATTTGTACGTTTATTCTCTGCCTTGCTCCAATGAAGAGCTAAGCACCTTTTGCAACTTGAATAAAACATGTGGTCCGTACAGCCTAAGTGGGCACCATCCCCATCCCAAAGAACCGAAGAAAGCGTTACCTGCCTTCTGCATGTTGGGATTTTTCTTTTCTTTATACTTTAACTTCATTCAACAGCAGCCCAAATTAAAATGTAAATTTCTGAATTTCAGTATATTACTTTGGTTCACTAAATGTTCTCCAAGTCATAAAGTCAGAACTCAGACTTGGGTCTCCTCATTCTCTGCCAGAAAGACTAACTAAGGCTAGGAAAGGTGGGAAGCACTAACGCCTCATTTTTCAGACAGTAACGTCATCAGTAAGCAAGCATGGAGGAAGTGTCCACACTCACAAATAACAAAGTATGCAAATTAAAACAATGAGGTCTAATTTTGCACCTCTTAAATTAGCAATACATTTTTAAAATGATAAGGCTAACAAGTACCATGAAACTGATAACTCATCCATTGTCAGTGGTTGGTGTAAATTGGAAAGCAATTTGGTAGAATGAATAAAAAGGCTTAAAGTGTTTATATCTTTTGACTTAGTAATTTCATTCCTGGGGATTTCTAGAAAAGAAATAATCCAAAAGAAAGAAAAGCTGCAATGTTTATCACTATGGTGTTTAGGAAATAAAAAAAAAGAAAGAAGGAATAACCTAAATGCCCAATAATAGCAGAATAGTTTATGAAATAATTATATATCCACTCAATGAAATATTATGCATCTATTAAAATTATCATTAAGATGACTGTAGCACCATGGAGATGCTTATAATATAGTAGGAAAAAATAGAATGTAAAATTATGCATGAGCTGTGATTGCAAGTAATTTTTAAATGTCTGCATGTGGACAAAGTGAATATGTAAAAATGGAAATAGCTGTGTAAGGTAGTAGGACAGAAAGATTTTCCCCCCGCTATTATGAATTATTATGTTGTCTTTGTAATTTAATGTGTATGATTGTGGTTTCCCCTGTTCTTAAAAATCAAAGAGCCAAGTTACCGTTCTGCTTCCTCCATCTCCAGCAGGAGGAGAGGCTGTGAACATCCCAGGGGGAGGGTTCCGTGGCAGGCCCCTGAGCTGTGGGGTTGTTCCATGACCCCAACACCAACCCCGACTGGCTTCTCCCCGCAGGACGTCACCGAGAATGGCTGTGCCCCCACTATGGAAGAGCAGCTGCCAAAGACCGTGCCGTCCCCGCTGGTGGAGGCCAAGGACGTGAAGCTCCGAGAAGACCGGAGGCCAATCACGGTCCACTTCGGACAGGTATGTACCCTGGCCCTTGGACTGGTCTTGTTTCTGTTTGGTGTTTTGGTGGTGTTTTGGATTTTTTTTGTTTGTTTGTTTCTTTTAGCAGAAGCTGGAGTGTTGTGGGAGACAGGCTTTTCGTTTCCGCTCTCTTTGGCAAAACCACTCCATGAGGCTTTGCACATCTTTGAATGTTTATTTGGTACACATGTGGTTTGAAGGGGAATTTTTCAGAAATTTTGAGGAGACAGCATGGCTCTGGTCATAAATGCGCTCAACTCTTGAATGAAGTCATTAAATGCGCTGCCGCCTCCCCTACTCCAAGGCCCTCCGTTGAAGGCGCCTCCGTTAGCTAAGCATCTCATTAGAACACTTTAGCATCCCAGGCCCTTCTTTGCACCTTCAAATAAAAGGCAACAAGCGAAGTCTTAAAAAAAAATCAATTAGGAGTTCTTTATTAATGTACTTCCTGAAAATCAATACCGGGAGTCACGCTTCTCAGAGGAAACACCCGCGCTACTATTCCGGAGATCCAATTCTTTCCCCAACTATTTTTGATGACCCGAGCATATAAAAAATTGTCTATTTGTTTGATTTTTTTTCCCCCTTAAGTAGAACAACGCATTCTGTATAGAAACTGAATTTTTAAATGTGTTTCCAAGCCGTGGTTGTGTTTTTAGCTGAAAAAGATTGTACACTATCCCTGATTTCTCTCAAATTGACTCTCTTGATGAGCAAAAGTCATAATTATTTGGTTTGTGGAAAACGGCTGTCAGCAAGATGTGACTGTGACGAGAATTTACAAGGTTCCTTATTTTTAAATCACTTGATTCTTGAGCCATTTATTAGATGGAGCGTGATTAAAATCGTCTTTATGATTTTATCTTAAATACGGTTGCTTTTTCATCACATAAAGGATCTAGAAACATACATTTTAAACGCGCTGTTTTTAACAGACATTTATCAAGTGCCTACTGTGTACCGGCATTAAGCTATTTAGAAATGAAGAGAGTTAATGAAATGGTTGCTCTGGGTTATTACGGTAAGGGGTGAGTTTGTTGACAAGTAAGAATCTTCTTCTATAATCAGTATTTTCAGGTAATACATTCATACATCTTAAACTTGAGGAGGTCCGTCCCTCTTTTGGATTTTACACTTAAAAAGGACGTTCTAAAAATTGAAATGTAGTAGTGTGAGAAAGGAGCATTCTCGGGGCAGTGCTTACTGGGTCCATGCTTCTCTTCAGACGGTGTTGTGTTTCCACCCCTGAAGAGCTGCCTTCTGTGGGGCTCGGGCCCTGTTGGAGAAATCGGCACCCCAGTTTCCTGGCGGAGTTCGCTGAAAGCACAGCCCCCGCTGTAACCAGCATGGCATTCCAGAGCCAGCTTCCTGCTTTCCTTTGTCCTCATTCCTGCACACACTAACCTTCCCATGAAAAGAGCCCCTCGCTGGAGTTTGAAGCCCATTACAGAGAAAGAGGGGGCGGGGGAGAGGGATTTCATGGTGTTAAACATTCCATTTTCGAAACACAAAAAAGGAGGCCCTATTTGAAATGGAGAGAAACCTTCTTTCCATTTCAGCAAGAAGTAGAGATGCTTTAATGTCATTCCCAGCTAAATGCGGAATAAGAGTGTGTGTGTGTGTGCGGGTGGGGGATAAACAATTAAAAAAGCCACCCCAAACTCTGTTGAAATAAGAGCTGTCTGTGCCTTCACAGGTCTGTAAACTGGAGAGGATGAAAGTGGCTTTTTCTCCCCGTTTGTCACTTCCCTCACGTGGCTGCCAGCATTATGCAAGTGTACAGGAAGGCAGGATTTTTTTTTTTTTTTAATGCATGCATGCGGATTAAGGTCAAGCCCCAAGTATCAGCCATGCAGCAGGCTCTCCCTTACAGCCGCAGCCAGCAGAGCCTACCCACAGCCGCGAGATGCCTTAATTGAGACGTGCTGTCAAAGTGACAAACACATTTGCATACAGTCTACACTCTATTTATTTTCTCTGGAAAGGTCTACAGTCTGCTGTTGGTTGAACATTCTTAATCAGTTTGCTGTAAGTGAACTGCCAGCTAGCTCACTTGTGCCGGCCCTTCTTCATTAGGTGACAGATTAGCTGCAGGGGGGATGGGCCAGGGAAACCGCAGACCCCTTTCTTTTAACTCTTTCCGGCTTCGCCCCCCCCCCCCCCCCCGACCAGAACCAGCAATGTTTCTAGAGCACCTACTACTGGCAAGGATGAGTTTTAGGGACTTCCAGTTCTCAAAGAGCAGTGTTTTGAGTTCCATTTCAGAAATTTTTGCCACACCCTCCTACCATCTGTGCTATTCTTTTCCTTGCTGTTTTTCTTTAAATAGACTCAGACCTGACATCTGTACCAGCTTTAGCCTCATGCTAAGTAATGACGTTGACAGGATCACAGGCCTGACGTACCAGTCCAGTTTTTTTTTTTTTTTTTCCCTAAGGCGTATCAAAAAAATCTTTTTAAGTGCCAATCCATACATCGCCTGAACCACTCATGCGGCCCCAACAGCATGCATTCTGTTTTGGGGAAGCGTGTCATCTCTGCCCCAGCCCTTTGAGGAAGGGACCATTAGCCACATTTTAGGGACCCAGAGCTAGAGCCCAGGGACCCAAAGGGACCTGCCCAGGGCCGCGGTGCCAGTACAGCAACCTAGGACAGTCCAACGACAGGCGCACTCCAGCTCCCTCACCAGGCAGGGATTTCAGCTGTTTGATGTCTGTGAAAGCCAATGCGTCCCAGAGAAATAATTTGAACTAGCCAGACCGCGACGCTCACCTCAGAAAGACTTCACCTTGGGTTTGCATTTCGGTAGATCTCATTCTTTAAAAACACTTAGCTCTCCAGCGAGGACAGAGACTGTTGAGGTGGTTATTACATTCCAGGAGTGCTCCATGTAGCCAGACAGGGGACCTCCGCGGGGACATGGGGTGGGGGTGGGGGGGTGGCAGGGAGTTGGCGGGGGCCTGTGTGGAGCCCTCAGACGCAGCTGAGAAGGTGCTCCCCCACCTCTCTGCCTCACTGCAGCTTCCTCCTTCGAGGCTATGACCATCCCTCCGTTTAATTATGCATCTGTTCATCCATGTATTGGGACCTACCATGTGTTTAAAACAAAACAAAACAAGTCCTTGTGGGGCATAATGAGGGAGACAGACTAGCCAATGCACAGCCCAACCCAGAGTGGTGAGAACGGAAGTGAGGTGAGCTCGGGGCACTAGGGGCCCCACAGCGGCCACCCCCTCACCCCCAGGACCACTCTCCGCAGCCCCAAGTTGGGCCCTATAACTAAATATTTTGTCAACCAACTGAACTCACGGACGGTTCATTGGTTTTCTAGAGCAGGCACATGTATCACCGCGCCGTGCTCGCGATGAGCCCTGTTGATGGTTCCAGACGAACAAAGTAAACAGATTTTTAGCGAGCCCCTGCATCCTTAGCCTACTGCACGGCTTCTGTAAAGCGTTCGGAAATCCCAAATAACTTGAGAATGCCTGTTCCTATCTTGGAAAGTATTTAGGTTTAGAGAGGCTTTAAATAACTCTTTTTGTTTCCCCTCCCAAGTTCGGAATAGTTGAGAAATAAGGCCCAGGAGATAGTCAAATGAGAGAAAAATGCCAGCTTTTTTACTGATAAGGCTGAAAGGAGAATACTGCTTCAGACCTGAGGCCAGATGGGCTTGCTAAAATTTCACTTCGGAATTAAAGAGACGGAGCTACCCGCACAGGAGAAGGGCACGACCGCGGGCAGCACCCAGCAGGGGCCGGGGCCTGGCCGCTCGGCAGGAGGGAGCCGCGAGGGCGCGTGGAGCCCGGGGCTTGCTCACGGAGGCAGTCCTCTTCTCCCTGGCGGGAGTGAGCAAGGGGGTGCAGAGAGAAGCTACGGATCCTCCCCGCCCCCCCCCCCCCCGTGTTTTCCTCTCCTGGGCAGGGGAGTAGACATTCTCTCCTCTCTGTAGGTGTGGAGGGTGGAGAAACAGTGCCTTCCACTCACCTCTCAGCCAGAACATCTTGCCTTGACCCCTTCCACAGGGAAATCAGCAGAGGTAGCACCTCTGTGGAAATGGCTTCACTCCCTGCATCTAATAAGGTGGACAGGCCACTAGGTGCTTTCACATCTGTGCTTGTTTCGCTGGGCCTGGTTTGGCCGGGGAAGCAGGCGTGGAAGACGTGTGCTTGAAACAAGGAAACAGGCGTGGAAGACGTGTGTTTGAACTAGTAGCTAACTGACACTGCATAGCCAGCAGCACCTCTGCCTCTCGGGGCCTCCCCCTACCCCCACCCCGCCGCCAGGGCCACCTGACTGACTGTGGGAGCCCAGTGACTGGGCTCTGGTCCCGCCTACATGCTGGCAGTGCTGTGCCTGGCCGGGGGCCAGGCCCCCTCAGGAAGTGGGAGGACAGGGCTCCCCCAAGAACATCAGGGTAAACCCACAGGGCCCCCTTCATGTGTTCCTTCCAAATGATTGATCCTGCAAACGAAGTAACTGCCTGCCTTCCAATCTGGTAGCTTCCAAAATGTACATTCTCCCAACTGAGCCAAGGTTTCTAAATCTCTTTAACATAAAGCTTGAAAAGCCAGTTAAACCGAAGCCCAGACTAAGCACTGTCATGTCTTCCAGAGATCTGTCCAGAGATCTGGGACAGAGGGGTTTGGATACACCCCCAGGATCAGCTCTTGGAATATGGTTGCCTGCTCGTCTGTGCATATGGAGAGCTCTGGCTTGACAAGCATGAGCCAGGTCGTTTAGTGCCAGTCTCGCACTCGCCTGGAAAAGCTGCCCAGCCAGTAAATGGCCTTCTCAGCACCCTTGGCTCCGAGTGCCCTGAGAAACCCCTTCTGCCCCACTGAGCTTGGAAGTCACACATGATTCCCTTCAGTTTAGCCATTGCCTCCCGAACATCTCCAGCAGATGCTCCCGTGTTCCCCTCAAACCGCAAGCCTCCAATCCGAACATACACCCCCGTCCCCCCAGCAAACTCTCTCCTCACCAACCATCTCCACCTCGGCGAACGGCACCGCTGTCTCTCCAGAAGCCTCGGTGCGCTCACTCTCACCTCACGCACCTCATGGCATCTCCCTTCCACCCCCTGGACACTGCTCAGTCCTCTCCTCTCCATGGCCTCCCTCACAGCTTGGGTTCAAGCTGTGTTGTCACTCAGCTGGACGGTTCCATCTCCTGACTGGCTTCTGGCCTCCAGACTTACCGACTACACACCCCACCGGGCCTTGTGGGGTCCACTTGAGGCATCCACGAGTGGCCTGAGGGAGGCCCTTCACGGTCCACCTGTCTGCCCTCAGAGCAGGTCCTGTCTGTAAATCCCCAGGGGAGAGTTAGCTTCTCCCGTCTTTTTGCGGCCCTTAGAACTTGGCACATGCAGTACGTCTCACGCAGCCTCGTCATTATTTCTTTAATGCTTGTCCTCCCCTGTGAGAATATGAGCCTCTGGAAAGTCTACCACAGGCCCTGGCGCTCAACTGGCAGGCAGTAAACGTCTTAAGGTTTTATTATTGATGTGGATTTTTAAATTGATTAATAATTGATTGATTATTGTTTAAGTACTCGCTGTGTGTCCAGCCAGTTATTTGGTTTTATTTCAGTTGCTGTGCTTATAATTCTGTTCATGTGAAGAAGAAAAATGAATATTCCATTAGTGGCCAAAAACCACTTCCAAATCACTTTCCATAAATAAGGGTTTTATTTCCAAGTAGAAACAGCTTTGTATTAGAGGAATTTAGATCCTCTTAGTTCATGTTTTTATGAACTCCCAAGGTCTAGTCCTGTATGCCTCAGGAAAGGGAGGGCGGGGAAAGAAGCAGAGTACTGGGACACCCGCCCCCATCCCCAGGATGGGTTGACCTAGGTGGCAGGGGAGCGAGGGAGAGAGCAGGCAAGGGAAGAAAAAGTCTGGCGTCCCTTGAATTATATCGTATAAAGCAAAGATTTTGTCTATAAAAGAGACTAAGCTGCATGACCAAATGCAAAGTATGAATTTAACTTGGATTATGGTGGGTTGTTTTTTTTTTTTTTAAACTTTAAAGACATTCCCAGAGAAGTTGGCAGATTTGAAGATGGACTAGGATGTTAGTCTATATACGGTGGAATTATTGTTAATATCATGGTTTGTGGGGGGTTATCTTTATTCCTAGGAAATGCACACTGAATCATTTAGGAGCAATGTACCAGGACGTCTGAAACTTACTCTCAAGTGGTGTGGTCAGAATATTATGCAGGCGTGCACACACCCATTCATGGAGACAGAAAAAGAAAATACAGCCCTGTCCCCCACAAAAATGTCTACTGAAAAGGCAGATGCTGAGCTGTCGCTGGGGGGCAATGTGGGAGAGAGGACAAAGCACAGATTTTAGCATCAGGCAGCTGTGGAATTCAGTTTCAGCTCTATGACTATCTAGCTGTTACTAACTAACCTCAGTGAAATCAGTTTCCCCATCTTGGGAGTGGGGATAATAGTACCCATGTCATGAGTTGTTTGTTGTAAGGGTTCCGTGAGTCTATTCAACCAAGTGCTGCACATAGGCCCTCGGTAAATATGTGTATTTCTCTGGGGGGAGGTGGAGGGGGAGAAGGGCCAGCTGTCAGTTCCCCAGTGACCTGTGCACAACCATCATCGTGGCTCTCCGAGCACACGGCCCTCAGCGGCGGCCCGCCTGCTTGTACACTCTGGTGACGGACCTGCGTCCCCACCGCTTTTGGTGGGAAAAGCCGCACCTCATCGGAGCTGGGCTTACATCCCAGAGCAGAGGGCTGGGGGCTGACAGCGTGGCCGGGAGATGGCGCCGGAAGGAGCAGGTGCCCGAGCTCCCGGCTGACGAGGATAGTGGGCACGAGATGCCATGGGGCACGTTGGGCACCAAACATGACGAGCTGGCGAGCATTGTGGGCTGCGGTCCCAAGTCATTTTCCGGGTCTAACACCAGCCATGCCCTCGCAGTCCACAAAGCAGAGCCCTTGCCCGCTGCTCTTTCAAACCCTGTTACTTCCGAATCCTATTTCCCCTTTTCTGCTCTCTCAGCCATGTCTGTGCAGGAGAAGGCAGGTGCTTCTGTGGTGGTCCCCAGTCCAGCCCCTCGGGCTCCAATCCAGCTGTTGTGCTAGCCGCAGCATGACCACAGGCTGTCCTGCCTTCAGTCCTGGTGGGGTGGCCCTCCCAAGTTGTTTTGACTCATTCGCTGCCCTTCCAAAAGCAGCAAGGTCCCTAATTGCTGGTGGGTTTGTCAGGTCTGCCTGGGGAGGGTGACTGACAGGCCTGTCTTTCCACGCGGACACTTTTTCAGAGCCCAGGCGAGCCCAGAGACAGCTTCCCAATGGAAGGTTAGCAAGGCCAGGGTTTGCTCCTCTGAGCACACGCGTTCGATTTGGGAGGGAACACTTGCCAATCAAAGCGAGAACTCAGATTCTGGAAATTCGGAACAAGTGGAAAATTCCAGAGAATTCTGGTTGAGCCTTCTCGGATACTATTCCTGTCGTGCCCAGGAGCTTGAGAAGGCCAGAGAGAGTTCAGCACTGGGGGGTGGATTTCCTGACGTACCACAGAAGGGCTGGGAGGTGTCAGCGGCCAGGAGAGAATCCAGGTTCACGAGCAACGTGCTGCGTCAGCTGCAGCACCTGGGCCCCATTCGGCACAGGTGAGGACAGCTGCAGGACCAGGGGCCAGGGGCGGCTCCCTCCCCGAGCCCCCGCCCCCTAGGACTTTGGAGCACTTTAGCAGCAGTCTGAGCGCCTGTAACCTGCTAGGCATTGGATGGTCTAAGGGCAGTCGTGGGAGGAGTGTGAGCGTGACCAGCTCACCGTGAGCCAGGCACTAGGCCGAGACCTGGAGAAACGAATTCCGGCTCCGGGCGTCGTGCTAGGCCGTTCCCGCAGGTTAGCCCGCTTGGTCCTTTCAGCCACCCAGGGGAGCCTCAGGTAGCATGTCCCCTTGCAGGGGGGGACACAGGCCAGAGACAGGATGGAGACTTGGTACAGCTTAGAAGCAACAGTCAGGATCCAAAGCCATGTTGTTTATGACTAGAGCTCAGGCTTGTACCCCAGCTCTGTGCTGAGAATGTGGCACCTTTGTTCAGGTGGCCCCAGTACCTGCTTCTAACTCATTCCTGTTTCATGAGCTTCTCTCGCCCCCGTGTCTTAGTGTGTTATTGGCCTCCCCCAGAGCTGCCCCACCCCAGTTCCGCCCGGACGCCAGCCCACTGGACCCCTACATCCCTCTGTTCCCAGGGTCGCATGCTGCTGTCCTCAACTGGTCAGTGAGGCACAGGGGGCCTCAGAAAACATCAGCAAGCACTGAGATAAGCCCTTTGGTCCTCCAGAGTGTGGGACCGTCCCCAGGATTCCCTCCCCGATCACGGACTCACCTGGTGGTCAGAGAACTTACCCAAATCTTAGGGCCCTGCTAGAGTCACCCCCTCCCAAGCTCTCCTGCCCACACCCCTTTGGGCTGGAGGTACCTGATGTCCTCCACTTCAAGGCCAGTGCTTATCACCTTGCAAGACCCTGCTAAGTGCCAGCCCAACCCTGGACATAGTCCCATCCCTTTGTCCCCAGCACACAATTTGTACTCATTCATCTCACTGCTCTTCCAGGGCGTCTGGGGCATCTGCCCCGGGCCAGACCCCATGCTGGGGTCCTGAATCCACTCCTACCCTGTCCGCTGCCAGGAATATCCTTCTTCTTCTGTTCTTCCTAACAAAGGCCCATCAACCTTTGGGGCCACTTCAAGAGGCCCTTCCCGCAGAAGCCCTCCCTGACTCCTCCAGGCAGAGCCGCTCCCTCCCCTTGCCCAACACACTGTCAGCCTCCACTCTGTGACCTTGGCCGCCTCACAGAGCCCGGCACAGGTGACCTGCCCAGGGAGAGCTGGGGGAATGCCCAAGCAGTGAGTGAGCGAAGACATGAAAGGCGGCGAATCACAGGAAGAGGAGGGAGAAGTTCGAGCACTCCTTGAGCAGCCAGGCAGCTCAGCAGAGCGGGAGGAACCAGAAACAGGGGTGGCTGGCGTTCCGCAGCGCCTGCATTCCCTTTTAAGCCCCCACGTGCGGTCCGTGCCTGAGCGACAGGCCACCTGCGTCCCCTGCGTCTCTGCCCGCCCAGCAGCGGGACAGCGGGGCCTCTTTGCCAGGGGACTGACCAGAGCCTAAAAACAGCATTTCTTTTAAGGCCTGCGCCAGAGCGGCTCAGAATCCAGCTCCCTGCCAGGGAGATATTGAGCCCAGCAGGACAAGAGCAGGAAATCTGATTCCGCGAGACCAGAGGAGGCATTTTCTCAGATTAGAATTCTCTGTGCCAAAGGTGGGGAGTTTATCACAGTAGGTAAGGGGAAATAAAACATAAAATATTGAAAATAAATGATATCCCACAAACAAGATCCTCTGCGAGAATCGACTCAGTGTCAGGGGCCGTACAGGAGCCCCCCCACCCCCCCATGGCTATGGGAGTGCTGTGCCAGGAGCCGCCTGTCCTGCTGTCCCCGAGCAGTCCCTAAGCACGTGTGTGAACTCGGTAAATCATTAACCTGGCCGTGCCCAGAGGGAAAGGATGACAGGGACTAACCGAGCGGTGGCACTGGAAGGAGGGGTCAGATGGGTTGGGTTGGTTTTCACGGTGTGGGACTCAGGCCTCTGATGGGCATCCCCTCACTTAATCTTCTCAGCAGTCCTATAAGGTTCATGCCTATTACTGTCTCCAGAAAGCCAGTGCTCAGAGAGGTTAAGCAGCTTTCCCAGGGTCACACCGTAAGCGGCAGAGCAAGAATCCCAAACCAGGTCTATCTGACACTGGAGACCAGGCTCTCCCTTCCGTCTGCCCCTGTCCTCAGACCCTCCTCATCATTCGCACCTGGTTCCTGGGGCGTCCGGTGGTAGCTGCCGGTGGTTTGGGACCTGCTTAGACTCCAGCAGTGTGGCCTAAGACGGCTGTGGAGGTCACAGTCACTCTGTCCTGCCTCTCCCTCCCTCCTGGCTAAAGCTCCCGGCCACTGCCTGGATTTGGGACTTGGCTCTCTCCCCAAAATAAACCTAGAGTTCCAGATTCCTTAGCACCATGGGGGCGGGGAGGGGGTGCAAAGCTGTGGTGAGGCCGCCCTCCTGGTGCCTGCCGGGTGTGGGGCAGGGTGCCCAGTAGTGCTTGCGTTGTTTCACAGGACCTTCCCCAGACTGGTGCGCTAGGGTCTAGACTGCCCCGCTTTTCAGGAGGGTCAGGGCCTCACTCTAATCCCCTGGCTGGGAGGACGGATTCAGAGTCAAAGGCCTGGCTTCTCCTACCTGGGCTCCAGCTCCCCTGACCCTGGGGCGGCTTGGCAGCAAAGGCTGTGTGCCAGGCTCCTGTACACGCGATCTGAGATCGCACTGACCGTGTCCCTAATTTAGGTTATTGTTTGGCCCATGTTCGTTTTATTGTCAGTCTGCTTCGTTCCCTGTCTTCTGGAATATTGTAGCGCATTTGTTTGTTTATACTGCAGAGAATTTTAAAATGTAATAAAAGTACGAAAACAGAATATATAAAAGGAACTTCTCCCAGGGGATTGTTGATTATATCCCACTTGAAATGCAAAGTGTGGTAGGGGATTAACATTGCCTGGAAGCAGTTGAAACTGAATTTCTGAGAATTTGCTGCCCATAGCCATATGGTTCCGTGGTTACCGCTACTTCCTTGGCCCTCCCCGGCAGGCCCCAGTCCCAGACTCCTTCTAGGTGGGTCCCAGCTTGCACCTTCCCGAGAGTAGACAGTAAATGTTTGCAGAGGGACGGTAGGTTGGATCTTGGCAAGATGGTGCCTGGAGAGGCCAGGTGGGCTAAAGTAGTCAGCGGAAGCCAGGAGACCAGGACTCTCCAGGTGTGCTCACCAGGGGATGGTTCTCGCCACAGATTGGGGTGCAGGGGGTGCGAGAGGGAAGCTTCTGCCCCATGGCTGTCTACCAAACACTTCCATTCTCCCAAGCCATGAGGACCAACTAAGAATTCTTCCCCTGAGGCCCTCCTGTCTTTGTGGCTAAAAATCCTGAAGTTTTTTGCCAGGCAGAACTCTGAGTTATTCTTTTATGCCCTCTTTAATTCCTTCCTTCACTTATTCATCTTATAATGAGGCATGTCAGCTGCCAAGCCCTGCCCGAAGCCCCGGGGTCACAGAGGGATAAGACGTGGTCCTGCCTTCATGGCCCTCGTTGTCTGGGAGAGACGGTCGGCAAACCATATGGAAAGAGAAACGCTAATGGACATAAGTGTACTGGCTGGAGAGGGGCCCGAAGATGTCTAAGGAAACCCAGGCAGGCTTCTCAGAGGAGGTGACATTCCTGCTGGATCTCAAAAGAGAAGTTGTATATTAGGTGGCGCCAGAGGAGGAGGGCATTCCAGGTAAAGAGAATGACATACATAAAGGACAGGAGAGGCTGACTCTTCAGAGAAGAGGGGGGGCTAATGTGGGGAAGCACGAGGCAACCGGCGAGGCTGGGAGCCAAACTGTGGAGGTGGGCAGTGCCCGGGTCTTGGGGGAACTTGTAATGTATCTCGTGGGTGTCAAGGAGCCAGTGAGGGTTGGTCTGAGGGAATGGCATCTGGGAAGATTGACGCCAGGCCACCATGGGAAGAAGTGGAAGTAGGTGAAGCAGGGAGACGGCTAATGAGGCTGCTGACTCGTGGTCGGGAGCTAGTGGGAGTCTGACCTCAGACCCCATTATGGGGGTGAAGAGGAGGGAAAGATTTGAGAGAGATCTGGGAGCCAGACAGAACTTGGTGGTCTACTGGCTGCTCTCCGTGGGAGCTGTTGGTGTTCTCCCCTAGAATGATAGAACGCTGGATACAGGCTATGTTTATCTTCCTCCAGCCAACATGCTCTGATGAGATTTGAGGCACGGCCCGTGACCACGGGAGCACCTGTTGACGTGTGCAGGGCCAGTGGCCACCCCCCTCTGTAGCCCAGGGTGACAGGTTCTGCCAAGGGACAGAATGGTCGGCTTGGAGGAAATAGGCTCCAGTGACCTCCACCCTCTCTGTCCTGCTTTTGCCCCAAGGCTGTCTCCCAACCCCCTTCCTTTTTCTGCTTGCTCTAGGTCTTGGAGCCAGGGTACTCGTAGCTTCTTCCCAGGGCGTGGAGCGTTACGGCTCCTGCTCTCTGGTGTCCTGGGTCATCTCCGCCACGGATGATGTACCGTATTAGGCTAAACCAACTTTATGGGCAGCCCCTTAAAATGCAAGCCTCTGCCCGTGATGGATGCAGAGCAGGGGTCGTTTAGCCAGCCACTTACGGTTTGTTGCAAACCTGCAAGAACCACACACAGGCATCTTGTTAGGCCTGTTGCGACAAGGACCCCATAAATAAATAGCAGAGCGCGTCTTGGTGTATCAGGGCTGGAGTATGGAAAGAGAGGCACTGTATAAATAATACATATTTACAAAACAAATATATCAGTGCGTTTGCGCACGCAGCCATAACCAAATCACCCAGCATAACAACCCGAAAGGCTCCGAGGGTCGGCCACGTGGTTGGCTTCCATCCATCAGTGTGCATCAGCATTAGAAATGACCGCCGGAGGGAGGAGGTCCTCCTGCCCGCTGACCTTGAGGCCTTGGAATTGAGGCAAGTGGTGGGATCACAGGTGGGCGTCCTGACACACGGCCTTCCTGCAGGGTCTGAGGCCTACCGCGGCCGTGTGTTCCTACAGATGTCTTAAGGTCTGCCGCCAAACAGAAGGCTGATTAGCACCAAGTTGCAGGATGTAATGGGGTGCACCTCCAGGAAGACGGCTGGCCGGAGGGGAGGGAGGGGACGGGGAACGGACTTTCGAATCACGCAGATTTGCCTTGGCTTACGAAGAGAACCCGTGCGTGGACGTTCCAGGTGACTCACCGGAGGCCTGTTCCTTTCAGCCTTTCACCCTGAAGGTAGGGCTGGGTTCTCAGAAAGGCGGCTCGCTGTCTCCGCTGCCCCTTTCTGAGCCGTGAGCCCCACTGGGCATCTGGCTCTAGCATCTGGAGTTCCGAGGAAACAGCTGACAGAATGGCCACTGGAGTGGGCGCCCCTCCCCTCGCTCGTAATGGCACAATGCTGGATTTCAGTATTTTAAATGAAAAATATATGCAGTTAGCTGTGCGCTGACAATGTCCTTGAGGATTTGACAGTGAGATTTTCCAGCAGTTGGTCTTCGTTAGGATCCTGGCGGTGTTTAATAAGGCAGTCGAACTGCTGGCACCTTGGGTTCCTGTTTGTTCTCCGAGGGCTCTGGGGCTGCTGCGGTAAGCACATCGACCAGAGCTGATCATTACAAGGGCGTACGCCACCATGAATAAAAATGTCACACGTTTTCCCATCTCACAGCGGTACAAAATGTCAGTCCTGTCAAACACACATTGCGGGGAGCTGTGTGCAGTCCGTACAAATTGGAGAGCTGCATATTCCCCCAGCCTTCTGATATTCTTCATTTGAAGCTGAAGAAAAACAGTTGTTAACCTATTAGCTAGGATTTTAAACTCTGCTGAGGCGGTGGAGGGGTAGACTTTGACACAGATAGAAATGTATTCCAGGGTCCAGGAATTTTAAAACCCGGTTCTCCATCCATTTGTTCCGAGGGAAGGAAAAAAAAAAAACCCCTCTGTCGAGTGAACCTGTCTTTCTTTAACAGACACACTGGGGAAATTTGGGGATGTTTCACATCTAAGCTTGCTGGTGCGTCCCACTTTTGCATTCCACTCAAAAAGTCTCCTGCTTTTTGGGATGGCCCTGGGGCTCAACCTGTTGGACCAGGATACCTCTAGGTTGGGAGTTTTTCCTGATCAAAAGCATGCCAGGAAGGTCGCCAGCCTTGCGGGCGCAGTGACTAGGGTCCAGGGACAATGACTGGTTGGTCCCGGTCCGTGGAATGCTGGGCGATGGCCTCCCTGGTCGTTTGGTAGCCAGCTCCACAGTCTTGGGCAAGCACGTACTTTGCACTTAGCGTGTGCATGCCTTGTGCCCGGAGCCCGGGGTCCAGGTGTGACCCAGACATAGCACCGCCTTGGAGGGGCCCTCTGTCTTCAGGGGAGGGAACGGAAGGAAGAAGCCAGACTCTGTCAAGCCAGGAAGAGAGACATGGCTTCCAGGGAAGGGAGAGACGTGAGAGAGGGGCAGGACCTGTCGGGTAGGCGAGCGTGGGAAGGGCACACAGGACGAGCACGTGAGGGACAGGGCAGGGTCTGTATTGGGCTAGCTGGAAGGGGCCCCTTGTGGTGGCGCGTCATGGGGCGGGTGGGGGCAGGGCTGGTCTTGGTTGGGCTGCCAAGGGCAGTGTGTGGGGCCACGACCAGCTTCCCGGGCTGCAGGTGCATGGGGGGCCGAGGCGGGTCGCTAGCAGCAGGGAGAGCGGTGCAGTCCTGTCTGTACCACCGCAAAATCAGGAGAAGATTTTTATTTTCATTTGCTAGTGGCATACTGCATGGGGTGGACATCGTTCCGGAGATGATAAATTAGCCTCGGTTTTGCTGAGCTGGTCCCCGCCCTTCAATGCACTGAGCATACCCTGACCAAGTCAGGACACAGGCCTGGGGAAATGCAGGTGGCGGCAAAGACGGACTCTTCTGTGTGGTCAGAACAGACGTAGCAGGGGGAAAAAAGCTCCGAGTGGGTTTGGGAACAACTCCCTAGGGAGAGGGGAGCACCCTCGGAGTGGAGGGGCTACGTTTCAGCACCTTCCTTCTGCTGTGCGTGTAGCGGGTGTGAGGGAAGGAGCGTGGGCTTCTTGGGGGTCAGACACAGTTGGGCGTGGAGCCGGGCTCTGCCACCTGTTAGCTGTGAGGCCTGGCCTAGACGAGTCACTGAGCATGTAGCCTCAGTTTCTTCGTCTGCGAAATGGGGATTTTACCTTCCCTGCAGGGTTGTTGAGGTCCTGCGAGACCTTATGTGTAGAGCTCCTAGCACAGGACCTGGTCCGTAGCAAGTGCCAAAAAACAGTGGCCCGTGGTGTCTGAGGGCCTTTTCTCTCCCAACATCTGGAAGCCCCTCCTCCTGTCCCCCACCTCCTGGGAATGTCACCCCGGCACCCTAGGCGGCACCTCCAGCTTCTGTCTGGGCAGAGAATGGCACGTGTCAGCCGCGCTCCCTGCCCAGCCTCCGGTGCCCGACCTCCGGCCACCGGTGGGATGCCACCTACTCAACCCGAGCAGCTGCACCTGACCGAAAACCAAAGGCTCCCCTCCCCCGCCCCACTTCTGGCCCTCCTCCCTACCCGCCCCCCACCCTGCCTCTGTCCCCCAAACGGCTGGGGTCACCCGGCCCCCTCACAGCCTTCCTCACAGCTGCCTCGCCGCTTTTGTTCAGCATGTGAACTTCCCCATCAGCCAGGCTCCTTGCACGGGAAGTAATCAGGGATCTTGACAAGGCTTCAAACCACAAATGCCACTACAAATTAACCAGCACCACTACAAAATACTACTCCTGTCAACATCAGGGAGGCACGCACTGCTCTTCAGGACCGGGCCGAGATGTCTTTCAGCTCCGCACTCGCTCACTGCGGAGAAAGGGCCTAGGGCCAGCCTGCGAGAATGGCCTCACCAGGTGATTGTTGAGGGGACCGAATCCTAAGCACACCCTCTCCAGAGACGATGGCTGACAGACCCCGTGGCAGGGGCTGGGGCTCTTCTCGGAGGGCCACCATCAGTCCCCTCGCAGATGGTGCCTCCGGACGGCGTGTCACAGGTCACGTCGAGACCTTCCTCTGGAGCCCGACAGCCACAGATGAAGACCGGCACCTCCAGCTTCCTAACGATGTCATGCGAAGTTCGGCAAGGGGCTTCCGGTTCTCCGTCTAGAGAATGGGGGTCATGATAGAGCCTCTCTCCAGAGTTCGAGGACTGACTGGGATACTCAGAGTAACACCGGCCCATCCAGGGTGCTCCAAGATGAGACACCCCACCCCCCACTCCAGTCCCCCCTTCTCATGAAGGAGCACCTCCTCGTCACCTGGTATGGACAGCTTGGGAACTTCTTCCTCAGCCGTGAAAGAGAAGTCCACCCTGGGCCACATCTTGCAAGAAGCGTCCCTCTAAGATCATAGCCCAGAGCTTAGAGTTACCTCGGCAGCTGCTCAGGGCCTGAAGATGCCAGGATCCCGTCTGGGGGCTGCAGGCCCAGAGCGAGTGCCATGGGACCCCAGCGCCCGGCCCCTCCAGCCGCCCTCGCTGAAACGCCGAAGCCGAGGCAGGCATTTGATCCTCCCGACAAGCAGGACCAGCTCTCTCGGGTGGACAAGAGGCCCGCAGGTGATGACAGGAGCTGGGGGACAGGTAGGAGCTGTGCCCGAGAGAGCTGGTCAGGCATTGCAGAGGAGACACACCACAGAAATACAGCTTCAATACACTCGTTTTGGAGGCGTATCAAAAAGAGCCCTCTTTTATTTCCCTATCTTGCATAATAGCGGCTTTCCAGTCCCAAGGAGTAGAGGAGCCCTGCTCTCAGCCCACAGGCCCTTTGTAAAGCCATGGAAAGCTTTGTCTTCCTCTCCCAGCCAGGGCCGTTTCGTGCATAGGTCAGAGCATTGATGTGGCTACTAGCCAGGAAAATTAACCAGGTGAACTCTTTCCTCATTAAACAGTGACAGAGCTTAATTGTGAATTTTCTCTTTTCTCCTTCTCTCTTCCTGGCAGCCTATCTGGTTGGGTCACACCCCTAGGACAGCGAAATCCCTTTAGGGACACCAGGGCCTCCTCCTTGTGGACTAGACAGAGTCTGATGGGGAAGAGACAGCTCAGCACCGTTAGACGCAGGACCTGAGACCCCCTTTGGGGCCAGCCTCAGAGGCCAGCTCTCATGCCTCCGGCCCTTGGAAAGGAGACGTGTGGGGGCCCTGGCTGGCTCCCTAGGCAGGCTGCCTCCCCACCCCTTTGCATGCACAGCCTTCTGCCTTCAGCAAAGCTGGTTGGTCCCTATGACCTCAGGCATTTTTGTTCTTCGACCCCCTTCCCCTTGCAACCAGGCTCTCGTTGGCATTTGGCCTGTCTCCCGCTGACTTTGACATTTCACCTTCTGTGTGGCCTTAGGTAGCACCTGTTCCTCCACCCGATCCCTGCACCTGCTTTCCCAGAAGCCAAACGGGGATGTTGATGGTGATCTTGAAGGGATGATCCAAGGTGTGTCCTCCATGGGAACTGAGTAAACCCATGCTTCACTATCTAAACAGTCAGCCCCTCTCGCTTACATCGCAGGACCCCTGCCCCCCCCCACAATTAACTCAAGATGAGCTCTTTGACCCTCTTTCGAAGACCTGTCATCCACTGTCCTAAGGCCTGTCATCCACTGCTCTGTGTGACCCTGGGAAAGTCTTCGCCTCCCCCGATCTGTGAGATGGGGTAATGACCCTCATTCCCGTCCAGAGGATTCCCCTGGCTAGCGAGTGAGCTGGTTAGGCACTGGCCCACGAGGGCAGGAGGTGCTTTGACTCTGCACTCTGTGCAGGCTGAACCCCCCCCCAGCCCCCCTTGCCCACACTGCACACTGCCCTGCGCCCTTGCCGCCAGTCCAGCATTTTCCATCCCCGAGCCCTGTGCAGGGCATCCGCTCACCCATGCTGCCCAGGTAATTAAGTTGCTATTCCAACAAGACTTCCCCTCCTGACCTTTTGGAAACAATGTGTTTTGCTGCATCAACAAATTAACTGCAAATCAGATGCTGTCCTCATACATGTGGGTTTCATATCCACTGAGCATACTCATCTAGTCCACACAGCTGACTGAGGCAAATGTCAAGGGCCGGGCAGAGGCCAAAGAGTTCCTCTCCTCTTTGGGACTTCCGTGTCAATCATACTTCCGGGCTTACCCTCTCATGTTTACATCTTACCGTAGTCAGGTGGCCAGGGGTGGTGAGTTCACAGCTTGGAGGCCTGGGCAGGGCCCCATGGCTTGGGGGGGAATGTCTGTCCTTAGAAGCCCACCCATCCTCCTCCCATCCATCTTCTACACCAAGGACAACAAGGCCTCTGACATGTCCCTTCCTGCCTAAATCCCTCCCAGCTACTCTCAAGAGAAAAGCCACATCTCTGATAGTCAAGACCCTATTATGTGACCCACCCCTCCTCCATCAGCCCATCCAAGGTCCTGGCCTGCCTTGCCCTCATATGCATCCTTGCTCTAATCATGGTGGGCCACCGTGGTTCCCCTGTACTGTGCAATTGAACTCCCTCCCACGCCCATTCAGTAAGCTCCTCTTCTGTACCCCCACAGACTTCCTCAACCCTCTCTCCCCCCACGTTGTAACCCCTCCGATCAGAGAGGGAGCCCTTGGGGACAGGACCATATCTTGCTGACTGATGTGCGGCGTACATTCCACTGTTTGTTAAATGAATGTTTGTTAGACGAATCCTGTGCCTCCTTTGGAAGGCCCTGGAAAGAGCTGCTCAAATAAAGAAGGAATGGAAAGATGTGAGTCACTCTCTCACAAGCCTTTTCTCTTAGACACAGATCTCTAACAACAGATTCTAACGTCAAATGGATTAGAAAAACCATATCAGAAAGGATTCCAGATGACTTTAGACGTTTGGGTGGACAAGGATAGTGCAGTATCGTAAGAATACCTGCTCGTTTTAGTTCCTGCCACTAGCTGTGTGACCTCCTACTAGTCCCTTAACCTCTCTGGGCCTCCTTTTCCTGCCACTATAGCAGGGACATAATCCTCCTCTAACTCGCCTCACCAGGGGACGTGAGGCTCAAAGGAAAGAAGAGAAGCAGGAATGCTTTGAAAGGAAAACACATCATATAAATAAGAGAGATCATTATTAAAATCCAGTCACCTTCAACATTGCCTTGCTGACGGCACACTTCCGTGGAAGACCAAGGTCTTCACATCCACAGGACTTTTCTGGGAAGACTTGTGAATCCAACAGGGGAACAGAGGATTGGCTGGTCCCGGTCATCGTCAGGGGCTGGGCCAGAGCCCCCCAGCCAGAACCGCACCCCTGCACGTGACTCGGAAGTTATTTCCGTTTTACAGAAGAGTGAACTGGGACTTCGTTGAAATAACTCACCCAAGCGGCAGAGCTGGTGGTGAACTCAACTAGAAAACGTAGGAGCCACGACATGGACCCACATCTTTCTAACCCAAAGTATATTTCTGGGGGTTTTAGCCCAAACAGTCTTTGTACTCTAAGAAAGATTTTTTCCGTGATATGGTTCAAATACCACCAGACCATACATTTCTTAAGGACAAGAACTTTATCTTTTTTTCTGAATCTGTGGGCCCTGGCTCCCAGCACTTGTTCCATAAACACACATAGGAGGAATCTTTCCACTCTGGGAATGAAGCTGCTTCCCCAATTGGACATGACCTTCAGGAAAACAAGTGCATGTGTTGATTATCAAAACCTCCAGCCCCACCATCCCCCCCACCGCTACCTTCCCCCCTCCCCAGCCCAGCTCAGGAAGTGCCAGATGAATTGTTGAACGGATGGCCAAAGGCTGAACCTTCTGAACTCACTTAAGAAACAGCAGCCCGTGTAGCTACACTTTGATCCAGCCAGGGAATTGGGGTTCCCATACGACGTGGTTTCTGTGCGAAGGTGCCTGGACTTGGCCCTCTCAGTTCTCTGCTCCTTCCCATGTAAGGCTCTCCTGGGTTTGCCCGCACCTACTCCAGTGGCGGGAAGAGCACTGGATCCCCAGTTGAGGCCTAGGACCCACTCCTGGCACTCCCCGTTACCAACTGGGGTCTGTGAGTGGGGCACCTCTCTGTGGTCTGTTTCCCTGCCCGCAGATGGATGTGCTCCTTGCCACTGGGGCCGTGGGGAGAGCTGAACAAGCTGGTCCTGGCTCTGAGCCGTGGGCTGAGATGCAGAGAAGAGCGAGAGTTGGTCTGCACCCTCAGGGAGTAGAGGGACATGGGGGGAGTGCTCCTGGCTCTCCTGAAGGAGTTTCAGGGTGCCCTGGCCAGATCCATAGCCTCCAAGCCCTGAGGCCACGTTCCGGAAAAGAATGTCTCGAGTTGATCCTTCCCTGGCTTCTTTCTTCACTCTCTCTTCCCCCCCAGATCACCACTGGTCACCCCTGTGGCCTCTTCTGATTGTCCCCAGGGTACTCGGCTCTCTCCAGCCTGTGTCCCCAGCTGTCATCCCACCCCAGAAGACTTGGGAAACTCTCGCAGTGGGATGTCCCCTGGCGCCTGACCCTGTTTACCCCAGCGGTGAGATCCCAGCAGATAGACCACATTACCCTTTCATAGTGTCTTTAAATCCCCCCGACTTACTCTGCTCGCTTCTAGGTTGGGTGTGAACCAGAGTCTACTTTCTTCCCACTGTTTATAAAGTCAGTTGCAGAAGAACCAGCACTTCCTGGTGACCCTCAAAAGAAAATAAGTTAATTACGAAATCTGGAGAACTTTTTTTTTTTTTTTTTGAGTCTCTACATGTGCCAGGAAGTTTAAGCCAAAAATCATTTGCTGAGCACCTGCTACGGACCAGTACTGTGCTGGCCCCCAGGATAAACAGAGAGATGAGATGAAGAGGCCAAGAACGACAGCCTGTGTGCCGTGAACACACGTGGGTGGGGAAGGGCTGGGAGGCCTTCCTGGGGGAGGTGGTGCTTGAGCCAGACATCAAAAGACAAATAGGAGGCACCCAGGGTGAGAAAAAGGAAGTGGAAAGGTATTTTAGGCGGAGGGACGAGCATGGAAGCTCAAGAACACGGGAAGCACTCGGGGGAGCTGGAGGGTGCGTTGGGTTGGATGGGGGTGGTGGGGCCCCGGGGAGATAGGGGGAAGCACCAGAGATGAGATGGCAGAGGTCCGTGGGTAGGGCCCAGCATCTGGAGGGCTTTGAACACTTCAGGTGGCATTTTCCAGGGGCTGTTAACGGCTAATATAGGGAAAGTGAGTCTGGGTTCAAATAAATTGGAGAAATAGGACGTAGCAGAAGAAAAGTCAATAGGGTTTTTTGCCCGTTTAAGGTGGTTTTTTTTTGTTGCAAGACTTGGCAGACTTGGCAGCCTTTGCTGTGCTAACTGGCATTGTGAATCTCCAGAAGAGCAAGGCAGTAGACAGCATTCCCCAGACTCATCCGGCTGGGGAACCCCCTTTTCTTCCTTCATACAATGCATCTCCCGGGATGCACTGGGAGACGCTGGCCTTCCACTGAGATGATTTAAGCTGGCGAGCGACACGACTGGGCGTGTATTTTTTTTAAGTCCCCTCTGGAGCAAGCGTGGAGATGGATGGGGAGGGGAGAGGCTGGGGGTTGGGGGGAGCCTACTAACAGCGATAGTTGCTAACATCTACTGACGGCCCTGTGGGAAGATCATGGCCAACATGGTGTCTCTGAATCCTCCTGACGCCCCCTCGGTGGGTGGGGCCGGCACCTGTGTTTGCGCCGACGAGGAATGGGAGGCTCAGACAGTTAAATCACGGGCCTGTAGAAACCCAAAGGGTAGGGGGGTGCTGGGGTTCAGCTCAAAACTGACCCCAGGGGCCACCCCCAGAGTGCTCTACCACCACCCTACCCCCACGGCAGGGGTGGAAACAGCTTGTTCGGAGGCAATGAGCCTTGAGGACTGTGGGCTGGAGGAGGGGTCACCCAGCAGCAGAGTGGCAGAAAACCTGTGAAGGGGGGGGGGGGGGTCTTGTGATGGTGGGGGATGGGTGTGGGGGAGGCAGGTATGGATGAGGCAGCAGCCTATGCGCCGTGCAGGTGGCTCCCCTCCCAGTCCTTTCACTTTCCCATCCTGAGCAGTGTGAGCTGAGGGGCTCCATACTCTTTTGTGCCATACTTTTCCTGTAAACATGAAGGAAAAGAAATAGGGCTTAGTCGGTTGCCATGCTCGTCTTACCGGGTGGCCTCCCCAGCCCCAGCAGGCCCCCAGCTGAAAGCAGGTCTGTGAGCCCGGTGTGGCCCTCACTTTGGCCCTGGGAAGCCACAGTGTACCTCCCACCAGACATGCTCTGGATGTGCTGTGAGGGACACCTGTGCACTACCGAGTCCCTCCGCCGACTCTGCCACAGGCCCCGTGCTGGGCAGCAGGGATCCGGGATGCCGGAGACATGGCCCCCACTCTCCAGGAGTCGCTTACAGAGCGTGAGTCCCAAGGCAGGTCTGGTATCTGAAGAATCTCTCCAACTAAGTGAGGCTCTAAAGCTTTGTCCAAGAGAAACGTAGCCGGAGCTTCGGTGCAAGTCACATGTGGAATTCAGAATGTTCTAGTAGCTACATTAAAAAAGTAAAAAGAGGGGCACCTGGGTGGCTCAGTCGTTAAGTGTCTGCCTTCAGCTCAGGTCATGGCTTCCAGGGTCCTGGGATCGAGCCCCGCGTCGGGCTCCCTGCTCAGTGGAGAGCCTGCTTCTTCTCCCTGTGCTGCTCCCCCTGCTTGTGTGCTCTCTCTCTCTCTCTCTCTCTCTCTCTCTTTCTCTCACTGTCTCTATCAAATAAATAAATAAATGAAATCTTAAAAAAATTTAAAAATGTTGAAAAAGTAAAAAGAAACATGAAATTAATAATATTTAACCAAATGGCCAAATCGTTTTTAAATTCTAAGATATATAATCAATATAAAAAAGTTACTGAGATGTTTTACATACTTGTTTCAAACTAAGTCTCTGAAATCCTGTGTGTACTTCATGCTTAGAGCACATCTTAATTCGGACTCACCACATGTGGCCGTTGGATGCCGAAGTGGGCAGTACAGGGCTGGACTTTGTCAAATAACAACATACCTTTGTGAACGGCGTGGCTGAATGGGGAAGAACCAACCAGAAGCCCCGAGGGGTCTGCAGAGGGTCCGCGGTCTTGCTCTTGTGCGGAGACTTACTTTCCTCACTCTGCCCGTGCATCTCCCACACCTGTCGGGGCATCTACACAGGCAGGCGGTTGAAAGGACAAAGCTTGACTTTCAAAATAAAGGGATGGGGGATAGAGCCAAGAAGCTGTGCTCTCTTGGTTTTTATTCAGATCCTAATTTCAAAAGCCAAGTGTTTTGTACAATTTTGTTTATCAAACATTTATTTTGCACATGTTTTTTTCCCGAGGAATAAGGAGGAGTCCCTCAAAGAAGTGAACATTTGAAGGAGAGTGCAGGGGTCTGGTGGGAGGGAGACACTGGGTGGTAAGTCCCACGTAGTAGGGGGCACGGGGCAGTGGGAGCACCGAAGGCGGCATCTGACCTACTCTCTTGAATAACAAGTGGACATTTACCAGGCCAATTGGGATGGGGTAGGTCATCCCACCCTGAGGGGCAGGCAGGAAACAAGGCATGAGAGCCCGGGGCCATTTGCAGGTCTGCCCAGGTGAGCAAGGATGAAGGCCGGGAGGGGTCCTGGGGGGGGGGGGGCACAACAGAGCCCAGCTGCCCAAGGACTTGGAATGCCAGCCCAGAGCCTTGTTGCGTTGTCACCCGAGGAGGCAGGGGGGACTGCAGAGGTCTCGAGGCTGGGGTGCAACAGGGTCAGCTTGCATTTTAGAAGCCCCCCTGGCCTGTGTGGAGAATGACTGGAGGAGGTCCAGACGGGAACCTTGCTGGGAAATGATTACAGAGATCCAGGCCTCAGAAATGCACACGCAGGACCCAGTGACCGGTTGGCGTGGGGGTGAGAGAGCGGGAGGCATCGAGGACGTTCCTCGAGGGTCTGGCTTGGGTGACCCGATGCTTCCTCTTGTGTGCCGTGTGTGCAAATGCATTGAACCGTGTCTGAGTATACTGATGTCTAAGTTTCGCTTTGATGCAGCCACAAAGACTCCGTCCCACGCGCCCACCGCCGCCCAAGATACAGCGCTCGAGGCCCGTGAGTAGCTGGTGGTTCTGCCCTCCCACCTAACACTGCCTGAGCCGTTCTCCCCGCCTGACTAAACCTCGGGAGTTTGAACTCAGCTGCCTTGCACCACCAAACCGGGAATCGGGTTTTTCAGCTTCCCTCTCTGTGTGGCATGGACCCGGACTTGCATTTTTCTGGGCTTCTCTGTCCTTTGTCCTGAGCCCGTCTGGCGCCTTGCAGGTCGGAGCTGTAGGAAGCCGCGAGCCACTGTGTGGTGTGTTTGCCGTGTGCGCATCATCTGAGCCCGTCTCCCAGGCTGGGTCCTGTTCTAGCCAATGAGCTTTAAAGTTGACCTCCAGCCGCCTCTTCCTCACAAAGGAAGCAGAAGTCTGGCAGCAGGGGTCTCGTTCCCGCCAGAGCCGGATTTGGAAATGCATTTGATGTCCCTTTCGTGAGGGCAGAGGCTACGCCCAGAGAATCTTGAGCGGCCTCGGGTGGGGACCGGCCTCGGGTGGGGACCGGCCTCACGTAGAGCCCCACCTTCCCCAGTGAAGTGCCAAGTCAGGGCAGAAGAGCAGGACGACATGCGACAGACCCCCCAGCACGTGGGAACGGGATGGGCAAGGCAGAGAGACCCCTCTGAGGTTTTTCAAGACAAATGCCATGGAAAAATCTGGGGTGTAGGGCCCCGTTTTCCTTGGAAGCTCAGACTTTGGCCCTGCCGAGGCATAACCACTGTAACGGGATCCTTTAAAGTGGGGAAACTTGCCAGGACCGTTTGGTGAGGGCTATTTACCAGGAGAAGAGGTGCTCTGTCTCATTCAAAGCAGCCAGTGCTCCTGCAGCCCAGCGAGAGGGGTCAGGTTCCCGGCCAGCTGTGACCAGGGTTCCCACAAACCCATGTCCCAGCCCCCGCCCTCCCCCTGACCAAGGCACATGTCCACAGCCGTCCTGTGACACGTGGCAGCCGAGGGGTGCAGGTGGCCCAGCCCGACCGTGTCTGTTTTTAATCCGCAGCGCACACGCCCAGCATCGCTTGGGTGGCTGCTCTCTGTGTGGATGCTGGAAAATTCTGTGGCACTGTTTTCCTTCCCTTCCCTCCCGTGCGTGGGAGTTAGAGGGCAGGGGCAGAGGTTGGCGGGGTTTAGATACCTTCACCTACAGCGGTCGTGAGTCTGCAGTTCGAACCACGTGTGACGGATCCTTCCTGAACCCAGTCAAACCACCATTAGCCCAAACCCAATCAGCGAGGCTCCGGAGGGGCCGGCTGGAATGTTCCTGCTCACTGCTGTTGGAAGGAAGGCACAAACAGCAGAAAGAAGCTGCTTTGTGGAACAGGAAGCCCCTCCTGGGTTCAACCACGTGTGACAGCGGGAGCTGCAGGACCAGGCATTGGCGTGATGGTTTGGGGGGTAGGCGGAGCTGAGCTCGGGGACCCAGGCTGTGGGACTTGTGGGCAAGTACTGAAGCTCCGAGCCTCGCCGCTCTCTCCCCTGAACGAACGCACCTTTTCTCTCTCTGACGTACCCCCATCCACAGAGGCTTTGACAGTGAACGGAGATGACGATTCTAGAGCCCAATGCCTGGCACACAGCGGTGGTTCTTATTCTTAATGGGTTTTTAAACCTTACAACTTCTAAGGAAGGACTTGATTTCTTGGTTACTATCGTCTGCCTAGGAATTTTATAGTCAGCAAGTCATCCCAGCCGAGCCTCACAGTAATTCTATGAAGTGGGCATCATCTCCACCCATTTTAGAGATGAGAAAACTGATGCTTAACCCAAGTCTCTCAGGTGCAGATAAGGGGTGACCAGACTCAAGAACCTGTGGCCTTTCCAGGATACCGAGCCCCTGGGACCCTCCGTCTGCATTTCCCCGGAGTTCCGTCGTAGTATAAAATCCTGGGGCAGTAGGGCACCTGGATGGCTCCATCCGTTAAGTGTCCGACTTGTGACTTCGGCTCTGGTCCTCACCTTAGGGTTGTGAGATCGAGGCCCGCATAGAGGTCCGTGCCGGGCGTGGAGCCTGCTTCAGATTCTCTCTCTCCCTCTCCCTCTGCCCTTCCCCCTTATCTCCCTCCCCCCTCCCTCTCTCTAAAAAAAATAATCTCTCTCTCCCAAAATAAGTAAATAAATAGGAATTTTAAAGGGTGGGGTGGGGCGCCTGGATGGCTCATTCTGTTAAGCGTCTGACTCTTGGTTTCAGCTCAGGTCATGATCTCAGGGTTATGAGATCGAGCCCTGCATCTGGCTCCACACTCTGTGGGGAGTCTGCTGGAGACTCTCTCTCTCCCTCTGCCCGTCCCGCACTCACGCACGCATGTGCACTCTCTCTCTCAAAATAAATAAAATCTTTAAAAATAATAAATTTAGGGGCGCCTGGGTGGCTCAGTGGGTTAAGCCTCTGCCTTCAGCTCAGGTCATGATCTCAGGGTCCTGGGATCGAGCCCTGCATCGGGCTCTCTGCTCAGCGGGGAGCCTGCTTTCCCCTCTCTCTCTGCCTGCCTCTCTGCCTACTTGTGATCTCTCTCTCTCTATCAAATAAATAAAATTTTTTTTTAATTTTTATAAAATAAATTTTTAAAACGTTGTTTTTAAAAATAATAATAATAAAAAAAATAATTAGCAGTAGCCAGCTGGGCTCCTTATGGAGTCTCTAGGGCTGTGTTGGGGCTTGGCAAGGATACAGAGGTGAAGAGAATTAACATTTATTTACAGGGCACTTTTTCTGTGCATAGGACTGTGCCGGGCACTTATATAATTATGGTCTCATTTGTCCCTACAAACAGCCCAGAGGAGGCAGAGGCTGTTTCCCCAGCTCGCAGCCAAGGCCACAGAGATAAGAGGCCAGGCTGGCCTTGGAGCCCTGGCCTGTGTCCCCTTAAGCCCGCCATCCAGAATGTTGCTCTCGGAATTTCCCGTAGAGACCTAGGACCAAGGCGGGCAGGGCTCTCTCACAAAGCACGAGCTAGGGCAGGACGGGTACTGGAGACCGCTCCCTGGGACTCCGTGCTGTCTCACCCATGTGGGGACCTGTGCAGAGTCAGGGAAGCCCAGACACCCCCGCCAGCAGCTCAGGGCTTGGGAAGGCACATGTGGCCCTGAGCACAGCCCAGGAAGCATTAACCTCTGCCACTGTGCTGGGGCAGGAGGCCGCTAGCCTGGTGCTTGGTGCTGTGCCGGCCCCGGGTTACGGTGCGCTAGCAAGGCAGGGGGCCTACCGGAACCAGCTGTCCTGGGCTTGGAAGTCAAAGATGTCTGCCCTGATTGGAATCACAGGCTGGCAATTCCTGGCTGTATGACTTTGGGCAAGACATTTAATTTCTCTGAGTCTTAGTTCCATCATCTGTAAAATGGGTGTAGCTGCAGCTGCCTGGTAAGAGTTGGGAAGTCATGTGTGTAGAGTGCATAGCACAGTCCCTGGCATGAACTGGGCATGTATACCCCACTTCTGTCACCCCAGATACCTTCTGGCAAGCAGAGTCACTGTGGAACTAAACTGGGAGTCTTGGAAGGCTGGGGCTTTCTGGGCCCAGCAGTACCCTGTGCCCCAGAGTCTGCTCACTTGCAAGCACTTGCGTAAGCCTTTCCAGTGGGCACCACTGTCCACTCGGGGTGAACCTGGGAGATGCGGGGCATGGAACCTTCAAAGGCCTGGAAGAGAATGGCCTGACCAGCGCTCATGTCAGGAGCTTCTGGCCCCAAGCCGGGCTTTATCGGGTACTTAGCCGCAAACGTCTGGGCAGGAGTGGGGCCATTGACCCAGGGTGGCAGGAACGTGGGGGCTAGCCATTCAGCCTTTCTGGATGGAGCTTTGTAGCCTGGCACCTGTGGCTGGAGTTCAGATGTTACCAGAGGATTTAGATTTTCTTTTTAAAAAGAAGAAAAAGGAAAGAGCAGAAGAAAGCCTTGCCAGTGTCTGGTGGACTAAGGGGAGTGGGTTGGGGCGTGCAGGGGAGAGGCGGGCTGTGGTCGGCCGCATGTGAAGCACTTTATAAGCTCTGTATTTATTATTTCTTGCTCACCATTAAAATCAAATGTACTCGGTGCTTTTGTATTCAATACACATTTAACCCTGCCGACTTAGATTTCTCAGGTTTTAAATCCAGTGGGGAATTGGCTGGTTTCCCAACTTTCCCCACAAGTCCCCCTTGAACAGAGCTTAAAATCCCTGTTTAGCATTTTCTCCCTGGTGCTGCTGGGATCCCAGCGCCGGCGGGGCCGGTCGCCGTTGTGTGTGTTGTGTGTGTGTGTGGTTTCTGCCCGCCTCCCCAGCCCACCTTCCCTCCTCAGCACCCCCAAAAGACGGGTGTGATCGCTGAAATATGACAGGCCGGTTGTCGGCACCGTCTTGTGATTCGAGCTTCATTAAACCATTTTGTCTGTGTGTGTCGGTGCCTGGTTGCGGCCACGCGCACGCACGTGCGTGTGTGTGTGTGTGTGTGTGTGTGAGAGAGATTCGTGCACATACCCTCGACTCCCGTGCATGCCTCTGTGAATATGTAGTTGTGAGACTGTGTGAATGTCGGCGCCTCGAGGCCTCCGTGTGTGTCTCGGGATGGCTGTCTGTGAGTATAATTTTGTGTCTGGCTTTGTCCACACTGGTCAGGTGTGTGTGACTCTGGGTGTGTCTGAGCCGAGCAGGTGACTGACTGTCTCTGGGTCTGTGCTTTCCTGTCTGCCGCCCCCCCCTGCCCCCCACCGCCTCCCCACCTCCCTGCTCCCCTCCCCCACCCCCTTCTCCCTGCTCTGTCTGTTTTATCATCCCTAATGAAGCAGTCTTCTCCATCGATCCTGCTGATTGCCAACCCATTCCTTTTGTTTGTTGGCGCTGAGCCATTCGGCGGCACTCTGACAGCTCAGCTCGTCTAATTAGCTCTGTTGTTCTTTTTCCCCATGTTTCACCATGTTGCAAGTTCAGTTGAAGTTGCCACAAACTTAATCCCCCCATTTCAGCCACAAGTTCACATTCCTCACCCGCCTTTATTGCAGCGAGCGCCGGCTGTGTGCAAGGACAGGCTGACAGGCCTTCCTATCTGACCTTTCCCGAAACCTCCACCCCGGGATCCCCGGGGCCAGGCAGAACGACTCCCTCTCCCCACACCACACATCCGCCCTTGTGGTGAAAAGTCTGGGGGAGCATTCCAACCCCGTGATCCTGTTGAGCAGCAGCGAGAGGGAGAGGAGTCTGGCTGTGGTCAGGGAAACCGGCTCTGATTTGGAAGGGGTGGGGGATCTAGCCATCCATTCATTCAGCGGTGGTGACTGGATGTCTGCATTATAGCAGGCCCTGTTCTAACGACACTGATAAGAACAGCAGTATTCTTCTGCACTTCCTAGATTCCAAGCAGCCTCATCCATTTGTTCCTGAAAGTCTCGCTGGGTGACCACCGGTAACACCAGGCAGCTCTGAGCAGGATGCTAGGCGAGCGTCAGGTCATCTTAGATGGTGTCTTCTAATTCAGAGACACCCCGTCCCTATCTCCTTTCTGTTATTGATAAGGTCACAGAGAAGCTGCCGTGTGCGCCAGACTCCTTGCTGGCGCTTTCCCTGCGCCAACTCGTTGGACCTTCATTCAGAGGAACCCCGGGGAAGGAGACCACAGATTAGGTGGAATACATTTGGCGGTTACCGCATCTCCGATTTGCCAAACAAGGCTGAGATCATACTGGCCACTCCACAGGAAAAACTCTGGTTAGATCAGACATGCGGAGACCCGAGAGCTTGATGAGACTCTGCAAAGACTTGTCTTTCTTGCAGCCAACTTCTGTAATCCGTGTTCTCCAGCCATTATGCTGTGTCACCCACGAATTGCTGGGGGAGGGCAGGGGTTCAGGGGAGAGGGCAGGCAGTGAATGGAGCATGTGTGTGCTCTCCTTCCTTGTGTTGTCTGAGAACCTCAGCGATTGTGATATTTAATCTACCTCGGCCCCTTGTCTGCAGGGAGAGAGCAAACCCCCTGCACTGGGATGTCCAGGCATTTTTATTGGCAACAAAAGTCACAGACAGACTTTCTTGGTTTAGCTCTCTCTAGTCCCTCTCTGGCATTGGAAATGCCCAGAGATTATGGTGCCAAATTTGAAGCCGTATAATGTTGATTGGACCATATGAGGATCCTTCTGAGGGAACCCTCAAATTCTTAGCCTAACTCCCATCACAGGCTCTGGTGGGGGAAGAGGTGCCTTTTTCTGTGGGCCCCCATCTTGGCTTTCAGAGGCAGCAGATCAGGAAGAAAAAAAGAAAGGAAAAAAACCCACCCCAGCTTGTTGCTGCAGCCCAGCTGTGGATTAGGAAGCTGTGTACGTCACTGTGCAGGACACCCGCCGCCAAGCCTCAAGCTGGGTGTGCGTGAATGCAGGAGCTCCGTGGGGCATGGGGTATCCAGGCTGCGTCCTGCTCAGGACTGCCCAGAGATGGCCTGGGGAACAGAAAGAGGATTTTTACTGGCATTCTGTAATGCTACCATTTGCTTTATTCTCCCCTCCTACTCAGAGAGAAAAGTAAGCATCCTATGATTCAGTCGTAAAAAAGAATGAAATAAGCACGTGTACTCTGGACATCAAGTCCAAGTGAAACCTTTTTGTTCTACCAAAGCAGTTTCAGGGTTCTCGAAGAAGGTGAGCATGGACTTACCATAAATAAGAGCGTCAGTGTTCTGGGTCCTGTATGGACAGCGTCTCGTTGACCCTGCAAGGAGTCAGGTGGCGCTGTCCCCTACTCGCAGACGAGGAAACCAGGCTCTTCAGAAGAACCTTTCCCACTTGAGTGGGCCACGGAAGTCCATTCGTGCATCTGCTGCAAATTCAGTGGCAACGTTCTCGCAATAAGCAGAGCTTTTGAAGCCTGTACCATGCAAATGCCTCAGTGTTTATTTGGGGGCTGCTTATCTAGATCTGCAGAATGTCCCTTTATGGCTTTTCCCACTCACTCCTTGGGGCCTTTCCTCTGTGCCCGTTCTAGGTGCGCCCGCCCCGTCCGCACGTCGTGAAGAGACCAAAGAGCAACATCACGGTGGAAGGCCGGAGGACTTCGATCTCAAGCCCTGAGCAGTGAGTACCCCGTTGCTCCCCTCCCCTCTGTCTGCCAGAGCCCGGGGGGCCAGGCCTTTGTGGTGCAGGTCCGTGCTGCAGCCGTGGCCTTTGAAAGGCTCCCTGGAGCCCTGAGCGGGTGTTTCAGCAAAGAGGTCAGTCGGGGAGCTGGGCTTGATCTTGCATGTCGGCTTTTGCCAGCAGTTGTCACGCCCACAGGAGGCCCCAGAGACCAGGGAGCCGGGCCTCTGGGCTGGGTTTTGAGTGGTGACACCCAAAGTGTACTCAGACAGGCTCAGAAGAAGGTTCCAGCAGGGGATCAGCAGGGGAGAGCTAGGAACCTGATCTAGGAGGAGATCTATTTAACAAGGGGCCACCACTCCCCTAAGCCTGGGGTGCTTGAGGGCTCTAGAGCTTGGGTTCAGACCCAGAACTGTCCTGATCCACCGCCCCACCCCCAGCACTACCTTTGTTCACCTGCGCCGCAGCATTTACCTCATTAGGGCTTGGCTTTTCCGCCTCCCCTCAGCCCCAGAGCTCTGCGGGCCGGCCCTGGGGGTTCTGCCCGGAAGCTAGCACAGGGCCCGGCTCGGAGTCACGTGCGGTGTAGATGCTGCATAGAGGAGGTGAATGACGAGGCAGGTGGGCCAATGGTGCCTGGAGACAGAGCTGCGCACAGCCCCAAATCCAGAACCGTCTGGCGTGTTGCCCTTTGTCCCCAAGGCCCACAGCCCTCGGGCGCTGCCCAGACAACTCAGCAGCTACACTGGCTTCTTGGGAGGCTTTGAAAAAGAACACGAAACCGTCTCAGTCTGGAGTTTGTTAGGGGAACCGAAACAGTTGCCCCAGGGACCCCGAAGTCCCTCGGGTGAGGAGAGGAATGCTCCTCCTGTCTGCTCTGCTTGCAGAAAAGTCGTCAGGGACAGACGCTAAGGGAAATGGCAGGCCCTAGCCAGGGAAGGAGGCAGAAGGCAGGAACAACTCTGAAATGTCAAGGTGTGGCGTAAGCCGGCTTGCAGTGTACTTCAGCTCTTCTAGGGCTCTCGGGCCTGCAGTCTGGCCTTGCCTGAGACCACTGTGTTCTTACAGAACCAGCCTGCCTGGGCCTGCTTATTGCTTGCCTGGAAAGCTGCGGGAGACAGTGTGCGTGTGTGCGCATGCAAGCACGCGCCCATCTTGAAAGATGCTTGATGGTGCAAAATTTGGAAGAGAGGACTCCTGAAGTTGGTTGTAGGCATAACTGATCCTCTGCACAATAGGACGGTGGGGATATTAAGGACTAGGTCCCTGGCCGCGACTGGCGTGGATTATGATTGCCCCCTTGTGGAGAAAATGCCGAATAGCTTCAGAGTGCCTCAGACCCCAAAGAGTTCTCCTTAGGGAGGGATGAAATTAGTTACTTTTCTTGAAAACTATGTCTTTAAAACTGGGCTAAATCTATTAAGACACTGTGCGGGGAGACAGGGTCACCAGCCTGTGGATACTGAAATGCAAACCCAGAGCGTCCTTGCTTTGCCCAGGAGCACAGCAGACCAGTAGCGCTCCACGTTTCACTGAAAAGCATTTCCCATGCTGTGTCCGGGTCACCGAGTAGAGGTCGGAATTCCTAATTATGTTTATTTATGCCGTCGCTCTCCCAGCCCCATGATAGGGGACGCGTCTTCAGTCCATGCCAGAGAGCCAGTGTCTGGTAATCCCATCCCCCGGGGTGTCAGCGCAATTGTGCCCGTATCACTTTTCATCTCTTTTCGCGGTATGCCTTGTTTAGATATCTGTTCAGGAAACGTTTGGGGTTGAAACAAACCAGTGGGAACATGGGAGCTAGTTTAGTGGGTTGTCAGACTGGCAGCGATCGGAAACAAATAAGAACTTCTCTGTGGCCAGAGCTCAGCAGCTCCAGCCCCCTAGGTGATCAAGAAGCACATTTGGGGATATGATTCCAAGAGTTTCTGTTCACATTTTTTAATGGCGGGGGGGCCAAGCTGGTCTCCCATGATACCAGTGACGTTTCTGATGCAACTGGGGTATTTTCCTGCATCTCTTCCTGTGCTGCCTCCCCCCCCACTCCACCCCCCCCCCCCCCCGTTGTGCTCCTCCATTTCCAAATGCCATGTCACAACAGCACTTGGATGTGTTTTTCTCAACTGTCATCAGCTCCAGCTGGCAAGACCAAGTTCTTGAAACACAGGAAGCATCCAGCGGAAAATATTTTAATAAAACAGACTCCTCATAAAATATTGTTCTGGGGGGGAAAGAAACCAGCTCCACCAATCTGTCAGCATTGTGCTGGGAGACACGAGAAGACAAGCCGGCAGCCAGGAGCCAGATCCTAATGGGCCTTTGTCGCGGGTGGTTCCGTGTGGGGCACATAGACTCCGTGCCTGGCCCTTTAATCTGGCCTGGATTTTCTGGACTCACGGATCTTTCTCTCCACCGGGAATATCAAAGTACAGCGGCAACTTTAGAGGGTTTGGCCGGCAGAGAGAGATACAGGATCTTTGAAGGGAAGGGTTCTGTCCTCCCGACTTCTACGCCCCAACTCTCACTTCCAAATAGCACATTAAATAATTAACCTTGTGGACAGCAAGATGGAGCTGATTAACAATCAGACGGTCTCCCCGGCCTCCCGCAGCAGCTCAGCGTCTGGGACTCATCAAGGCCCAGGAGCGTCGGCTGCCAGCTCTGTGGCCAGGCCCTCCGCTGGATCCAGCCCTTCCTTCCAGATGATGTCCCTCTGTCCATGCACGCATCCATTCACTCAGCAGAGAGCCTCAAAACCTACCAAGTGTGAGCGATTCCGGATGTTTACGAGGAGGCCTTTAAAGAGAATCCCCGAGCTGACTCTTTTGTGACTCGCATTGTCCCAAAACGAAATTTCTCGTATGTCAGATGTCCTTTCCGAATCAAAGGTGGATGTCCTTGCCCCTTAAAGCCATCCAATGACAACTAGAAGAACACTTCCGAAAGATTTCTGGGGAAAACATTCCTTCTGTTTTTCAGCTAACACCAGCTAATTAACATTCAGTGACTAGTTCTCCTCCAGAAGTACTAGCTACTTACATTATTATTCAGGACGGGCTGAAGGAATGCCCTGAGGATTCCCTAGGGTGAGAGCGAGGGCCAGGAGGGGTCAGGCAGCACGGGCGTGGGTCAGAGGCCACCCAACAGCAAGTGCCGTCCGGCACCTCTTGTGTTCTAGGTCCTCTTCAGCTGGTGTTTGTTTCTTCTTCCACCGAATGGGAACTCGGGCTCAGCAAATACATGTGACCAGTGTTCCCGGGTCACCCGGTTAGAAGGTGGCAGGGCGAGGACTCCAGATGCCGCTTGATTTCATTTCTCTCAGCTACACTCTGCTGCCCGCGGGGTCCCTTGTCAGTTTGGCTTTGCCTAGAGAGACGGTCTGGGTCCTGTGTCCTAAGATGACTTGCCCCACACGCCACCCTTCTTCTCTGGTTCCTCGAAGTCAGGAACTGGAGCCCTTCGGTCCTCTTCCTGGCAAAGAAACAGTGTCCCCTGGTGCCTGAGTATTTCTACCTGGGGAAGGAAAGACAAGCAACATTGACCCAACGTCCTGTGAGACTGTGAAGGGGAGGTGGTGGCTTTCCCATTTAACAGGGAAACTGAGGCTCAGAGGGAGACTTTCTGGTAGAATTAGGGCAGGGTCAGAGGGCTAGAAACTGGTAGGATCAGCTGTCTGCTGACACAGACCTCACCCCTTCTTCTGTACCATCCAGCCTTTTTGCTGAGAACCTAAGTATGACCATGAGCTACTCTGAGTGATGGGGACAGTGGTTGCAGGGGGCGCGGTGAGGTTCCCATCTCCCACCTGTGAACTGTCATTTCAGCCGCAGTGTGCGTGGCTCTCAGGCCCCAGTTTATGTTCCCCTCGCCCTGCCAGGTGTAAGAGAATTCCCCGTTGAATGTGATGCTTAGAAGGAGCCGACAGCAAACCTTAGAAGGCCGCACTGTGCCCAGGACTGCCCACCCCTCAGTATCACACCCAGCATGCAGACAGAGGCCAAAGGCAGGGAGTCACCTGCTGGTCCCCGGGCGCCCCTCTCTGCCGGGCTGCCTGTCCTTTGTTCCCCACAGCGGGGACCGGGCAGTACCCCTCTCAGAGTCGCGGAGGGTTCAGAGGGTCGTGGTCAGACAGCCTCCACCTTGTTTGACCTTAATAGCCCAGAAGGGTGGGGCCGGCTATCCTCTGAGCCTTAATGGCCAAGAGGCTGGCGGTCAGAGTAGCTCGGAGACACACCCAGGGCCGACCCGCTGCACAGCCTGAGCTCGTGACTGCACTCCTCTGTCTCCCCTCCAGCAAGTGAGCCCCACAGCACCCTCACGGGAGTTCTGACCGGCTACAAGCTGGTTATTTGAAGTTTCATTGTATTGAGTAGGAGTGGTCCAGATTCAGGCGCTGAGAGCCCACAAGCCATTTCCCGGCTCACCTGGCTGGCTGGATTTGTACAAAATCTGCTCTTTCCAAACAATTTCCGTTTGTCTGTGAAAATAACCCGATAACCTTATAATCCGGAAGTTTGGGAAAAGAGACAAGTTCATTCTGAACCTCACTCCTTGTTAGCATTTCTGCAGCTTCCCCTCCGGGGTTTGTCCGATAGAAATTTGCAGAGCTGCAGCCTCCTTGCCGTTTCCACCCCGTGGACTTGCCCCGTGTCCTCATAACCCCCACTGCTCACGGCCATGGCAGGATCCCGCTTTGTGTGCGCGTGTAGTCTGCCTCACCACACCCCTCATACTGCATTTGTAGATTGTTCTAGGGGTTCACTAATGTGAAACGCTAAAATAAATACCCTTGTTCTTAAAGCTTTTCTCATTCGATACCATCATAAGGAGCGGGACGATTAACAGCTACCATTAGCCAAGAACTGCCAGCTCAGCACTTTGCATACACCGTTTCATTTAATCCTCCCAAGAAATCTGGGGGAGGAGGTATCATCAGCTCGATTTTATAGAAGTAACTCAGACCCTGAGAGGCTGTCACTGCCCTGTACCCCAAGTCTTGGGGCAGATTTCTGTTACATGTTTCTAAAGAACTTGTTAAAAGAATTGTACCACTTTACACCCCCACCAAAACTCTGGACTCCCTGCGAATCTGGGTCTGGGGGACCCAGAGGAACATGCATTAGAAATCCTTCTGACCAAAGAGGAATCCTGCGGGTTGCCCTGGCTGGACAGACAGACAGTCTGTGCACCAGACTGCTGGCCCACGCCGCTTAGGGATGGCAGAGTCTCGTCATCCAACTTGCACTGCCTGACCCCAGCACCCAAAGCCCCAGAAGATTAAAATAAGATCAGAAGCTGCCAGGAGCCTTTAGTGAGAGCTCTGCCCAAACACGAGGTCTCAGAACTCTGCAGCTGTGTCTCTTCAGGCCAGTGGCACACAGGCTCAGGCGAAAGGCGATGGGCTGCTCCCCGCTGACTCCTCAAGACCTGGGCTTGGCACGGCCCCGGTGGTGCTGGCCATGGGTCACACAGGGCTAGAGCCCCTCTCTCTCCCCCCCAGGCCCAGAGCTGCCCCAGGGGTGTGGTCGGTGAGCCGCCGCCAGGCTGGTGGGCTGGTGCATGGGGGGCAAGGGGGCTCTGGCACCCCACAGCTGCCAGCCAGAGACCCTGGGCAAGACTCTCTGCCCTCTTTTTTCCAACACAATGCCTGTTCACATCCCAAAGAGCACGATTTGGGAAACTGCCCGCAGGAGCCGCGCTAACAGCCTAAGGTGGCAGGGCACACCGGTCTCCCCTCCTGCCTCAGCGCTACCGTCAGCGGCCTCATGCTCACCCTGGTGCCTCCCCGTGAGCTGCACCCTCCCCTCCCCACGCCCACAGTTCCCTGGCTTCCCTGGATACAGCGCCGACCTCGTTGGCTGTATGCAACCCATGTTGCAGTATTCCCTTTACGTGATGCACAGGCGTGCATGCACACATGCGCCACTCCCCCCCACCCCGGGGGCCTTGGAGCTTCTCCGGGGCAGGGCCACCGTGTGCCCTTCAGCTACAACTCTTCAACTCCTGGACCAGAGCCTAGTCCAGACCTCTGCTCCGGGATGTTTACTGAATGAATGAACAAGGGAATCACTGGAGGCAGCCTGAAGCTTATCGGCCAGCACCCTGGAGATGGGGAAGGGGTGTCAGTAAACCACAGACGTGTAAAGAGCGCCTACTACGTGCCAGGTGTGATTGGGATGTGTCTCTGAGGCTACCGATACCTCTCCTGCCCGGGGCCATGTAAGAGCCAGAAACTGCCATCAGCCCCGGGAGCCAGTCTCCAAGGTGATGCCAGCTGGGCTCTGGGGCCCGGGGATGGAGACAGCTGTCTAGGTACTATCCACCGGCAGCCTGCCAGGACCCACTCCCTGAGCGGCCAGGAGTTCAAACACCAGAGCAGAAGGTCTCAGACCCAATTAGCAATGTGAGAGGCTCCTGACCCAACTCAGGCCGCCCCCCATTTCTTCTCCAGCAGTGGGTTCTGGGCCCTGGAGACAAAGCCATGCCAGGAGCCCGACGTGGGGTCTGAGCCCAGACTGGAAAAGCAGGAACTGCCAAGAAGTCCCCAGGGATGTGCAGCGGCAGGAAAACACAGGTCTCCCTCGTCCCCAGCCACTTTTGCCTGACACCCGAAGGGAAGGACCTCTCCAAGGAGCAGTCGTGACAGTTAGGAGTTAGTGCCCCACCTGCAAGACATGCTGGTTTCAGCCTCTGAAAGCTTTGCCACCTCACCTGAGCCCCTCCCTCTTCCGGGCGTCACGCCACCATGTCTCATGCCTATTTCAGGCCTGGCACTTCCACATATGTCGCCTTGGTTAACCTCCCCCACTCCCCAAAAGTCTTCACGGTGCAGGTGTGTTAGCCTGTTCAGCCATGAAGGAAGCAAGGCTCTAACAGGTGGAATGACCTGCCTTGGATCCAGAATATGCACCCACGCCTGCGCCCACTGCTCTCTCACCAGACACCCTGCCCTCCACCACTGCTCCCACGGTCCCCACAAAAGACTCGGGCTCATGGCAGGCAATGGCCATCTTCGGGGAGAGGGGCAGTTGTTTTTCACAATCAATACAATTTCTCTTCCAAATAGGAAAAGTGTGGAAGCTGTCTCCATCGCCCCGAGGTGTCCCCATCCCCATCTTCCCTCTCCTAATGAGCCTGAAGGGTGGGACAGTAGAGTGAAGCCCATGTCCTGTGCTCGGGCCTCTCTCCCTATGAGAGTGTTCACCCAGTGGCTTGGGAAGGACGTCTCAGGGTGTCTGGGGCAGGGATGTGGGCACGTGAAATTGACACTAGTGATTTTTTAAAAGGAAGAATGAATGAATGAGCGTACAGGTTGATAAGTAGTCAAACAGATGGACTCACGAAGATCAGAAAGGCAAAGGGCATAACAAACCCGAGAGGGAGAGAGAGAGATGGGGCCAAGCCAGTAAAGCCCCCTGCTCCCTCCACAGCCACCACATCACCCCCTAACCTCTCATATCGCCTCTGTCCTGATGTGGGTTCAAGATCCTCCACCACCTGGTCCCTGCCAACCCTGCCAGCCTCTTTCCTCGAAACTCCCACCCTGACCTCAAGCCTCTTGTGCCCCGTCCTCCTAGGGACACCAACAGCCTCCTCCATACTTGTGATTGAAAGCCCGGCTCCCACATCACCTCCCAAGTGGAGCCTCCTCCGAGAGCCCCTGCGCCAGGTATAGCCCCGCCACTGCCCTCCGGCAGAGCAAGTCCCCAGTGGTGTGAGAAAAACCTGATCTCACACCCACCCGTCCCCACGAGCCCCGTTCACCTGACAGACAGAACTCTCCCGCTGATCGTGACTCATTACAGCAGCGATTCTGTCTTACTCTTCTACCATAGAGACTCACGTACAACGGCGTGGAAAGACCCAGTGTCCAGCAGGTTCTGTGTCTGTCTCCTCTTCCTCCCTGTGAATGGTCCTAGCCGTTAGCCCAGGTCACACAGAGGATAGCGCCAGCGGAGTTCCAGAGTTTTCCCCCGTGGGTCTCGCACCAAGCTGCTTTCCCCCAAGACCACCCTGACTTGCTTCAGAGTCTTGTTCTATTGTTTTCAGCTGTGCACATGCTCAGGCTGGGGTCCCGGCCCCGTGTTACGGTGATGGGGAGATGGCGTGACCGGATCCCCGGACAGGTTCTCTCCGGTAGTTCAGATGTGCTGTGATAGGCCTGGCTGGGGACCACTGACCTTGACCGGGAAGGTCTTTGAAGGCAGGAACCACCTTATATTCATCCTTGAACGCCTAGGGAAGACCCTTCACAGGAGGAAAATGCCCAGAATCTATTTGTTGGCAGGGGAACGTGGTGGATGGATAGTAATTGAATATGTACTATGTGCAGGGCATGAGGCAAAGCCCTTTATGAAGAATTTTATTCAACTTTATAATAACACCGTCAGGAAGGATATAGAATCCCCATTTTACAGCTAAGAAATTGAGGTGCAGGGAGGTGTAAAATGCCTTTCCTGAGGTCCTCTGGCTGGGAAGTGGGGGATGGTAGAAAGCTGGACAGACTGGCATCCACTGGGCAGGCAGGACCTGGCCTCGTCCTGGGGCCTGTCCCCACTCATCACCCCACCCAGAGCCTCGTCACCAGAGGAGGCCAGGGTGGCCGAGACATCTACCAAGGAGAGATCCTTTGTGCTAGAGTGAAAGGATCCTTTAAAAATGATCACCAGCTCCCCTCGTTACCTCCGGAGACCAAGTCCTTGCTGATTTTTTTTTTCCCTTCTTTATCTCAAGTACATTTAAATGTCAATTAAATTTGAAATATCTACATTTGTCAGCATTTCATTTTGGGCCAGCGTGACGTGCCGCTGATTTGTCCACGCGATGTGACACATGAAAAAAACTCTCGAGATGCAGATCTTCCTCATTAAAAAATAAGCCCGCGCGATCCCGGCGCGGCGGAGAGCCACAGAGCACATCCCTGCTTCCTGACGCCGAGTCTCTGACATGGTATTTAAAAAGGAACAGCCGCTCCTGTCACCACTGTCACACGCGCCCGCTAACCGGCGACACGTTAAACCAAACATTAGAAAGGGTTCGGGAAGTCATCTGCATGGGAACTCCGAGCCGAGATGAGGTGGGCAGAGGCGGGAGCAGCCGTGGGAGACGATGGGGTCTGAATGGTGATGGACAGCGGGCCTTTCTTTCTTGCCAAGACTCTGGCAGCCCTCGCCGGGTAGCCAAGTTCACCACGACCTGCCTTTTCACAGACAGCTCTTTGTGTGTAAGGAAATCCAGGCGAGTGGTGGGTGGCAGACTGCAGGGTAGTCGCTGAATTGGGTTAATGAGGGAAGAGGTACACTTTTTTTTCCCCCTCATATTCTGCCTTAAGCTAATAAAAAATTTAAACCTGGACATTTTCAACGATTCGTCCTTTATCTCTGACAAATATCTGGCTGTATGTTTCATAGGAGGACATGAGCAGCTAAATTTAAGTAAGTTTATTTTGAAATCTCACTTTTTATTAAAAGTAGAAGGGGGAGCTCTCTACTCCTTATTTCATTGTTTCAGATCCGCAGAACTAAAGAGGCAGGACCCCAAAATGGTTTCGAGTCAGGCAGATCCAGATTCCTGGCTCTACCGAGAGCTGCTGTGTGATACTGGGCGAGTGACTGCCCCTCTCTGAGCTTTGGCTTCTCTATCCACAAAGGGAGGACGTGATCAGGAATTAATGAGAACCTGTACAGGCAGCATTTAGCCTAACACTTGTAAGTACTGCCGGTCTCCCCATCGTCATCCATGGGGCCCAAAGCCTGAAAAAAATGCCAACATGACCAAACCACCCGGCTCTGGAGAGAGAGATGGTGTATTCAGGAGACACCCCGGGCCTCTTGCTGAAGCCACAACCCAACCGGCCTGGCCTGGCCAGGAGAGCTGACCGGCGAGGGAAAGTGGTTTGTGAGCTGGAAGCCGAGGTCCCCTCTCCCCCTCCCTCTCGCCCCTGGACCCGCTCGGCCACCACACGGTGTGGGAAGGCACGGGATGGGACAGGGCTATGAACTACGGCAGCCCGGTGTGGTGAAGCCAAGGTCCAGTCCAGCCCAGAGGCCGCTGCTCGGACGTGAGTCCAGACACTCCCATCAGGGATGGTGGTGTTCAGCTCATGTGCGGAGCTGTGATCTCTGCTTCCTCGTCCGAGTCGGAGGAGGAGAGCACGCTCGGGTGGGCGCGCGTCCCCCTCACGCACGTGTGCCCCCAGCCCAGCTGACGGGAAAGTGAGGGCCCCGCCTGGAGTCCCTGCTTGTCACTTCCTGGCCAGGGCACGTGGTCGCGTCTCGTCACGGTGATTCCCAACGTTCTGCCGGCACTGGGTCTGCTCGCAAGCACTCCGGATGTGCCTCTCGGCCAGGTGTGCGGATGGATGGACAGATGGACGGATGGACTAATGACAGGCTCCTCTTCCCTAAGTCAGCACAGCGGAGCCTTCCCGCTAGGCTGTTGGGAGGGGTGGGAATCGCATGTGTGAAGCCCCGGCACAGTGGATATTATCGTAAACCTTTTTCCGAGACTCCTGCCTGCTCCTCTACCCCCAAATGTGGTCCCATTCTACGGTCTCAGCATCTCAGAGGACAGATGGGGACCTCAGGGGACACTTTCCTGCTGCAGTCACAAGCGGATGGAAGGGACAGGTGCTGTGCTGGGGCTCCAGAAACATGGGGGACATGGGTGGGGCCTGCCTTGTCTCCCCAGCACACTGGCTCCCACTCCTGCGATCGCGAACCGCCGTTGCACCAACATTGTGCCGCAGGTGCGGATCAAGAGGAGGACGAGCCAGGCCCCTGCCCTTGAGGAGCTCCACTCAGAAACGGAATTGCAGGAAGTTAAAGGATACCGACGAAGTGCCGCAACACGCAGCCCGGGGGGAAGCGAACTCCATCTAGGGGAAGACTCCCGCTGCGAATTCCAGGAGGGCTTTCTAGAACGCCAAGTGAGCCGGGTCTTCAGACCGAAGAGCAGTCAGTGCACCAGGCAAAGACGACAGGGGGGTCTGGAGGGTGTGCAGGGGAGGGCAGGAGGAGGCTGCACAAGTGGACAGGGCTAGGCAGGCAGCCTGGACTTGGCACTGCCTCCCCGCAGCCCTCGCCCCTGCCCACCCGGCATATTCCGCAAGCTCCCCAGAGTGGAGCCTGAGGCCAGGGTACCTGTCTACCCCTCCAGCCCTCCCCACCTGCCCAGGAAAGCCGTCCGGTGCTAGAAGCGAGTGCATCCCCCTAACTTTTAAACAGTTGAGTAAACCATTCTGTAAATGTCTGAACATCCTTGTTCCGAACACTTAACGAGTTTACTCACCACACCACCAACGCCCTCGACTTCGCTGTTGGGGGCCGTGCCTGTGCTCGCGTGAAGCAGGAGAGCGACAAGGTTGGGTCTGTGATTCACGGCAGGGGTCCAGTGGCCGTGTGGAGTGGCCCACACCGTGTTTTAGGTCCCAGGGGATGTGGCAGGAGCCGGGCAGCCTTGTTTCTGAGAGTCACATCGTCCTGCCCTCTTTCCTGAGACCAGAGGAGAACATGCTACCTAAGCCAATGCTCTCTGGTCCAGGAAGGGCCGCGTCTCTTACCATCCAGGGAGGCGGCCTGGGCAAGGAGCGGAGCTCAGTGACCCGCCACCTCCCTGTCCCTGTGCATGACTCTGGCCAAGCGGCTTCCCCTCTCTGAGCCTCGGTGTCCACTTCAGTATGAGGACAAAGCTCTTAGCCTGCCTAACGTGCAGGGATGACACGAGCCCTGGCTGGGAGCCAGCCCTGGTTCTACTAGCACATTCCTGGCAACAACTGGCTTGGTCCCTGTGACGACAGGTCACGGCACAGCCCACTCTCCCAGCCCCTCACCACCCTCCAGTGTGGTTCCCATTCACTCTTTCAGACAGGGTGCCCTTTTATGAAGTGAAACCCAAGAGGAACTGTGTCAGAAAGCAGAGAAAGGACCTGCTCTTTCCGGGGGTGGTGAGAGAGGAGGCTGCCCCCCGCTTGGACACCCCTACACTTCCTGCCCCAGCCTCTCGTGAACCTCACCCCCACCACCACGCCCGGGATCCTGGGAGCCTGCCCAGCCTGGTGCGCAGGCTGCGGGGGCCAGATGGGACCCGAGCCTGCCCGGTCCGGCTCCCTTCTCACAAGCCCGCCGCTCGCGGGCCCCGGTCGGTGTATAATTCATGGCAGCGTGGACTTTCTCGGGGCTGCGCAGAGTTCGTGTTTATGGAGGTAGAGCTCACAGGTGGCTGACAAGGGAGATGTATTTTTTATAACAATGAATATTTAATTTCCACATCACAGATGAAAAAGACTCTCAGAAGAGGCGTGTGAGAGAGGCTCCAGAGAGCAGCCGCTAATCAGGAGAGGGCCTTCGAGCCCAAGCCCCTCCACATGGCTCACTTTCTTCTTCAACTTTCTGTGTTTCTGTTTTCCTGATTCCTGAAGTTGATGTGCACATTGTAGATCGTGCAGAAGACACAGAAAAATTAAAAGAGGCAGGGTGGGGGGAAGTCACCCCCAAGCCCCCCAGCTTTTGTCGACATGTACGTACATCCCTTTCCAGTCTTTTTTCTCTTCCTGTAAGTAGGTGAGAGAGAATGTAACGTAATTACAGTTCTGCATCGTGGTGTGGAGACTTTTCTCTTTTACAAACGTTCTAGTTAATGAGTGGCTCCTTTTCAACCAAGTGTACTAGAATTCACGAGCCTCCTATTGCTGGAAATGTAGGACGTGCCGTATTTGAAGATTATAAACAAGGCAGTGATGAACATCTTTGTGCATTGTTCTTTGCTACATTTAGGGTTATCTCAGTGGAAGTGGAGGGTATGAAAAACCCTCGGTTTCTTTCCTGTCTGGGACCAGCTTCCCCACCTCGGGGCCCGTCAGGCCTCCCAGGCCCTCCGGCCTTCTCCAGGGAGCCTCCACGTCGGGTTGGCAGAGGGAGGCCAGGGTCGGGCGCTGCGCCCAGAGGCACCCCTCCTACCCCACCATGTGGCTTTCCGAGGGTGCCTCCTAACTGCCTCTTCTCTCTTGTCTTCCTCTGCCCCAGCCTGGTAAAGCCCTTGCGACACTATGCGGTCTTCCTGTCCGAAGACTCCTCTGACGATGAATGCCAGCGGCAAGAGGGCCCGAGCTCTGGCTTCACCGAAAGCTTTTTCTTCTCCGCCCCCTTTGAATGGTCTCTCCTTCCTTCTTCCATTTCTCTGAGCTCAGCTTGGTGACTCTCCTGGGCCGCGTGGGGGAGGGGAGACTGGGGGAGGGGAGACTGGTGTCGGAGGGAGGGCTGTCTGGAGCTGCTGCCTGCTGGGGGCCCCCATGCCAGCTCGCGGGGTGAGTGCCCCCTTGTGTGCCTCTGCCCAGGACGGTCATTCTGCCAGCCCCACAGGCTTTGTGGTGAGGAGTGAGGGGACGGGAGCTGAGTCCCTGGCCCTCACCTAGGAGAATGCACTTGACTGTTTAATGGAAGCGGTTGCTCTTCCTAACTCGGCACATCTCCAAAAACTACGGAGATGGAGGGTCAGATTTTAAAGTTAAAAACAACAAAAACAAAACTTATTGATAGGGAATGTGTATATTATTACTGACAGAGACAAGTGTTTTACTGATCTTCCTGACCGTAAGATAATTTTTATTGTTTATAGCCTGAGCCTCATACTAATTAAAAAGAAGGTTCACTTACAATCACCGCCCCCCCCCCCCCGCCCCAGTGTTAAGCTTTAGCAGTTTCCCTTCCTTCACCAGTTCTTGCCCCTCTACCCACAAGTTTTCCAGGGCTGGGATTGAGCAAAGGGACAGCTTTGGTCTGCGTTTGTTAACAAAGCTCTATTGTCTTTGATGGGAGCCTCTCAGGGAAGAGAACTTTGCTAAACACCCACGGGGTCTTACAGAAGAGGGGATTCTTCCCCCCCCCATCCCCCTCTCAGGTCCCTTCCTTTGGGCCAGGCCTCTGGGTTCCTCAGGGCACCTGATAACCCCCTAGCTCTGCTCCTACCATTGCCACCCAGGGCTCGGAGGGTTCTGGCCCTTTCTGCCACCAGCTCACGTGTGAGCACAGGCGAGCCAGTCCCCTCCTGATCCCCTCACGCAGAAGGCGGTGGCCTAGGTCAGTGCTGCTCGAACTCACATACCACCTTCTCTGTACGTCAAATCTTTCTTTAAAATTTTTCTGTTAAAATTTTAATAAGTTAAAAAAAATTTTTAATAAGTTAACTTTGTCCTGAGCAATGATATCTCTGATATTATTGGGCTAATGTATCAATTATCATTTCTACTACTAGTTAAAATAAAGGTAGAACCACTGGAATAAGAAATGTTCATCCATGTATCAGCTCAAAATGACCTTGCAGGTAAAAACGCTCTGCCCAGGTAACATCCAGGGACTCCCCACCACAGAGTCCATTGGGTCTCCTCTCTTCTAATTCATTGATGCCTTAATTACTTAAATAGTAATAGTGCTCACTCTCTTAGCTGGACCTATGAAAAGTGTAGGCTTTTGCACGTGTGGGATTAGAAAAGAAGTGGCCCATATGTTAACTATACTGGAGTTAAATAAATAAAAATAAATTACACAGGAAAAGGAAAAAAAGGTACTGGGCCATCTTAAGTCAAAGTAAGATGGTTTCTTTTTAAAGAATGCATTTCTTTCCTTAAGTGTAAGGAGCACACAGACTTTTCTTTATCCCCTTCATTGTGTTCAAACTTGGTTAAAAGGTCTTTAATTCCTTGGTCAGATGGCTTAGAGTGAGTGGGGACTTTTGAAGTCTCTCATACTTGGTGTCCATGGCTACCTTTTGCTGTGTGACATAGGGTGAGTTACTTAGCCTCTCTGAACTTGAGCGAGATCCTGAAGGCTGATGAATCCTTGTGGAGAGATCCAGATCCAGTCCGTTGCCCGAGTCCTCCCGTCTGCTGGATGGTCCCTGCTCTAGTTCCTGCACGTGGGCCCTTGGGACCAGCAGGTGGCGCCCTTCCTCCACTTTACCAGAGCCGTGGGCAGTTTCTGCGGGGACACGGAGGGCAGAGCCAACCCCAGCCTTCACTAGAGTCAGGATTGATCCAGGCACCCTTCTCCACGTACCCAGTGGTGCCCTGGGGCTCAGACTTGTGAGAAAGGAAAGTAAGAGGAGCCTTCTGTCATCTACGCCTGGGTCAAAGGTCCAGAATGCTGTTGAACAGCTTCTGTTAGTTGGTTCACATGATTACCACCACCATCTGCAAGGGAGGATCACTCCGGAATGGGGGAGAGGCTGAGGTTCAGAGAGGTTAAGAGACTTTCCCAAGGTCCTAGAGCAAGAGATGATAAGATCAGAGCTAGAACCGGTCAGCGCAAGCTGAGGCCCACACGGTTCCCTCTGGGGGTCCTGAGCCCCCTGGGCAATTGCCCTGGGGACACTTTCCCCAGCTCAGTTCCCTCTGAGCCACAGGGTGGTGGGAGAGCAGAGGCCGGGCTCCAGAATGAGCAGGCTGCCTCTTCCCTTTTCAGTCGTGTCCCGTTCCTCACACCTTGTCTGGATGGCCTGCAAGCCCACCAGCCAGTTATATGGTGGGTCCTGTGGTTTTCAAGGGAACTAAGTGGCTCCCCCAGTGCGAACTAGTCCAGTGAGCAGGAGAACCCAAATGCAGCCCCAGGTCTGGCAGAGTGCCCCCATCCAGACTCCAGCCCTCGCGGGGGCTCCAGGACACTCTCCTGTCCCCACGGCTCCCGGGTGTGCCCCTCATGGCCCACAAGTTCCCGGGGGTGGGGTCTGCTTGCTCCTCCTGTGGAGGCTCTGGGTGGGAGAATCCGCTGCTCTGCACCCTCCCAGGCCTCAGCCCTACCGGACGCTCAAGGAATCAGACAGCGCAGAAGGCGACGAGGCAGAGAGCCCAGAGCAGCGAGCGCGGGAGCCCATGGGCCGTGCCCCGGCCCCGCCTGACCGGGCTGCCAGCATCGACCTTCTGGAAGACGTCTTCAGCAACCTGGACATGGAGGTCCCACTGCAGCCATTGGGCCAGGCCAAGAGCTTGGAGGACCTTCGGACCCCCAAAGACCCAAGGGAGCAACCAGGAACTTTCGACTATCAGGTATGCTGCCAGCAGGGACGGGGACCTGCCAGGGCTCACGCTTTCTGCACAGGAGGCAAGTACCCCCAGGGGACAGGGAAGGAGACCGAGGGAGAAACAGCGACTTTTCCAGGGTCCTCAGCCGATGCTCAGGGTCGTTCTGCCTGCAAACCCTGCCAGGCAGGCCAGCACCCAGGGATGGCTGTAGAAACAGTACCCCTGACAGAAATCAGCCCCTCGTGTCCGTGCGTGTGTCAGGCAGAGGTGTGCTGCTGCACCAGGTCACCCTCCCGGGACCCCAGCCCCACCAAGTCTCCTTGGAGAGCCTCGGGGTCAGAATTCCTGGGTTCTGGATTATTTGCGTGGGACCAATGATGGTCCGTTGTGACTTGCAATCTGGTGTTTCCCCACTTGTGAGTGGAGGCTGCTGGCAGAGTCACTAGGTCTGTGGAACTCCCGACGCTCCTGTGGTAGACACAGTGATCCACGCACACCCTCCTTCCAGGAGTTAGCGGTCCCTGCTGCTCACGCCCAGGTAGCGTCGCTTGTGAGGGGCTGAGCCAGGAGCCCAGTCCTGTTTCCCCGCCTACGAGGGAAGACACCCTTGTCCCAGCCCCATGCCTCACTCGTCCTCGAGCTCACAGGTGATTAAAAGTGCCCACATGCTTTGAAAAGTGAAAAAGGCCCGACCAGTAGATGGTCAATAAATGGAGTCGTTTTCCTAAAACTTCTTGGCAACACTGACGTAAAAGGACAAGGGCTTTTTCTGGAATCTCTCTGTGCAGTGAGGAAAAAGCCCAGTATGGAGTCTGAAAAGTGAGGAAAACAGTGAGGAAAGCCTGGGCGTGGCATCTGGACAGACCTGGGCTCTCTGCTGGTGACCTGGGCCCAGCCCCCCAGCTGCCCTGAGTTCCGGGGGCTGGTCAGCCACATGCCTGGGATCACAGCAACAGGAGGGGCCCGGGGACGGTGACCTGCTGGCTTCCAGTCTGTCCGGGTCAGACTCTGGTCACTGCCTCCCTCACTCTCTTCCCCAGAGGCTGGACCTGAGCAGGAGCGACAGGAGCCGTGGGATGCCGGTGGCCTTGAAGCTCACCCACCCATACAACAAGCTCTGGAGTTTGGGCCAGGATGACATGGCCATCCCCAGCAAGCCTCTGGCCACCTCCCCCGAGAAGCCCTCGGCCCTGCTTGGGAACTCTTTGGCTCTGCCCCGCATGCTGCCGACCCAGGACAGCATCCTGAACCCAAGTGACAAGGAGGAGGCGCCCACCCCCACTCCAGGCAGCATCACCATTCCCCGGCCCCAGGGCAGGAAGACCCCAGAGCTGGGCATCGTGCCTCCGCCCCCCACCGCCCGGCCGGCCAAACTTCAGGCTGCCAACGCCGCCCTCGGGGACTTCTCCTCAGAGCGGCTACAGGCTGAGCAGGAAAGGCAAGCTCCCCCGAGCCCAGCCCCGTTCCCCGGGCTCCTCCCCAGTGCTGCCCCCCAAGGACCCACCGAACTGCTCCAGCCGCTCAGCCTGGCCCCTGGGGCCACAGGCTCGGGCAGCGACGCCCTGCTGGCCCTCCTGGACCCACTTAACACAGCCTGGTCAGGCAGTTCTCTTCCGCTGGGCCCTTCAGCCCCAAGTGTAGCCCCCACATTCACTCCCCAGTTCAGCTTCCCCCCAGCGGGGACCCCCACCCCGTTTCCACAGCCATCACTCAATCCCTTCGTCTCCTCTGTGCCTGCGGCGCTGCCTGCCGTGCCCCTGGTCTCCACAGCGGCCGGGCCTTTTGGGGCCCCTCCTGCTTCCCTGGGGCCCGCTTTTGCCCCCAGCCTCCTGCTGTCCAATTCCGGCTTCTGTGTCCCACACAGATCTCAGCCCAACCTGTCTGCCCTCTCCATGCCTAACCTCTTCGGCCAGATGCCCATGGGTGCCCACACCAGTCCCTTGCAGCCCCTGGGCCCCCCAATGGTCGCCCCATCAAGGATCCGAACGTTGCCCCTGGCCCGCTCAAGCGCCAGGGCTGCTGAGGCCAAGCAGGGGCTGGCCCTGAGGCCCGGAGACCCCCCACTCCTCCCTCCCAGACCCCTGCAGGGCCTGGAGCCAGCACCGCAGCCCTCTGCTCCTCAGGAGGCCAGAGACCCCTTTGAGGATTTGTTACGGAAAACCAGGCAAGATGTGAGCCCGGCCCCAGCCCTGGCCCCAGCCCCGGCCCCGGCCCCGGCCCCGGCCCCAGGCTCCGTAGAGCAGCTCAGGAAGCAGTGGGAGACCTTCGAGTGAGCCGGGCGCTGAGCGAGGCCGCTGGCCGCTGTGCTCCCAGGCTAGCCTGCCCTACTTCCCCTGCTGCTGTTTCTGTCCAGGTTCTACTGGTGGGAAGGGATGGGACCCCTCTCTGCCGCCCCTCCTCCCCTGCACACCACCCATCTCTGAGGTCTGGCTGCTAGAGAATGGTGCCGGTTCTGGCCTGGGAATGGGCCCAGCTCCTGGGCGCCCCCCACCACCACCCTTCCCCTGCACCCCTGATTAGGTTTTGCACTAAAGAGGTCAGCTGGGTAAATGAGTGCCCAGACCCGGCCCCACCCGCCTTCCCCCTGGAAACCCCCAACCAGGGACCCGAGGCTGCACAAGACCTCTCCTCCCCAGTCTTGTTCTCTTGGCCCACCGGCAGCCCGGCCCTGCGTGCCCCACCGGGACCAGCATAGGC
>CM052892.1:9353021-9372733 GCA_028534135.1 Potos flavus
CCCCCCGCCCAGGTCCCAGGTCCCCAGGGCCCCCAGGCCCACCTCTGGCCAGCAAGGCCCTCCTGGCAGCTGCAGTTGGCGCCCTGGGGCCCACCCTCACAGGGGCCACCACTGAGGCACGTGAAGTTCAGGCTGCATTCCTCCGGCATGACAGGCAACCTGGGCAGAAAGCAGAGAGGCTGCACCAGGGGGCAGCACCCCAGGGACCTGGCCGGGCCCCCAGTCCCCGAGGCTACCACAGGCCACCTGAGCCTCTGCGTCCTGAGCTGTGGCGTTCAGGGCCCACCTACTACAGACGCCAATACCGACCATGGAAGTGGTGTCTGAGGTGGAAGGGATGGGGCACAGGGCTGTCCCACGGCTCCAGCTCCACCCCCAACAAGGTGTACAACCTCCAGACCAGGGCTGGGAACGTCTCCCCGGGCTCAGAGTCCTTGGAGAAGCTGATGAACGTCAGGACTCTCCTTGGAACAAAAGCATGTTCCCAAACATAAAACTTGGGCACGACATTCCTCGTGGGGGGGGGGGTAACGCCTCTGCCAGACCACCCTCCATAAGCTTGGCTCCAAAGGGAACGGGGAGTCAAAACCAGACTGAAAAGGGGAAGCATCAAAGTCTCCAACCGGCTCACTCTGCCCCTGTCATCCTCACGGAATTAACGGGGATGAACGTGGATGGCACGTGGCCAGGCAGGGAAGCCTCCAGTTTTTCTTCCAAATCTAGCTCTGGGTTTCCCCATCCCCTACGCCCCACCCCCAGACAAGAGTGTCATTGATCTCAAATTCAAACTTATCTGGGTTTCATCTGGCAACTCTAGGGGGCGGCCGTTCCCATTTCACAGATGAGGGCACAGAGGCTCAGAGAAGGGCCCACAGAACCAGAGCTGCGGTGGCGGAGCCCATGGACTTCGGTGCCCCACCCCCGCCCCAACCCTGTCTGGGAAACCCACGGGGCCCCTCCGGCCCAGGCCGCCCCCGCCGTCCGCACCTGCAGCGCGGGCCCACGAAGCCAGGCGGGCAGCGGCACTCGAAGCGGCCGTCGGGGCGCGAGTGGCAGCGGCCACGAGCACAGGGTGCCGAGCGACACGGGTCGGCGCGGGCCTCGCAGTGCGGGCCCTCCCAGCCCGGGCCACAGGCGCAGGCGAAGGCGTCGAAGAGATCGCGGCAGCCGCCGCCGTGCAGGCAGGGCGAGGGGACACACACGCGCGCACCGTGGCAGCCAAGGCGTGGGGCGGGCGCCCCAGGCCAGGCCGAGAAGTGCTCTCGGGAGCCGGGGGCTGCGCCGGGTCGCGGGCGCGCCAGGGGCAGCGGGAGGCCGCCGACGGCCACGCGACCCAGGCAGCCAGTGAAGTTCTCCGCCAGCAGCATGCGGGCGGCGCCGGGGCCGCGCAGGAAGCCTAGGTCGCCGGCCAGGCCGCGCAGCGCCACGGGCACGGTCGCCCCGTCCAGCCAGAGCAGCCAGCGCGACACGTTGGCCCCCGAGCGCTCCATGGCCAGGCGCACGCGGTGCCAGGCGCCATCGGCCACGCGCGGCCCGGACCCCGGCAGCACTGCCCCCGGCAGGCCGGGGCCGCTGCGCACGCCGGCCGCCAGCGAGCCGTTGCGCACCGCCAGCCAGACCGCCGCGTGGGCGCCCGTGCTGGCGCGCAGCAGCCCGGCCTCAGAGTCGCGTGTGCGGAAGGCCAGCGACAGGCCGCTGAGCGACAGCCCTGACGACGCGTTGTGCCCGCTGAAGGCGGCCGCGGGGCCCTCGCGGAACGTGGCTTCGCCCACACCTGCGGGGAGAGGGAGCATCGGGAAGGGCCCACGGGCAGTGGCACACCTGCCGCCCCCACGGCCCCCGCCCATCTTGAGGGGGGCACACCCACCCGCCCACCATCCAATCCCAGGAACCATCGCCCCCACCGCTGTGGCTTCCACCCCTCATAATTCTCTATCTCCGAGAACCAGTTTGGGGTGGCGCTGGGGAGACCCCCCCTACCCTGCCCTACCATGCGGTGCTGTGCCCACCCTACCCTCCAGGTCACAGACCAGGCAATAATGCTTCTGCTCCCTTCCCTCTTCAGTGGAGTCTCATCACTGAGCCTCACTATTCACTGCAGTCGTCTTTTTTAAATGCAGATTTTTAAAATACTGATCATGCATTTTAAAAAATGCTGTCATCTTTCTAAAATGCTGATCATGTCCCTCTTCTGCCTAAAACCATCCCTTGGCTCCCCACTGCCCTTGGGAAAAAGTTCTGAGCTGCCTGGTCTAGCTCTCAAGGCCCCTCCTGGCAATATCTGGACCCCAACACCTGTAACTATGTTTCAGTTGTTCTTATAAACCCAGGACCTTTGCATATGCCGTTACCCCTCCTGAAAATGTCCTCTCCTATGCCCAGTCTTCCTTGTCCTTGGAAACCTGGTGAATGCTGTCTTCCTCCAGAAAACCTCTCCCTCTGGATGCAGTGGCCTAACCACACTGGGGGCTGTTGGCATCCTGGTCCACTGTCTATGAGCCCTCAGGGTAAGTAAGTGTGGGCTCTAACCCAGCCTGGGTGTCCAGAACCCAGCATGTGGGCTGCCCAGAGCACACACTCACAGACAAAGCCATCAGGGACCTCCTCACAGGTGGCAGGCGGGAGGCAGGGCTGGCCAGGACACCACAGCTGCTGGGCACACGTTGGTCCCGTGAAGTTGACAGGGCAGGTGCAGTGGAAGTCATTCCAGGTGACGAGACAAATTCCACCATTGAGACAGGGGTCGGGCTGCAGAAAAATCAGGGCAGGGATTGGCTCAGGCCTGGGGCTAGCATCATCCCACCATAACCATCACTGCAGGGGCTCTTCACTGAGCACCTAGTACAGACACATTAACTCCTCACAAACACATAGAGAGGAAGTCACTCTTGTCCCCATTTTACAGATAAAGAAACTGAGGCTCAGAGAGGAGAAGCCACTTGCCTGGCTCCTCTAGGCAGGAAATAGAGGAGCCAGAGTTCACACTCAGGCCATTCCAATGCCAAGGTTGGTGTTTTGTCCATGGACCCAAGGATGTCCCTGTTTCCCGCCCCCCTCCCCACAGCTCTTACAGAAAGGCTCAGGCAGCCCTCTGCCTGGGTCGGGGTGTCTCACACCAAGACTGGGGAGGGAGATGTGGGGCCCACTAGAGGGCAAGAGCAGCTGGGCCAGACAGATTAATGTGAATCCTGCCGTGTCACTCTCTAGCAGAGGGAACCTGGGCAGAGTGCTTCACCTCCTGCCATTTTCCTCACCAGAAGACATGCTAACCCCCAGACACCCACGGTAGACCCCGAGAAAGGGACCCACCGCTTTTCCCAGGGAACTCACACTGCATGTGTCCTCGGAGACACAGCCCACGGTGAGGTTCCAGGACTGCCTGCTGCCCAGCTCGCTGGGCTGGCTTGAGTTCCCCAGCAGCAGCGGAAAGAACGGGAGGTGGAGGTCATTGAGTCTCAGGTCCTGGAGGCAGCCTTGGAAGGGCCCACCCCAGGGCTGGGCATCAGCGGGGAGGAGCCTCCCCCCCACGTGCACCTGCTGCCCCAAGCCCTGCAGCTGGTCAGGCCCGAAGCTGAGCGTCACCAGGTGGCGGAGCCCATCGTCCCAGCGCCCAGGAAGCACGAGAGTAGGACTGCCCAGCACCTCAGCCTGGATCTGGCCCTCACTCAGGAATACGGTTAGCCCAGCTACTGAGTCGTTGGCAAGTTGGAGCAGCAGGCCAGCGGGTTCCCGAGTACGGAGGAAAAAGGACACGGTGAGGTTGGGGCCTGGCAGCTGGTGGAGCAGGAAAGAGGCAGAGCTCAGGGTGCCCCCCAAGCCAAAGGTGGCAGCAGGAACCTCTGCAAGGGAGAGAGGGTGTCGGGTGTGAGGCCTGTGGGCCAGGGGAAGGCACAGTCTCTGCCCAGGGGGCCCCACCTGCCTTGCTCCTCACCATCAGCGCAGGTAGGACCGCTATAGGGCCGGGGGCATTTGCAGTGGAAGTGAGTCCACATGTCCACGCAGGCCCCTCCGTGGGCACAGGGTGGAGGCTGGCACTGCTCACGGCGCTCACAGCCCGGGAAGACATTCTCGCCGAGATCCTCGGGCAATAGGAGGTGCCCGTCCACGTGCACATCCTCGAGGCAGCCTTCAAAGACTGTGCCACCCAGCTGGGCAGAGCAGAACCTGGCAGGTGTCGGCACTTCGGAAGCCATGGGAGCCGGGGCCTCAGGACTGGAGGCCACACAGAGCCGGGCAGGGCAGTCCTCATGCCAGAGCCGCAGCTCCAGGACCCCCAGGCGCAGCAAAACCTCCACTTCGTGCCAGCGGCCATCATTTAAAGCCAGGTCCGGCAGCTTCAGGGTGAGCGCAGTGGTGTTGCCGTGGTTCCAGAGGGTGGCCTGAAGTGTGCCCCCCACCAGTGCCAGCTCCAAGCTGTCCTGGGTGTCAGTGCGAGCGGCCAAGGCACCAGCAGGTAGTGTGGTGCGAAACCTCAGTGCCAGACCCCGGGGGCTGCCAGCCGGCACGGATGTCTGCACAGGGCTCCCGGCCACCACCGAGAAGGTGGTATTCTGGCCACACAAAGGTCCGTGAGTACCGGGTGGGCAGCGGCAGGCATAACTGTGGACCCCGGCCTTGAAGATGGGGATGCAGGTGGCAGCCGGTGGGCAAGTGTGGCCCTGGCAGCCAGTGAGCCGCACAGAACAGTCATGCCCACCCCAGGCCTCCAGGCACTGGCAGACATAGCCCGCCACAGTGTCGTCACACATCCCACCATGGAGGCAGGGCTCCGACAGGCATTCGTCCACATCTTCCTGACATGCCAGGCCTTCAGGAGAGACCAGGTCAAGGCTCAGCACTCAAGGCAAAAACTGAGCACTCAAGGCAGAGCTTACATGCCTTGTGGGACGGGGATCTCAGCACCTAGCAACTGAACCAATTCCCAAAGGATTTCTCATGGTCCCCTAAGTCCCTGGAGGCTGGAATCCAAGATACCCCTTCCTTTCCCATGTCTGGTGGGTTTCCATGCCCCATGGATTCAATCCCCTGAACATTCACTGGTCTTGCCTTTGCTCCCACCCCACCTTTCTGACTCACCAGCTCACAGGGCCATGGTCTAACGTCCTCTACTTTGCCTGCCTTCAACCCCCTCTACCATCCATCTCTACAAGTAGCCAGAGGCCTATTTCCAAAGCATCGCCTGGCCAGATTCCCCTGCTTAAAGTCCAATCGCTCACCCTGGCACTCAACATTCCTTAGGGGCTAGGCCCTACCATGGCCTCAAGTCTCAACCCTGCTTCCTCTAAACCTTGAACTGCCTGTTCCTCTAAGCATTTCCTAGAAAACATTTCCTGGGGGCTTTGCTCATACTGTTTCCTCTGCTTGGAATGCCTTCTCCTCACTTACCCTGCAGTCAAACTACTCATCCTGCAAAGCCCAAATTCAAAGGTCCAGGCCCCTAGGAAGCTTCTTCTCTGATTCCCAACCCCTAGCTCTTGTGTCACTCCCAACTCCTTGCCCACTCCCAGACACAGCTACCCAGAAGCCTGTACTTAAAGTATCTGTTTACTCAGCTGAGATCTCCGGGGGCCTGAATATGTCCTTGGTGCCCAGCAAAGGGCCTGGCCTGGCTTTTGTGGATAAAGTGCCAGAATGGAGGAGGAAGTGGGGGTGGATGTATGCATCTAGGCTCCAGCCCCCAGTCCCTCTGCCCTGGGATCCCAGGCTGACTATGGAGGGGGTCACCTCACCCTCCCCTCCAGGGGCTCCCACACCAGGTGCTCTGGCCCCAGCTTGGGTCAAGAGGCCACAGCCCAACCCCAGCTCAGCCAGAGCCTCCAAAAAATAACCAAGGCCAGCCCTTCCCACCATACCCCAGCTGGAGGAGCCCAGGCCCAGAGAGGCCGCCAGGATTTGAACCCTGACCCCAGTCAGCCCCCAACCACCACAGCCTCCTTTTGGGGACAGCCAGCCACACCTCACCTGCCCAAGGACCCAGCCCTGCATACCTGCCAGGAGCCACAGGCCCCCCAGGAAAGTGCACAGAGCCTGCGGCCCCATCGCATTTCCCCATGGATGGCCAAGAGTGGTGGGCGGGTTGTGGGCCGGGGGAGCAGAGCTCCCCGCCTAACCGGCCGCCTCCTTCAGAACTGACTCAGGAATGCCAGGCACAGGCCTCCCCCAGGCCAGCACGACCCAAAGGGAGGATGGGGGTGGGCAGTGGCAAGGAGCCCAGCCCTACGGTCGGGGTTCCCCCTCCCAGGCCCTGACCTCAGATCTGACCTCCCTGTCACCCATCAGCTGAGCTCAGCTGGGGGAGGAGCTGGGCTCTGGCTGACACTGGTGAACCGTAGGGAACGACACCCCCTCTCTCAAGCCTCCATGACTTTGTAAGAACCTGACCTCGTGGGGGTGTGATGAAGAGGGAACGAAATGCACAGAAATGCTCTTCAGGGGCTGCACCCACCATGGGGGGCCCGCCGCGTGCCTGCAAGGCCACTGCTCCCAGGCAGGACTCGGGGAGTCTTGGCCCACGGGGGCAGACGATGGGCTTCCCGGGCGGCCACCCCGGGGTGGGGGGACGCTGAGCCCAGCATCTTTGGGCCGCTGAGTTGGGAGGAAGGGTGGTGATCACCACCTCCTTGCCCTGGGCGGGGGAGCCAGTGCCCAGGAAACCTGCCAGGGAGAGGAGGCAGTGTGCCCAAGCAGGAATGCGGGCGGGCACGGGGGAGGTGTCGCATGCATTCCAGAGGGGGCGGGGACACCCGAGGAGGATGTGAGCAGTTCTCTGGGTTCACCAGAGTCCGTGGAAGGGTATCTGCGTGTCACGCATTTGCTGTACCTGAGGCTGGGAGAGGCTTTCAGCAACCCAGCTCCTGCCCGATAGGCCCCAGCTCCCCAGAGGTCAAGCTCACCCTTCTATCTGTGATGCCCCTCCTTTACCTCTTCTGTCCTGTCCCTGCAGGCCCCTCGGCCTCTGCCTGGCCCCTGGATGTCAGGGGCTTAAGGTTCTCTTTGCCTGGCACTCCACACATTCTCCTGGACAGTCTTGGCCCCAGCTGCCAGGACTGACTGTACCCCTGAACCCCGGTCACTGGCTTTTCCTGGGCCCCAGACCCCCAGAGCCACCCCCCCAGCTCCTTCCTGTGGTTGCTCCGCAGACACTCCGACTCGGTATAGACAAGTATGAACACCCAACGTCACCCAGGGCAGAAGCAGCCAGCATCTCTGACCCCTCCCATTCATGCCTGGACTAACCCCCAAGGCCTCCAGAGTGTCCCCCTCCAAAGAGTTCTCAACCTCTTAGTTCCCTCCACTTTCACCTCCAAAGCCGGGGTCCCTGCTCAGCCCCTCTTAGCTGTCACCTGGACCAGCCCACCCATTTCCTTCCTGCTCTCCTTGTCCCCATCAATCCAGCTTCCACCATCAGCCAGAGGAAGCTTCTCAGCCTAGGCACCCCGGAACTGCCCTTGCCCTGCCCCAGTGCCCACCCCCCCACCCCCGCACCTGTGTAGCCATCTGGACAGTGGCACTGGAAGCTGTTAGGCAGGTCCTGGCAGCGGCCCCCATTGAGACATGGCCGTGAGGCACACTCGTCCACATCCACGCCACATTCATTCCCTGCAAGAGGGCCAGCTATGGTTCCCACCTGTGCCCTCAGAACCAGACGGGCGCTGAAAGGGCCCATTTTAGAGCTATGGAGACCGAGGCCCAGGGAGAAGTGCTGACTCAGGCGGGTGGCGCCTGTGTGGCAGAGCCAGGCCTCGAGCAGAGCCCTGGCATCCCTCTCCCAGCATCCACACTCCGGTGGCCCGGCTTCCCCGGAAGGGAAGGGGACTCACCCTCAAAGCCTGGAGGGCAGCGGCACAGGAAGCCGGCAGCGTGGCGGAAGCTGAAGGTTCCGGGGAAGGTGGCCTGGGGGCCTCCGTAGAGCGCCGGGTCTGAGCGCTGCAGGCACTGCCCCCCGTGCTGGCAGGGGCCCGACTCGCACTCGTCCTCATCCACCTCGCACTGCTGGCCGCTGTAGCCTGGGGGCACACGTGCGTGGGCAGCAGGTCACACGGGGTCTCTGGGGAGCAGTTCTCCGCTGCCGCCAGGCCAACCTGGGGCCAGGCTGGAGCGACCGCTCCGAATCCGCTCACGGATACGGTGAGGGACGAGGGCAGCGAGGACGGTGGGAATGACCGCGGCAGGCTTCGTCAGCGTCCTGTTACTATCACTGCTAGTACTACTGAGCCCTTCGCACGTGCCAAGGTTTCACGGGCATTTCACCTTGACCCTCCTCGCCACAATGCTAGGAGCGGCTGCTACGATCCCTACAGAAGTGACGTTCAGAGAAGCTGCAGTCACAGGCACACACTCCGAGGGCAGGTGAGCCCGGGCGCACACCTCCCGGCCGCCCCAGAACGCGCCATGACGGCGCGGGCACGCGCACGCGCACGCACACGCACCTGGCCAGCAGAGGCAGCGGAAGCTCCTGAGGCCCTCGAGGCAGGTCGCGTTGTTCGCGCAGGGCGCCGACGCGCACTCCAGCACCTCCTGCTCGCAGCGCGCGCCCTCGTAGCCTGTGTCCGTGCAGTCGCACCGGAACCTGGAGCAGAGCGGGGTGCGGGCCCGGCTGAGCGCGCCCCGAGCCTCCACCGGCCTCCACCTGCCTGGCTCCGGTGTGCAGCCTCCTCCGCCCCCTCCCCACCCCCCCCCGCCTTGGGGCCGCGGCCGCCCGCTCACCCAGCTCACCCGTTGACCAGGTCGTGGCATTCACCCCCGTGCGCGCACGGCTGGCTCTGGCACTCGTCTAGGTCCAGCTGGCAGCTGGCACCCCCATAGCCCGGCGCGCACACGCAGCGGTAGGAGCCCACGCCGTCCAGGCACGAGCCGCCGTGCAGACAGGGCGCCGAGGCACACTCGTCCACCTCCGCGTCGCAGGTCACCCCTGGACAGGGCCAGAGACACAGACAGGCAGATGGACACCCAGAGGGAGGTCGAACGAAGCTCAGGCAGGTCGACCTGAAAGCAGCTTCAGACAGCTACAAGGAGCGGAAACCTGAGGATCCCGAGAGAATCCGTCGGTCCGTTCGTCCGGAGCAGGTAGGGCTTGAGCCAGCAACGGCAATGGAGTAGAAACAAGATGGCCGTCCCTGCCTCCCTGAGCTCACAGCCGTGGAGCTGGGGAGACGGGAATGAGGTCATTATTACATAGATGCGAACTGATTTTTCATTGTGATAAGCTCAGCAATAGGAGCATAGTGGATCCCCTAAAAGCAAGACCCAGGGTTCTGGCCTGGGGAACTGGAGTCAGGGAAAGCTTCCTGGAAGAAGAGCCTTTTGAAAGATGAGTGAGCATTCAGTAGATTGGGCGGGGGCTGTGCCGGCATTTGGCTTCCAGGCTGGGGAACTGGCCCAGAGCAGCTTGGGGCAGGGGCATGATGTCCTCAGAAAGGAGAGCATGGAGCGTCAGGAGCAAAGGACAGAGCAGAGGAGGTGAGGCAGGGCTCAGGGCTGTGGTGGCCTTGGGGACCCCAATCTGGGCTTATCCTAAAAGTTGGAAGCCACCGAGTTACACGATTCCATCTACACTGGGGAGGGCTCACTCTGCTGGCTTTCAAGAGAGTGTAGAGAGGGACTCCGTTGGGGACGGACAGGCCCCAGTGAGAACTACTGGAGTGACCAGCTCCTCCTGCTTTCCCCTGCGCCTTCTTGCTTCTAAAACCCCAAGTCCAGGGAAGCCCCTCAGCCCCGGGCAAAACTGAGACATCTGGGCGGCCCTCAGGGGAGATGTGTGGAGACCAGGGGAGATGGAGAATCTCATGGTACACCGCCTGAGTTCATCGGGGGGCCCAGATGTCACGGTGGACCCCAGAGGCCCTGCCCCCATCCACTACGTGGGGTTGGTCCTGGGGGACCAGGGACCCCGCTGGCTCCACCTGGAACCTTCCCCCCCTTCCCAGCTCTGTGAGCACCAAACACAGCCCCTCCTTCTTGTGACCCCTCACTCCTCCCAGCCCAGTCCCACTCCCACCCTCTGTGCCAGGGGGAGCCAGGCCCCGGCCGCCTGGAATCCCAGCCTCCCCCACCCGGCTCTGAACGGAAGGAGGAGGAGCGCAATGAGTCATAGCAGCCTCTGCCCCCGCTCGCAGCCGCAGCTCACCCAGGGCATGCTCCCCAGGGCGCCTGGGCACGTCTGGTGCATGCACCTGCTGGCGCGCACACACCCCCACGGATGCACTCGGGGAGCCCAGACACCCGCAGAGACACACACGGGCCCCTCACGTGACCTCCCTCACACACGCACAGCACACACTCCAGACACCCAGACTCTCAAATGGTGAGGAGGATACGTGGGACCCGTTTCCAGAGTCCGTGCCAAAGTGCCAAGATCCTTCTCTTCACTATAAGCTTCCTCCCCTGGGACCTGCCCCCCCCAGGGTGCACCCCTGGCTCTGAGGTGACCTCAAACCGCCTTCCGCCCTCAGAGCAGAGTTGTCTGAATTCAGGGTTGGACTAGAACCGGGAGCATCTATGCTGCAGGCTCCCCACTGCCCGGGACAGAGCCTCTCCCAGACCTGCACCCAGCTGCCCCCTCCTTCCTGGCTTCCAGATGGTCGGTCCATTCCGTGGCAAGCCCCAGAGCGGAATACCCTGCAGCTTCCAGGATGCCTGGGGGGGGGGGGGGGGGGAGGGGATGGTAAGGGGTCTCTACACTAAAGTCAAAACTGAATGCGTGATTTTACATCCTGAGCCGCTGATGGGATGGACATCACAGACCTCCGCCCAGGACGTGAGGCCATTACCTGCATAGCCAAGGGGACAGCGGCACTCGTAGCGATCAGCCAGGTTGTGGCAGGTGGCCCCATGGTGGCAGGGCCGGGAGGCACACTCGTCGATGTCCAGCTCGCAGCGTGGGCCCTGGAACCCGGGCACACAGTAGCAGCGGAAGCCATGGGGGTCTGGGCCCTGGGGCACGCACAGAGCGCCGTGGTGGCATGGCTGGGTGGCACAGCCCCAGGGCTCCGTGGGCCCACAGGTGTAGCTACCGTTCTCTGTAGCCTGGCACTCAGTCCCTGGAGCACACGGGGCTGAGGCACAGACACTAGGGGCCTTCGAAGGCACCGTTTCTGTAAAGAGAGAAAATGGGTTGGGCAGGGTAGACCAGGATGCTCCCCTCCCCATGCGCGGGCCCACCCCTGACCCCAGAGTCAGAAAGCAGCAGGGGTCTGCCTGCATTCAGGAGGCTAGAGGGAGGGCCAGGGACTCTGCAAGCCGCGTCCCCACAGCCCATGCCAACCACAGCCGGAGCTGAGACTGGTTCGGGAGGGTCTCCATGAAGAGGAACAGGACTGGATGTTTACCACCACCACCACCCCCAGTGCCCCAGCGGGATTAGAGGACAGACACTCTCTGACCCTGGGAGCTTTGCGCTCTACTGGCCCATCCCCTCCCCGCAGAGCCCCTTTGGGGCAGGCACTGTCGTGCCCATTTTACAAGAGAGCAGACAGGCTTAAGCGAAAAAGTGAAGAATCTTTTTTTTTTTTAAGATTTATTTATTTATGTCACAGAGAGAGAGAGAGCACAAGCAGGGGGAGAGGGAAGGGGAGAGGGAAGGGGAGAAGCAGACTCCCTGCTGAGCAGGGAGCCTGACGCGGGGCTCGATCCCAGGACCCTGAGATCCTGACCTGAGCCAAGGGCAGGCACTTAACTGACTGAGCCCCCCAGTGCCCCCAAAGTGAAGAATCTTGCCTGAGGTCTCACGGCAAGTTAGCCCTAGGACAGCCTTGGAGCCTCTCACATGTTTCAGCCCCCCCCACCCGCCCAGAGAGGGGGTCTCCTCTGAGTCTCCCCTTCTGCAGCTCCGTTAACTCCCCCGGGAGGTGGGGCTCCTCCCACTGTCCCCTCCACCTCTCCTGCTAGGGGTCTGGCAACTCCATCCCAGGGTGAAATCAGAGATGGAGGACTTCCAAGGCAGGGATGGGGAGCTGGGCAGCCCCCACCCGGCTTTCCTCCCAGCCTCCGCTCGCTCCCTGCTCGGGGGGCCTAGAAACCTCTCCAGGGATCCCTGGCCCTCACTCTATCCCCCGCCTCAGCAACTGCCTGACCAGCCGGGCTGGCCAAGGTCACGGGGTGCAGGACAGGTGGCTCAGGGCGCTGCTGCCTCCACCATGCCAGAGGGTCACCCGCTAGTCTGGAAGCCAAGCCCCTGGGAGAGCCAGCCCCCTCCCCTCCTGAGATCCTGCAGCGCTGCTGAGGAACTTCGAACTTAGTCTGTGAAGTGGAACTGCCCAGGGTTCAGATCCCTGGCTCTGAGACCCTGAGCAGGTCCTTTCTCCTCCTGGGCTTGTGTCTCCCGTCGGAAAGGGATGAGCACAGGGCAGGCCTCACGGCACGGGGGAGGATTCAAAGCCTCAGGTACTGCAGCTGGCCACTTGCAGGACCTCAGGAAGGGCTGGGGGAGGGGAACCACCCACGAGCAGGAGGCACCCCCAACCTGGGGCTCTGAGAGGCGCCCCTCCCCTGCCCAGGTTGTCATCCAGACACTAACCAGGCCCGGAACAGCACCTCCCTTCCCCCACCTTGGTGAAGACCCCCCAGATAAGGCTCAGCGTCATCCACATTCCACCAGACAGGGCCGTCCACTGGCCGACCCCCGCCCTTCCCAGCCAGGGCCTGGCAGGGCAGGATGGGGGACAGGGATGTGCAGACACAGACCTCGGCCCCAGGGAGAGAACCTGGCTGTCACTCCCGAGCACCCAGAGCACCTGGTACAGCTTGGCGTGGGCTCAGGCTCCCTGACCGGGGGCCACCGGCGCCCACCCAGGGCTACGCATGTTGCAAGGGGGCAGAGGGGCTAAAATACCGTCAGGCCAAGACGACCGTGTAGGGCTCTAGTGTCCACGACCCCTCTCTGACCACTGTTCCCTCCCCAGCTCCGGGCATCCAGCCCGGCACCCTCCTCCAAGCCTGGCCATGTAGGTGAGGGCCGGGGAGTCTGGGCCTCTCTTGGAGGGGCTTCTGGGCAGCTCAACTTTCTTTTTTCCACCCAGGCCACTGTGGCTGATCCGTTTAGAGCCATGTCCTTTAGGGCTAGATGACCAGATGAGGGTGGGAAGATAATCTGATAGACGTGGGAAGATAGTCTGAAGAGGGTGGGAAGATAGTCTGATGGGGGTGGGAAGATAGTCTGATGGGGGTGGGAAGATAGTCTGATGGGGATGAGAGTGGATCAAGCTCCCTTAGGAAAGGACAGCAGTTTGGGCATCAGACAGGCCTGGCTTCTGGGATTCAAACAGTGCCACCTCCTGGGGTGCTGTGAAGAGCCACTGAGGGGACAAGAGTGAAGGCCTGACACCCAGTGAGGCTTCATGAAGGGCTGTGGCCATTTTGATCAGGCGTTGGATCGCCATGGGAGCAGGTGGCTGGAGACCCTATATGCCGGCACCCCACGGAGACGGAGTCCAGTCACAGGGGAGGAAGGAGCTCCTCTAGTGAGAGTCAGGCGGAGAGGGAGGGAGCAGTGGCACCAAAAGGCTGGATGGGAGACAGCCCTCTTTCTTGTGTACTCCCAGTTATCTTCCTGTTTACCTTAGGAGACAGAGAGTGGTATTATTCCTGTTCTACAGCTGAGGGAAGGGAGGCTCAGAGATGGAGGGACTTCACTGTCCCAAAGCCTGTGAGGGGCTGGAATCCAACCCCAGGTCTGGAGTAGTGAGGTTCCTGAACCTCCAGCCTGTATTAAGAATACAGATTTATGGGACACCTGGATGGCACGGTCGGTTGAGCGTCTGACTCTTGGTTTCAGCTTAGGTCGTGATCTCAGGGTCGTGAGATCGAGCCCCGCGTCATTGGGCTCTGTGCTCAGGGGGGCTCTGCTTAAGATTCCTCCTCCCCTCTAAAACAAATAAATAGATCTTTAAAAAAGAGAGAGAGAGAGAGAGGGAGAAAGGAAGGAAGAAAGGAAGGGAAAGGAAGGAAGGAAGAAAACAGATTTCTGGCCCCCCACTCCGGACCTAGAGATTCAGAGCTATTGGGCCTGGGCCCAGAGAATCTGCATTGCAGCGTGCTCCCTGGGGAACCCTTGGCACATGGAGGCCCAGGAACCGCTGGCCTCAGTCCTCAGTCTGGCAGGAGTGACACCAGAAGGCCAGGCTAGCCCTGGGCAGAGAGGCTGAGAGGTGAGGGCAGTGGGGTAGAGGGGGGCCGGCCCTGGGCCAGGCTGGGGGCGTGGTCTGTTGCCAGGGCGACGAGGGGCCTGTGCTTATCTTTACAAATCCCTCCTGACCTCTCAGGCTGCCTGGGATGACCTGGCAGGGGAGGGATTAACGCACACAGGCCCCTCCCCTTCGACCTGCTGCCCTGTCCCCGGGCAGGCCCAGATCCCACCGCCACCCAGGAAGGGAGGACAATTGTACTATGATAACAGCAACCGTTTACTGAGTGCGTACTTAGGGCTCAGGGCCGTGCTGGGTCTGAGACTGCGTGACTACAATCGATTCAAACCAGGAAAGTTGGGTGCTGTTAAGAAAAGTTCTATTTTCTAACTCAGAGAGATTATAAACTTGCCCCAAATCTTCCCTCAAAAAACTAAGAAGCAAAAAAAAAAAAACAAAAAAAAACTAAGAAGGTTATCTCCAGACTCCTGAAAGGACCACATCTCCCAAAGCATGTGAAATTCCCACTTTGCAAACTCTACATTGCCATCCATTGTTGTCATCTTAGTGCGTCCCAGCCCAGCCTTCCCGGGCCACTGGAAAAAGTCTCTGAAGGTTGGCACAAGGGTGGAGGTACCCTGGGCAGAGCGGTCTGTCTTCCCTCTAACCAGACTTGGGCTGTTGGAAATACCACTGTGCTTCGGGCCTCGCTCAGTGCCTAGTAACTCCTACTTTATGTGCACTTATAACGGGCCTCATGATAACTGCTAACAACTGATGGGAAGTGTTTATCCACCAAGGGTGAGTTTTGAGAAGCTTCTTGTCTTAACGTGGCAAGAAAGAGGATATTTCTAAGAAGTGGCCCGCAATCTTGTAAGATGTGGGAGCTTCTGACATAGGGGCAAACTGTTCATCTAATCCCACTAGGCCCCCAGGACAGGAGTGAACACCCACTGCCCCACAGCCACCAGGAAAGGGCTAAGTTACTCTAACAAGACGGGACAGTTTGGAATACTCTTCCACAAAAATGTTTACCTCCCCACCCCCAAGGCTAAAAGGGAGGGTCAATATTGATAATTTTGGTAACGATAGTGGGCGACAATGGCTGCCACGATTCATCGCCCACCCTGTGCCTGGCACTGGCCTATCCCAGTGTTTCCAGCTTGGGTCTCAGAGCCCAAGGCCATGGAGACACTTCCCCGCGGGCTCTGCCACCCAGACAGGCCACTTTTATGAGCGATCTCCGGGCTAAAATGTCCTTGGAAACTGCAGGCCAAACCTGGGTTGGAGAACCACTCTGTTTTTCCATCAGATTCCAGGGACGGCCCTCAGAGTTAGCTGGGTGGCCCCCTGAAGGGGCAGAGGCGCAGAAAAGGGATGTGGCTTAAATAGGCTGGTACGGAACACACTAGCTGTGCGACTCTGGGCAAGTTCCTGACCCTCTCTGGGCCTCATTTCCTCCTCTGTAAACTGGGGGTGTTAGAGCCGGCCTCACAGAGCTGTGGGGAGATTCTCAGTCTGGCCTGTGGGACGTCTGGCTGGCTCTGTCGGTAGAGCATGCGACTCTCGATCTCGGGGTTGTAAGTTCAAGCCCCGAGTCGAGTGTAGAGATGACTTATGAATGATAAATAAATTTTTAAAAATCTTTACTAAAAACAACAACAAAAACCAAAGTCCATCACAGGAGCCCATTAGCATAGTATCTCCCAGGGGGTGGCTGGCGGTGCTATTTATTCACTGACCAACAAATCTTTACTTGGAGCAAACGCTGTTTAGCCAACCAGTGCTGACGCTGGTTCACATGTGTGTGGCTGCCCGCGCCCTCCCAGCCTCCCAGCCTCCGTCCCACAGCGCCCCCCGCCCCAGTGCTGGTGGGAGGAGGGGCCAGACATGGGGACAGGACTGCCGCCCTTTGTCAGCCAGGCTCCCGGGCTGTGAGAGCCCAGCCCGCCCCCATTGTCCTCCAAGATGCTTGGTCCTCTCCACAGAAACCAGCCAGGCTTTTGTGGCAGAGCAGGCCCAGGATGGAGGGGCTCAGCTCAGGGCCTGGCAGGCCTGAGCAGCAGAGCCAGGGGCCCGGGCCTTCCAGAAACCCCGTCCCCTCGGGGATGGAAATTATTTTTCCGGTGACACGGTCCCCAGGCCCTCTCCTCCCGGCAGCCAGGCGTCGGGTGCTGGTACCCAGGAATGCTCATGCCCACAGTGCCCTCACCCCAGCGGTGGTGATTTGGGGATCCCCAGGGAGGGGGCTCCCTGCACAGAAATCACAGTGAGAATGGCAGCCCCCGGGCACCCCAGCAGGGTCAGATGGGGGTGAGCCTGTCCCTCAGTGGCCACTTTTTCTGTGGCATCCGTCTCCTTTGTGTTCACTCGGCCTCACGGTTCCCGTGAACGTGTGTCCGAGTGTGAATGCACACGTCGCTATCCGCACACTGGTGTGTGCGGGCACCCATCACACACCTGGAGGGCTCTGTGTGTATGCGTGTGAGTGCACGCGGTCCCCTGCTCATGTGGTGGGGTGTGCCCTTGTGTGTGCCACTCCAGCGTGCAGGTGTGAGTGTGTACGTGGTAGGGCAGGGGGCAGAGAGCAGGCCCTTGGCCCCTTTCCTGAGCCCCTGATCAGCGTCAGGAGCCCAGCTCCTCAGCCCCCTTCCCTGCCTGAGCCTCAGGGTCCTTCCCTACGAAATGGGTCCTCATCCTCCCCGGGGGCCCTTCAGAGAGAAGGAGACAAGGCGTTGTGAGCTAGGCCCCATGAATGGGGAGGAGGGCCCCAGGTAGGGGCCCGGGGAGGCTTGACCCCCCCCCACCGCCCCGGGAGTCTGAGGGGCGGCTCTCCCCCCAGCAGGCAGTGAAGTCCAGGCCATCCGCCCTGGTTGGCTCCCTCCTCCAGCAGTGGAGGCGGGGTCAGGGGACTTCCCAGGCCTGGCCCCGTAGCTATAGTGACCAAGACAAAGCGTCCCCAAGACCCCCCAGGGAGAAGTCCAGGCTGCCGGCAGCACACGTGAATCCTCTCGGACAAAAGCAAAACCGTTTGCCGAACGGGGTCTGGCTTAGGAAGCCCTTTCAGCCGAGTCTGGGAATGCTGGGGAGGGGGCAGCAGGGACACACGTGCTCCCCAGGGCCTGGCCACCCCCCAGGGCCCCCAGAGCACCCCCAGCCCCCAGTGCAGGCAAGGGAACACACACATGGAGGGGATGCAGGTGGACGCCCGGCTCCCCCGGCCTCCTTCCCCTTCCCCACCACGATCCACAGGGCCGGGGTCTGCTGCCCCCACCCCAGGTCCCCTTGCGAGAGCTAAGACACAGCTCAACCCACTTGACAACTTATATCCCACAACTTGTGCTCAGACGCAGCCCACCACACCCAGGAAGCCTCAGACAAGGACTCACGGCTCAGCCGGGACAGCTCACAACTTTACCATACCCACAGCCCAGCGCACACTCACAAGGGCCTCAGGGATGAGGCGCCCACTACCTGCAACTCCCTGCTCTCAGGCCGCGCGGCCCGGGGCTTCCCAGTCCCAGCACCGCTCCCAGGCCACACCGCCCCATCCCGCGACCCCTTCACAAAGGCCGCACAGCAACCCCCCAAGGCCCAGGACACACACTCCACACAGACGGCCCAGGGGTATCTGCTCTGGGAGACAGCCCCTGCCCCAGTCCCCCACCCCCACCCCAAGGCTTGTGCCCCCAACTCACCACCCAGGAGGGTGAGGGCCGGAGCCAAGAGCAGCAGCCGCAGCAGGAGAGGGGCCAGGGGCCTGGAGGCCGGGGTCCCAGGCCTGGCCAGCGCCATGGCAGCGCGCTCAGCTCCCGGCTGTGGGAACAGGCAGCCTGGCTGGCTCCGCACCCCCCTCTCCCTCCAACCAGCACTAATGCCATGGACAGAGGCCCGGCCCCTCCCTCCCTCCCCTCCCGCCTCCTCCCCCACCCCAGGCTCTCCCAGGCTGCTCCACTGGGAACAGATTCTAGAGGAGGGGTCTGACCCACCCCGTCTCCCCAAGCCCCAGGGCTCCAGACAGGCCACAGGGGGCCCTGCAGGTCTGACCTGATCTTCATGCACCCCCCCATCCCCCCTCCTCCCACCTCTCAGGTCCTGCTGCCTCAGCCTCCTGGCTGGGGAGGGTTTCTGTTCCTTTCCCCAGAAGATGCCAGCTACTCCCAAGTCCTAGGTTATCCCAACCTGCTGGACACACCCCCATCTCTTAGCCCGGGGCGGGGGGGGGGGGAGGGGGGGGGCTTCCCCAGCCTAGGCCTGAGCAGCCAGCAGCCTCCCGGACCTCCTCTCTGCTCAGAAGCCCCAGCCCTTCCCACCCAGATTGTTCCTTCAGCCCCACTGCTCCCCGCCTCAACAAGGTATCCCCCACCCTGCAGCCAAAGCCCCCTTCCCCTCCCCACACTCAGCCCACCAGCTCCTGGTGGCTTTTCCTTTTCACTGTCTCTTAATCCCATCCCTCCCCTTGACCTATGCTAACAAACCGCCCCTCCCAGTGGGACCCTCAGGATAAGGCCCCTGGCTCCCTCCACCCTCACCACTCACCTCACCAGCCAAACCGAACTTTTTCCATTTCTCCCCTTTGGCCTAAATCTTTGCCTCTGCCATTCGCAAGTCTGGAAACCTCACTGCAATCCAAGGCAGCCCATTCTAGTGAATGGTAGTTCCAACTAAGCAAATTTTCCTGCTCCCCTGCAGGGAAGTCCTTCATGTTGTCTAACCTTACAGTCTCCTGCTGCACTTGACGTTTGCTTGCTGGAAAAGGGAATATTGTTTGTATGGGGGGGTGTTTTTTGGGGGGCCCAGACTCAGGAATCCAAGCCATCTCAAAGCCACTACAACATCAAAAAGCAGCCCATTTTTTCCTCCCCTGCCCTCAGCTCCAGGGGAGAATGAAACCTTTGCTGAAAGGACTTTCTGAAGCTAGCCAGTGGCCTCTGCCAATGCACCCCATTTGGTTCAATTCAGTGACCACAGACTCAGGCCCCCCGGACCCATGCTGGGCTCTGGGATGTGCCTTGACATCCAGAGGGCACAGTCTGGAGAGGCGGACCTGAGCCGTGAATGAGGGAGCTCAGGCTGTGCTAGCAGGTCCCCGGAAGAGCAGGGAGAAGGGCAGTGGGTATCACACAGCACATGGGTGGCCCATAGCCACGCTGGTCCTCCAACCCTGGCACAGTGCTCAGAAAGGGAACCAAAGACCTGGGTGGACCCCTCGTCCACATCCCATTCCATCCCCATCTGGAGTCTTGTTTCCTCTGGGGTGGGAGGTGCTCCTTGGTTTCTGGGACCCTCCTCAGAGGTCCTCCTCCACTCTGTGAGAAAAGCACAGACCCCACAGCTAAATAGATCCCAGTTTGAGCACAGCTCTACCAGTGATTGGCCGAGTCATCTCAGCATGTGACTTCTTCCCCAGACCTCAGTTTCCTCATCTGTAAAATGGAAATAACAGTTCCCACCTTGTAAAGCTTTAGTGAGCTAAAGCGGCGGTGAAACTTCTGTCCATTCTGTCTCAGAGGTTCCCGAGAGGTCCAAGCAGCCCAGGGAACTGTGCACAGGAGGACAGCAAGGTGTGTCATTCCGTCCCCCTCCCCCCGC
>CM052892.1:9373233-9395156 GCA_028534135.1 Potos flavus
CTCCCCCTCAGGCTCCCTGCCTGCCGGGCCTAGGGCAATGCTGAGGAGAGCTCCAACCGGAGGCCCCTTTGTTGCTTCAGCTCTCACCAGCTCAGGTAACCCGGTTCCCTTTGTGGCCAAGTGGGGCCCCCTTCAACCCCCACATCCCCAATCTCTCAGAGGCCTTCCCCACTGTCACCCACTCCCTCCTTCTTAGAACCCTCCTACCTTCCTGGCTATCCCTTGCTCTCTTTCCTCCCCAAATAGTGGGGTGCATGGAGATCTGCTCCCATCCCCCTGCCCTTCTCACACCTCCCTCCCTGGGTGAGCCCGTGGATGCTTGTGAGCTCTCTGCCAGCGGTTTTTAACCATGTCAGTTCCCCCCTTGACAGGTATCTCATATCACTCTTTAGTCCCCTGCAATGAAATGGCATATGTATGCATATAATTCCCCACAGAGAACCAGCGCCCTAACTGAAATATCAGAATAAGCTATTACAGGCTAGTGGTGAAGTGCACAAACACCTGTTCAAATCCTGGCTTCTACACTTTCCAGCTGTGTGACCTTGGGCAAGTCCCTTACCCTCTCTGTGCCTCAGTTAGCTCTCCAGTAAAAAAAAAAGGGGGGGATTTTTTTCCCTCTATGTAGCACTTTGCTGCATAGAGTTATTATGAGGATTAAGTGAATAATTATTCATGAAGTATTTAGAATAGTGCCCAGCACATGCTAAGAGCTGAGCAACTTCTGATTAAATTAATAAGGAAAGCAATTTAAGAGGAGGCGTATTTCAAGTTATAAATACTTTTATCGGCTACACTAGAAGACATGATAAAATAACAAGACGCCTGTCCCTATACATGGAGTCCCCTCAATGTGACAGCTCCAGACGCGGACTGGTGAGGGGCTTGTCAGGTTGGCAACTCAGATACCACAGGTAGTGTTGACATTAAGTATGTGATTTTCCGGAATGGTGACAACTCTGGGTAAGGTTCTGAACAAGATAAAGAGCACTCTTCCTTCCGTTTACATGGAAGCCGTATTTCTGGCAATTTCAGTGTATGTCGAAATTCAGAGCGTTCATACAAAAATGCTCTGTACTTATGAGCAAGACTTGGGCTCTTGCTCAGACACAAACAGGGGTTTTCTCCTCTACTTAGATGTCTGGTAGAACATTCCAAACTCAAAGAGCATATGGGACATTCTGGTGATCTGGACTGTTCCGCACATCGCAGGGTGTCCAGAACCCGGGCCCCACCACTCAGTGCCAGCCGTGGCCCCCAGTCATCGTGAAAATAGACAGCACTCCCTAAACGTCCCCCCAAAAGCATCCAGGAGGCCCCTGGGTTCTATAGCAACTGCCAGACTTTTCCGAATCCCAGACTGTGTCTCCTGCTTGTTGACTTCCAGTTACCTTCAGGCCAAGTTCCAATTCCCGGGCCTGACGCCCAAAGTCCTCATAATTTAGCTCCCTGCTTACCTTCCCATAATGCGGATGCTTATCATCAGGCCTCACCCTCTTCCCAACCCCCCACATCCAGTTGCTCTGTGTTCCCCCCCACTCCCAACCAAACACACATACACACGCCAGGGGTTTTTTGTTGTTTTTGTTTTTGTTTTTGTTGCCAGCAAGTCTTTGCTCCTGGGGTCTGCTCCCTGGAAAGTCCACTGCTCCTCCCTCCACCTGGTTGACTGCTGTGGTGATGACCTTGCCAGTCCTTTAACACCTGGTCTGGCATCCCCTCCTCAGAGCAGCCTCAGTCTCCCCCTCCCCAGGCTTGGTTGGGGCCTCTCCTGTGCTCCCCCAGCCCTGTGGGTTTCCCCGAATGAACTAAGCACTGCCCATCCTGTTGCCAGTCTCCGTCTTAGGATGTCTGAACCATCCTAAGGCAGAACACATAGCAGGTGAGAGCCATTCAGCCCTGGCTTTCAGAAGCTCACATCTAGTGGAAAGACAGATGCACGGCAGGACAATGCCGGGAGACACTTGCTCAGAGTCTAGTGGGAGCCCCAAGGACAGAGAGGCCAGCCGCCAGATGGCAATCTCCCAGAGGAGGTGGAACCTTGGGGTGTGCATAGTTTTCCAGGTAGAGGAGGAGGCAAAAGGCTTACCTGGCCAAAGACTCAGTGTGAGCAAAGGTCAGCTGTGCACTGTCCCATCAGGGACTGCGGGCAGGTGAGCATGGCCTGCGGTCAGGACGTGGAGGGGCTGCGATCAGAGGGGAGGCTGGTGCACTAGCAGAGAAGAGCTCATGCAGAAGGTGCCAAGGAGGTCGGGCTTTGTCCCCGGGGGCACTGGGGAGCCATGGGAGGGATTGAAGCACCGAAGCACGGGAATGATACCTTCAGCTTGTGTGTGGCGGAGTGCCCTCTGGGAGGAGTGTGGAAGATGCACTGTAGGAAGGCAGGAGTAGAACTAATCCAGGGAAAGGTCACAAAGCCTAATTAGGACAGGGATGAGGGTAGAGAGAAGGGTGGGCATTTGTGGGGCTGAAACAACAGAGCTTGATGTCTGCTGGCGTTGAGAAAGAGGGAGAAGGCCAGTGTGCTGCTCTGGTGAAGCATCCCAGCTTGGTGACCCCCCCAGTGGTGAGGGTGGAGACAGGAGCAGTAGGGGTGGCTTGGAGAGGGTGGTCCCCACAAACCCCCCGTCCTCCCCCGCCCACAGGACAGGCTGCAGGCCCCTCTGGAGTCACTAGAGGGAGCTCCAGGATAGGCCAGGCTCCCCTCTCCCACCATCGGCAGCCTCCACCCCCTCCCTGAGGAAACAGGACCCCCCACACTGCTCAGATGTGGGCTTTGGGGGTCCTGCCGGGGCCTGGCCCAAATGCAGCTGCTCGCAGACTTGGGCCACCTCGTCCGTCCACCAGCCACTGGGTTTGCTGGGGGCGGGGGGCATTTCTTGAACTGAGAGCAAGTGCGGGCAGAGGTTGGGGACTGCCAGCAAGCAGCACAGACAGCCTGTCCTGCCTTACCTGGCACCTCCCCCTCTACTCCCACCAGGCAGGAGAGGGGGAACAACTGGCTCAAGGTCACATCACAGTCAGAGGCAAGGCCAGAGCCAGCCAGAACCGCTTTCCCCAGCTGGGGATGGAAACGGACCAGAGCTCCCAAGTCAGAGCCGCTCTTGAACCGGAACAGGGCAAGCAGCCTTGGCGAGACCCCCTGACCCTTCCTACAAAAGCCTGGGATGGGGAGGAGTTTCCTTGAGCCACCTCCCCGCGTGTCACTTGGGACTCCCAGGCATTGGGAGATAGCTCGCCAGACCTGGAGGCAGGGCGAGGCTGGTAGGTTCAAGGAATGGGACGGAGGGCAGGTTGGCCGCAGCGCTGACGGCTGCTGGGGGGATGAGGGCGCCATTGGGGAGTCTGAGGGCCGCCTGGGGGCAGGGGGGCTTCAGCAGGCCTCCTCCTACGAGGCAGTGCAGGAAGAGCTCCACTCCAGGACAGCTTGGCATTTGCACAGGATCGCTCCAGCTGCAGAGAGGGGAGTGGCAGGATTACAATTTTTGGAAAAGTGATTGACCTCTCTACTTGAGTCCAAATGGCACAGTCTTTTAAATTTTTATGAAAACAACAAATGAATAACAAATGGAGGCCCAGAAAGAGGAAATCCATTTCCTTTTAAATCTGATGGAAAGAGCGCATCCAACCCCCAAAGAATGCCCGCAGGATGGTAATCATCTGTGACAAAAGGTGTGATCCCAGCAGAAGTCAGCGCAAGCTGCCTGCTCAGTTGAACTGAGAAGCCTGAATCTGAATCCCTTTAAACAGCAGGGCTGTGGTTGCGGGAGGTTTAGGTGGGGGGCAGGGACTAAGGTCATATGGCAAATCTGGAACTGGAACAGAGACTCCCCACTCTCAAGCTTGGGTCTTCTCTCTCTGTACCCTCCTGCTTGTCTGCACGCACGCACGCACGCACGCACGCACGCACGCACCCCACCCCACACAGGAAATGCTTTCCAAACTCCGATATGCAAATACCTGCGTAGAGACAAGATCCCACAGACTCACAGATTTGCTCACATAGACACACGTGTACTTGCCTGGCCAGAGGTGCAGGGACATCCGCGTGGTACCCCCCAGGGCACCCAAATACATAGACAAACATTTACATTGACACTCGCAGGCGCTCATACACACAAGCGTCTGATCACCCCAAATCTAGATACTCACATATATCCAGATACCGACACAGGGTGCACACGTGCAAATGTCTGCAGTTAGACACGAGATTCAGTCACATCCCTCGGTATACATTACAGACACACCACTCACACAACAGACGCACAGACTCCGGAATATTCACGGACACACTCACACAACCAGCATACCGCACAGCCCCGTGAGGCCCACCGGCTGACACTCTGGGCTAAACAGCCATGTCCTCTGGCTCACCCCCGGGCCGTGCTGGCACTGAGGTCAGCGAGGAGTGTCTTCGACACCCTGCCACGCCTCTGTGGGGGCCTGGGGATCCGAGACGGGCGAGTGCTGCCTCCTGCAGGAGCTCAGGGGCACTATATCCTGTGCAAAGAGCCAAGGCTGATTCATACCAGTGCCCAGGCAGCTGGGGGGCCCGCTCAGCGCCCCCCGCCCTGGCTCTCCCCTCCCAATAGGGGTGTGTGAGCGGGTGGGTTCCAGTGTGTGTCTTCTTGGGGGGCCAGCAGGGGCAAAGTCAAGATTGGATGAGTTCAGCTACTATGTGGTTTTAGGATTCCTTCTTTCATTCATTCCTCTGATACTTAATTACATTTTGTGACTCAGACGAAACAAAGACAAACAAACTGCTAGGAGTGCAGTCTGGGAGGGGCGAGCTCTTGCATGACACATTGTGACAATGACACAGAGCTGAGCAGGCCTCCGAGAGACCTGAGCTGCCCCTGGGCTGTGGGACTGAGCAGTTCACATTCTTCTCTGAGCCTCAGTTTCCTTCGTCTGAGAAATAGGGACCACAGTCTCCCAGACCCCCTGTTGGGTTTGTTGTTAGAATCAAATTTGATGATGGATGTGGCAGTGCTTTCGGGGGAAAGGGAAAGTTTTAGTAAAAAAGAGTCAGACATTTCTTCGACACCAGCTGTGGGCCAGATCTATGGTATGGAAATGTGGACTAGTGCGTGGGCCGCAGAGTCAGAAGCGTGGCTGGGTTCTAATCCCTGCTTTGCTGAGACTGGCTGTGTGAGCTTGAACGAGTTACTTAACCTCTCTGAGCTTCTACTTTGCAATCTGTAATATGGATAGAAGTCTCACCATACGCACGTGCTGTGGGATAGAGCGCCGAGAAGCTCGGGGCCTGCTTCAGAGCAGGGGTGCAAGTCAGGCAATTCCCATTATTGTTGATAAGCTTTCAGGTATTCATTCACCAAACACTTGCTGAGCAGCTACTATGAACCTTATGATTCTAAGGGCTCTCCAAATTCTGACTCATTTAATCCTTCTAACAACTCTGCTATGGTCCCTGTCTTACACTCAAGGGAACTGAGGCACGGAGAGGTCCCGTCACTTGTTTGAGGTCATGCAGCTGCTAGGAGGCAGAGTTGGAATTGGAAGCCAGGTCTGTTGGCCTCCCTAAACTGATCTAGAAGACATGTGTTTCTCCTCTTAGGGTTCAAAGTCCTCCCCTCTCCCCAGGAGCAGCCCCTGTTAAATAAATCATCCAGTAACGGTTTCTAATTCCCAGACTCGGTTGCAAATGAATTATTCACATTGTAGGGCCTGAGAACGGCTAGCTGGGCCTCATTACCCGAGAAGGGCTGCCCGCCTGCAAGATGCCACTCCCTCCCCTGGGCATGGGTCCTGGTGGGCCAGCCAGAGGCTGCCGGAGTTGGCGGGTGCCGGGGCTGCTCCGGGAACTGGGAGGAGGGCCTTTCCTCCTCCCATTCCCAGCCTTTGCTTTCTAATAAGGTCACAGCCTGCCATTGTCAAGAGAACATAAGCTCAGGACTCAGCCAGGCCTGGGTTCCAATCCTGACTCTGGCCGAGCAGCTGTGTGACCTCAGGTAGGTTGCCTACCCTCTCTGAGTCACTGGGGAGGCTGACCGGCCCAGCCTACTTCACACTTTCTCTTTTTCCTCCATTTGTGGGCCGAGGCTTGTGCTGCCCAGCCAGGCCCTGTGCTGGAAGCTGGGGACAAAGATCCTGTCCTGGGGGGACGCTCAGTCTCCAGGTCTCATCTTCTACATCCAGCATCTGGCTGAAACCCATGCCTGAGCCAGAGCCCTGGGGCTGGTTGTAGGGGATACCGGGTGCCCCAGAGCCTCCCTCCAGGGCCAGGTACCCACCCCAGCTGCTGGGAACATTGACCGCTGATGGCTCCTAGGCTGTGCCCACTGCCACGGCACAGCGGGCCCCAGTGCCTGACCGATGCGGAGCTGCAGATGCCCAGCACCCTTGCCTCAACTGGGACAACCCTGAAGGGTGTCACAGCCCCAGGGACCGCTGCAGCGGCCTCAGCTGCAGCCTCATTGTGGCTCAGCCTCTCCCTCTGCCCAGTTCCACCTTCCTGCCTCCTTCCAGGTGTACCATCCAAGGGCATGCCCCAACCAGCCTGCGTATAATCCTCCAGCTTGGCACGTTTCCAGAAAGCCCATCTAACGTACTTGTCACAGACAAGGCCCAGTCTCAGCAGTAAAGGAGACCCAGTGCGGGTCACCAGTACTCAATACTGCTTAGAGGCTGAGCCTACATTCTGCCCCAGTCCAAGCGCTGCTCCTCCTCCCAGGCTGGACCCAGTTACCACATGGGAGGCAGAACTAGGGGCTAATCAGTGGGAGGTAGAAGGGGATTGGAGTCTCGCTTAATGGGAGAACAGGACCAGAGCCAGCCTCATTGGAGAAGATGAACTGACGACCCAGAGTAGCCAGGAGGTCATGGTCACAGACTCTCACTTCACAGGGAGGTCTTTTTCGAAAGCAACTGAACAGGATCTTTATGGAAAAACCAAATTGGAACCAAGAATGATAAGATTAGTCAAAATAGCTGCCATTTCTCGAGCACGGAGGACGTCCTGGGCACCGTGCCGTGGGATCAGCTTCATGCTCTTACTGTCTCCTCAGAACAACCTCATGGGGTTCTAGTCTCACCCATTTTACAGATGAGGAAGCTGAGGCTCGCAGGGCTGAAATGACTTGTGCCTCGGCTGTGGCAGAGCCAGCCTTCGAACCCTGGGCCATTCTGTGCTTCTGCGGGATCTAGACTCAAGCAGAGACCCGCATCTCAAAGAAAGGCCCCTAAAGGGCTTCCGGGCCCCGGGGGTCCTCGAACTAGCTGTTCGCCAAGTACCTATGCCTGCCCAGGGCAGCAGGGGGGTCAAGGGGAGAGTGGCGGGCAGCCCGTGAGTCTGTGTCCCTGTGACCCAGTCCCTGTCTCAGGGCCCTCCAGTTCATACATTTGATTCCAGCCCCATCTGTGTGGCACAAAAGAGGAAACTGTGGCCCGGAGAGAGGACACTGCTTGCCCAGGCTTGCAGAGCTGGGACTCAGCTCAAGAATTCCTGAACTTGGTCTCCTGTCCTCTGTTCAATGTATGGACAAACAGAGGCCACTGCTAACCGGCCGAATGTTTGTGGCCAAGATTCAGATGTAGAAACCTAGCCCCTAGTGCGATGGGTATTTGGAGGTGGGGCCTGTGGGAGGTGATTAGATCATAAGAGTGGAGGCCTCATGAATGGAACTAATGCCCTTTATGAGAGATCCCCGGCCCCTTCTGCCCTGTGAAGTTATAGCAAAAGACATCTATCTGTGAAGCAGGAAGGGGCTCTCACCAGACACTGAATCAGCCAGTACCTTGATCGTGGACTTACCCGCCTCCGGAACTGTGAGAAATACATTTCTGTTGTTTACACCCAGTCTATGGTATTTCATTACAGCAGCCCGAATGGACGAAGGCAGCCGCTTTCCCCATCAGTTCCGCACTGTGGATTCTTCCTCCCCTCCGTCCGTGCAAACCTCCGTCCATGCAGGGATCCATGCCTGCATCCTTGCACGTGTCTGTCTACCCGCGCGTCCGCGCATGTCTCCATCCACAGCTGGCTGGTGAGCGTCCTCTGTGCACCGGGTCTGGGCCGGCTGTTAGGGACAGAGCGGGCACAGCCTACCCTTGCCGGAGAGCCACACATGGGGCAAGCAGCCCACAAAGCCCAAGTGTATCCCATTGTGCGAAGTGCTGGGAAGAGGCGGCTCGGAGGCTGTGAGTGGGTGTAACAAGGACCGTCTCTCTCGGGAGTGTTCTCTGGGGCCCCAGGGAGCTGGTGGGCAAGCCACCTGCTGAGACAGTCCCATGGGCTTGGCCTCGGGGGACAGAAGCTAGGAGAAAACCGTGAATGATGCCCTAGTGGAGCCAACTGGCTTGGCGAGGCCGCAGCCAGCCCAGCTGGCCCTTCCAGCCAATGGGCTTCCCTGGCTGCAGCCAGAGGTAAGTCAGGAGGTAAGTGGGGGGACGGGGGGGAGTCTTTTGTAACTCTCCCTCCAGATTTGCTTTGTGAGCCATCCCAGCTGGAGCCTGGAGCCTCCAAGAACTGTATCAGAGCTTTAGGAAGCACAAGAGAAGTTATTTCAGGAGAAGGGAACAGCATGAGCATACGTGTGGAGGTGGGGATAGTAGACAGACCCAGGAAGGTAGAGCAAGGAGAGAAAGGGGAGGAGAAACTGAGTCCTGGTCCCCAGGGACCTCACCAGCACTCTGGGGGCTCAGCTCCCATACCAGTGGCAAGAATTACTGTTAAAGGCTAACTGGCACCCAAAGAGGGCCATGAGCGAGCCCCATTTCACTCGTACTGGATCCAGTAAGATCGTTACTGCTGGGTCCCATTTTATGGACAGAATAACCAAACTCAGGAGAGGAGGAATGTGTCACCCGAGAGCACAGAGTCAGCAAGTAAAGGGTCGGGATACAATCCCAGCCTGAGTGCTTAACACTCCCCTAGTGCGCTCAGCAAACAAGGGGAGGAAATCTGGACATGTGAGGGGCAGCGCCCGGGCTAGCTCCGCCAAGGTCTCATCTGTCCCGCCCACCAGACCGAGAGTTTATTTACCTCCGTCACCACATGACACGAGGTACAGAGTTGGTGCTTAGAAAATATCGCGAATAAATAATCATCCAAAGAGCAGACACTCATAAAGTGCTTACCATGGGCTCTGCCACTACAACCCTGTGGGCGGACCATGGTCATGTCCATTTCACAGGTGGGGAAGCTGAGACCCGGCTCGTAAGTGGGAAGGCCCTGATCTCCTAGGCAGCAAGTAAATAACTAAATCAGCAAACTCATTGATAAGCACGAGTAATGACCAGTGCATGGATGCGAGCAAAGGTGAGTAAGTAAAAGGTGTGGAGTTGAAGGAGGGACAGGTGGAGCCAAGGGAGATGTGGATCTCAGCAGAGTGCGGGAGAGGGGAAGGCCATTACACGTGTCCCACCTCCAGCTCCCAGGAAAAGGGCCTTTCCTCCTCCCAGGGGGACTCGAGTTCTTGCCAGGCTGTTGCCTAGCAACGGGGCCCTCGCCCTGGCCCCGCCCCCTTGAGCCGGCCAGAGCTGGGCACCTGCAGCCAGCCGGGAACAGGGGCCCTGGGCTCTCAGGCTGGGGGCAAGAAGGCCAGGGCCAGAGAGGTGGGCCTGGCTGGGCTCCAGTGCTGAGAGAAGAGCCCCAAGACCTGCCTGGGGGAGGGGCTGCTTGGACCAGCCGTTTCTTCGGAAGGCTGTCTGCGGGGCACAGGGGAGTGGAGGCGCTGGCAGCTGCCCAGGGCAGGGGCCACGGGGCCCTGGGTTGGAGAAGATCTTGGATGAGTCACTTCCCTTCCTCAATCTCTTTCCTCATCGGTAGAAGGGGGTACGTGCCCCCTTGCCAGGGGGTCCATGTGGGGATAAAGCGGCGCCAGGGGAGGCTTTACTGGGGGAACATGCAGGCCGCTTCTAGAGGAGAGAGATCTGGGGCAAAGGCCTCTCACAGTCCCCTCCAAGAGGGGACACGGTGCCCTGGGTGGGAGCACGAGGCCTAGAGGGCTCCCCGAGGAGGTGGGCGGTGGGACTTCTCTAAGTGGGGTGGCTGGGGAGTAGGAGAATTGGCAGAGGAAGCCAACCTGCTTTCAACGGCCCCAGAGGCTGGTGCCCGCTCGGCAACAGCGACCCTGCCCCCTGCCCGACCCGTTTACACTCAGTCCTCAGTGCAGGTCCGGAGGTGGGCCGCTGTGCTCCCGGCTCATAGGAAGTGAGATGTCGGCTCAGAAAGGTAAAGAGACTTGCTCCAGGTCACACAGCGGGCGAGTGGCAGAGCCACGTCCAGCTCCGTTTCCCGGCTCAGATGGGCGGAGCAAAGAGCAAACGGCATTTGGCAAAAAAATGCCGCAGTAGAGTCTGCAGGGGCCCCTCCCGGCACCGCCAGGGGGTCTGGGCTTGGCGCAGAGGGCAGTGGGGAGCCACTGATGGTTTCTGAGCTGGGAGAGAAACGCCCCAGGCTGGGTCCTCAGGTCCCTAGGTGCTGTCCTGGGCCATCTGTCTCCACCTCCCACACCTGCCACCCCCTGCCTCCAGCCACCCCCGCTGCTTCTCAACCACACCGAGAAACCATGTGTGACGGAGGAGAATGTAAAAATATATATATGTAACTGAAAAACAACGTGCTGACAGAACACGGCTATAAATACTCTGACGGGTGCAGAACCATTCCTCGGATCCTGCTTCCTGCCGCCCAAGGAGCGGGGGCACGGGGCCTGACAGGTGGGGCGGGAACTCGGGAGGGAAAGGAAAGGGGCAACCACTTGTGGACCTACTTGGTGCCCAAAGCTTTACAAGCAGCCTGTCTCTGAGTCTGCCCAAAAACCCTCTCAGAGAATCACTACTGTCGTTCGTCTCCAGTTCACAGGTGAGGAAACTCAAACTGAGAGAGGTCATCAGGTCAAGGTCACACAGCCACGAGGCAGCAGAGCTGGGACTCCAGCAAGCCCTGCCGTGGGGCTTGCTTCCAGGCTCTGCTTCCCTCACTCCTTGTCCAGGGACAGAGAGAGCTTCAGGCTTCCAGGCCCTCCCCTGCTTCCATGCCTTCCATGGCTCCCCAGTGCCCTCCAGAAAAAGACCAAACTCAGTGAGGCCCTTAAGACCCTGTGCTCTGGCCTCTGGCTGCCCCCTGAGCCCACCTCCCACCACGTCCTGATCTCTGAGACACAGAGACCTTCTGTCCGGACCTCTTCAGGACTAAGTGCTCTTGGCCTCCGTAGCTACTATTCCCTTTGCCAGGCATGCTGTTCCTCTCTCCTTACTTCCGCCTACGCTGGGGCCTCGGCTTAAGTGCTAACTCTTCCCAGGCCTCCACCACTGCTCAGGCCCTGCTCTGCGTTCCCTGCAAACCCTGAAGCTCAGCTGTAAGCCGTGGGTCGTTAGGGTGGTGGGCCACAGCTGGCGAGGGCAGACCCAGGGCCAGCTGCCGGCCGCGGGGCCACACAGTGGGTGCCCCCGAGTGCTTGGCTGCTCGGAGGCGGGGAGGGGGGGGGTGCTGTGCCACGTAACTGTCCCTCTGTGATGCATGGGTGGGGCCGGGCCTTGACCGCACCGGGTAAAGGGGCCTTCAGGCTGTTGGACACACCCCGGGGGGGGGGGGATGAGAGAGCTAGAAGAGGAGCTGGCTTCAGGGCTCCCGGGGAGAAGGAAGGAAAGGAGGAGAAGGAGAAGCAAAGGGGGCTCCCAGGGCGCCCGCCAAGGGCACTGGATACCCACGGAGGAGACCCAGGAGTAAGCTGGCTGCATCTTTCAGACCCCTCCCTGGATCTGGATGAGCCTTCCGCCCGGGTCCGGGCCTGTGTGCACCTCCGGCCAGCGTGCGGCGCAAAGGTAAGGCCGCGAACGGTTCCCCATGTGTCCGCAGACCTTCCCTGTAGACCAGCGCCGCCCCCTGCAAGTCAAGTGTGAGCCACCTGCGGCATTTTTACTTTTCATTTTTTTTAAAGATTTTATTTATGTATTTGTTTGTCAGAGAGCGAGCACTAGCAGGCAGAGATCAGAGGGAGAGGGAGAAGCAGGCTCCCCGCCGAGCAAGGAGCCCGATGTGGGACTCAATCCCAGGATCCTGGGATCATGACCTGAGCTGAAGGCAGCCGCTTAACCAACTGAGCCACCCAGGCGTCCCTTACTTTTCATTTTCTAGTAGCCACTTTAAAGAAAAAAAAAAAAAAAAGCAGCAGCTGAAGTTAATTTTAATGTTTTTTTTTTTTAAAGATTTTATTTATTTGAAAGAGAGCGTGAAAGCAGGAACACAAGGAGAGAGAGTAGGAGAGGGAGAAGCAGGCTTGCTGCTGAGCAGGGAGCCGGAAGCAGGGCTCGATGCCAGGACTCTGGGATTGTGACCTGAGCCGAAGGCAGTTGCTTAATGACTAAGCCACCCAGGTGCCCCTAATTTTAATGTTTTATTTAACTCCAATATCATTTCATGTAATCCAGATAAAAAAAATCATTGGGATTTTTTAAAACTTTTTTTCTTACTAAGTGTTCAAAAATCCCGTGTGTCTCATGTATGTGCAACACATCTCGGTTTGGACTAGACACATATCAGGTGCTCAAGAGCCACACACAGCTACTGCATTGGGCAGCAGTGTTCCAGACTATTCCTTGAAGAAAGCCAGGACCACGCTTGTATCCACAATTAGCTCCACAGTCCGGCATGTGAGGGAGACTCAGGGCATGTTTGTTGAATGACTGGCCAACTGACTAGATGAACGGAAGAATGAATGCATGAATGAGCAAATGATTTGAGACGTTAGATAAAAAGCCAAATTCCCAGCACAGGTCATGGGAAGAGCCTAGAAATAAATTCTCATCCTACTTCTGCCTCCAAGCCTTTGCATGACCAGAATTGAGTCCCTCCTCTCTCTGGGCCTCAGTTTCCCCATCTGTACAATGGGTTGTGGGGTTGGGCTGCACGATGTTTTTCCAGGCTCTCACTGGAGGTTCTCAAGGGGAGCCTGCCCTCCTGTCTGCAGCTCCCTTCCCTAAGACCCCCAGGGAAGTCCCCCACGCCCCCGACCGCCCCACTCTCCCCTCTCCTGTGTGTGAGACAGGTGGTCTCAGCAGAGGCGTCCGGATCACCTTCTGTGCAGAGCAGAGCCAGGCCCCAGAGGACTCCTCCACACAATAGCCGTGGCACAGGGAACGAAGCCCAGGTGTGTCTTCAGGTTTGGCCCTCCTCCTTGGTCACCTCCGTATCTCACATTTGTTCCAAGCTAGGAAGACAGCAGGGCAGAGCTTGTTCCTTCGATCCTGTAGAGGACGAAAAGGGAGGGCCGAGAGAAGTGCCAAGTCCAGTCCCAGGCCACACAGTGAACAGGGCAGGACCAGGCCTCTGTTTTCCTCACCTGAAAAATGGGCACAAAGCCTGCCTCCCTCCCCTGGAACATCAATGCCTCAAATCCAGGCTGTGCTGCTTACGGCCCTGTGACCTCGGGCCCCAGGCTTTACCTCGCTGTGCTGATTTATCTGTAAGTGGGGATGGTAACAACAACAACCTCATCGGCTGCTGTGCCCGGGAAATGTGTTAACACACGTAAAGGGCTTATACAAGTAATAGATATTATTAGCCTTTGCTAGGGAGCCATTCTGCCGTCCAGAGGAGGCAAGGGGTGTGACTGGGGTTTACAAACCGTAAAGTCCTCTCTTGAGAGGCAAGCGTTTTTTTTTGGCTGCAAAGGAGGTTGCAAACTGTAATACGCATTGCGACTTGCAAAGTGTTTTGTAAATGTTGCCACATTAAGGAGGCTATTGTAGATTAGCTTTTTATAATCCGAAAGGCACTTCAAAATCATAAATCACTTCGGAGACCGTAGAGCTCTTTGTAAGGGCTTTCTAGACTGTCGAGTGCTGTGCAAGTCTGAAACAAGTGGCCTTTCACGGCCATGGGCAAGAAGCAGGGTGGGAGTGGGCCGAGAAAGAAACGAGAAGCAGGGGATCGAAACCGCAGCCCGTTTCCGCTCTGATCACGGCACCATCACCGCCCATGCTAGCCGGTGCGGAGAAATTCCAGCGTATCTGCAGATTCCTGAGCTTCTGCTCTGAGGCCAGGGAGGCCTGCCTGCAGCGCTGACTCAGCCAAACGGGATGAGTTAAGCAGGAATCAGCCCCTTCTTCCTTGAGCTTGGACCTTGTCTTTTTAATTTTTTTTTCCTGCCACAAAGGCAATAAACCTGACACCATTTAAAGATTTCCCTGTGGGCTGGGGAGGTGGTGAGCTCCTGGGGTGCCTGATGACCTTGCTCTGAGGCCCAGACTTGGGCCTGCTCTGGAGACCCAGCCCGGAGCTTCTGCTGCCCCCAGGTTGACAGAGTGGCAGGGGTTCAAGGGCTGCGGGCAGGTGGTGCAAAGGCCCCGGCTGTGACGTGCCCCCCGGGGCGGGGGCGGGGGGGCGGTGTCCAATCCTAGCTCTGCCTGTTACTTTCTCACCTATGACCTTGGGCAAGTTCCCGTACGCTGAGTCGGGAGTCCCTCAGCTATAACAGACCGATAATGCCCATTTGCGTGTAGGCATCGGGCAGCCTGGTGTGCCTGCAAATTCTGTCCCTTCTGGCTCTCCCCAGGCCTGGGAGCCTTCCGGTCAGGGAGAAACAGAAGGTGAAGCAGCTTCTAGAGCTTCGGGGTTATGAGCATGGGATTTCAAGTCATAAAGGCCTGGATTCAAGTCCTGGCTCTGCGACATACAGCTGTGTGTCTTTAGGGGAGTCCCATCCCCTCTCTGAGCCTTCCTTTCCAGCTGTAAAATAGGCTCAATAATAGTCATTACCTTGCTGATGAGGATTTGGAGACCTGTCTATGGCACGTGTGGCATAAAATCTGACACCTAAGAATATATCAGTAGTATCTTCGATCTGCCATGCTCTGAACCATTCTGGGGGCCCCGCTGTGCTTCCTGAGGCCATGCAATTCCCCTTCCTGGGCCTCTTCACATTTGCAGCTACTTGATAAAAAGCCTGCCTTACCGTGTGACCCAGATGACAGCTGGGGTCCTGGGCCCTCTGGATCCAGCTTGAGCTGCGCCCCCCCCACCCCAGAGTTTCTGCAGAAACCTTTTTTCCAACCGTCTCCTTGTGGCCCCTGGGCTGCGTGATATTGGCCCCAAAGTGGAAACTCCTCTGAGCTCCTTACACAAACCGTGTGTGAGCAAAGCGCCTTCGCTGTAGATGTCACAGACAAAGGAGGGTCTACTGGAATCTGCTCCAGAACCATTTTCCTACCCTCAGAGCTCATCCCAGGCTTTCCCCACCTGCTGGCATCTGCCTCTCTCTCTCGCCTAACTTTTAGAAGCAAGACATCAACATTTTCCTTTTGCCTTCTGCAGCATACCTCATTTTTTCTGAACAAAGCCAGACTCTCCCAGGTTTGTGGTGAATGCAAGTTTTCTTCATCTAGTCGCATTGACAGGTCTGTTGTCCTTTCAGGGCTGGGACTGTGTCCCTGTTTGCTGTTGTATGCCCAGCCCCCAGCCCCCACCCCAGTATTGGGCCCCCAGCAGGCGGCTGGGAAATCCGTGGTGAGCGAAGGAAGAGATGAGTAGACAGAGGCTACTGGGGCGGGGGGGACCAGAGAGGCTGCCTTCTGGTTGTCTAGGGTCCTCTGGTCTTGGAGGTCAGTTCCGTGGCAAAGGGACTAATTCAAGAAGAGGCTGAAGCTGTCGTGTGTCTGTCTCAGGCCCCAGAAACAACCCAGTACTAACACATTCTTGGCTCCTTCGAGGGCCATGTGAACTTTGACACTCAAGGGTCCTCCTTTAGGGTCTGACACTTCCCCATCAGTGACTGCCTCCCCGGAGGGCTAGCAAGGGCAGGGCAGTGGTTCTCAGGACAGGCTCCCCTCAGACTCCCCTGGAAAGTATTGAACCCCCAGAGCCACACACACCCTCCCCCAAGATCCATTCAAATGTCTGCTGTGGCACCTGATGATGGATTTGTTAAAAATCCTAGTTGATGCCAACATACACCCCTGGACCAGAGAAAGGGGCTAGTTTTTGGTTTTTGGTTTTTGCGTTTTTTTAGCTTATGTGTCTGTGATGCCTGTTTTGCACATGTTTTGCACATGAGGCCCTCTGAGGCGGTCTGTAGGCTGGGAGTCTAGGCTGAGGGTTTGGCTGGATGGTAGAAAGGTAGGTGTGTGGGCTTGGCAGGCCCTGGAGACCTGGGTTTGAATCCCTCTCTTAAGACCTCTCAGCTCCATGGCCTTGGGTAAGTCACTTCACCTGTCTCCACGTCAGTCTCCTCCCCCGTGGGCTGGCCATCAGAATTCCTACTGCACGGGGTGGTGGGGTCCATCACCTGGCATGGGGTCCAGCCCAGAGTCAGTGCTCCACAAAGTACGGTTCTGTTGCCTTCCTGAGCAAGCTGCAGGGTGGGAGGGGAGGTCAAGTGTGGCCCCATCCCTGGCTCAGTACCTGATGGGAAGAACACTGGCCTGGAAGAAAGTTCTCGTTCTGACCCATCGTGATATGCGACCTTGGCCAAGCCACTCCCATCTCTGAGCCTCGGTGTCCCCATTCAGCTCCAACCTGGGAGACAGTTAATGGCTGACTTTTAAGGAGGTGAACAGACCTGTTTCAGCCAATTCTCAGGGGCAGGTCACTCAGCCTCTCTGAGCCTCAGTTTCCTCATCTGTAAATAGACATCTAGCGGTGTGCACATCTCATCACGGCTCTGTGTTTAGTGATGTCATGTCACTAGCTTGAAATGGGCCACAGTGGGAGTATCAACACCAAACGAATTAGCAAACATTATAAATCAGAATTCCTCCCACCTTCCCTTCCCTGTCCCTCCCACCCCCGACATCATGGTTGTTGGGAGATTCAGAGAACTATTGCCTGTTAAACATTTAGCACAGCACCTGGACTTAGCACAGCACCTGGACTTAGCACAGCACCTGGACTTAACACAGCACCTGGGATTTAGCACAGCACCTGGACATAGCACAGCACCCGGGCACTAATATGTGCTAGTTAAACACACTTAACATTTATCAGCCACCACTTTGTCTCTGGCCTGGTGTACACTGATCATATCTGTCATCTCATATAGCTTTAAGAACCCTGGGAAACTTCTAGAAGAGGAAATTCAGGCTCAGATAGGCTTGCTGACTTCAAATGCAATTAAACTTCGCAGGCCTACTATATGCCAAGTTTATTTTTATATACCCATCTCTGTTCAGCCTCACAACCCCCTTTTCCTCTTTCCAGTTGAGGAATCAAAGGCCCCAAGTGGGCAAGTGACCTGCCCCAGCTCCCACGTTGAGTGCGGGGGCCCTGTAGTCAGTCTTGAACCTTGAACCCTGGTCTCCACTTCCGCCAGACTCCCTCCCCACCACATCTAGCCGTGTCCTCTCCTGGATCAGGGCAGGCTTTGCTGATCTGATCTCTCTGGCCCTCTCCAGCTCTGACATCCTCAGTATTTAAATCAGCACATGAATATTTCACAAGCATCCCTGGCGAAAATAACCCCCTGCCTGGTTATGTCAGGCCGAGGCCCCAGTCGCTGCCGGGTGCTCAGGCTATTTGCGAGGCCTGCAATTCCACGAGGCCTCCCGGCAGCAGCCAAGGAATCGATAGCCTTTAAATAAGTAATTAGAGGAGCTGAAGACGTCGGCGCAGCCAGGAGCGAGCAGGGGAATATAAACTCATAACTCTCCCAGGCTCACTGCGGAGGGCCACGTTCTGTTTCTCAGTCAGGAGATGTAGGCTGGGGTAGGCTGAGAGGTGGGAGAAGTGCGGGGAAGGGGAAGATGAACATAACCCTACTTGGTGTTTGCTGAGTCCTCTCCATGTGCCAGGCTTTCTCTCATCGTTGCCATCCCTAATGTTCTCCTAAAGACGTTGAGGCTCAGAGAGGGGCAGTCAGTTGCCCAGGGCCACACAGCCAGGAAGTGGCAGAGGCTGCAGGTCTGACTTCAGCACATGGTTTCTCAGCTTGGGTGCTAGTGACATCTTGTTGGCCGGGTGATTCTTTGTTTTGGCGGTGGGGGACTGTCCCGTGCCATCGTAGGATGTTTTCGCCCTCGCCTCTACCCTCTAGATGCTGGTAGCATGTCCTCCCCACTCATGACACCCAAAAGTGCCTCTGGGCGTTGCCAGATGTCCCTTGGGCTGAGGGTTGGGGGGCAAAATCGCCCCCAGTGGAGGGCCACTGCTTTAGAGTCTGTTTACTGAGCTATTCCTTTTCTCTGCTGCTGGTGGCTTTTAGGATAAGGATCAAAATCTCTCTCTGATCTAGAGAGGCAGCTCTAGAACCAAAGCTGGCCAGGTGAGAACACACCCGCTGTGTGACCTTGGATAAGTTCTCAACCTCTCTGTGCTCCAATTTCCCTATCTATAAAATAAGGGCCTCCTCCCCAAAAGGTTATCACGAGGTTTAAATGAGTGAGCATATGCAAAGCATTTAGAGCAGTGCCTGGCACCCACAGTCCAAGGGCCTGTGAGACCAAGTCCCAGTTCGAGACCACAACCTCACTGGTACTGTCCCCCCCTAAGAATGGGGAGAAGGACCCTAGCAGGAGCTGGGAAGAGATCATCCCGGACAACTTCTGCCGCTTCCCCCCACTTCCCCCTCCCACCAGCCCTGGATGAGCTGGAGAAGCAGCAACAAGGACGGCCACATAGTCCCATGGGACCACAAGGTACTAAGAACAGAAGCTGCCACTTCCTCTCCCCTGCGGTGCCGGCCGTGCAGAGAGAGGAGTGTGGAGGGGCCGTACTCGATTTACAACAGCCTCTGATTAGAATACAATCCCTTTTATTATCCAGGAAGCCATAAAAATACATATAAACAAACACGTTTTATCCCTGGAGTTGGTCACCGCGTTTTACTGGTTGATGGCGTGTGTTTTTGTTCTGCTGACGTCTGTTAGAAACGAGGTTCCAGAAGGCTGTCCTCATTCGGGTGCTTGGGAGAAACAGTGTCCAGGAAGGCACCGCGGGGCATCCTTGCAGAAACAGCCCCCAGCTTGCCGCGTAAATCCTCCCTTTTTTCCCCAGAAGGAAGGGTCCCTTGAGATGACCTGGTCCAGCCTCTTCCTAGTGGAGGAATCTGAGGCCCGGGACACACAGTGCTTCGTCCAGGAGCCCAGAACAACTTGGTTCAGCAACTGTTTCCTGAGTGTATTAGCGAACCGCAGGTGCCGTAATAGGGCCCCGATCTCAGTGGCACAACAGAGTTGTCTTTCTCGCTCCCACGGCCGGTGTTCTGGATGGCGGATGAGCCCTCCCCATGGTGACTCAGGGACCCAAGCTCCTTCTTTGGGGCTGCACCCTCCCCGAGGGCCTCAGGATCGCCTGCCTTCAGCTGGATGGGGAAAGAATTCAAAGGATTGCAGGTTTTTATGGATTTTTACAGAGGTTTTTTTAGGTCAGGGTGGGGAGTGGCCCGTGTTGCTTGTGTGCACGTTCCATTGGCCCATTCCCGAGTCACATTCCGTACGGAACTGCAAGGGGGGTTGGGAGATGTAGTCCGGCTGTGTGCTCAGGAGGAAGAGACAGGCTGGTGAGTGGCTCGCTGACCGGGTCTCAGGGTCTGGCTCGGGGCTGGAAGCTGCCTGGGCGGGGATGACTGAGAAGGCCGACCTGCTCTCTCGGGGCTCATCGCTAGTGGGGGAGGGGAAGCAGCAGCAGGTGCCGGCGGCTGATGTTCCCAGCTTGAAGTTCCGAGTGAGGGCTTGTCTTTTTGAGCCTCCCTCCCGCTGACCGCTGGAAGTCCATTTACTTCTCTCCAGAGAGACCACACTCCAACCCAGATGCCATGATAAATGCAAGACTCCTGGGGTCCTTGGCAATTTGGCCCAAAAGGAGTCAGCAATCCTTGTTTCTAAAAGGTTGCAGATGCGGCCCCCAGGTGGCTCAGTGGGTTGAGCATCAGAGTCTTAATCTCAGGATCATGAGTTTAAGTCCTGTGTTGGGCTCCATGTGGGGTGTGGAGCCTATTAAAAGGAAGGAAGGAAGGGAGGAAGGAAGGAAAGAAGGGAGGAAAAGAAAGAAAAGAAAAGAAAGGAAGGAAGGAAGAAAGAAAGAAAGAAAGAAAGGAAGAAAGAAAGAAAGAAAAGGAAGGAAGGAAGGAAAGGAAGGAAGGAAGGACGGAAGGAAGGAAAAAAAGAAAGAGAAAGAAAGAAAGAAAGGAAAGAAAGAAAGAAAGAAAGAAAGAAAGAAAGAAAGAAAGAAAGAAAGAAAGAAAGAAAAAGGAAGAAAGGAAGAAAAAAAAAAGGATTGTGGAGAAGATACTGGAAGGTCTGGTTCACTTCCCGAAAAGCCCTATTCTCTGTAGTATTTCCTCCTTGGGGGAGAAGGCGGGAGCCTCCCTCCCCAGGATTACCTGTCACTTCACACTGCGCCCGGCCTGGGCTCTCAACAGAACAGGTCTGGAGAGGTGACTTGGCTTCTCAGTTTACCTGCGCACGGGAGCACACGCGCGTACGCACGCAGCCCTCAGAACCAGCCATAGCAGACATTGGCCACTTGGGTTAGCTGGTATGTACTGGGGGGATCCCAAGACAGGGAGAGGACCTCCCACTACAGCAGCTGATTGGGGCAGATATTCTGTACCCCCAGCAACTAGAATTCATCCATGCGGCCCAAAAGGTGACCCATGGGACACGTCCTCCCAGGACTTTGAATCTTTAGAGTGACCCAGGCACGGGGCCAGGTGGGCTTGAAAGGCCATTGTAGCAGAATGGCATCTAGGGACAGGTGATACATAATCTCTGTGGCCCGTGGTACCAGCAGGAGCCACAGTGACCACTGGCAGGTAGCCCCGGGGCTGGGCCTGAACTCTGGGTTCCTGTCAAGCCCGTTTCTTCAGTCCCCCTGTCAATTGTATGTGCCGCTTGACGGTTTTCCAGACAACTGTTCTGGGTAAACCAGAGCCAGTCTTCACTAACGACAGCCAAGAACCCTCCTTGTGTAGCCTGGGTGGCAGCCGGGCCACCACCCCACTCCCTCCAGGATTTCCTTTGCTGCCAGCCCCCCCCCCCACCCCGGGGCCATCCCAGCACCCCTCCCGCCCCACCTCCGCACAGGTCTGACGGCTTCCGCCCTCAAGGGAGATGCCAAGGCTCCCATCTCTTGTCTCTTTTCCTCCAGGAGATTCTGAGCAGATCTCTAATTAACCTGTCTGTTCACACTCCTTCCACATTCGAAGTCCTTGAGAGGGCTGTGGGCAGAACCAAAAGAATTGGTTTTCTTTGTGATCCTATGCATTTTATCCATTTAGAGCCGTTATTCTGAGAAGAGGTCCACTGTCTTCACTAGATGCCAAGGGGGTCCAGGGCATCAAAAAGGGTGAGGGTCCCTCTGGACTGTGGCCTCGGGAGTGCGGGTAACAGGATTCCCTCCTCCATGACACATGAGGCCCCTTTGCCTTATGACACCCTTACTGGTTGGAGGAGCAGCCCAGCCTCCCTGCCCCATTCCTTCTGGAAAGAGACCCCTACTTCCTTCTGGGACCTCCTCCTCTCACTGCTCCGGATAGAGGTAGGTGGTCCCAGCAGAGTTTTCCGTGTCGTCACGTGACCTCGCTCCCCAGCGTCAACTGACTGGTTAGGGAGGGGGGTTCCAGTTCTTCTCTTCCCCCGAGGGGACTCGGAGCTAAGAGCAGTCAAGTTTCCCACAAAGTAGGGGAAGCCAATTTGAGTAGGACAGGGAAGCTGAAGGGAGAGAAATGGAGAGAGGAGAAGAGAGGAAGAAAGAGAAGGGGGGTGAGGGCCGGGAAGGGCAGAGGGAAAGGGGAGGGGAGGGAGCTGGCTGCATCCTGGCCTGAGGTCTAGCTGCGACCCTGCTGGTTTGCTATTCATTTTGCTTTGGTTCTCCATTGCTTCCTTCCGTTCCCCACTTCTGGCCTCAGCTCTTTGGAAATGAACTTTGTCACTGTCTCACTTATTCCCACTGAATCCTCAGGGTCTGCCCAGAGCCCAGCACGTAGTAGGTGTGCAGTCAACATCCGTGAATGAACAAATGAGTG
>CM052892.1:9395256-9622971 GCA_028534135.1 Potos flavus
GGGGACTAGGTTGAAAAAGACTTAATTATCAAACTAAAAATTAGGATTGTTTTTTTACAAGATTTTATTTATTTGACAGAGAGAGATCACAAGTAGGCAGAGAGGCAGGCAGAGAGAGAGAGAGAGGGGGAGGCAGGCTCCCTGCTGAGCAGAGAGCCCGATGCGGGGTTGATCCCAGGACCCTGAGATCATGACCTGAGCCAAAGGCAGAGGCTTTAACCCACTGAGCCACCCAGGCGCCCCTAAAAATTAGGATTTTTGCAAGTAGTGGCTGATCTGAGTAGAAACCCAAAACTTTCCCAGACGCCCAAGCTCCCTCCACGTAAGGGAGTGTGTGGGTGCTCTTAAGCTCCCGTCGCATCCCGGCTTCTAGAGACCCTGCTAACAGGAAAAGCAGGTCCTCCTCCCACCCCACCCAACACCTCTCCCCAAACTGCCCCCACAGCGCTCCCCGCTAGGCCTTCGTGTGGCCCCATCCAGCGGGTCCCCGTCCTCCCCGACCTCTGGGCAGCCTTTCCCATTCCAACTTTGACCCACACTGTTTCTCCCCAGCAGCTCCCTCTCTTCTCGGGCTCCCCTCTTCCCCGGGGCCCACAGCCATTCCCTAAATATCCGTGGCCTCCAGGGCCTGTACGGGTTCCTCCCCTCGCCCTGCCCCCACCCTGCACTGCCCCTTCCTCTCCTGTGGCCTCGGAACCACTCCGAGCGGCACATTCCCAGCAGCTCCAGACCCAACTATCCAAGGGCTGGACCTTCCCCTCCAGGCCCTTCGGACTCAAACGCATCCCGAATCAGACTCCTCGTCTTCGCCTCCTGCCCGCTGTTGGCACCCTCCCTCTAGTGTACATCACGCCTTCTGTTCTCCCAGCCCGTGAGGAGAGGGACGGAAGCAGGCCTGGAGGAGGGCGGGTTGGAGCACACAGGAGGTCTGCCTGGCTCCCCTCACGCTGCCCGATTCGGACGCGGGCTGGGGCACGTTTCTTCCCTCTGACCCCCAGGCCTCCCGGGGCCAGGCCAGTAAACGTTGACCAGATCGATATCCACCGTGTTGGGAAGTCAGCGGTCAGCTGCTGACCACACTGTCAATTATTCAGGCTCCCTGGGATTCCACGAAGAGCGAGGGTTTAACTAAAGCATGGCTCCATTGTCCTCACACCCCCAACTTTCCCTCAGGGGCCCAGGCAGGGAGGGCCACCTCCCCACGCGGCCAAGCGGACATCCGGCCCAGCCCCCACACCCAGCCCCCAACCCATACATCCCAGGACCCAAGAGCCTCTTCGTCCTCAAGTCTCTCAGAGACACTCCTGGGCTGAGGGGGGCTGAGGCCTTGAGGGCAGAACGGGGACCAGGGCCCGAAGTTACCTGAGGCGCGCTGTTTTGGCAGGTTCCGGGCCCCTACAAGCCAGTCCGAGGCAGACCACTGTTGGGAGGGACAGCTATCATGGGGAGAGACCGGGCTGTCAAGGAGACAGAACAATCATTTTAAGTGTGATCTAAATTTGCAAACTCCTCCTGATGTACATACGTCATCATGTGGCCTCAAGTCTTTTTTTGGAACCAGGTGATACATAAATAAAAACCCGTGCATTTGCTAGTTGTTTACTGAATGAGCCAGGCACTTTGCTAAGGTGCTGGGGGATGAGGTAAGAATATCAATTTGGCCCTGCCCTTGAGTAATACTAGTACTAATGCTAATAATAAGGGGAACTACGATGGGTCAGAGAAGGTTCTAAACACTCGACTGCTTCAGGGGACACCACCCTCATAACAACCCAGTGAGGCGGCGGCTGGAATTGTCTCCATTTTATAGACGAGGCAAGATTTTATAGGTGAGGCACAGAGAGATACAAAACATGCCCAAGGTCACACAGCCAGTGTCAATGATGGAGCTGGAGTTTGAACCCAGGTGCCTGATTTCCAGTCCCTGCTCTCAGCCTCTCTGATCCACGTTGTGGGAGAGGGTTTGGCTGAGGTCAGGTAGGTGATCAGCTAAATCATGATCTAACGACAGAGCTGTGGAGGAGAAATCAGAGCTTATCTATCCAGGTTGTGGGGAGCAGGTGACAAGTCAGAGAAGGCTTTCTAGAAGTGTCCTTTAAGCCAAGAACTTCTGGAGGAAGTGTCCAATGGGGAAGAGTCCAGGGAAGGAGGAGCATTCAGAGAGGGTAGCACGGCCAGCGGGAGGGCCCTGCAGCCCCTGGGCTCTTGGAGGACCCCCTCTGGGCCCCGGTAGAGAGGAGCCGTGGGCGGGAGGGCGGTGGCTGCGTCTCAGCCTCCCCCTCGCTGGGCCCACTTCCTCTCTGTCTGCCGGCTGTATTTTTAGATCTCTTACTTTCTGATGACTGGTGGGCTGGCAATATCTGGGCCTTCCTCGGGCCATTTATAGTCTCCTACCGCGGTGTCTCCAGCATAGCCCTCCCCTCGGAGACCTGAGCTGCAGAGCTGATTGGAAGCCCCCTAGGCCCTGGCCGCCTCACGGATGCCCTCCGGCCGAGGGGCCCACACTCGATTGCTAATTGACACCGGCCACCTCTCTCCCTTCTGTCTGCTTTCTCTCTCTCTTCCTCCTGGTTCAGTCTGCGCCGCCCCCACGGTCCCTGTGTGTACCGGAGTCTGGGCTGGGCGCTGACAGATAGGCCTACAGCTGACCCGACCGCCTATAGCAGCGCATGCTAGAGGCAGGGTGGGCATACACGGTTCCTATCCCAAACTGGGCCGTGCATGAAAGTGAAGGGGCGCTGTTAACAATTCTGCTGGGAGCACGGTGTAGACCCAAGCAAGCTGAGATACAAGCTCAAGTTCACTCCAGGTCAATAGAAGGATGGACAAGTGAGGAGAGACTTGACACAGGGAGGACAGGTAGAAGGGAGTGTTGGCCGGGGTAATGGCACATGGAAAGACATGGCAAGTTTGGGGTAAGTGGGGAGTTATGGTGGCAATAACCTAGTACCTGGACCATGGAGAAGGGGCAGAAGGAGAGTCCAGGGTGGACCCCGGGTGGGAAAAGATGGATAGTTTGGTACAAGTAGAACAGAGTGGCAAAATCTTGCCACTGTGCCACCCCTGGACCCATAGCAGGCATCACTAATCGATCACAGCACTCTCCTTCCCACGGATTCCACCTACCAGCCCTCAAGTCACTTCCAGTTGTCACGCTATGCCCTAGAGGAAACCTATTTGCCACCAGGGGCTCAGCAATGGGTACAGCGTGTGCTTAGCTGGAGAGGAGGCTGGAGTTCAAATTGAGAGAGACCCAGAATGTGGGACTAAGGAGCTGGAATCTTCTCCCGGTGTTAGGGAGCCATCAGAGGATGTTGAGGGGAGGGATGTACCGAACACTAAAACTTCAGGAGTTTTGGGAAGGTTGCTGCCATGGCAGGGAAAGCAGTGAGGGGGGTGCTGATGTCCAGGAGGAAGTCCCCTCCCCCCCACTGAACTGGGAGCACAGAAGGGAGCCTGATGACCGAGCAGATGCTGTGGGTTAGGAAAAGAAGAGGAAGGCATTGAGGAGGACTCCCAGGCTTCTGGGTGCCTGACCTGGAGTCTGGGAGCCCACCGTCTGCCGGGCAGGTGTGCCAACACGGTGGGAGGTCCTGATGGGAATCTTTGCTCCTGAGGTCACCAAACAATGCAAGATCACCAAGGAGAGGGCCACCCCGGGACTCCAGGCCCCCCTGGGGTGGGGGTGGAGCAAACTGGTTTGGCAGGTGTTATCAGAGAACCTCAGAGCCTGGAGAAATTCGCCTTTTGAGGGAAATGAACAATCACCAAGATCTCATCCCTGCCCCTCAGGACGCGACAGAGGACATGAGGGGCCTGAGGTGGTTCCTGCCCCATCTCTGAGAAATGGGAGCCCCAGGGAGCTTCTTGCAAAGTTTGGGGGTGACCGCCACAAGGGGAAACTGACACTTCATTCCCTGGTTGGCTATCTGCTTAGTCATGGGCTGCTACCCGCCCCCGGGCCGCCAGCGTGGGACATGGTGGCCCAGGGCCAGGGTAAGGCCCCTTGGGGTCTGGTTCCTGAGAGGCACAGGGACGGAGCCGAGTAGAGTCTGTGGAGGGCCAAAGGGAGTGGAGGCTGCAGGCTTGCTGGCATCCTCTCCGCGTGGGGGGCGAGTGGCTGGGGTGCCCACTGAAGCTTAACTCAGAGGCCCCGCTTTGTCTGGAGAAGGACCACCCGTGCCTGGGGGAAGGCCTGGGAATGCAGTCCCTGGTCAGTGGGATCTGGGGGGGCCTCCACCGTTCGTCACTAGGCTTTGAGCTAGGCCCACCGCAGCCGTGACTCACAAGGGCACCACCACCTGGCCACGTGTCCCTAGAGGGGCAGCTACTTCCCTCTTCCTTCTCCCCTAAACCCAACCCTAGGGGTGAGCCCAGAGAAGGGGTGTGTGGGTGTGGGGCACAGAGACCACTCTGCCCTTCCCAGATCTCCCCAAAGTGCATGCGCGCACACGTGCGCACATGTGTGCGCGCGCGCACACACACACACACACACACACACACACACACACTTCGAGACCCTAGAGTTCCCAGCTTCGCTTACCTTATGGAGGAAGAAGAAAGTTTGGGGTCAAATCTGAGCCTGAAGTTTTAAAATGACCAGGTCTAAAGCAGAATGAGACTGCTTCTATAACCAAAATATCTACACGTCAGAAACTGGAGCAAAGTGCTGCGGAAGGTGCCCGTCTGCCAACGGCCGGGAGCGTTCCCGGGGCCCAGCTGCTAGCCGTTACTAGAAAGATAATTGTAACTGTAACCTAAGGAGCGAAAAGTCCTTCATAAGCTGTGGACAAGGGGAACCCAAAAAGGGAAGCGGATTTGCAAGGACGAAGAGGATTTGAAATAAGGATGGACTGAGGTGTTGTCGAATGGACTGGGCGGGGGGACCAGGAAGGTCTCACACCTGCCTCTGTGCACTCACCCCTCCCTGCAGGGTCAGGGGGAGCCGTATCTATGGGAAACATGGTTGGGCTTCTGCCCCCATTCTGACTCCGAGCCCTCCCTGGGTTGGCTTGCTCCAAGGCCAGACCCAAATCTGCAGAGAGGGGTTCAGCCTGGCCTCTGGATTTGAGGGGCCCATGGCTTATCCAGGGGTGAAGGATAAGAGGTCAGCGGCTCTCTCAGGAGAGAACTAGGGTAGAAGACAGGAATCTGGGAGTCATCAGGGGAGAGGGGATGCCACAAACCTCGGTGTAAAAACGAGAGCAGGAGACGAGGCAGCCAGAAGGGAGCCTTGGGGAAGCTAACTTTTTGAAAACGGGAGGAAGAGCGGCAGGAACTCGCATAAGAGCCAGCGGCTGCCAGATCCTGGCCACCCTCCGGGCCAGACCCCCTCGGGCCGCTGCCAAGACGCATCTCTGCTGCTCTGGGAAACCTAAGGGCCTGCATCTGCCCAGGTGGGCAGCGGGACAAGTTCACCTCCCCGCTTCCTGCCCTCCCCCGCCTCCAGCCTGGGCTCCTGCTCTGGGCGGCTGCTGAGACAGCTCCCCCGGGCCAGCCTGCGCTGCCCTCCCCCTCGGGCCTAGTGTTCCAGACTTTCTCCTCATCAGTTTACCAGCCTGGTCTCCTTCCCTCTCCGGAGCCTCTCGCCAAGTTCTGCCTGGCTCCCTGCCCCTGTCTTCTCCTCTCCTTAGAGCAGAAGCCAGTTGGGGCCCGTCTGCAGATGCAGCCGCGTGCCAGGCCCGGGGACCCCTCCCGCCTAATGCTGTCCCCCTTACGAGCTTGTCTGTGTCTGTCCTCACACCCAGCTCTGACAAGGGGGCTTATGCTCCACGCCTAAGACCCAGCGAGCCCCGAAGACTGGTCGGTCACGGACACCCATCCCCGGCCCACTCAAACTGGCCTCGGGATCTTCAAACCCCAGCCCAGACTGCAGCCACGGGGACGCAGGCGGGAGCTCGTACTCTCCGGGTCTGGGGCCTCTCTAAGCCTCCATCGTTGGCCATCTGTACGCAACCCATTTGTCAGCTGGGGCCTCCAGTCCTGGACGATTTCAAAAATACCAGTTCAAATCCATACTCCGCAGCCTGTGGAAATGCAAAAATATCTTTAATATCCTTTGGAGAGTTCTGGAATGGCTTGCTTTTTCACACTCCCCTTTACATCAGAGCTGCGGCTTCTGCTAAATTCGTTTAGTGTCTGGATTGGGCCGGTGCCCCAGGCCTGCTGTTTCGTTTTTACATAGCTCTGGCTGAGATGGGGAGTGCAGCGGGCACCTTCCGCTCTGTCCGCCAGACACCCACCGTGGAAGGTATTTGTGGGTGTGTAATGCAGGCAGGCGGAGGGGGATTTAGGGAAGTTGGGGGGGGGGGATGGTTTCAAGGGCTACAGTGAAATCAACTTCAAACAGAGCTTTGGACATCCTGTTCTTGGATGACCCCACCGCTGGGCAGTTTCATGGGTCCTTCGACCTCACTCAAGTCCCCAGCCTGGTCCTGGCTCTTTATCTTATTCGCATCTCTCTTCCCTGAAAAGCAAAATAGTGCAGTGCTTCAATCCAAGGACCTGGCTCTCTGAGCTTGCCTCTGCATCTTATCAGCTGTGTGATCAAAGGAGGGTTACCTAACCTCTCTGAGCCTCTAGCTTATCTTTTATGAGGATCATACAAGTTGAAGATAATACGATCTGTGGTGAGGATTTCATAAAGCAATCCCTGATAAGCACTTAGCATAGGGTTGGCTCAAGGATGTTCATTATTACTATTATTACTATTAACCCCTCCAAATTCTCTTCTTATTCTCCTAGGCAGAACAATTCAACCTTGTCGGCGTTATCCCAAATACTGCATGTCTTTACATATTTAAGCACAGAAAGGCTTGTTCTTTGAACGGGACTGACCCTCCTTTGAAAGGAGTCAGTTGAGGTTGTGAGTGGGCCTAACAGTGACCTCACACTGGTAAATACTAAACAAATGTATGCCCTTCCTTCCTTTCTCTCTCTCCCTGTACCCCACTCTCCATCAGGCTGAAAGTACACAGCCGAGACCGGCAGTGAGAGATCTCGGGCCTCACGGGAATCAGCTCGACTTTACTGAATTATTGGGAAACAGGTGCCCCTTTTCAGGGGTTTGTACACAGCCTGGAGTCGCTGGGACCTTTTTTCCTACCTCATGGGAAAACCTAAGAATGAAGCCAACATAAACAAAAAGACAGCTTCTTGGCGATGTCATTTGAGCTCCTCTATCCTACCACACGTGGATTCAGTCTGAATTTTCCAAATGTGTGAGCCCAGAAATCCCCCTTTTCTTGTTAAAGCTAGTTTGATTTGAGCTTCTGTCACGTAAAATCGGATGAATCCTGACTAAAGATTCTTGAATCTTGAATTTCAACTACAAATGGGGTATATTACAGAACAAGGGGGAATATCACAGAATCCACTGCTGAAGGTATAACCAGAAATCACAGGCGTGGAATCACAGGCATGCTTCTGACTCCATTTCTCCCTCTCTCTCTCAGGCCACACAATCTCTCATTTCTGCTTTTTGTCTGCATATCTGCTTCTTGTTTTTTTAGCTCGGCTTACCGGTGTTTTTGCTGGCTCATCCAGGAAAAGGTCCCAGGGCTGACGTTCACTGGCCCCGATTGGGTCATGTGACCATCCTGAACCATGCACTGTGAGGGGCGAACCCGTGAGCCCGTTACCTCTGGATCTGAGCATTAGGGTGAGGCCCACTGCAACCAAATAGACTGAGAGGATGACGAATGGTTACAACAAAAAATCAAAGTACTCTTTTCAGACCTATGGGGAATGAAAGCCAATATGCACATGCATGTGCATACATACACACAACACATCTCTAATGTGGAGCTAAGTGAATTTCTGTTTAACAAACCAGCCAAACCCTGAATAAGCTTAGGGCCAGCCCCTCGCCCCTGAGGAACATCTCTAATGGAAACTTCCGAACTTCCGCTGGTTTGGCTTGGGCTTTCCTTAATCTCTTTTTGGGTCATACCACGTGCTAGAGGGGAGCTGGTTCTGGCCCTGCCCCCACCCCCATGAGTCCCTCATATGGCATCATTTGAGTTATAAATGCCCCATTCCACGGAATCATGATGGGGAGGTGGGGAGCTCCAAGGAGAGAAGCCAGGGAGTAAGGAAGGGATCACTGAGGAGGGAGCCTCCGAATGAGGCCTTCAAGGATGGGCAGTAAGAACTCAGGGCTGTAATCAAGAAGACAAATGATCACAAGTGTGAGTGAAAGTGTGGAGAACGCGGAGCGCTCATACACGACTGACGGGAACGCAAAATGGCACAGCCGCTTTGGAAAACAAAGGGCAGGGCCTCAAAAAGTTGAACACAGAGCTACTGTGTGACCTGGCAATTCCACTCCTGGCTGTATACCCAGGAGAAATGAAGACACATGTCTACCCAAAAACTTGTACATGAATCTTCATAGCTGCATGAGTCATAATTGCCCCAAAGTAGGAACAACCCAAATGTCCATTAACTGATGAATGGATAAATAAAATGTAGTACATCCAAACAACAGAATATGATTCCGCCATGAGAGAGAATAAAGGTTGGTGCCTGCTATCACAGGGCCGAACCTCAAAAATCTTTTTCCTTTCTTTCTTTCTTCTTCTATTTTTTTTTTTTTTTTGCAGATCATCAAGCCTTTTTTATTTTAAAGCCAGGACTCTCAGGGGTTGGTGAACTATGGCCCACAAACCGAATTGGTCTGCTTCCTATTTTAATAAATTTGGTTTTCTAAAAAATCGATTTCTTTTTTAAAGTCCCATATAATTAATGTATAGTGTTACATTCGTTTTAGGTGTACAATACAGGGATTCAACCATTCTATACATTACCCAGTGCTCATCAGAGTAAGGGTGCCCTTAATCCCTGTCACCCATCACACCCGCCCCCCCACCCACCTCCCCTCTGGCAACCAACAGTTTGTTCTCTATAGTTAAGAATCTGCATTTTTTTTGTTATCTTTTTTTCCCCTTTGTTGTGTTTCTTAAATTCCACATAGGAGTGAAATCATATGATAATTGTCTTTCTCTGACTTATTTCACTTAGCATAATACCTTCTAGATCCATCCATATTGGTGCAAATGGCAAGATTTCATTTCTTTATGGCTGAGTGATATCCCAGTGTGTGTGTGTGTGTGTGTGTGTGTATGCACATAAATACATACATACCACACTTTTTTTTTTAAGATTTTATTTATTTATTTGACAGAGAGAAAGAGATTACAAGTAGGCAGAGAGGCAGGCAGAGGCAGAGGGGGAAGCAGGCTCCCTGCTGAGCAGAGAGCCCGATGCGGGGCTCGATCCCAGGACCCTGAGATCATGATCTGAGCTGAAGGCAGAGGCTTAACCCACTGAGCCACCATATATACCACACCTTTATTCATTTATCTATCAGTGGACACTTGGGGTGCTTCCATAGTTTGGCTATTATAATGCTGCGATAAACGTAGGGGTCATATATCTTTTCAAATTAGTGTTTTCATATTCTTTGGGTAAATTTCCCTTTAGTGGAGTTACTGGATCATATGGTAATTCTATTTTTAATTTTTTGAGGGGCCTTTATATTGTCTTCCATGATGGCTGCACCAGTTTGCATTCCCACCAACAGTGCACAAGGGTTCCTTTTTCTCCACATCCTTGCCAACACTTGTTGTTTCTTGTGTTTTTGATTTTAGCCATTCTGACAGGTGTGAGGTAATAACTTATTGTGGTTTTGATTTGCATTTACCTGATGATGAGTGACGTTGAACATCTCTTCATGGGTCTGTTGGCCAGAACCTTGAAAATCTTAAATGAAAGAAACCAATTATAAAACATCATGTACTGTGTGATTCCACTTGAATGAAATGTCCAGCAGAGGCAAATATATAGAGACAGAATGTAGAGGAGGGTTGCCTACAGCTGGGGGGAGGTATTAAGGGGAAAAAGGAGTGACACTAATGGGGATTGGGAGAGGGGGATGTTAAAAAATTGATTGTTGGGAATACACAAAAAACATTGAATTGTATATTTTAAGTGAGTGAATTGTATGGAATGTGAATTATATCTCAGTAAAACTATTACCAAAAAAGGGAGATAGGAGAAGAGGGGCCTACGCTATGTATCAGCCTGGGAACTCAGAAATACTAGGGCCAACTGTCTGATAAGCTAGCCCCTCCCCACCCTTCATTCCTCGGATTCCATAGTAAGTGAAGGGAATTTGGGGTCTGAGAGTCCAGCCCTGTGGCATAAAGGAAAAATGCTCAAATTAAAAAGGGGAGAGGGGAGGGGCACCTGGGTGGCTCAGTCGGTTAAGCATCTGCCTTCAGCTCAGGTCATGATCTCAGGGTCCTGGGGTGAGCCCTGCGTGGGGCTCCCTGCTCTGCGGGGAGTCTGCTTCTCCCTCTCCTCTGCTCCTCCCCCTGGCTTGCACCTCCCTCTCAAATAAATAAATCAAATCTTTAAAAAAGATAAAATATAAATAAAATGGATGAATAAATAAATCAAAAGGGGAGAGGGAGGAAAGGCTGTCTCCGAGGGCCTGAGGTGGGCAGGAAGCTCCACAAGGAAGCAGGGTGTCAGGTGAGTGGACAGCATGGGTCACTGGGTCACAAGCTGGGGGGCAATCTGGTGGCATAGAACAGCCTGTGATGCACGCCAGTTTCCTTGGTGTCGAGGGCCTGGGGTTGGTACCATTAGTGGTGTCTGCTTGGCTCTTGACAACTCCCTCCACTGATGCCTGCTCTCCAGCCACGGAGGTGTGTTTGTACTATGTGGCCCGTGGCTCCAGCAGCTGGTCCCGGTATGAACCTCTGGCCCAAGCGAAATCAGTTCAAGTCCCTTCTCTGGAATGTGGGATCTTGACAGAGGCAGAGGCCTTCTCTCCAAAGGGGTAGGATGTATGAACCAGGGGGCTTTAAGACAGCCACACCTCCTCTCCCCAAGTCCCAGCGGGCAGGGCTGAAAAGACTAGGAAGCTGATTCCCCAGCCGGTTGGAATGTTCTAAGCCCTCCGTGGAAGTAGCTGTGAAGTGAAAGCACCTGGGAACCCTTTGGGAGCCTGAAGGAGATCTGGGAGCCCTGAGCGGAAGCAGGGAAGCAGGGAAGCAGGGAAGCAGGGAAGGAAGATTCTAGATGAAGCAGCACTAATGGGAGAAGGCGGAGAGGGGCCGGGTGTCCCAGCAACTTCCCCAGACAGGATTTGGGAATCAAAGACCATGGCCATTGGTAACCACGGCCCTTGGCCTACAAGTTCCAGGGAAGCAAAATTTCCACAAATAGCGACCTAATGGCCTTGTTAATGTCATCAATAATTAATATTTTGTGCCAGTACAGCCCATTACACTTTTCAAAAGCATATCCACCTCCACAATCTCATTTACTCCTTCTCCATCTAAACTGGAGAGAGACGTATTATGCTCTGAGAGTTGCCATGCCCACCGCCCCTTCTAGAATAAAACTACCTGTGTGACCCAGCCCTTGCACACCGGAATAAGGTTTGCAATTGACATAAATTAGCCTCCCCCACCCCCACCCCGCCACAGTGGGCCAGCAGCGTTGGAGGTGGCGAGGCAGGAGACCAGTCTCCAGCACAGTCTCTCTCTCTTTCTCTCTCTCTCTCTCAGCTTGAGAGTGGGCCTCCAGAGAGAGGTAGGGCTCTGTTTTTGCAAGGGCAGAAGCCAAGAGACACAGAGAAGGCAGTGAGCAGGAGCCAAGAATCAGGAAGACGTGGTGGTGGCGGCCAGAAGATGAAATGAAGGTATGGAGAGACGTTCGTGGGCAGGGGCAGGCACGGGATGGCCGAGGCAGACGAGCCAACGGAGGGGCCCTAGGACAAGAGAATAGCTTTGGCAGAGGGCACCGCAAAGCCTGGACACTGAAACAACACAAGACCCTGAAGCACGTTCCTGTCTCCACAAAACATAGTCGGGTGGCTTAGACTCCTGCCTTCCCTATCGTTGCAGGTATCCTCAGTGGGAGCCCTGCACAGAACCGGGTTAGCCCTATTCCTTAATGTAGCCACACACCCCCTTTAATCCCCGGCCCCCCAGGAGGAGGGGATTTCTGGCCAGTGTCAGCCCATCTCAGCAGGAGCCTCCTTCTTGTCTTGGCTTTTGATCCCTCTCTTCCCCAGAGGGGTCCCTGTCAGGCGCAGAGTACAGGAAGGACCCTGCTGTGACATGGTGACATCGTGATGTCACCTGCCTTCAGCCTGGACAGTTCAGGGATATATCTCATCAGAGGTAACGTGGTCACCTCTATTAATCAAGGTGACATCCTCAAATCAAATCAAGGCCTGATAAAGGAATCCTTCCTTCTTTCCTCCCTCCCTTCCCCTCTCCCTCATTCTCTCCCTCCCTCTGTTTCCTCAAGCAAACTTGACTCTCAAATGCATCACTTGCTGTCTGGAGCACCCAGCAGAGTCTGACGGGTGTCTGCCCCAATTCTAAATTCAGTCTGGCCCAGTTTGGGTCAGGTGACCACCTCTGGGCCAATCAGCCGTGGCCAACGGGACAGGGTTACGTAGTGTTAATCTGGCGGCTGCCGCTCAGCCCTCGTGCTGTAGCTTCCCCGGGGGGGGGAAAGGGAGCACAATGCAGACTCAGACCTAAAATGTGTGCACTAAACAAAACGAAAGCCAGGGGACAGGAATTAGCATTTTTAAAAATTGACATATTGAGGGCTTCAGAAACCGTACATGTATTTTTAAATTGACTGCAATTCTCACAACTGTGTTAGGTAAGCATTAATAACCTCGTTTTGCAAATGAGGGAAGTTAAGGCACTTGCACAAGACACGGGGTCTAGTCTGCAGCTGAATGAGAATCCAGGACTGTCTAACTCCAGGGATTATGTTCTTTCCTCTAGCACACTGCCTGGCATTGACTTGAAATGGTGTTTCTGCCCTTGCTGTGTAAAGGCTCAAACTCCACGGACTCAGCCTCATGGAAAGGTCTTTGAAGCTTTCTAGGTCACATTCATCAACATATAGATGAGGAAGTAGAACACAGAGAGGGTTAGTGACTAGCCCACGATCACACAGGAATTCAAAGAAAGGGGACAAGCACCCAGGTCTCCCAAGTCCCAGGCTGGGGCTCTCCCCTTAAAGGCATGCTCCCCTGTAGGTGTCCTGAGAGCCTGTTCCCTGGCTGCCTTTCCCCCTGCAGAGTTAGGGGGTGAGGGTACCCCATGCTGCTTCCTGTTCTACCTCTCTGACTCTGCTTCCTTCTCTGGTTCCTCTGTTCTTCCCTTAGGTGTAACATTGGTCCCTCTCCTCTAAAGTCTCATAGCAGCAGAGTAATTTGGCTCCACAACTGACCCCTTCGCTGTGCCCTTTGGGACTTTCTCTCCAAATAGACTGCAAACTCCCCGAGGGGAATGTCTTCTCTGACATTCTCTAAATTCCTGGCCTGTCCCAACATCCAGGAAGTGCTCCATAAGGACTGAGATAAGTGTTGAGATAAGATCATTGGATAATGTGTCCTTGTGTGGCCACTGCATCCACCCACCGACTGTCCATCCGTCCACCTGTCCATCCATCTATCCATTCACCTATCGACCACAATCATCTATCAAGCCTCGGGTCCGGGCGGACTGGCCTTAGCAGGAGAGCTCTGGGGACGCCATGCTTATTTACCCCACCGTGTCTTTATCCATGCTGTTCCCTCTGCGTGGAATGCCCTTCCCATCTTCGGTCGCCTGACACTCCTTTTCCAGCTATGGCTGTAGCAGCATCTCTGCTGAAGAACCTTTCCCAAAGCCCATCCTTGACTAAGACCTTTTCTGTGTCCCCAAATGCCTTTTACACTTATCACATTTTTGAAAGGAACAGCTTAAGTAGGATATAATTCATACAGCACAAAACTCACTCTTTTGAAGTATGTGGTTCAGTGGTATATTCAGAGCTGTGCAACCATTACCGCTATCCAATTTCAGACTATTTTTCAGCTGTTACCCGGCAAAGAAACCCTGTGCCCATGAGCAGTCCCTCACCATTTTCCCTCAACTCCTCCAGCCCCTGCAATCATGAATCTCTTTCCTGTCTCTACAAATATACTCATTCTGGAGGTTTCATTTAAATGGAATCATACGGTATTGCGCCTTCTGTGACTGGCTTCTTTCACTTGGTCTGTTTTAAGTTTCACCCATGCCGTTGCATGTATTGGGACACTTACATTTGTAAAGGGTTGTGGAGCCTGTGAACCCGGACCCCCATTTGGTAGCTTTGGCCCTTTTTGGTCCTAGGGTGAGCCAAATGAAAAAGAGACCCATAGTTGGAGAGTCCTAGCACTTCTGATTCAGATCCAAAGTAGTCATCCCAGAAAGATTGTTAAAAACCAAGGACAAAGAACAGAACTTCTCCATTCCAACTATTCATAATCCCTCCTCCCCAAAACTCTGCTCCCCCTCCAAATTGTAACAATATCTAATGACAGGTGGTATCTGTCAGCTTTCCACTGTATCTTTGCCCTGAACTCAGAGTTGTTTATCCTGATATGGTTCTATACATTTCTACTCATGAATATGAAAGAATCCAGACTTCACAGATCTCTCTGTCTGGTATGGGGGCTGTCCTCAGAGTCCCTCCCTCACATCCATCACCAACAGATGAGGCAATCACCGAAATCACTTACATGCTGGATATCAACCAGTGGGAGAGGAGACAAAATGCTAAGACACAGGGATTGTAGGTTGTCTTTGGCAAGATTGTTTAATGAATAAGGTGGTGTAAGAGTCCTGGAGAAAAACAGCTGAAATTATTAGCTAGGGTAGCTTTGATGGCCGGCCATGGCAACTAAGAACATTATCCTTCCACTAAGAGGCCCCTCAGCTGAAAAGATTTATACCTATGCTTGTCAACCTACCCACGCCCCGAGCTCCCTGTGGTAGGCAGAATAATGGCCTCCAAAGATGTTAATGTCCTAATTCTGGAACCAGTGAATATATTAAGTTACATGGCAGAGGAGAGTTAAGGTAGTAGATAGAATTAAGTTTGCTAATCAACCGAAATTAAGAGAGAGAGACCATCCCGGATTATCTGGGTACACCCAATGGAACCATGAGGATTCTTATAACTAAACAAAAGAGGCAGAAGAGAGGGTCAAAGTGAAACCTAGGAGAAGGACTCAAGAGGCCATTGTTGGCTTTAAAGATGGAGGAAGGAGCCACGGGCAGAGGAATACCCTGGAGGTTGGAGAAGATGAGAAAATGGATTTTCCCCCAGAGCCTCCAAGAAAGAATGCAACCCTGCTGACATCTTTATTTTAGCCTACTGAGGCCCAGGGGGACTCTGACTTCCAGAACTATAAGATAGTAAATCTGTGTTGTTTTAAGCCACTAAATTGGTGTTAACTTGTTCCAGCGGCAATAGGAAACTAATGCAGATTATGGTATCTGGAAGTGGGGGGCAGGACTGTACCTACTTCTCGAAAGCAGAGGCAGACCCTGCATACCAATTAAGCATTGGGATTCTGCCTTAGATAATCCAGCATTTATATTCCAATGTTTGCATGCTGTGTGTCTTGAGCAAGTGACTTGTCCTTTCTATAGAATTTCCTCAGCGGTAAAATGGGAATAATTATACTTCCCTCATGAGAGTGTTGTAAAGGTTAATAAAGGGCATATGTGTAAGTGCTTAGCACAGTGCCAGGCCCATGGTAAGCACTGAATAAATAAATGCTGCCCAATATTATCATTATCGCCATGCATCATTAACTGTTTTTTTGAAACAACCCAAATCAGAGCTAATTCCTCCTTCCTTTGTGGTATCTAAAAGGACAGTACTCAAACGGTATTTGGGCTCACTGTGGGCTGGACTCCGTGGCCAAGAACATCCCAACAGCTGAGGCTACATTCCCAGAGAGCGGCTACATTCTTCTTGCAGGTGGCCTTACACGGTTCTAGATGTTTGTCTAGTTTAGAGTGGGACGATCACAATGGCACAAAGAGACAAAGGTGTCTCGATGCATAGGAAGGGGAGGAATGGAACCAGGGGAAGGATGTGGGAAGTTAGGTGGCAGCAAAGTAGTCTAGAGACTAAGGTGGGCCAGGATGGTGAAGGATGGGCCACAGGGAAGCTGGGTGGACTCTTAAACCCAGAATTTACACCAGACCTGACAGTAAATATTAAATGCTCCCCCAACTAAGGATGGCTGAAACAACGAAGGCAGAAAATGCCGAGTGTTGAGAATGTGGTGAAATTAGAACCCTCCCACATTGCTGGTGGGAATGTAAAATGCTACAACCACTTTTGAAGTTTGGCATTTCCTGGGATAGTTAAATACACAGTTGCCATATGACTCAGCAATTCGTTACTAGTATAGACCCGTGTCCACATGTGTGTGCACACCAAAGCTTGTACATGAATATTCACAGAAGCGTTTTTCATAATAGCCCCAAAGCGGAAACAACCCAAATGTCCATCAGATGAGGAATGGACACACAAAATGGGACATATGGAATGGAAAGGAATAGCATTTGGGAATAAAAAGGAATGAATTACTGATAACGTGCTAGAGCACAGATGAACCTTGAAAACGTGACGCTAAAGAAGCCGGACATGAAAGACCACATGTTGTATGATTCCCCTTATATGAAATGTCCAGGATAGAGAAATCCTTAGAGACAGAAAGTCCATCTGTGGTTATCAGGGATTGGGGGGAGGAGGGACAAGGGAGGGACTGCTGATGGGTAGGGTTTTTTTTGGGGGGGGTGATGAAAATGTTTTGAAAATAGATAATAGTGATGGTTGCCCAACTCTGAAGAGATCACCAAATTGTACACTTTAAAGGGGTGGATTTTATGGTATGGGAATTATAATCTCGACAAAGCTGTTATTAAGAAAATTAAGTACTACCAATCTTTGAGTGCCTGCCGTGCTCCGGCAAGTGAGCTGAGTGCATGCCTGAGCTTAATACCAGGCTGTGGGAACGGGGCTGATCTGCGGTGCTGAGCCTGAGCCTGAGCCTGAGCTGGTAGGAATTCTTGGAGGAAGGTGAGGAGGAAAAAGGACAGGTAGCCGGGCTCAGCCGACAGGTGCGCCAAAATGGCTACTGCGATCTCTCACCCAAGGGGGCGATGCTGAAATCAGGGGAGTGGAGGTGACCTGGAGACAAATGAGATCACCTAGGTCAGAGAGCGGGTCTGAAAGTTCTCTCCATCTGGGAGATGTCTGTCTGTCTGTCTGCTGTCAGGTGCTCAAGAACAGGGAGCCCGGGCACCTCTCACCATTCAACCCTCTATCCCCCACAGGAAACCCTTCAGACTTTAAGCAGGAAAATGACGTGCCTCATTTGTGGGAAACGGTACGGGAAGAGGCGAAAGGAGTACCAGACAGACGACGTAGGAGGCTGGAGGCATCATCAGGAAGCGAGGTGAGTGGGAGAGCTTGCACTTCAGTAGGGAGACAGGCAATGTGTCAGAGTTCTCCAGAGAAACCGAACCAACAGGATCTATCTATACCGATATTTATATCTATATCTGTAGCTATGTATCTATAGCGAGAGATTTATTATAAGGAATTAGCTCATGCAGTTATGGCGGCTAGGAAGTCCCAGGATCTGCGCTTGGCAAGCTGGAAACCCAGGAAAGCTAGTGATACAATCCCAGCTTGAGTCCAAAGGCCTGAAGAGCGGGAAAGCCCGTGGTGCCAGTTCCAGTTGGAGGGCAGGAAGAATCCAGTGTCCCAGCTTAACAGCCAGGAGGGTAAAGTTCCCTCTTCCTCAGTCCTTTTGTTCGACTCAGCTCTTTAATGATTGGATGAGGGCCACCCGCATTAGAGAGCAATCTGCTTTACTCCGTCTATGGATTCAAATGTTAATCTCATCCAAAAACACTCTCACAGACACACCCGGGAGAATGTTTGACCAAATGTCTAGCCCCCTTATAGCCCGACCAGGTTGACACTTGAAATTGACCGTCACAGGCAATAAGCAAGTAAACAATATACTTATATATGGTCAGGTAGCCATAAGAAGGTAAGAAAAAAGAAAGAAAAGGAAGGAGGATGAGGGACTAGAGAACAGTGGGGACAGAATGACAGGCACAGAGTGTCAAAAATAAACCCTTGTTGCCTGAATGGCTGAATCTTGCACTTCTATCAATGGGACTTTTTTCTTTCCGTCCCAAATTACTTTACCTTCTGTTAGGTTTCAATTGTAGTGAGTGCTATTGTTGTCGGGGACAAGGCGTTTTCTATTTTTTAAAAAAGAAGCAGCAGCTCGAAAGATACCATGTTCACACATTCTTCAGGAATGTCATATTTGATATGGCCACTGGACACGCTTGACTTCTTCTTTATTTATGATTGCTGGCGCTTTTCCTTGGAGGCCGCTCAGAATAGCTTCTGATCCTGCTCACTCACAGACACGGTGAAATCAAAACTTCCTGCACTAACCCCATCGTCAGTGTCTTTGCTTACGAAAGCTTCCCCCGCCCTCCGTGGTTAACTGGACGGTTAGAACAGGTTTCAAATGTGCCTCTCTTCACATAGTACACACTTCACATAGTACACACATTGCCTTGTGTACTATGCTTCTGGTAAAGTGCATTTGTTTCCAGAAATCTCGTTGCAATCAATAGAAGTTAGGGTTTCTGAAGGCCAAGTTTGGGCCATTTGCTGTTCACTGATCTCTTTATACCCTCTTAAATGTTTTTTTGGTCTATCGCTTGGTGATAGTCAAATCAATGTTCTCCCTTATTTATTCTTTGGAAGTCTCATTTATCTCCCTCGGCATCATATCGCATCAGTCTGATTGCTTTTGCTGAATTCTGCATGCTGGTCAAAGCAGTGGGCTCAACAAATATGCCTTGTTTGGAATGATGCATTTATGTAGGGACGTCTTTGCATGAGTGTGAGTGTGTGTAGCCTAACATAGTTGAAAGAGCTCTGATTTGGACTCAAACACATTCTAGGTCAGAGGGGCAGCTGGTCCATGTTCTAGCTAGTAACTTTGGGCAAGTCACGTCATGGGGCCTGCGTCCATACCTGTAAAACAGAAATATAGGTGTACAACCAAGAGAAATGAACATAGAAGTCCAGGGGTGCCTGGGTGGCTCAGTCGTTAAGCGTCTGCCTTTGGCGCAGGTCATGATCCCGGAGTCCTGGGATCGAGCCCCTTCTCGGATGAGAAGCCTGCTTCTCCCTCTCTCAGTCTCCCTGCTCGTGTTCCTGCTCTTACTGTTTCTCTCTCTGCCTAATAAATGAATAAAATCTTAAAAAAAAGAAAGAAAATAGAGGTCCACACAAAAACGTGTCCATGAATGGTCACAGCAGCATTTTTTTCATACTAGGAAATGAAACCCAAAAGTCCCTCAACTGATGAATGGACAGATAACTTGTGGTATGTTCCTACAGTAGAATCCATACAGTGGAGTATTCTTTGGTCATCAAAAGGGAATGAAGTACCACCTACTACAACACGGGCGAGCCTTGAAAACACACTAAGTGAAAGAAGACAGTCACAAAAGGCCATGTGTGTTTGTTTGCCCTAACACAGTACCACAGTCTGAGTGGCCTGGATAACAGAAATGTATTGTCTCACGGGTCTGGAGGCTGGACGTCCAAGATCAGGGTGTCAGCGGCATTGATTTCTTCTCGGGGGCCGTGAGGGAGAACCTGTTGTGTGCCCCTTGCTTAGCTTCTGGTGGTTTGCTGGCAATCTTTGGCATTCCTTGGCTTGTAGAAGCATCGCCCTGATCCCTACCCTCATCTTCACACAGCGTTCCCTTTGTGTCCAAATTTCCCCTTTTTATAAGGACATCAGTCGTGTTGGAGTAAGGCCTACGCTAATGACCTCAGCCGAAGTACTTGCACCTACAAAGACCCTATTTCCAAATAAGGTCACCTGCCAAATAAGGGGGTTCAAACTTCAACATATAAATTTTGAGGGGACACAGTTCAACCCATAGCATCATACATTATAATGTTCTGTTCATATGAAATATCTAGAATACATAAATGCATAGAGACAGAAAGTGGATTAGTGGTGGTCAGCGACTGGGGGAAAGAGGGAATTTCGATCGACTGCTAATGGGTACAGGGTTTATTTTCAAAAATGCTCTGGAATTAGACAGTGGTGATGTTTGTGCAACTCTGTGAATATACTGAAAACCAATGGATTATACACTTTAAATGGGTGAGCTGTATGGTATGCGAATCGTATCTCCAGAAAGCTATTTATAAAAATAAAAAGTGTGATGCTGGCTACTCTCCTGCCATATTAGGTTATGCAGATCATGTGATGTAATAGAAATTGAGTGCGTTTGGAAAATCCTGTAAGGACAAGAAACAATGGCAACTTTTGGTGTTTAATTTTTAAACACCTTTGGTTTTTGATATATGCATTCCACCCTGACTACACAGCGGATTCCCTATTGATCCCAAACCTTTCTAATGTAATAAAGAGAATTCTAGTATTTCTTAAAAGCTAACTTCGTTGCTCAAAGCTCATTCATATTACTTAGGAAAATGTCTTCTCTAAACCTGCCCTGTGATTCCCATCAAGTGTTCATCCTTTCTAGATGGATGTCTCTTTTAAAATTGACTTTACCTCAGTGCAATCTCCAGAAAGCACCGTCAAGCCTTTGCATTTTTAGAGCTGGGTTTTTTCCCTGCATCTGTGCCTTTGCCCTTGTTAGCTCACAGTGAGTTCTTTCCCCAGAGGCTGAATAAAATTGCACAAAACAGTCAGGATTTCGGTAGCTAACAAAATCATTTCCCGTCCTCTGAGATGCCTTCGTGTGTCTCTGCCAATCCCTTGTACCCAGGGAAATGTGCACAGAGCCTTTAGGGACCCCTGAGTTTGTGGCCAGTCCGTGCAGCTGCCTCTGGCCACAGGACCAATGGGCGTAATCATCTCACATGTGACCTTGGCTGGCCGGCTTGTGCCAGCTGGGTGCCTCGTGCCTGCTGTACGGGGATGTGGGTGAGTTGCGGGTATCCTGTTCACTGGTGCAAGGGATCTCTGGGTGTGACTGCGCATGGGTCAGTAGAATGTACGTGAACAGTGCAGTGTCAAATCCAAGTTGGCGAAACCCAGCCTACAATCCCTTCAATGCCCTCTTCTCCTATCTACCTGTTAGACTTTGTGCCTCGGGGCCTAATCATATTGGGTCCCCACCCTCGCTCTCCAGTTCCTTGCTCTGTGTCTTTGGCTGAGATGCTTGACCTCTCTGGGCCTCAGTTTCTTCAATGGTGAAAGGGGAGCAGTGACCCTTTTCTCCTGAGGCTGTGATGAGAAAGGACTGTGATTTCTCTGGTATGGACTGAGAGCCCGACTTACTGTGGGTGCTCTGCCTCCCCTCCCCTCCCCCTAGCCACCTGGGAAAGTCTGATCTCCCAGGTCCTTCCTGACTGAGAACTAAGAGACAGTGGAAAGAGCGCGGCCTTCAGGGTCAGACACACCTCCTTTGAAGTGCCAGCTCCGTCTGTGACCTTGGGCAGACTCATCTAACCCAGCTTTCCCGTGTCATCGGGGTTTGGGTGAGGGGAGGAGCGTGTGCGAAGGAAAGACGTTGGAAGTCCAGAGGGGGCCATGTGGCTCGAGCTACTCTTGTCGCCGCTGCCCTCTGGCCTGACTCACTCGCAGCGCGACCCTGGCTGCTCCTCGTGGGACCACACACGCCATTCCTCCACAGTTCACTCACCCAAGACATGGTCAGGTTGCCCGGCTCCAGGCCCCTCTCTGCAGCCCTGTGTGTTTTCCTCACTCACTATCCTCCCAGAAGACTTTTCTTAGCCTGAGGCAACTTCCAGGAGTCCTGGGCCAGCTGCCAGTCTCCAGTCCTGGCCTCGCTCCTGGCGGGGCCGGGGGGGGGTGGGGGGGTGCGGCGGGGAGCGGCCAACGGACCGGGGAGGGGGCCCCTCCAGTCATTCCTCACTCGGCTCCTAGAGCTGTGGGGCTTTGGGCAAGTTCCTCAAGTCCCCTGGGCTTTAGGTGCCTCCTCTGTAAGCTGGTGATGGTTATAGCACTTCCCTGTAGGGTAGGTGGCTGTGTAGACTAAATAAGTGATCCTGAGGGAAGAATTTAGATCAGAGTCTGGCACATAGTAAGCACTCGGTAACCGATATTACTGTTGCTTCTTCCCTCCAGTACTCCCTCACTGCTGGGGCCTGGGGACACAGATGAGACCCTGCCCTTGCGGAGCTCCCAGGCCAGAGGGGCGGCCGGGCAGGACCACCGGCCATCCCTGTACCTGGTCATAACAGAGGGTCGGTGCCGTGGGAGCCGGGAGGGGGGAGGCGCCGACTCCTCCGGGACGGCTCAGAAGAAGCCTCCTGGAGAGAGACCATCTGGCTGGGGTCCGGAGGAGGTGTAGGAGTTCACCCGCCGGGGGAGAAGAGGCCCAGGGGAGGGCAGTCCAGGGATGGGAACAGCACAAGCAAAGGCACAGAGAGAGGCTGGGAGAGATGGGCCCACATTTGAGATGAAGACTGCCTAGCTAGCAGCCCCTGCGGCTGTCCTCTCCTTCCCCTCCCATGTGTCTGGAGCCTGTCCGTGGGGCCCTGCCGTGGGCAGCCATGACTCCAGAAGGAGCCCATGGGTGCCCAGGAGTAAACACCCTGGGAAGGGCCCTCACCCCAGACAAATGGAAGATGACAGGTAAATACCCCAGCATCTTTGGCCCTTGGGATGGGTTGTTTCATCCCATTTCCCAGAAGTCCCCAGGGAGACAGAGCCCCAGGTGCTTGGAATGATGCCTGCTCATAAAAGCACCCTATACTGGTGCTCACCTCCCAAGTGCCCCATTGGGACCCCAGTTGTTTCCTCAGGGTCTGCTTGCTGGGGAACCCAAGCTAATGCATCAGGCTACGTAGGAGCCGACCAGGCAGGTTAATTGTCCAGAATCCTGCTACCCACTTTGCTCTTTTGGTGACTTCTTTAGTTCTTACAGCAGTAACTGAGCTTTCGGTCCATAGCCAGCACTGGGCTAGACCCTGAGGGAGACGCAGAAAAGTGGAGAAAAGAGTCCCACTCTTTTCAAGGAACTATTTGAGGAGGCAAGACAAATCTGAACAAGAGAAAATACAAACAAGTGGGAAAGGCTGAGCTCATTTAAGGAAGAGCAAGAAGTCTAGTGCGCTGGATGGTGGGGTGGTACCACAGAGCGAGGGGGGAATGGACGGAAGCAGGCAAACACGGAACACTGGGCCAGCCTGAGGACACACAAGCCTAGAAGGCCTTGTAGGGATGGGTTTTTAAACTATAGGCAATGGGGAGTCATGGAAGGGTTTTGAGCGGGGGGGATGGAACAGTCTTTGTGTTAGAAGGATGCCTTGGGCTCAAATGCAGGATGACAGGGAGAGGGTGAGGCTGGAGTCAGGGAGACCCAGGTAGAGGCCGTGGGCGTAGTCTTGGTTGGACCTGGCTCTGGTTTGTACCCCAGCTCGGCAAGCCTGGGATCCTAGGGGCTTCCCCTCAAAACCCAGCAGGGCAATCTTCTCCTAAAAATGCAGAAAACTTCCTGCCTTCCCACCCTTCCTTTCAGACCTGCTTCCTGCTTGGCCTCCAAACCTGTTCCCATTCCTCCTACCTTCTCCCATTATCTCTGACTTCAGAATGTTTGCTTTGGCTCCCACTGTCTCCCGTCTGCTCTCTGCTGTGGTTGGTGGTGGATGCTCAGCAAAAAAAAAAAAAAAAAAAAAACAAAAACCCTCCTTCCTGCAAGCTGGCCCAGACTCCCGGGGCAGGGATTGTCTTCTTTCTACTTTAAGTAAACGGAATTGGAGCAACCTTGGCCTTGGAAGACAGACTGTGTCTTCTAACGACTTTCCTCCAAAACCACAAATGCATTTTGCCTCAATTTGAGGTGGTTCTTGCCTCTGTCTCAGCAACCTCAGGGTGAATGCGAAGCGACATCTGGCAGCCTTAAGATTTCACAGCGGATGCTGGGCTTTTGTGAAAAGTCGATCTCTCTGCAAAGCAGCCGTGAGGGCAAAGATAGCACCTTGCTCCGTCCATTCAGTAAATGTCTCTGAGCCAGGCCTTGAGCTGAGAGTCAGCGGAGAAGACATCTGCTCCCCAGGCCCCCACAGACAGCAAGACTGGTCCCGTGCAGCGGTACCCAGTGCCACGTGTGGGCCCTCGCAGGTGGCGCGAGCCAGCGGCACTGAACTTGCCCGTGCAGATCATAGCTGTGCCACTTCCGGCAAGTTACCGACCTCCCTCTGCTTCGTTTCCTCGTCTGCAGGGTAGGGAGAAGAGAGTTCTTCCCTCCTGGTCTTGGCGTGAGGATTAAATCAAGTAAAACAGGAAGACGTCAGCACAGAGCCGGGAGGAGTAAGCATCGAGTAAATGCTAGCTATTCTTTTGTTCTTGTTTTTTTTTTTTTTTTTTTTTTTAAATTCTCATGCCGTACAGTTCTCCCTTTTACGGTGTACAATTCAGTGGGTTCTAGTATATTCACAAGGTCGTGCACCCATCACAACTTCTAGAACATTTTTATCACCCCAAAGAAACTTGGCGCCCCTTAGCCATCACTCTCCCCAACTTCCCCTGCCCCGGGTAACTGCAAATCTACTTTCCATCTCTACGGATTTGCCTGTTGTGGACATTTCACAGACATGTAATCCTACATATAGGTGTGGCCTTTTGTGCCTGGCTTCTCACTTAGCATCATGTTTTCCCTGTGGCAGCACAGAAGCAGCACTTGATTCTTTTTTTAAGGCTGAATCGTATTCTTCTCCTGTGAAGAGATTTTGTTCATTCATTTGTCAGCTGATGGACATTTGGGTTATTTCCACTTTGGGAATGTTATGAGTATACTGTCATGAACATTGGGATACTGTTTTTGTGTGAACATATATGTTCATTTCTTCTTTTTTTTTTTTTAAGATTTTATTTATTTGTTTGACGGAGAGAAAGAACACAAGCAGGGGGGAGGGGCAGAGGGAGAGAGAGAAGCAGACTCCGGATGTGGGGCTCGATCCCAGGACCCTGGGATCATGACCTGACCCGGAGGCAGACGCTTAACCGACTGAGCCACCCAGGCACCCCACATGTTTATTTCTTTGGGTATCTACCTAGGAGTGTCATGGCTGGGTCACGTGGGAACTCTGGGTTTCACTTTTTGGGGAGCCGCCAGACTGTTTTCCAAAGCGGCTGCACAAGCTATTCTTGACTTGAGTTCTCAAAACACTTTCCCACGCACATCATTGCCCAGCCCCAAGGGGAGCTATTATCACAGCATTGAGAGAGAAAGTGATATGCCAGAGTCCCAGGGATAGTTAGTGGCAGAGCCAGGACCTGAGCCGAGAACTTTGGGGCCCAGAGTCATCATGTCACCTGAGGCCCCCAGGATCAATCACCTGGGTTTTATACTGTGCCCCAGAAGGATGAGACGTGGTGAGAGGCATTGCCTCCGCTCATGGCCGCTCCCTTTGTAGCAGGTGTACAGCAAGAGCCTTAGCTTATTTGGCCCCCCACCCCAGACACGAGAAGACCCTGAGTCCCCTCCCCCCACCCTTCTCGGCAGACACAGCACCACCTGGTTCCTGAGCCCAGGGCCCAGGGGACAGTGGTAGGTATGGTCTAGGAATGGTTGTGCCGTGCCAGGCAGGCGGGGGGTGTTTCTGGGTGGGAGGGAGCCCTGGGAAGCTTCTGTTCCCAGCTTTCGCTTCCACTGCCTTGATTGGAGCTCCGCGCTGGATCTCTGCTTTCCTGGTGGGGACCCCAGCCCCTTTCCTCACCCGCACCAGACTCTCCCCTTTTGCGACCCTCTCGTTCATTCAGTGTCTCACCCTGACCAGCATCTGCTTATGGCCGAGTTCCCAGGCCTCTCTGATTCTCTGCTGAAATGACCTTGAACTGTGACTTACCTGTGCCCAAACTCAGTTTTCTCAGCTCTCACACCTATTCCATAGGGTTGTGTAGGAGCCGCACAGGGTACTGGTTAAGGGCATGAAGTTGGCACTCAGACAAGGGCTTCCAGGACCCCAGTTACCTGCTGTGTAAGCAGCGTGGTCTATTTAAAGGACCAGGGACTGAGCAGTTGCTTTGGAGATGCTTTAAGCTTCATAGGCTGACGGCCATGTCCCGGCATGCTTTGTCCTGTGACTCTTGTATCCCTTGCAAGTGAGACAGAGAGCTGAGTGTGAACTCGAGAGCCCAGAAGCCCGCCAGAATCATGGCAAACTTCCTGGAGGACTAGGCCTTGCAGAATGGGCAGGGTTTGCAGGGCATAGAGAGGACAGCGATCTGCGAGGGAGAGGGGCAGGACCACAAACGCTGCTTCAGGGGAAAGAGCAAGACGACGAATCTCCTTTTTAATATATAATACAATTTTGTCTTATTCAAAGTGATGCACTTTGATTGTAAGACATTTAACAAGGGGGGAAACCATAAAAATATGATTAAGAAAAGGAGGTAATCTTGGGTATTCTCCCTCCCCAGCGGTAACCAGTACTAACATTTTGGTGTGCTCCCCTCCCCCTTTTTATTCTATGCAAATAGATCATATATGTTCTCTTTTCTTTTCTACAAAAGCGGAAATGGACTCGTACATACTGTTTGTGACCTACTTTTAAAAACGCATCATGAACTGTATTCCCTGTCATTAAATATTCTTCTTCACCACTCTTTAATGACTTTACAGTATTCTCTCATATGAATGGAGCATAATTTATTTAAGTAATCTTCTATTCTTGGATATTTAAGTGGTTTCCAATTTTTCAATATCATAAGCATCTTCTAAATGAACATCTTCATGGCTGAAACTGTGCATATGCTTAATTATGTCCTTGGGATAAGTTTCTAGTAAAGGAAGTGCTAGGATAAAGGGATGCAGATTTTGAAGAATGCTAATACATATTGTCAAATTGTTCCCCAGAAGATTTGCACCTATCTACATTCCTGCTAGCAGAAGATAGGGTGCCTGTTTTCTAGTGTTTCCCTAACATGGGGTATGATTTTCTTCTCGGTGAATTTTACAAATTCAGAACCGGAGGTCATGAATCCAAGTTTCGTGAGAAGGAAACGAAGGTGATAACAGTGGTATCTCTCATGGATTCGTGGCCACAATCAAACACATGGTGGGTATGGTATGCTTTGAAACACACAGTCCCGGGGGCCTGATGGTGCAGTGGATCGAGCCACTGACTCTCGGTTTCGGCTCGGGTCCTGATCTCAGGGTTGTGAGATTGAGCCCTGTGTCAGGCTCGGTGCTTGGCAGGGAGTTTGCTTGAGTTTCCCTCTCCCTCTCCCTCTGCTCCTCCCCCAACTTGCGTGATCTCTCTCCTTTTCTCTCTCTCTCCAATAAATAAAATCTTTAAAAAAAATTTTTTTTAAAGATTTTATTTATTTATTTTACAGGTAGAGAATAAGCAGGGGGAGCAGCAGAGGGAGAGGGACAAGCAGAGTCCCTCTGGAATAGGGAGCCTGATGCAGGGCTTGATTCCAGAACCCTGGGATCATGACCTGAGCTTAAGGCAGACGCTTAGCCGACTGAACCACCCAGGCGCCCCAATAAATAAATCTTTATAAAAAATAAAAGAAACACACACACAATTTGGGGTACCCGGCTGTCTCAGTCAGTGGAGCATGCAACTTTTGAGTTTGGGGCCATGGGTTTGAGCCCCATGTTGGGTAGAGAGATTACTTAGAAAGGAAATCTTAAAACACACACACACACACACACGTGCGCGCACACACACTTTACAGTTGCTAGTGATTATTCTAACTTGATCATCCCTGGGATGAGGAAACCCCGTGAGTCAAGGTTGAAAAGATAGTTGGAAGCCAGTTTTATAAAGGGCTTTGTTTATCTTTGTTTTAACTACAAAATTAATATATGTTTGTAAAAATGGAAACAACCCACGGCTTTGACGGTGAAAAGTGAAAGTACTCCTTCACCTCCCTATGGTTCTCCCCCAGGAGATTAGATGGGGTACCCTGCTAGATCTTCTCTCCTACTGTGTGTGTGTGTGTGTGTGTGTGTGTGTGTGTGTGTGTATGTATGTATGTGAGTGTATCCTTCCATGTATGTAATTTATTGTTGCTGTTGCTTTGTAGACTAGAATCCAGTATAGGATTTTGCTACCATCTCATAACAAAAGACCTACCTTATTCTTTGGAACATCTGCTTGGATGCTAGGACTGGATAAGGCATAATTTGCTTACTCTCTCCCTAAACAACACAGTAACAACTCATCCTCAGACGCAGACCCTCACAGCACTTCTCTAGTTGGGTTCCTCGCAGTGGAGTGGGAGATCAGAGTGGTTAGACATTGTCACACCATCAAATTGCTCTCTGAAGGGATTGTACCAATTAAATTCTTCTCCTGCCAACCCTCCAGGAGTGTGTGGAGAGCTGGGGATGCCAGACTCAGGGGAATTAGGGCAGCCCTTCCGCGACTTGGTCTGGTTTAGGAACAGCCCCTGTCTCCCCATCACTCTTTTAACTCTAAAAGTTCTGAGAGCAACCAGAAGCGGGCCGAGATCTGTCTCCAGCAGGAGCTCCTTGCTGTCCTCGGCTGTGAAGCAAACCACAAAGGAATCTTTTTCTTGTTAATTAACTAGGGTTTTATTAAACACCTTAGCAGCTAGCCAACTGCTCTGACCTAGCTGTTCCTAGGAGACATTTTGATGAGAAGTTTTGTGTTTTAATTTATACACCTTCAATGATGGTTTTTGTGTCAGAGTGTGTGCTCTCTAATCAAATATTAAATTAGCTAAGAGACGTAGCATGAAGCCCTTACTCTCTGCCTGGCACTAGTCTGGGCACTGGGGAGGTAGACATGAGCGCAGAGGTGCAGAGTGGAGGTATGAACATTGCGTTATGGGGGCACAGTGGGGGAGGGGGGACCAAAGCTCTCTCTTTGGGAAATCAGGAACATGGACATTCTCTGGATCTCAAAGGCCCAGGAGATCTTTGTCAGTTGAAGAAGGGAGAAGGGATTCCAAACAAGGGGAACAGTATGGGTAATACATCTAAATGGGAAATAGCAAGTTGGAGTCTGGTGTGGCTAAGAGATTAGTTGCGATCCTCTACGTGATAGTGAGCCATTGAAAGTTTTAGACAGAGGTGTGACACAACCAGATCCGTGTTTTAGAAAGTTCACTCATGATATATGTAAATCATGAGAGTGATTTACAAGAGGGCAAAACTAGAGAAAGAAAAGGCTAGGCTAGTAGGTTTTTAAATAAAACTGTTAATATTACTAAAAGTATTTTAAAATTCTAATTAAATAAGAAACCTGGTTTAAAAACATTCTGCCTAGCTCTATGGCAAGTGGCAGAGGAAGAGAAAGTACTTCTTCCATCCCATCACCACCAGCTGGGTTGGAGAGGTAAGACATATGATCAGTTCATTTTTCCAGCTCATTTTTTAAATTATTTTTTTTTATCATGAGAGGTGTACTTTTCAATCCCCAGCCCCTATTTCACTCATCCCCCACCCCCCAGGCCTCTGGTAACTACCAGTTTGTTCTCTATAGTTAAGAGTCTGTTTCTTGTTTTGTTTCTCTAGTGCTCTTTTTTTTCCTTTGCTCATTTGTGTTTCTTAAATTCCACATATGAGTGAGATCATATGGTATTTGTCTTTCTCTGACTTATTTTGCTTAGGATTACACTCTCTAGCTCTGTCTGTGTCCTTGCAAAGGGCAACATTTCTTTCTTTTAATGGCTGAATAATATTCCACTGTATATAGACCACATCTTCTTTATCTATTCATCAACCGATGGACACTTGGGCTGCTACCATAGTTTGGTTGTTGTAAACAATGCTGCTGTAAAGGTAGGGGCACATGTATCCTTTTGAATTAGTGTTTTTGTATTTTTGGGTAAATACCCAGTAGTGGAATTACTGGATCATCTGGTGATTCTATTTCTAATTTTTTAAAGGACCTTCCATACTGTTTTCCACAGTGGCTGCATGAGTTTGCATTCCCCCCAGCAGTGCACGAGGGTTCCTTTTTCTCCGCATCCTCACCAACACTTGTTGCCTCTTGTGTTTTTGATTTTAGCTATTCTGACAAGTGTGAGGTGGTATCTCATTGTAGTTTTGATTTGTGTTTCCCTGATGATGAGTGATGTCGAGCATCTTTTCATGTGTCTGTTGGCCATCTGGATGTCTTCTTTGGAGAAATGTCTGTTCATGGCTTTTGCCCATTTTTTAATTGGAATTTGTTTTGTTTTGTTTTGTTTTGGTGTTGAGTTGTATAAGTTCTTTATATATTTTGAATACTAATCATTTATCATATATACCATTTGGAAATATCTTCTCCCATTTTGTAGGTTGACTTTTAGTTTTGTTGATTATTTCCTCCACTGTGCAGAAGCTTTTTATTTTATGTAGGCCCAATAGTTTATTTTTGCTTTTATTTCCCTTACCTCAGGAGACATATCTTGAAAAAATGTTGCTATGACCAATGTCAGAGAAATTACTGCCTGTGCTCTCTTCAAGGATTTTTACGGTTTCAGATCTCACATTTAGGTCTTTAATCCATTTTGAGTTTAATTTTGTGTATGGTGTAAGAAAGTGGTCCGGTTTCATTCTTTTGTGTGTCGCTGTCCAGTTTTCCCAATACCATTTGTTGAAGAGACTGTCTTTTCCTATTGTATATTCCTTCCTTCTTTGTCGAAGATTAATTGACCGTATACTTGTGGGTTTATTTCCGGGTTTTCTATTCTATTCCATTGATCTATGTTTCTATTTTTATGCCAGTACCATATTCTTTTGATTTCTCCTCTTCGTAATATAATTTAAAATCTGGAGTTGTGATACCTTCACTTTTGTTTTTCTTTTTCAAGATTGCTTTTGCCATTTTAGGTCTTTTGTGGTTGCCTACAAATTTTAGGATTGTTCTAGTTCCGTGAAGAATGCTATTGGTATTTTGATAGGGATAGTTAAATCTGTAGATTGCTTTGGGTAGTATAGACATTTTAACAATATTTGTCCTTCCAACCCATGTGTATGAAATGTCTTTGCATTTCTTTGTGTAGCCTTGAATTTCTTCTTCTTTTTTTTTTAATTTTTAAAAAAGATTTTATGTATTTATTTGACAGAGAGAGACACAGCGAGAGAGGGAACACAAGCAGGGGGAGTGGGAGAGGGAGAAGCAGGCTTCCTGCCAAGCAGGGAGCCTGATACAGGGCTTGATCCCAGGACCCTGGGATCATGACCTGAGCCAAAGCAGATGCTTAATGACTGAGCCACCCAGGCACCCTTCTTTTTTTTAAGATTTTATTTATTTAGGGGTGCCTGCGTGGCTCGGATGGTTGGGCATCTGCCTTGGGCTCTGGTCATGATTTCTGGGTCCTGGGATAGAGCTCTGTGTGGGGCTCCTGGCTTGGTGGGGGTCTGCTTTTCCCTCTCCCTCTGCCTTTCTTCCTGCTTGTGCTCTCTCTGTCTCTCTCTCAAATGAATAAATAAAATCTTAAAAAAAAAAAAGAGCAGTTATTTTTAAGATTTATTTATTTATTTGACAGAGAGTGTGTGTGAGCACAAGAAGACAGAAGGGCAGGCAGAGGGAGAGGGAGAAGCAGGCTCCTTGCTGAGCAAGAGCCTGATGTGGGGCTTGATCCCAGGACTCTGGGATCATGACCTGAGCTGAAAGCAGACTCTTAAAGACTGAGCCACCCAAGTACCCTGCCTTGAATTTCTTTCTCCAGTGTTTGTTTGTTTTTTAAGATTTTATTTATTTATTTGAGAGAGAGAGAGAGAGAAGGTCAGAGGGAGAAGCAGACTCCCCATGGAGCTGGGAGCCTGATGTGGAACTTGATCCAAGAACTCCAGGATCATGACCTGAGCTGAAGGCAGTCGCTTCACCAACTGAGCCACTCAGGCACCCTTACCAGTGTTTTATAGTTTTCAGAGTACAGGTCTTTTACCTCTTTGGTTAAGTATATTTCTAGATATTTTATCGTTTTTGGTGCAATTGTGAATGGGATTGTTTTCTTTTTTTTTTTTTTTTTAAGATTTTATTTATTTGAGACACAGAGTGAGGGAGAGAGAGTACAGGAGCAGAGGGAGAGGGAGAAGCAGACTCCCTTGCTAAGCATGGAGCCCTATGTGGGGCTCAATCCCAAGACCTCGGGATCATGACCTGAGCTGAAGACAGATGTTTAACCGACTGAGACACCCTGGGGCCCCATGGGATTGTTTTCTTGATCTCACTTTCGCTGCTTCATTATCAGTGTATAGAAATGCAACAGATTTCTGCATATTGATTTTGTATCCTACAACTTTACTGAATTCATTTATCAGGTCTAGTATTTTTTTGGTGGAGTCTTTAGGGTTTTCTATATATAGTATCATGTCATCTGCAAATAGTGAAAGTGTTACTGCTTCCGTACCAATCTGGATGCCCTTTATTTCTTTATGTCGTCTCATTACGGTGGCTAGGACTTCCAGTACTATCTTGAATAAAACTGGTGCCTTGTCTTGTTTCTCTCAGTCTCATTTTCTAATTAAAGAATGAGACTGAGGTTAACAATGAGACATCTTATTTCACCTAATATCTCGATACCCAGTTTGGCCAGAGTGTCTTTAAGCAGGCACTATTTTATATAGTAATGGCAGTGTGCTTTGGACCAGAGCTTGACAATATGTATTAGAAAATCTTTAAACAATTCTTTGTGTGTTTTTATCTAAAAAATGTATGCTGAAGACAATAAAAAATGAAAAAAACTTGAGAATAAAGATGTTTATTATTCTCTTATTTCTGAAAGTAAAAAAGTGGAAGGAACCAAATATCTAAAATAGGGCAGTTATTAAGTTAATTATGGTATAACTACATTTTTGCACATATTAAATCATGTTTTTATTTTTAAATTTATTTTTATTTTATTTTATTTCATTTCATTAGAGAAAGAGAGGGAGGAGGGGCAGAGGGAAAGAGTCTTAAGCAGGCTCCATGCCCAGCATGGAACCCAACACAGGGCTCAATCCCATGACCCTGAGAACATGAACTGAGTCAAAATCAGGAATTAGACGCCTAACCAACTTAGCAACCCATGCACCCCTAAATCATGTTTTTATTTTAAAAAAGATTTATTTACTTGAGAGAGAGAGAGAGGGGAATCAAGAGAGAGCATGACCTGGGGGGGAAGGGGAGAAGGAGACTCCCCGCTGAGCAGGGAGCCTAACAAGGGGCTTGATCCCAGGACTCTGAGATCGTGACCTGAGCAGAAGGCAGAAGCTTAACTGGCTGAGCCACCCAGGGTCCCCTAAATCACATTTTTAAAATAATATCCAATGACATAGGAAAATTACTATTCTACAATAAGATTCAAAAGCAGTATATGATACTAGGCAGAACATGATCCTATTTTGGTTTTCTAAGTATGTGATCTCTTTCTAACCCTCTCTATCCAGAAAAAAATCCACAGTATGGTTAACTGTGGCTATCCGACTAAATTTTATTTTCTTCTTGATATTTATTATTCTCTAAAGTGTCTGCAGTGAGGATGTAGTGCTTTAATAATTAGAAAAAGCGATGAAATTACTTTTTGTGTTAAAAGGCAAAGGATATCCATGAAAATGGAAGCAATACAACTAATAAACATGAAAAATGCTCAGCCTTGCTAATTATTAAAAATGCAAATTAAAGCAGCACTGTGATCCTGTTTTCGTGGACCAACTTTAGAAGAAAAATCTGCTGGTACACAGCATGTATGTATTGGCAATAGGGTGAAGAGAAGCACTTGTATATACTGCAGATCTGAGTATAATTTGGTTCAGGCTTTTGAAGAACAATTTGACAATATATCTCAAAAATCCTTCAAAATGTGTAATTTCTCTATAAAGTTGGTTTTAAAGTGTGTAATTGTATTCCTTGGATATCTTAAAGAAATAATTAAGGAATTGTGTATAGGGGTGCCTGGGTGGCTCAGTCAGTTAAGCATCTGGCTATTGGTTTTTGCTCAGGTGGTCATCTTGGGATTGTGAAATCAAGCCTTCCCCACCCCCCCCCATAGGGCTCCACGCTCAGGAAGGAGTCTGCTTCCCCTCTCCCTTTCCCTCTGCCCTTTCCCAAATGAATAAATAAATCTTCCCTTCAAATGAATAAATAAATCTTTAAGAAAAAAGGAATTGTGTACGAGTGTATGAACAAGAAAGTCTATCACAACATTTTTTTTTGGAAGCAGTAGTAAAGAATTGTTTGAAATAATGTTATAGACTATATGGAATGTGGAAATGTGATGATATATTTTTAAATTTTAACATAAAAAAAATTTAACATATAGCTAAAAACCTGCCCTTGGTGTGATCCCTTTAAAAAAACCAAATATATATATAAAATATATATACCACATATTTATATATAAAGTGTGTGTGTGTGTGTGTGTGTGTATATATATATATATATAATGTATTTATATATAAAGGATCTGGAAGAGGAAGAATATACACATAAATGCTAATATTTGTCGTATCTGGGGAGGTGGGTGGGATTATGATTAGTTTAAAATATCTTCAAAATAATTTTTTTCAAAACCAATTTTAAAATCTTTACAGATTTTGAAATACAGCATAATGTGTATTAAAGCCCAGCCGTGAACAGGTGGGCTAAGGGCTCAAAGCCAAGAGCGAGCACTTGCATAGGTTCTATAGGAGTAAGAACCTGCTCGCTTGGTCCATGGAAGAAATGCTTCCAGTTCACCTTCATCCTGGGGACCAGCCTGCCCTGTGTGGAGCAGGTCGAGGAGGCTGGAGAAGCCTAGATGGCAAGGGCGGGACCCAGCACAGGCTTGCTCTCATCTGACCCCTGGAACTGTTCCCGCCCCTTATGTCTGACTCCCTCACCGCCCCCGCCCCCCCACTGTACTCTAGCATTTCAGATTTTCTTTTATTCTCTCACGTGAAACTTGCTTTTTCTTGCCATAGAACCTTAGCTAGGTCCCTTCTCCCTGAAATAGTTTTCCTTTCCCATTCCTCTGTCACCTGGGCAACTTTCGCTTCATGTTTTTTGTTGTTTTTTTTTTAAAGATTTTATTTATTTATTTTGACAGAGAGGAGAGAGATCACAAGTAGGCAGAGAGGCAGGCAGAGAGAGAGGGGGAAGCAGGCTCCCTGCTGAGCAGAGAGCCCGATGTGGGGCTCAATCCCAGGACCCTGAGATCATGACCTGAGCCGAAGGCAGAGGCTTTAACCCACTGAGCCACCCAGGCGCCCCCACTTCATGTTTTATCTTAAAAGTCACTTTCTACTTTTGGAGACGAGGGGTAGGTTTATTAGTTTGATTGTAGTGATGGTTTATGGATATAATATATCTCAAAATGCACCAAGTTGTATATATTCTTTTTTTAAAAAAATATTTTATTTATTTGAGAGAGAGAGTGTGTATGTATGAGTGGGGGAAGGGGCAGAGGGGCAAGCAGACTCCCTGCTGATCTCTCCAAATCATGACCTGAGCAGAAGTCAGACCCTTAACTGACTGAGCCACCCAGGAACCCCCAAATGGTATATTTTCAATATATGTGCGGTTTATTGCATATTAATTATGCTTCAGCAAAGCTGTAAAAAAAATGCACTTCCTCAATGAGATAGGTCCTAAACACCCCACGCCCATCCACACCTCCGACTCCCCAAGCTGTATTAGCCTTCTTTGGTAGATACAATGAGTACGAGTGACTTGATTCATGATCTGCATGGTGATGGATGAATGAGCAAGGGCACGGGTTCAGCCTGTGTTCAGAGGCCAGTGGAGTGGCAGGGACTCCAGGAGTGATGAGGGGGCCATTCAGCAAGGAGCCTGGAGACGGCATCTGAACAAGTCCAGAGAGGTACTCAGAAGTTGGAGGTCAAGCCAGAAGCTGGGTGGGACAGGTACTCTGTCTCTGTTTCCCCAGGCTGCAAATTGAAGAGAATAATAATAATATTAATAACTATCCTATTATGGCTACAGACTATTTTTGTCGAGGATTAAATGGGTTAATCCACCTGCAGGGCTTAGAACAATGCCTGACTCCATTGGAGGTGCTAAGTGTTCACATCAAGCCTTATTTAGTTGTGAACAGCCATCAATAAGGCTGGGAGCCTCTGATACAAACCTTTGATTGATTTGGATTCAGGTGAATGGTGGGTGACTTCAGGAGTTGTCTCCTAAAGACCCATCTTATCCCCTGACCCCTTTCACCCAGCTACTGGGCAACCTCCATCCTTTCAGCCTTCCCTGCAGGACTTGGAAACCCTGTCAGTTTCTCTACCTTATTTTTGCAAAGCTGTGTTTCTGAAGCCTCCTCTTTCCAAACGACAGGGAGGCACACATATGTTGCGGCTTATGCTTCTATTTAGAGTTGGGGATTTGAAAAGAGAATGTACACACACGTGGACGAGCATTTGTGTGCATGCTCGTATGGGCTTGTAGGTGTGAACATGCATGTGCCTGCGCATGTGTTTGCACGAACTCACATGGTTGTGCATTTACCCATGTTCATAGGGATGTGAGCTTCTGAATGACTGCCTGGAGGACGTGCGCATACACGTGTGCCCGTGACTGTGTGTGTGTGTGTGTGTGTGTGTGCGCGCGCGCGCGTGTGGTGTGGTAGGGTGTATTTCATGTGTCTTGGTTTGTGTGAATGTTTGCACATGTGTGTTTTTGTGTATCTGTGTGCATCTGGTGTAAGCTGCCTCTCTTCACGCCCCAGGAGGCACCAAGGCAAGTGCAAACCACAAGGAACAAAGGAATAATCTGCATAATTTAGCCTTTGATCTCAGGCCACCCTCAATCCTCCCTTGCTCTCACTCCAGCTGCCGAGCTATTTCCAGCCCTGTGGAGCCCATCTTTGAGCTTTGTCTTATAGAAGCCTCAGCCTCTCCTTGCCACCGTGCCAGACCAACAGGGCTAGAAAAGGGTCATGATCATTTACTGAGTACTTATGGTGCACCAGGCACCTGTACTGGATGCTTCGCGTACATTCTCAGATCGGCTCCAGCAATCCCCCCAAGTATAACAATTGTTCCCATTTGATGTTTGAGGCAGCTGAGGATCAGGGGGATTAAGCCATTTGTCGTAGGTGGTGGAGCTAGAATTCGAACTCAAGACTGTGTAGGCAAAGAGCCCACACTCTTTCCCCTTCACACAGTTGTCTTCTGGGAGCATGCCCCTCCACTGGCACAGAGAGCTCCTGGGGAGGGAGATGTCCTGGGAGACACAGATCTGAGGGGAAAGGGAGTGCAAGAGGGAATCAGTAGGTGGTGCAAAAGGCAGCACTTCCTTAGTCATTATAAGGAAGGCAGGATGGAGAAATCCCAGGTGTGCAAATGGTCCACAGATGGAGCGGGGAGAGCAGAGGATGGGCCAAGGGCAGAAACAGCAAAGATGAAAAAAACATCATCTTTGCCACCCCTCGCTTCGGTATCCTAACTAGGCTCTATCACATCTCTCCATTTTCTCAACTGGAAAATATGTCTGAGAGGTGGGTTTTAGAGGGTTTTTATAAGTTCTTGCTAAAACTAGCATTTGTTGATCTACTGTGCTAAGTCATGCAACCTCACAACCAATTTGTAGAATAGTTACTATTGTTGGTCCCATTTTATAGATAAGGATACCAAGGCTTTGAGAGGATATACTGCTTGCCCAAGTGGCAGAGTAGGACTCAAACCTGGGGGCTGTCTGACCCCCAAAACTCTACTAGGCTTCCCTGTTTTAAAGTTTAAAACAAATATTATATAAAATGCCAGAGACATAGTAGGAACTCAACAGAGGGTAGCTAATCATAATGATGATGATGAAGAAGGAGGAGGAGAGGGAGGAAGAGGGGGACGAGGGGGATGAGGAAGAAGAAAGGGTGTTTTGCTGAGAATTGAGGTGGCATTCAATCCCTCAAGTGTCAAAATTTCTGGAAAAATCCCCCACTATTGGTGATCACTTTTAGAACAAATAGTTGCTTTCCTTCGAGAGGGCAGTGATATCTGTTCCTATAGCAGCCAGGCCAGACTCAAAGCCCAGCCACAACTTTGCAACTCTGTCACCCTGAGTACCCTAACCTCTCTGGCCATTATTTCCTTATCTATAATGTGAGGATCATAATAACCCCGCCTTGTTCCCTAAGAGGTTAACTATAAAGTTAGTACGTAATTGACCCAGAAATCCCACTCCTAGGTGTTTACCCAAGAGAAAGGAAAACAGATGTCCACACAAAAATTTGTACACAAATGTGTACAGCGGCATTATTCATTAACAGCTAAAAAGTGGAAACAGCCCAAATCTCCATCAGCTGATGAAAGAATAAGCAAAATGTAGTTTGCGCATATAATGGGCTAGTATTCAGCAGTAAAAGGGAGTGAAGTACCCATATGATATGGATCCTTAGAAACATAATACTAAATGGAAGAAGTTGGTCACAAAAAAACCACATAGTGTCTGATTCCCCTTACATGAAATGTCCAGAATAGGTAGACCCATAGGGACAGTAAGTAGATAGGTGATCACTAGAGGGAAAAGGAAGAATGAGTTAATGAGTAATGGGATGTCTTCTTTCGGGTGATGAAAATGTTTTGAAATTAGAGAGTGGTGATGAGTGCACAACTTTGTGAATATACCAAAAACCCACTGAATCATGTACTTTAAAATAATGAATTTTGGGGCATATGAATTACATCTCAATAAAAAACATAATTTGTTTTTTTGTGAAGCTTAAATGAGATAGTTTAGGTAAATCCCTTAGCACAGAGGCTGCCTGTGGTAAGCACTCATTTGATGCAGCATAATTCAAATAAATGCTAGCTACTATGACCATTATTTTCATTACGAGACTAGCTGGTGATTTTAGTTCCTTAGCCTCCCAGAGCTTCAGGCTCCTCACCTGCAAACAGGAGTAATAACACTTTAATTAGTTAAGGTTCCTTAGTCTAGGCAACAGATACGGACTCAGGCTGATGAGTAAAAAAGGAATTTATTGGAAGGCTGCAGTGCTTATAGGAAAGGACAAAGAGCCAGGCTCAGGAAGAAAAGATCCAAGGGGCGGAATCTGAAGAAAAATAACTGAGAGGTTTTGGACTTCCCGATGAAGCATGTGCCCCAGACCCAGGCTATTGGGGTTCGAACCTAGCTCTGCCCAGAAGGCTTTGTGAGGTGGGCACCTGGGTGGCTCAGTTGGTAAAGCAACTGCCTTCGGCTCAGGTCATGATCCCAGGGTCCCGGGATCGAGTCCCGCATTGGGCTCCCAGCTCCATGGGGAGTCTGCTTCTCCCTCTGACCTTCTCCCCTCTCATGTTCTCTCTCTCTTTCTCACAAATAAATAAATCTTAAAAAAAAAAAAAAAAAAAAAAAGCTTTGTGAGGCTTCACTTTGTTGCCTCGGTGTGTTCATCTGCTAGGCAGGGAAGATAGGGAGTGTACTGAGGATTAAATGAATGAATGTCTGTACACCCATCAGAGTGCCTTGCACTCAAAACTCTCAATATTATTATTATTCTGGACAGGGCCCTGTTGCCAGGATGATTCAACTTAACACAGTTTCTCTGACCGTGCATAGCTCTGTCCAAGGTTCAGATCCTTAGGGATCTATCTGGGTGCTCTGGACTTTTCATTACCATTGCAATATGGATTTGGGACGGATTGTAAAAGGCCTCGAATGTCATGGTTAAGTCATCTGTGCTTTATTCTGAGAAGTAAGCAGGGTGCACCATCTCCTGAAAACCCCGTGGGGTTTTCAGAGTCCCTGCAGACAATGGTCCACATCCCCCAAGCCTCCCAGATGTGGGACCGCGGGCCTCAGCTTCCCTGTGCATAAAAGGTGGCCGCATTTCAGGTTCTGCGGGGCTTAAATGAAATAGTATTTGCAAAGTGCTTAGAACAGTGTCTGGCCCAAGGTGAACGCTCAATAAATTGTGGCAGTTATAATAAATAAAATGAAATTCAAGAGCCCCACCTCGTGATGTCGATAGGAGAATCAATTGGAATCAAAGAGGCTGTAGCACTTTGCACAGGACATGAGGCCGTGTTCCAGAAAGAAGTGTCCTTGATTGTAATCACCGCTGGCAATAAGACATGCCTTTAGCCTAAGTCTTACTGTTTTCTGTGAAAGAAAGTAACATAAAGGGTACACATTTAATAATAAGAAGGAGCCTGATCTTAGAAACATTAAAATATGAAAAGGGTGTGTCTTCCAATTTGAGGAAATAAAGTATTGATAATTTAATGGTTCACATAATTAAAGAATGTTCTAGAGTCTATTACCAATTTCCCAAAACTTAGAACACAATATTGCTTACTTAATGCTAAAAGGGCACTGAGCATAATTTAATCTTTCTTTGAAGCTTTTGAATTTCCTTGAAGGCAAGATCAGCAATTTCAAAATACACTTTTAGATCCTCTGGCTCAATGCTTCTCAACCCTGACTACACATTAGCATCCCCCGGAGAGCTTTTAAAAAAATACTGTTGCCTGGGTCCCATTTCAGACCAATTAAATCTGAGTCTCTGGGGGAGGAGCCTGAGCACCAGAATTTTTGAAGTGCCCCAAGTACTTCTAATGTCCGGAGAGTCTGAGAACAGTTCCTCCCAGTGGCCGCCGAGCCCCCGGAGGGTGCCATCTATATTTCCAGATGAGGCTGAAGAGGTCTGCGGAGGCTGGGTCATGGAGGGTTTCCTACATGTGTGACAAAACAGCCCACAAATCTAGGGGCTTAAAGCAATGATTTATTTATTTATTTATTAGCGTGCATGAGAGAGAGCAGGGGCAGAAAGAGAGGGCGAAGCAGACTCCCCGGTGGGCAGGGAGCCCAACGTGGGACTCGATCCCAGGACCCACGATCATGACCTGAGCTGAAGGCAGATGCTTAACCGACTGAGCCACCCAGGTGCCCCAAAGCAATGATTTCTTATTTCTCCTGATTCTGTGGGTTGGCTGGGCATTTCTTCTGCCGGCCTCCTGTGCGCCCCCTCATGCAGCTGCATTCATTGGGTGGGCTGGCTGGAGGCTGGCCTAGCCAGAACAGCTGGACCTCTTTCAGCGTGGTCTTTCATCTTTGATTTCTTCTCTGCATGGTGCTCTCAGGATGGTGTTCTAAGAGGATGGGGGTAGAAGCTGCCAGGTCTTTTAAGATCTAGCCTTGGGAGTCTTGTAATCTTACTTCTGCCTCCTTTCATTGGCCAGAGCAATTCACAAGGCCAGCACAGATTTGAGCCCTGGGAAAAAGAGGCTCTGCCTCTTCCTAGGAGGCATGGCAAAATCACATTCCAAAGGAGTTTGCAATCCATAGGATGAATTTGTGGTCCTATTTTGCAATCTACCACACAGATGGGAGAGGCTGAAGCCTGGCCTAAAGCAGGGGCAGTAGAAAGAAGTGAATTCATTCATTCACTTAGTCAGGTAGTAATTCATTCAATAAATGTTTACTGAACACCACCTGTCTACCAGGAACTTTTCTAGGCACTGGGGAGACAGCTGTAACTGACAATGGCAGAGTACTGCTCTTGTGGAGTTTATAATCTAGGTAGAGAGGCATACAATAAAACACAAGTAATGTGAAATTCAAAAGTGCTATGAAGAAATATAAAGCAGGATAAGGGATTAGAGAAGGCTATTCTGGATGGAATGGTTAAGGAAGGCCTCTTTGGGTAAGTAAAAGCAGCGGAAACCTGAATGAAGTGAATCATACAGATGTTTAGAGATTGAGAGAAAAACAGTAAGTGCAAAGGCCCTGAGGCAGCAACATGCTTCATGTTTGAGAAACAGCAAGGAGTCCAATGTGGCTGGGGCACAGTGGGTGAGGGAGAGGGTGAAAGATGATGAGGTAGGAGAGGCAGGCAGGGCCCAGAGTGTGTGGGACTTTGCAGAGCATGATAAGGACTTGGGATTTTTATTTCAACTGTAAAGTAAGAAGCCATCGAGAGACTGTGTGAAAGATTGAGCTTTGTTTCTGAAAGGCTCATTCTGGCTACTAGATTGAAAGAGATTGAAGGGGAAGGGGCGCGACTGAGAGATTATTGCTCAGATAGTAGTTGGAGTGGGGAAAGTGGTATATTTTGAAGGCACAGCCAACAGAATTTCCCAAAATATTGGATGTGGGTTTGGGAGAAGGAGAGATTAAGAAGTCCAAAGCCATTGGCTTGAGCAACTGGGTGAATTGTGGTGCTCTTTACTGAGATAAGGAACTAATGAGTCCAGACGGATCAAAAGTTTGATTTTAGATATGTTAAGTCTGAGATGCCTTTTAGCTCTGAATAGGCAGTTAGCCATTGAGTCTGGAGTCCAGGTTGGAGTTCCAGATAGAAACCCTCGTGTTATCAAGAGCTACATCAAATCTTGAGACTGGATGGATCACTTAGGGAGTTTGACAGTGAGGAGCTCTGAAGACTGAGCCCTGGGGCAATGCAACATTCAGAGGGTGGGTTAAGGGGGAGGGGCCAACCCAGGAGACCAAGAAGGAGTAGCCAGTGAGGTGGAAGATAAGAAGGGGATGTAGAATACTGGAAGCTAGGAAGAGAATGCTTCTAGAAGAGAGTGCGAAAAGTGTTGAGTGCTGCTGAGGAGACCGGTAAGCTGAGGCAGAGAATGAACAAACCATTTGGATTTGGCAACCTGGAAGCCACTGGTGATCTTAAGATTAAATGGAGCAGAGTGGAGGGGGTTGAGCAGGGAATTAGGATAACTGCAGACAAATGAGGCTCTGTGTGTGCATTTAGCTGAAAGTACAGAGTATTTCTCTGTTGTGGAAATAATTTACTAGAAAGGGGAAATTATCAATGATGTGGGAGAAAGGGGGACAACTGCAGGATCAAAGGGCATGTGATCCAGGGGACACGGGGAGGAGCTGGCCTCAGGGAGCAGGGAAGACTGTTCTTCCATTGTGTCTGGAGGGGAGGTTGAGCAATGGGCTCTGATGCAGGTAGATGGGCAGGCTTGGCAGTAGGGCACGGAGAGAGTCAGGAGGCATTTGGAAAGCAGAACAGGAATGCAAGCAGTACCTTTAGGATTTAATGTGTCTCCCAGTGAGACTGTCTCTTATCAACAACCTCTCCCAATACCCCATCTGTGCCAGGTCTGGCGCCAGGCAGAGGGGCTCGGGGATGACTCACCCGGCGCCCCTGCTGATGAGAAGTTCACAGTCTAAGAAGGGAGACGGACCTGGAAACTGACAACTTCAATACAATGTGCTAATAATAAAGTCGCATACAAAGCATCTTGAGAACAAAGAGGGAGTGAGTAACTCTGCCTGGAGGGGTCAGAAAAGGCTTCACTGAGGTGAAATTTAAATTAGGCTTCCAGGAGGAGGAGAACATTATCAGGCTGGCTGGAAGAGGAAGGTCTTTAAAGGTGGAAAGAATGACTCGCGAAAGCCTCGGAGATGAGAAAGATCTAGTCCCGCTTTTCTGATTTTCCACCTTTTTTCTTCCCGCCGCTCCCCTCCCCATTCCCAGCTGTCGTCTCTCAGGCTTGCTTAGTTCAAGAGGAAATTTTTCTTTTTGGAAAGTTTAATAAACTTCCACTCAGCTTGTACTGAGTCATGACAAAGGTGTGTTTCACACTTAAACAAACGTCTCAGATGTTATTTTTTGCACTTGAAGAACAAGCTATTTTTAAAGAAATCCAAACTCACACTGGGGCTCAGCAAGGACGAGTTCTGTGACCTGTTTTTAAGAAGTGAGCTTTGGAAGGCACATAGTGACCAGCAGAGGCAGAAGCAGACGACCTGGCAATTCTTTCCCTTAAGTGAGCCAGTGAGTAGTTTCACTTTACTAAGTTGCTCATTTTATCTCGGCTCTCTGGTCTTCTAGAAAGCTCTCAGGGAGCATGCAACAATTATCCAATAACAATGAGGGAAGATGAGGTCAGCAGTCTCTCAGAGGTGGGCTGAGATAACGGCAGAGAGGACAGAGAGAAGGGGGTGGGTTTGAGAGGGGTTTAAACTGTGCAGTGAACAAGGGGAAAAGGCATTTCCCTGTGCCCATCTAGTAGCTTGCCTCTTCCCTGGATCGGCCATCAGTTCCTTCCCTCCCAGAACATGCATTGCATTCCCCCATTGAGTCTATTCCCCACTCCCTTGAATCAGGCCTGGCCTGTGATTACTTTGACCAACTAAACACAGGGAAAGGGACACTGGACCAGTCCTAGGACTAATCTTTAATAGTCTAGAAGAACTATTGCTGTGAGAAGCCCAAGGTATATGAAGAGCTAACATTTCAGCTAAGCACCCCAGCCAGTTACGGTGTCAGGGGCCAACCGCCATCTTGGAAGTTCAGCCCACTGAGCCTTCAGAGGAATCCAGCCCCAGCTGATATCTGAGTACAAGCGCGTGAGTGACCCCAAGAGAGAACAGCCCAGCTGTGCCCGGTCAACCCACAGGACCATGAGAGACAATACTAAATTGTTGTTTTAAGCCAGTAAATTTTAGGGTGGCTCGTTACACAGAACGAGCTAACTAGAGTATCATATATTTTCATCAATCTTTGCTAACACTAGGCACTGTGCTAGATGCTTTTCATTTTAATGCTCATGATGACCTGGAGATAAGTACTTTTATTCTCCTTTTGGAATATGAAATGATGTGCAGAGATGTTTCAGAACCGGCCACGTACCACTCCAACAGGTGTCCCATAAATGCTACAGCTGGACACTTTTCTGTTATGTACATCATTTCATTTCTCCCAAGCCTGCCCCTCTTCTTGAACACGCTAGCTCAGACAGGGATGCTAGACCACCCAGGCTTTCAGCCCAAAACACCAGGCACTGCCTTTGTCCTCCTGGTGGAAATGGAAACAGCACAGATCTTTGAGTCAGGAGACCTGGAGCTGAGTCCCAGCTCTGCTGTTCAGTTGCTGTTTTACCTCAAGCAAAATCACTTCCCCTCTCTGGGCTTTCATTTCCTTTTCTGAGATAAGGGGACCAGGCTAGAATTGGGCTGTTTCTAAAAGCTGAGTAATATATTAATTCCTCCATTTAAAAAACTTTTCTTATAAAAATTTCCAAACGTACCCAGATGCAGAGAGCACAGTGTGCCTTCATGTACCCTTCATCTAGTTTCAACAATCATTTCCATTTTGCCATACTGTTTTAATTCATGGCCCCACCTTTTTTTTCCTCCTTACTGGCCCATGATGTCATATCATGTCACCCCTAAATTAGGGTTGCCAGACTTAGTAAATGACAATACGGGACACTCCGTTAAATTGGATAACAATAAATAAATTTTTTAGTAAAAGTATGTTTATGCAACTTTGTATTTTATCTTACAACCCTACCTTAAATGCTTCAGTTTGCAGTTTTAAAAAGGAAGATTTTATTTAACACAACTACAAGGCTATGATAATACCTGAAAAAATCAACAATAATTCCTTAATGGCATTTAATAAATAGTATATATCCGAATTTCCATGTTTGTCTAGAAAATGTCTTTTTACTGGTAGTTCAAATGGTGTTATAAAGGAGGTCCATCATTGTATTTGGTTCTTAAAGCTTTTTTTTTAAGATTTTTTTTTAAAAGATTTTATTTCTATGACAGAGAGACATAGCGAGAGAGGGAACACAAGCAGGGGGAGTGGGAGAGGGAGAAGCAGGCTTCCCTCGGAGCGGGGAGCCTGATGCAGGGCTTGGTCCCAGGACCCTGGGATCATGACCTGAGCTTAACTACTGAGCCACCCAGGCCCCCCCCCTTTTTTTTTAATCTCTATACCCAGTGTGGGGCTTGAACTTGCAACCCTGAGAACAGTCCTATGCTCTACTGACTGAGCCAGCCAGGTGCCCGTTTGTTAAAACTCCTAAATTCACTTATAATCTAGAACAATTCCTTCTTTCTCCCCTTCCTAACCCCCAGATTTTCTTTTTTCATGTTATTAACTTGTTGAAGTAACTGGGCCGGGTGTCCTGTAGATTACGTGTTCTGAATTTTGCTGATTGTTTATGGTGTGTCATTTACTTGTTCCTTTTGCCCCTTACTTCTTGTAGAAAAGTTTTATTTAAAAGTTTCATTGGGGGCACCTGGGTGGCTCAGTGGGTTAAAGCCTCTGCCTTTGGCTCAGGTCATGATCTCAGGGTCCTGGGGGATGGAGCCCCGCATCAGGCTCCCTGCTGAGCATGGAGCCTGCTTCCCCCTCTCTCTCCGCCTGCCTCTCTGCCTACTTGTGATCTCTCTCTGTCTCTCTGTCAAATAAATAAAATATTAAAAAAAAAAAAAAGTTTCACTGGATTCAGGCTAAACGTTTTTGGCCCAAATAGAGATGCTGAGTATTTTAGAATGCATCTCACCAGGAGGCACAGAATATATGTTTATGTAACTTTGAGTGATGCTAACATTTATCAGTGGATTCAGAGAGTGACACCCTTATTTCTTCATTGTAATTGTAATTGTAATGTTCTCTATCAATCCTTGGCTCAAAAGTTTTACCATCTATTGATGATCATTCCCTAAATCAGATATATTATTAGGGTTTGCAAAATAGTGATGATCTAATTTTTAGCATTCCTTCTGATTTATTAGCTGAAGTTCTTTTGTATAGAACTTTTTCTTATCCTTTGGGGGTATTTGGTTACCTGAAATTTAGTCCATAATAAAAGGCAGAATAAATGCTCAATGTTTTGTTTTTTTTAAACAGAACTCTCCAGTTTTTATGAAATTTCCAGAAGAGAGTTGAATAGCAATGCTGAGATTTCCAACTGAAATTGAAGATTGTAAAATTTTTTACTTAACTCCTTTGATATTATATTTCTATCACTTTTGTCCTAAAAATTTTGGATCTTAACAGCATTGATGTTATTACTAATATGTTTTAACCTATGATATGCATATTTTAAAGTAGCAATACTAATAACATTACTAAGACTATTGAGAGTCTAAGATTTCTTTGTTGTTTTTTTCCCTTTATCCTTAGCATATATCTCATTAATGATAGTCAAAAATACTTTGTTTTAAGGTCAATTGGAGTGATTCTTTTCTCCTGTGTGGTCATGTTATCAACATGATATAAAGTTCTGTTCATATTTTGGCTTGTTTTTCATGTTAGGGATTATTAAAAAATTTATATGATTTAATGATTTAAATATTTACATGAATCTTTTATGAGATAAAGTCAAAGGTATCTAACAAGGCTCATTCAGAGAAGCCTCACTTCTAATCTCTTCCCTTCCACTCTGTTCACTTTCTCCCCTATAGAAACCCTTTTAAAGCTTTCTCCAGCCCAGCACTATTGACATTTTGGTCTGATGATCCTTTGGTATGGGGGGGGGTGTGATCCTGTGTATTTTTTTTTTTTTTCAAAGATTTTATTTATTTATCTGACAGAGAGAAAGGGGGAGAGAGAGAACACAAGCAGGGAAAGCGGCAGGCAGAGGGAGAGGGAGAAGCAGGCTCAGCTGAGCAGAGAGCCCGATGCGGGGCTCAAACCCAGGACCATGGGATCATGACCTGAGCCGAAGGCAGACGCTAAACCCACTGATCCACCGAGGCACCCTGATGATCCTGTGTATTGAAGAATGTTTGGTAGCTTTCCTGGTCCCTACTTACTAGATGCCAGTTGTTACAACTAAGAATGTCTCTAGACCTTGCTAAATGTATGTTATGTGTAGGGCCAAAATTATAGCTCATTGAGAATCACCATTTTAAAGGAGACAGTTTCTTGCTGGCTTGGAAATCTGACCCCTGATCTAAGATATCTGCATTTAACATTAAACTTGTCACTTTCGGCAATCACTTTTGTACCAATATGAGCACTAAATTTGGGGTACCAGGAATCATTTACAAGGTGGCTGTCCCAGTGATCCATAATATACTTATTATTATTTGTCAATTGTAATTGAAACCAACACACACATTTAGAAACTTCTCTTAAACTTGTGACCCCTGAAAATGTGTCCATTGAGAGAACCAGGGAAGAATCTCTGTACTTTCCCTGCTTTGCAAAATTCTGGGGCTAGGCAATTTCTTAGGGCTTTCTTGCTGTCTGAAAGCTTTTGCCCTAAAAGCCTAGAGGCTTGCTTTTCAAACTGGGGTGGACAGGATAGTAATCGAAGCACGGAGTTGAATCCCAGGTCTCCAACTTATCAGCTCTGTGCCATAGTGCCAGTGATTTACCATTTTGGAGCCTTAGTCCCTTCAATGATAAATGAAGACAAAATCCTTCTTAGGATTGTTGCAAAGATTAGAGACATAATGCATGCTAAGTGTTTAATATACTGCCTGGTGTATAATAAGTGCTTAATAAATGTTGGCTGTTAGTATAATTACCACCAGGGCTAGGTGGTGGTGTGCCAGGAAATACTTAGAGCCACAGAACAGATCAGGAGCATCTTCCTGGAGTGTGAATTTCTATTTGCAGAGTTGGAAAAATAGGCTTTGAATTTTTCTCCTAAAGGGAAATAATCAAAACTTTATTTTCATGTTAAAACAAACATGGGAATAGAAGGTAAAGTTTGCACAGATTTTAAAGATAACACATGAGACTTCAAAGAAATTTTGTGCTTGAGACTGACGAATTTGGGCCTCATCCCCAGACCTTCAGGGAGGCTGTCTCCGTCTCGCCTGCTGTGAGACAGCTTTGGTGGGAGAGTTTCAGCAGCAGCTCTGGGCTGTTGTGTATCTTTGGCTAATTAAAGTATCAGGGGTATTAGAAGAAATCCTGTAAGAAGTGGGAACTTCCTGACCAGGAATCCCTGCTACCTTCTTGTCTTCTTTGGGGTTTGCTCCCCAATTTGCTGGGTATTCATTCAGTAAATATTTATTAAGTGTCTGGCGCGAGTCAAAGGCATACAAGTAGAACAAGTCAAACAATCTGCCTACATGAAACCTTCAGCTTACTGATCATTCAGAACCAGTAGCTACCAGCTATCAGTAGCCTCGATAAAGGAACTGAAATGGGGGACAGTAGGAGCAATGGGTTTGAGGTTTAGGGGAAAGATCTGGCAGTTACGGACAATCTAGTAGCATGTGAGACATCCGGATAGAGACCCTGAGTAGGCTGTTGCATGAGAGTCTAGGGCCATAATTCTCACATGAGCCTTCTAGACATTTGTGGTGGAGTTTTGGTAGTCATAATGGCATTTTCTGCAGGGAATCCAGGAATGCCAGATGTCCCTCACTGCATGGACAGTACTGTATGACCTTTGAGTATCGCACTGGACATTTATGTAGGGGAAAGTCTTCTGTGCAATGATCTGAGCCTAACAACTAACTCCATTTTTCATATAGAGACAAAGCATATTCTAGTGTGATTTTAATATTCCAGGGAGGCAAATACTAGGCAAGGTGAATGAAGATCATACTTGTTGTGCTCAAGACTCTCCCAAGAGTTATTCACCATTTCCGAAAATCAGGTCACCAACAGTGATTCTGCTGTGGTATTCTAGTCTTCAATTGGTATCTGTAGCTATTGATTTTGGGTCAATGCTTCTCAACTGTAAGGTGCATAGGATCACCTGGGAATCTTGTTTCCTCCCTCCCTCCCTTTCTTCCTCCCTTAGAATGGAAAAGATTATTTGGGCAATAGAATTTAAAGAATCTGGAAGGGAAGGAGAGGCTGACATAACAGAGAGTGGTGGATTAAAGAGTAAGCTCCCCGTGTGCCTTGGTGGCTCAGTCATTAAACGTCTCCCTTTGGCTCAGGTCATGATCCTAGGGTCCTGGGATCAAGTCCCGCATCGGGCTTCCTGCTCCGTGGGAAGCCTGCTTCTTCCTCTCCCACTTCCCTTGCTTGTGTTCCTTCTCTCGCTGTCTCTCTCTGTCAAATAAATAAATAAAATCTTAAAAAAAAAATTAAAGGGTAAATTTTCTTAGAGGGTAGCAAAGGGCATCCAGGCCCAGGAAAAGGATGCGGTCTTTGGTGAGAGGGCTGGTTTTTGTAAAAGGAGGGAAGGAGGGAATGGCTGGAGATGCATAGGTGGATTTAGAAACATGGTGGCAGGTGGTAAGAAGTTGAAGGATGTCACATCCTGTGTTCTACCCCTCACCCACAGCACGACTAGCCACCTTTCTGTCTTCAGCTTCTTTCTATAGAGCTGGCCTATGGTAGGGAGAGGGGTAGGGAAATGAAGGATAGGGAGACCAGACTGACCTCTCAGGGCAACTGCTTTGAAAATAATATACGAGGAGGGTATTATTACTATTACTACTACTATAATCTTGTGGGGCTCGAACTACAACGCTCTGATCAAGAGTCACATGCTTGGGGTGCCGGGGTGGCTCAGTGGGTTGAGCATCTGACTTTAGCTCAGGAGCCCCCCTCAAGCTCTGTGCTCAGGGGGGAGTCTGCTTGTCCCTTTCCTTCTGCCCTCTCTCTGCCCTCCGTTCTCCCCACCTCCCACCCCGCGCTCATGCTCTCTCTTTCAAATAAATAAATAAACAAAATCTTAAAAAAAAAAAAAAAAGTTGCATGCTCTACTGATGAAGTCAGCCAGGGGCCCCAGAAATGTTTTGCATTGGTGCTGTTCAATATAGTAGCTGCTAGCCACATGTAGCTATGGAACACTTAAAACATGCTTAATGCAACCGAGGAACTAAATTTTAAATGAAACTAATCATTTATTTTAAGTATTCCTCTCCCCATAATGTGTGGCTCAAACTCATGACCCCGAGATCAAGAGTCACATAGTGTACTGACTGAGACAGCCAGGTATCCCTATTTAATTTTAATTTATTTAAATTTAGATAGCCACATGTGGCTAGTATCTCTTGTAGCAGAGAGTACAGTGTTGCGTGTTTTCTGCCTCTATCTCAATGTGGGTCTTCAAAGAGGAGCACCCTGTATAGAGGGCAGTATTGTTGGGGACCAAGAGCACTGGGCTAGGAGTCAGACCAGGATTCAATTTCAGCTGTGCACTTTACTGGCTTGGTGACACTGGGCAATTCACTTCCTTATCTAAGCTTCAATTTCATCTGTTTTCTTCTCTTCAGTGGGGAGATGTGAGGGTCCAAAGAGCTAAGGGTGATGAGGCACCAGGAACTGGGAAGGGCTGCCCACTGCTCTCACAGGTTACCAATCCACCTCCCTTTACCACCTTTTTTTTTCTTTTAAGATTTTATTTGTTTATTTGATAGATAGAGCACAAGCAGGCAGAGCTGTAGGCAGAGGGAGAAGCAGGCTCCCCACTGAGTGGAGAGCCCGACACGGGGCTCTTGATCCCAGGACTCTGAGATCATGACCCGAGCCAAAGGCAGACACTTAACTGATTGAGCCACCCAGGCGCCCCTACCAAGCACCATTTATAGGAATGGCAGAGTGCTGTGCCAAGTGTATGTTCCAAAGATGCCTCTTCAAAGAGCCTTTGAGAACCCCATCTATCCCCCTCTATTGCCTGCTCCCTTCTCTGTGGGCCATTCAATGTTATTTGAGTAATGTACATTGGCCTCTAGGGCCACAGGGGTCGGGCACTGTAGCTATTTTCTTGCTTTTGTATCTCTAGGGACTAGGACGTAGTAGGTTCTCAGTAAATATTTGTACATGAATGGATGAAATGACAAGTGCTAGTATTTGAATTTTGGTGTGATTTTAAAGCTCATCAAGTTCTATAACTTTACAATATCTATTACCTTACCTTGTGTATAACTCGAAATACTGGAAAAAGACCCAAATACCCAACATAGGGGCTTGGTTTAATTAAATGATTCTTAGGATACATTATGCAAGAGAGTATTCAGTGACATAAAAAGAGGTGTATTTACTTTATATTAAGTGAAAAAAATCAAAACTGAAGGTATACTATAATATCACTTTGTAAAATTTATATATATTTATATGCACAGGACAAGTTTGGAACAATAGATATAATAATATATATAATTAATATAATGTAATTAATATAAATATTACCATCACTGGGTGAGATTAAGGGGTAAAACTCTTTTTTTCTAAAACATCTATTTGATTTAAAAAAAATGTATCTAATATATCCAGAAAAAGCAAATTATAGAGACAGAGTAGATTAGTGGTTGCCTGTGGCTGGGAGTGGGAATGGGATTAACAGTAAATGGGTCTGAGGGATTTTATGGGGAATCCGTAAATGTTCTAAAACTGAAATATTGATGTTGCATCTCTTGGTAACATTATTAAAAATTCTTCATCTGTGCCCTTGAAATACATGAGTTTTAGGATATGTAAGTATACCTCAATAAGATTTAAAAATGTGTTATATATATACACTTATTTATTTTAGCTATATGTATGTATTCTTAAATAATTAAAGCAATGCAGAAGTATTCAAAGTGCCCTATCCCCAACCCTAGCTCTACTTTTGAGGCATAACAGTAGTAGTTAGTGTTTAACCCTTTCTAGCCTTTTTCTATGCAAAATCCAAGAATAACATACACATCATAGACATGTAAGTTTTTGCAATTTTCTTCTCTCTCTGGACATACACTGTAGGACATGAAAAAGTTAATGGTAACTGCCCTGGGATGTGGGATTAGGGGTAGAGAGAGTAGAGTGGGGGTGGGAAGGGAGAGGCACACTTGACATTTTTAGTTTCTTTACTTTTACATCATTTGCATGTGTTTTTGGTCAGGAACGTTTGGAGTTATAAGCCCAATAAAGAGATTGGAATAAGTGACACCACTGAATGCTTAATGCTGTGCAGTCCACCTATTTAAAACAATTTAGAAATTGACCTAATGCCAGGCACTATACTAAGTGCCTGAGATATACTGTCTCACTAAATCCTTATAACGATCCTACGAGGTATGCAATATTATGGTCTCACTTGACAGATGAGTTTACTAAGACCTAGAGAGACTGATTTTCCAAGGTCACATAGCTAGTCTGCACAGAACCCAGACCTTTTATACTGCAGCGGCTCTTCTCCAAGCAGATTCATGTTCTTCTTGGAAAGCTCAGCTTTAATGACCTCATTGCTTGTGCATGTGGAGTCCTCCCTAACCCACTCAAGTCCTCAAGGTGCTTACAGTCCAGGGCGGTGACAATTACAATCTAGTGCTGTAAGAATACATGGTTTAATGAGCTGTGTGCAAAGCGAAGGAATTCAGTGTGTCTGAAGCAGCCAAAGAGCTTTTGAGAGAATATGTTCGGAATTGACTAAGAACCCCAAGGAGTCTTCCAGGAGGGTAAAGAAAGGTGAGGGCGATCGGAGGTGGGGGACAGGGCGTAGAAAGGGATTTGGGGCCTAGCCCCTAGCTCAGGCAGCTCAGAAGTATTACAGACCCTGGCAACTACAGTGCTTAAGTTCAGTGTGGCTGGAGGGTCAAGTTGGCCTGAAGGAGGGGCAAAGGGAAGGGCATGAACCTTGAAACTTAAGGCCAGATTAGCACAACTTGTTGAGTTAGAGTATTCATACTTCATCTCCCCAATGAAGCAGAGCTGTTAAAACATTTGAATCTGGCATGTTACAAAGATGGGAAGAGGCCCAGAAGGGGCTGTTATGGGAGATCCCTCTTGACTCCCAGCTCTCCAAACCCTATTGCTGGGTGGTCAGGTTGTTTCCCACCCTGGGCTGGGAATTCCTTTAGCGCGAGGACCTTGTCTCATTCACTTGTGCTTAACGGCACAGCACCTGGCATGCAGCAGATACTCAGAAAGGGGCGGAAATGGTAGGCACAATGCTGTACCAAAAAAGTGCCCAGGAGTAACTCTGTAAAATACAAAGTAAAACTTCATTTCTTCCTTAGCACTGCCCAGATGGGTGTTCAGCCAAAGTCTGACACGACAATAAGGAGGTCAGAGAGGTCCTGGCCTCAAACTCAATTCCCAGGTCGGTCCATTGGGTGGGAAAAGGAGAGGTGGTTGCTGACTAAGCTACAACTTCTGTTCAGTGCCTGCTATGTGCTGAGAGAATTCACACCTATTGTCTTTTTCCATCTCTCCAACAGCTTCTAAATCGGAATTATTGTCCTAGTTTCCCTACCATAAAACTGACGATCAGAATGGTTCTCTAATTTGGTCAAGGTCACACAGCTGGTAAGTGTAGCGGGGCGGAGGCTGGGAGAGAACCTCTTACCAAGTCAAAGCCCACTGGCTTTCCCGTCCACCTGGGGAGGCGTTGCGCAGCCTACTCCGCTGCTTAGCCTCTGGGGTTGCGGGGGGGCACTCGCCACTGGCGCGCGGGCCGGGAGAGGCAGGCTCTCAGTGGCATCCGGGAGCCGCTCCCAGATTCGGAAGTTACGATGTTTTCGTGCATTTCGCTTGCCTCTCTGCGCAGCTCGTCCCCGCTCCGCAGTAGTTACGCTGCTAGCGCAGCGGGGCTCAGGTGCTGCAGCGGGCGGGGGCCTGGCGCCTGGAGAAAGGCGGGGACGCAGCTTACGTAAGCGTCCGCTCGCAGGTGCATGCGGCCTCCACCAGCGTGTGGTCCCTGCGCGCTCCCAGGTGCGCAGTTGGCGCAGGCGGCTGCGCGGCACGGCGCCGGCGGGCGCTGGCTGGCGCTCTCAGGTACGGCAGGGTGCGCGTGGAGGGGGCGCGCGGCGAGCGAGGGGGCGGGCTTTCCGTTCCCCAGCAGCCGCGGGCCCGCCCCCCGGATCGGCCAATGGGCGCGCTGGGCGGTGTCACGTGCTCGCCGCCGCCGCCGCCGCCGCCGCCGCCGCCGAAGCGGAGACCGGAGCCGCGAGCGCCACCAGGGCAGCAGCCGCCGCAGCCGCCGCCGCTGGGCTGAGGAGCCGGAGACGCGGACGGACGAGGTGGCGGCGGCGGCGGAGCGGGAGCGGGGACCGGGCGCGGGCAGAGCGCGGCGGCGCGGGTAGGCTGCGGCGGTGGGGTAGGCGCCTGCGCGGCGGGCAGTCCCGGGCGGGCGGCGGTTAAGGCGGCGGTTGAGGCGGTTGGCGGAGCCGGCCCGGGCCCCGCATTGTTTGTTGTGCGTCCTTAGCAGCGGCGGCGACGGCCGCGGCGGCCCGGGCGGAGAGCAGGGAGCAATCCCGGCCCCCGTGGCTCTGGCATTGTGGCCGCCGCTGCGGTGCCCCGGCCGCTTCGGGCAAGGGCAGCGGGCAGCCTTCCTCACCTTCGTGGGGGACGCGGTCCCGGCCCCGAGTGAGGGGAGGGCGTGGGCAGTGTTGGGGGGGACCCAGCGCTGGGGGGCTCGGTAGGATGGAAGGCGAGGGGCTCTGGGCAGGTGTTGGAGGACATTGGGGGCAGGGGCTGGGAGCGAGGCTTGGGGGGCTGGCGGAGGGTGTGGGCAGACTTGGGGGAGAATGAAGGGTGGAGGGATCCGGCCCAACGGAGCGGGAGGGCCTTCGGGCAGGTCCGGGGGCCCAGTGGGGCCAGGGCGAGTGCGAGAGGGATGGAAGACATTCAGGCGGGTGGGGGGCAGCCTGTGGGGGTTCAGGAGGGTGTGAGGGAGGCTTTGGGGAGGGTAGGGGCTAGCGTGATGGGAATGGAAGGAGGAAATTAGGGACTCGAGGGAGGAGTGGAAGAAGCGGATGTCCCGGTCGGGGCTGTGTGTGAGGGGCAGGGAGTGGGGGCAGATTTAAGGAAGGCCACCAGACAGATGTGAAGGGAAATGTGGAGGAAGGTGTGCAGGTAGGGGGAAGTGTGGTGGGGAGAGAGGGACGGAGGTGTCTAGGGGTCTCTGGAGTGATGGTGAGGGAAATGGAGGTTTGCAGGGAGGACGTGTGTGTGAGGGTAGGCCCAGAGGCTTCAGGAGACCTGTGAAGGATATGAGGTTTGTGTCTGGCCAGGAGGTGTGTAGGGAAGATAAGAAGGAAGCAGGAAGAGTGTTGAGACTGGATAGGTGGGACATGTGAAGGGCGGGCATGTGGGGCGGGGGAGAAGACAGGTGTCTCACTGGTGAGTGGTGCTCAAGGGAGAACTGTATTGGGAGGGGGAGTGGAGGAAGGTGATTGGAGCAGGGCCAGAGTTTGAGAGAAGTGAGGACAGTGGAGTAGGGTGATGGGGATGGACAGGAGGTATGCAGGGTATTTAGCGGAGAGCAGGTGGGAGTGAAATGGAGAGTGTTCTTGTGGGAAGTATAGATGTAGGTGGGGGAAGTATAAATGTAGGTGGGGGAGCAGCAAAGAGAGGAAACTTTGGGGTTGGGGAGACATTGCAGGGGACAGGTGGAGTGTAGTATGTGTGAGGTAGAGGGCCAGAGGTGTAGGGGGTGAAGAAAATGTTCCTGGAGTGGCAGCTGAGGTATGAAAACAGATGGAAGGAAATGTTTTGGGGGCAGTAAGTGTGGAGGGGAGTTAGGGAGAAGAAATGGGGGTGGTACATGTGTGAAGGGAAATCAGTAGAGGGAGGTAGTAGGGGATGGTTTGGAAGGGGAGGGATGCAGGTCTAGAGTACATACAGTATGTAGAGGGATGGAAGCATAGCTTGGGGATGCTAGATTTTGTTTGGTAGAGAGAGAGGCAAGGAAGAGAGAGAAGAATGGGAGAAAACAGGATATTTTTGGGTAGAGGACGTAGAAGAATGCATAGTATATAATGGGGTAAAAGAAGGGCAAGGTAGGGAGGTGTGTGGATGTGTCTGTGCCTAGAAAGGGATAGGTTGTGTATAGGATTGGGGTGGTGGTAGGGGAAGCAGGTTGTCCAGGTTTAAGGGCAGGAAATGACTATTCAGGTTGGAGAGAGTTAGGAAAACAGGTTGCTTAAAAGAGAATGGAAGGAGCAGGGTGCTGAAGAGTCCTGAGAGATTAAGGGGTTCAAAAGTTTTAGGTCACTGGAAATAAAAGAGTGCAGAAGTTGAAAAAACAAAAAACAAAACTGAAGAGAGGGGATTACATTCTGGACGTAGGAGAACTGAAGAGTGTGTGTGGTGTGTGTATGTGGATCCTGGAATGATACTAATGAAAAATGGAGGACATTAAACCCTGTACATATTTGAAAGTTCATTCCTCTAGGATCAGAAAAACCAAGAAGCCCGATTTTAGTTCCAGAACCCTGTGAATGGGGAAGGAGTAAGGGAGAGCTGAGTATTACCTCTCCCAAGTTTGGAGGAGGTATGTGGTAGGATATTGTCCTAGTGCATGGCGCTGACAAGTGTGCAGATAGAAGAGCCATACAGGGTTGTGTGGAGTGCACCACAAGTGAATAGAAATAGGATTGCAGCAGGTGCAGGGCAGATGCCGTTGTGAAGATACTGCAAGAGAGCAGGGCCCAGTGTCCATAGCATTCGAAGGCTGTGTATCAGGGAGGAAGGTCTTGGTGCAGTGTCTCAGCTACCCTGGTGCTTTCTGGGTAATGGGGCAGTTTTCAGGCTTTGAGTGATGTAATATCTGAGTCCCATGCTAGAGGCAGACAGAGGTAATGTACATCCTGCTCCTAAAAGTGGCAGGAATGGAGATCTGTGATGCTTTAACTCTCTTTCAAGGTGCAAGTAACTGATCCTGAGTTGTTGGCTTTTTCTCCCAAATAGTTCAAGTAATAATTTGGTTGGAGGCTTTTGGATTTTCTGGTATTTTGATTTGAGTTAGGGAGTGTAGTGTTCGCTTTATTGAGGAAAGACTTTTGGGGTTGTGTGGACATATGGCCAATCAGCCTGCCAGACACATAGGAAATAACCTTCAGGGGTTTGAGCACAGATATTTCAGTGCAGGTCTCATTCAGTGTTCTGTGGCTTCTGTTAGATTCTTTGGGATTTGGAAGGATTAAGGAAACTGCTTTGAGACTGCCTTAGTAAGCAGGGTTTTCTACAATCTCGGAAAACGATTTCCCTTTTGACGGTCAAAAATTCAGTCTTGTCAGATTTTGCAAAAAAATTATTTCATGTTGCAGAAATAACTTCAATTATCGCTTTGTGGGCATCATGTAGTGTGTTATGTAGTACCTAGTATGGTTTCAAATAAAAGGTATGCTTTGATACCTTGGGAAGCTTTCTGGTTTGATTAGTTTTCTCCTTTTGTCAATTTAGGAAGTATCTTAATGCGGCCGTTCTAAGTTCAAATAATAAGTTTGAGTGGAAGTGGGAATCTTGCCTAAACATAATGAGGGCTGAGCAGAACAACACATTTTAAGTAATCTGAATCTGTAAATAAAAATATTTAAAAAATAAACTGGGAGCTAATTTTTAAAATCCAAATTTAATGTGCAATCACGAAGGCAACAAAATAATGTTCTGAAGACATTGCTATAAGATTTTATTTTTGGAGGGAAAGGTTTTTAAAGCATAATATGCCTTTCATTGAAATTCTTTGCAGTATCTTGAGATTTGATATATGTGTAGGATATGATTATAAGGGCATGTTTGGCCCCTTTGGCTCCCTGGCAGAGAATTTGAGCAGTAGGATATAAAATGAATAGAGTGACCTTTGAAAATTCTCTCCAATATGGCTATTGTTTCCTCCTTGAATTTTTAAAGTCCATTGTGTTAGTTCATTTTATTGATTTGGGGCAAGCAGTATTTTCTTGCTCAGAATACTCAATTCTGGCACAGTGTTCTGATTATATGTATTGTTCCGTGAAGTTCTATGGTTTGGGATAGTTTGTAGGCACTTGAAAATACTGTTGTAAGTTTATGAACCAAGGAAAGCAGGTTTTTTAGACTTTGTAGGCAAAATAATTGGGTCTGGTTTTATTTTCACTGGTGACTTGCTGGACAAGATACTTAATCCCTTTGTGCTTGTTTCTCCTCCAGAAACCTGACTCTGACTACCTCCCATGAGAATCGAGATGGTTTATATAAAACACGTATAAGTCTTTCAGGAAGATTAGAACTATGTAAATATGGAGATAGCTCCTTTTTTTTTTTTTTTATCTTGGTCAAATAATTGGTGCTTCGGAATTTGGCATTAGGTGGGTTAATTTGTAGTGAGAAACTTAGGAGATGAAACTTCTCTGAATGTCAGAGGTGTCTGCAAATTGAAGTTTCTTCATTCTTTGCTCTGCTGTCTCCTTATCTTTTCTGGCTCATTTCTGTAGTTGAGTGTTGGTGCCGATTTGAATTCTTGAGTATGAGCAGAAGATTGTGAGAAACATTCTGCATTGTGGCTGTAGCATGAGATTGCTTCTAAGCGTGAATTTCCAGAGATGAGTGCTTCTCTCACTCAGTGAATTCACTTCCTAAATCAGGAATAATAAATACAATACATTTTCCTGTGTATTTTTCAGAAAATCAACTAATTCTAAGTGACTTGAACAGAAGAATAGAGCTATCCCTCTTCTAGTGGCATTAAACCTCCTCCTTTAGATTTATTGAATACTTTTTCCTTTTTTAAATTTTAGTTCTCAAACACCCATCCTTTTGACATTTCCAAGCTTATTGACAGGTTATGCTCTATTTGAGGAGGAATGATGTTGAAATGCTTTTAAAATGTTTATTAGTTGTAAAAAGCCTCGATATGCTGGTTATGATTGACATTTCAAAAATGTAAATAGTAAGTTGCTTTTTGGACATTAATTTACTTGAGCTTGGTAATATCCAGCCCTGATAGTAGTCTTTGTGCTAGCTGATCTTTTTTTTTTTTTTTAAGATTTTATTTTATTTTAAAGATTTATTTATTTATTTTGGCGGGGAGGAGAGAAAGCTAGCAAGTGGAGGGGAGGGGCAGAAGGAAAGGGAGAGAGAATCTCAAATAGACTCCCCGCTGAGTGTGAAGCCTGACATGGGGCTCCATCTCAGGACCCTGAGATCGTGACCTGAGCTGAAACCAAGAGTTGGATGCCCAACTGACTGAGCCACTCAGGCGCCCCTTTAAAGATTTGATTTTTAAGTAATCTCCATACCCAATGTGGGGCTCGAACCCACAACCTTGAGATCAAGAGCCACTTGCTCTACCAGCTGAGTCAGCCAGGCGCCCTGCTGACCTGTTCTTAATAGTTTATTCTCTTATGTAACATGTTTGGACCTCCTTTACCCATCTTACTGCTCTTTCTGTTTTCATTTGTTTTGCATAGATCTTATTGGAAAATTGGTTGTTTTTAAAAATTTGTTCAGCTGTAGAAAAACTGTTTCTGACAGGTAATTATGAGAGGCTTCATAATCCAGTCTAATTTTAGAAAACTTTAGTAAGAAATGTAAGTTAAATTTATATGTCATTTGAAACAGAAAAGAATAAAGCGATGAGGCCAGATTAATGGCGATATAAATATTTAAATGGTTTAAGCCTGAAAGATCTGCAAGTCTGTAACTTTTAGGTCTAGCATTGAATAGTGAGGTAACCACATGATCTGATTTGTCACTTTCATGCCTAATTTAATGTATTTCTTGTTTTAGGGGTCCTTGAAGTACATCATTTTTGAGAAGTATGGTGTCTGTCTCACAAAAGACATTCCATATATGTGTGTTACTGAGTGAATGCCATCCTAAATTTTAGTTATTTGATATTAAAATTCTCTTAACTTCTGAGATAACCAACACTGTGCCGAACATCTGCTTTCTTGAGTTAACTTTAGCCCAACTTGAAAGAGTATAGTTGATTATATCAGTAAAATCACAGCCTTGCGTTGTGTGACTTCATGGTTCATTTCCATTTGAAGAGTGAGAATTCTGCAGCAGGTTGTGTAATAAATTCTGAGGCGTTTCTGGGTCATGGATAAGATGTAGTTTCTTACTGCACCTGCAGAATTTCCTGTTCTTTGCAGTTTTCCAGGTACCAGGACTTTTCACAATATCCTATTAGGCAGTTCAGCATTTTGTTTATAAATTGAATTTAGCCATATTAATACTATAGACATAAGTCGAGTATGAATTTAACCATATTCATACTATTTTTTTTTAAAGATTTTATTTATTCATTTGACACAGAGAGAGAGATCACAAGTAGGCAGAGAGGCAGACAGAGAGAGAGGGGGAAGCTGAGCAGAGAGCCCGATGTGGGGCTTGATCCCAGGACCCTGAGATCATGACCTGAGCCGAAGGCAGAGGCTTTAACCCACTGAGCCACCCAGGTGCCCTCATATTCATACTATTGACATAAAGCAAATAGTAATTGTCCTTAAAGACTCTGTTTAGATTTTTTTTTTAATTACGCTTACCTATTCTACCAATTTAATTCAACAAACATGCATTGACTTAGGTTCAAAGGCACGTTTTGTGCCAGACCTAAGATTTCTTAGTAGGGCTCTATAATACTGTTTTGAGTAAAGAATAGATCCTTCCCTAGATAGATTGACCCTTAATGTGCAAATGGAGTCTATAACTTTGGTTACCTATGTAATGACCTGGTAAAGAGGTGGTTTGTTTCTAACAGTTACGATGGAGATAAATATTACTCTTACGATATTTATAATTCCAAGTAAATCTAAAACTCCTCAAACACTGCATCTAATCATAGGCTTTTGTACAACTTAGACAACCTACATTTTTACCTAGTGAAGTATGGGGTACTGGGTAGCTCTTGTCTTAACTCTGGACAATTCAGTTTTAGTTAGCAAAGCTAGTGAAGTAGAGGGGAAAGGTGTTACAATTTTGATAATGTAGGTTAGCAGCTGGAGAGAATAACATGTGAAGCCCTTGGTATGCATATTTTCAGTTGTTTTTGAAGTAAGCTGTAAATAAGCTTTTTTTTTTTAAGATTTTATTTATTTATTTGACGGAGAGAAAGAGATCACAAGTAGGCAGAGAGGCAGGCACAGGGAAAAGGGGAAGCAGGCTCCCCGCCGAGCAGAGTGTCCTATGTGGGGCTCGATCCCAGGAACCTGAGATCATGCCCCGAGCCGAAGGCAGAGGCTTAACCCACTGAGCCACCCAGGCGCCCCTGTAAATAAGCTTTTAATGTCAAGGTTAGTATGGAAGGACAGATATCAGACATATTAGTGATGAGGCTTTTAAAAAGATGGTATCTTAAAGATAAGTATTAACTGTGATGCTCTTTGATATGCCAGCTTTGTGGTAAATGTTGTGGAGTTATACAAAATTGGCTTTTGAGGGGCACCTGCCAGGCTTAGTGGATAGAGCATGTGACTCTTGATATCAGGGTGGTTATGTTCCAGCCCCATGTTGGGTGTAGAGATTACTTAAAAATAAAATCTTCAAAATTGGCTTTTGGTCAGTATTATTGTTTGGTAGTATTCTTTATTTCTAGAGCTCGGGGTTCACAGACCTGGACTTTGGTCCCTGTGGAAGTATAATGTAGGTGAACAGGAGAGCATTACATTTAGAGAAATGGAGGCATCGAGTTGACTCTAGAGCAGAGATAGGCAGACTTTCAGAACACCCTTTCAGAGGTTCCTGTTGGTTCCCAAATTTGGCTAGGAAGGTTGATGGCTGGGCAAATTTGAAATCTGCCTCTTTTAGTCAAGCCTTTGAGTGCAAGTCTTTTCAAAGACTGCCTGCAGTAATGCGTGACCTTTGTAGGAAATTAGGGCCCCAAATTTCAGTAGTAGTAATGAATCTGAAGAAAAGGGCTAGCCCTTGGGCGTATTCTCCTTTTAGGTTATCCTAGAGATGATCCTGTGTGCAACCTTGACTGCTGTATTGGGTAGTAGAATGTTGTTGATACCAGAAGACTTGGCGTTGAGGTCTGATCCTGTTACTTACTAGTTGTGGATCTCTCTCCTCATGTATAAAATTGGAATAAAACCCCTAAATTACAATTATAGTGAGGATTAAAGAAGAAAAATAAACTGTAAGCTATAAAGCATGTAACATTTTTTTTTGAAGGGAGAATTGAGGAGAAATTAAGGGCACACTTTGAAGTAATGAGAAAAATTTGACTCAGAAGGACCTGGATATTTATTTTTTTTATCATGGCATGTTCAAATGTACATGAAAGAGAACAGTACAATGAACTTTCACGTACTTTTTCCCGTCAACTAGCTTCAACAGTTACCAGCATTTTGCTGCTTTTGTTTCATCTACCCCTCACTCACAATTACTTTCTGTTGTTTTTGTTGGAATATTTACAGTAAATCTTAGACATCATTTATTTTCATCCATAAATACTTCAGTATGTATTTCTAACAGGTGGGAACCTAAAAAAAGATATAACCACAAAACTTTTAACTGTCTAAATTAACTGTAATTCCTTATCTAATGCTCAGGAGGAGCTGGATTTGAAACATAGTTCTACCACTCACCAGCTTTGTGTATTAATCAGATTACTTGCTCTCTCTGAGCTTCTGGTTCCTTATCTGTAGCATAAAGATAATACCTCATGAAGTTATTTTGAGCTTAAATTAAATAATATATAAAAGGCCTAACATGAATATTCTCAGTAAATAGCCCAGCCTCTCTTCTGAGCTTCCTATGGCATGTGAATTAGGCTTATGGGCTGCCCTTCTTCCTTCTTTAGGATCACAAAGAATAACAATACTCTGGAATGATGCCCACTAAGCTAGTGAAATTTCTCTTCATTGGGCTGTTTGACTTGTTTAGTGAAATTCTGTTGCAGTTGAAATCATGTCTGTTCTCCCCCTCTCTTCTGCAACATCATTATTCTCTTGTCTAGTGGCTCATTTTAGTCAGCATACACATGCTATTATTTCATCTATTATTTTTTTAAACAACGCTTTCTTGACCATGCTGTTTCTTGTAGATGCAACCCAGTTTCTCAACTTCTTGAAAAAGTTGTTTCTACTCCTCTTCAGTTCTCCTGGTCTCTCCTGAACCTACAATAATGAGACTTTCAACTTAATTACTGAAACTGCTCTTGTTGAAACCACCAAGTTTAATTCTTACTTGACCTATTAGCAGCATTTGGTGCAGTGGATGTCTCCTTCCTTGAAATACTTTCTGCTCTGGTTTCTGGGATACCATATTCTGTTGGTTTTCCTCCTATCTCCTCAGCTTCTCCTTTGTTGGTTCTTCCTCATAACTACTACCTCTTAATATTGGACCACCTGGGATCTCTGCCCTTTATTCTCATTCCCCCGGTGATCTCATCCAATCTCATGGCTTTATTACTGTGTATATGCTGATGATTCTCAAATTCTTATCTCTGAAACTCCAGACCTGTTTGTCCTACTGCCTATATTGACACCTCCACTTACATATTTTATTGGCATCTCAAACTAAACCAAACCAAATTCCTGATCTTTACCCTACCCCCCCTTTCATCTGCCCTTCTTGTGGTATTCCATGTTTTAGTTAATAACAACTTCCTTCATCTTTCTGGTTGCTCAGGCCAAAAGAGTTGTCCTTGACTCTCTCATACACTACATCTGACCCATCAGGAAATCTTGCCAGTTCTGCCTTCAAAATATATCCAGACTCTGACCATTTTCATCACCTCTACTGATTTAAGTTTGCATCAGTTCTTTTGAATTATTGCAGTAGCCCTTTTTTGCTCTTGGCCCCTTCATATTCTGTTCTCAATTCCATAGCAAGAATGATCCTTTTAAAAAGGTTAAGTCAGGTTTCGTCTCTTTCTGGTTAGAACGCTCTGGTGATTCCCTATCTTGCTCAGAATAAAAAGCCAAGTCCTGTCAAGGTCTTATGTGATCAGATACCCTTTTCTTTCCTCTCTGACTTCATCTCCTCCTACTTTTTGCTTATTTCATTCTGGCCACAGTGGCCTCCTTGCTGTTTCTTTAATGTGCCAGGCATATATTCCTGTCTCAGGTCCTTTGCACTTGCTGTTTGCCCTGCCTAGAATGCTGTTACTCAGATATATGATTGCTCCATCTTTGTCAGGTCTTTTGTGCATAGCTGCCTTTTCCTGTGAGGCCTTCCCTTTTTACCCTGTTAAAATGGCAGCTCCTCCATTTCTGGACCTCCCCAGCCTTCCTTTTCAACCTTCTTTTTCTCATTACCACTTAAACCATTTAACTTATATTTTGCTTATTTTGTGTATTGCCCTTTTACCTTTACTAGAGTACAAGCTCCGTAAAGGTAAGGATTAATATTGGTTTTGTATTCTGTAGATTCTAAGCACCTACAACAGTGCCTGGCACTAAGTAGGTTGTTGACTATTTGTTGAATGAATTATTCTTTTATTAGTTGTAGTCTATTACTTGGTAAAGATGCTATAGTTGGAATTTCAGTTTTTCCTTTGGAATACTGTGTACCTTGAGGTCTTTATGATGTGTTTTTCTTCTTAATGAGTATCCTTTCAGAAGACTGCTGTTGGTTTTATTATTAATTCATCATAATTTTGAATATTATGCACTCTGCTAGTTGGATGGGAGGATACAAGAATAAAGTAGGCATACACCCTGACCTTCAAGAGCTTACATTCTATTAGGATAGATGATGGTGCGTGTGTGTGTGTGTGTGTGTGTATGTATGTACATGTATATATATGTGTGTATATACATATGTATGTACGTGTGTGTCTTTGTATTTTTTTTTTTTTAGGTAAGACCTTAGATAAAATGGTCCAAGAGTTCAGAAGAGCAAGAAATTATTTCTAACTAAGGGAGAGAAGGGAGAGACTTCAGAGAGGATGTTATATGTACATCTGTACTGAGCCACAGAAAACAAGTAGGATTCGGTAATGAGAAAATAGGGAAGAGAATTGCATGTGGAGGAGATTGCATTAGTAAAATAAGAATGCTCAAGATTTCTTTGAGAAAGAATAAGTGGTTCGGTAGTTAAAGGTGAGAGAATATCAAAGGAATTGGTAAGAATGGAAGTTTGGAGAGGAATGTTGGAGCCACTGATGATGGAAGGCCTAGAATGCAAGGTGAAGAACTCAGTCTTTACTCTGTTGACAGTGAGGCTTCAGTGAAAGGTTTTTGAGCAAGAGTGGGGGGATGGTATCATTAGGGCTATATTTATGAATTTGGTAACTTTATGTGAAAAGAGAGGCTGAAATGCATACACTGATTAAGATGCTGTTGTACCTGTTTGAAGATAAAAGTGATAAAAGTAGTGGAAACGGGTATAGAAGGGATGCCTTGAAACTGGTGAAACTTGGTAACTGGATGTGAGGGCTGAGTGACAAGTCCACGGTTTCAAGCCAGGTTGATTGGGCAGGCAAGGGTGCCTTCAAGAGAAGTAGGGAATCTAACAGAAGTGGCATCAGGAGACAAGTTTAGTTTAGTTTTGGTATTGAGTTTGCAAATGTGGTGGTGACATTCAGGTGATGATTGTTTTGATAAAAAGAAAATTAGGAATGTTTAGAAAGGATGTGCATCTGTGGCTTTATGCTTTCATTTTGATACTAACTGCCAGAAAGAGAAGACTTGATTGCTGAATCTGTTACTGAGGTCTGAATCCAGGTAATTGATTTGGAAAACTTCTGATAAGGCATCCAGACTTTTCTTTTGATTTGTAAGTGTCTCCACTTGTTTCACTAAACTTTGTTAGATAAGTTGCTCTAGATTGTAAAACACTTCATGTATTCTCAGCAGTTTGTTACAACTTAGATGTCATCCTTTGAGCTTTCCTTTACTGCTTCATGGGCTATGGATATCTAACTCAGTCCCAGATGAGGGGCACGTGGGTGGCTCAGTTGACGAGCATCTGCTTTTGGCTCGGACCACGATCCCAGGGTTCTGGGATCCAGCCCCACATCTGGCTCCCTGCTCACTGGGGAGCCTGCTTCTCCCTCTCCTGCTCCCCCCATGTGCTCTTTCTCCTTCTGCTCTCTCTCAAATAAATAAAATATTAAAAAGCAAAACAAAACAACAGATCAGAGTTCCCAACTAGTCACCTCCGTCACTTCGTTGAGATCTTGTTGAGTTAACAGGTTTGCATGCTCATGCCAAACCCCCTCTCCTGCCCCTAAGGATTTTAAAGCACATTGGAGGAAGACAAGCCTTCTACCCTAATTAATGATAGTTAAGGTGTTAGTTGCCAAAACATGTCTTTAACAACTTACACTTAACAAAATACCAGAAGATACCAGAGGATTTAGCTTCTCTTCCAGGCATATTCAAGAACAGAATAAGATTCCTTTAGATTTATAACCTTTTCAGAGCCTTATAGCAGGAGGAGTTTGTAACCTGAAGGTCATTTATAGGAAAAAAGACATATTTGCAAAATGTTGATTAATGTATATAATTTTTATTTATAGGCTACCTAATGATGCATTATATTTATATTTTTATACTTAATGCATTTTTAATAGTTGGATAAAAAGACATCCTTGAGTTTATTAGTTAAAAACTTGTAGTTCACCAGTTTGGCTTATAATGGTGACCTTGAGCTTACCACATTAGTCATGTCTGAATTAAGTCTTTTCCTTTATGCTTAGATCATAATGTCAGTGAATATGATTTTGGCACTGTCATTATAGGATCTGTTTTTGTTTTCTAGTGTAGGAGTCAGTAGGACCCAATCACCCTGAAATGAGAAGATTTTCCTATATAGGATAACACGTTTTCAGCTCAGTGAACATGTGGTGGCTTTTAGTTGGTCAGATTTAGCATATATTGTAGTTAAACTTTTTTTTTTATTCTGGGTAATTTTATTTCACATAATTGGTTTGCCAAGAATATAAAGTATAGCATCTTGTGAGAAACCTTTTAGATTCTTTTAGCCCTGCTTTGTTCTTTGACAGATGAAGAATTCAGGATATATCCTGAGTGGTTAAGGGACTTGGCCAGAATCGCACACATAGCTAGTGGCATAGTTGGGGTGAGAGGTGGATTTCTCGACCTCCAGGCTTGGGCTCCTTCCACTATGTCAGGCTGTTACTTTAGAACTGTAGACCAGAAAACCTCAAATAAACTCAGTTTAACTGGTCACATTGCTGGCATCTAATGATGTTCGGTAAGAATAATTATGGAACTTTTTCCTCATTCCCTCTGAAAATTAATTTTTTTAAAATTAACCATTTTAAACTGAACAGTTCAGTGACATTTAGTACATTCACATTGTCCAGCAACCACGACCCTCTCTAGTTCCAAAACATTTCCATCCAAAGTGAAACCCCTGGCCCATTAAGCAGTTTGAAAATTTTTTAAGCAATTTAAAATCTTTAAACAATTAAAATAAAAGTCTTTACTCTGACAAGGTTGACAGTAGCAGGTTTTGTATTAGTGGTCACTCCTAGTGCTTTGCTACCCATCTCTGATTTGCCAGTGAGAAATTAAGTGAATCCTCCTAATGTTCGTTAGTAAATTAGTAGTGGATGTATTACACTTACAAACAATGGCAACATTGAAAAAGAAAGTGTCAGAGACATAATGATTAACAATACTAATAGTAGGTATGCATTATGCATATTATCTCTAATCTTCACACTAGCCTTTTAAAGTGGTTGCTCTAGTTCACAGAAGAAAGTGGAGGCCTGGGTGGCTCAGTCGGTTGAGCATCTGCCTTCGGCTTGTGTCATGATCCCAGGGTCCTGGGATTGAGCCCCACCTTGGGCTCCCAGCTCAGTGGAGATCTTGCTTCTCCCTCTACCCCTCTGCCTGCTTGTGCTCTCTCTCTCTCTCAAAAATCTTTAAATAAAAAAAAAAGGAAGAAAATGGAGGCTTGTTGAGTAAGTTCAGAATCACTTAATTGGTAAGTTGTGGACCTGGTATTCAAATCCATGTCTGTTCGGTTCCAAGAGTTGGGTGTTCTTTCTCTCTCTCTTTTTTTTTTTTTTAAGATTTTATTTATTTATTTGACAGAGAGAGATCACAAGTAGGCAGAGAGGCAGGCAGAGAGAGAGGGAGAAGCAGGATCCCCGCTGAGCAGAGAGCCCGATGGGGGCCGATCCCAGGACCCTGAGATCATGACCTGAGCCGAAGGCAGAGGCTTTAACCCACTGAGCCACACAGGCGCCCCTTGGGTGTTCTCTTACTAAATTTGGGAGTAGACAGGCAAAAGCGACAAATGGAAGGGATCATCTTGTATGAGGGACCTGGTGCTGTTTTAGCAGGTTAGTGTATAAGGGAAGGGGGTTGAGTTTGCTGGTTGCAGTATAGCCACTTTCTCCTGACCCCTTGTGATCTGTATTCCATATGAGGAAAGCAAAATATGAAATAACCTTTGGAACTCTCTAATGGACATTATGAGCAATTAGAAGAAATTGTAGCTTCTGAGATTGTATTTTTAGAAATTCTTTCTTTTCCTGCTCATTATTTTAAAATCATAAGTTGATTTGCTGAGTAGTTAATGATTAGTCTTAACAGTATTGGAACTTAATTGATTTCCCATTTTAAGATACTTCACTTTCAGTGAGGAATAACTCAAATTGTGTGTGCTAAGGATTTTGTAATTATACTTCTGCGCCAATTAAGAAAACCCTTTCTTTTAGCTTTTTTAAAGTTTGAGAGAACTTGAATAGGCCAGTTTTCAGTCATTCTTCTAAAGTGGCTAGTAAATCACCTAGTAAACCTTGTCATTTTTCTTTTTTTTTCTTTAAAAGATTTTACTTTTTAAGTAATTTCTACACCCAGTTTGGGGCTCGAACCCACAACCCCGAGATTAAGACTCACATGATCCACTGACGAGACAGTCAGCCCCCCTCCCCGCCCCCCCAGCCCCTTGCCATTTTCTACTGTGTTTTGAATGACATGACTTCTCTTCTGGAGTAATTTGGTTCACTATGCTAGGTTTAGGCTAAAAGGGATGGTAAGTGAAAGATAGCTTCCTGGCTACTTAGACAAAGAGATTTTTTTTAGGTTATGTGAGCATAGCAGGAATGTAAGCTATATCAACAGCAGCCATCTGAAATGTCCTGAGTTTAAGTGTATTGATAGTTATCCAAAGAAGTATAGATTTTTGACAGTGACCTTGTGACTTTTGCTAACATCTAAATAGTAGGTACTTCCATAAATGGATTTCTAGCTTTTAAAAACTTTATTTAAAAATTTTAAAATGCCCTTGTATCTTGGCTCAAAGATATTATACACATTATTTTTCTGTTTTGACCTAGAGATGAGGTTTTATTCGCTCTGGAACCAGCCAAAATATGTTGTAGAGAACACAGGCCTTGGAGTTGGTCAGGTTTATTTTCAAATCCTTTCTCTGCCACTTACTATCTGTAAGACCTTTCACCTTTTAAAATGTATATAGTATCTCACAGTTGTGTAGAATAGGATTAGAGAGTGATGTCTCACAGGGGCTCAGCACAGTGCCTGGCACATACTAAATTGTGGTCAGTTTGTAGCTGTTGCCGGAAGAAGTCTTAAATTTTGGTAGTCTAGACAAATACCAATGTATGCAAGTAGGGTAAAACCTCATCTCCTAATGTACACTGTCCTGCAATCAATACATTTCTTCTTGGATTTTTTGTTTCTTTGTGTGTGTATTGAAGTGCCATGTGTCAATTTTCACTAGTTTCTGTAGCTTGCCCTCCTTTTCTCAGAAATGCTTGGCAAATATCTCCATTGATTATTGTATAATTTGCCTCAAAGAATAGATGGTGCTTCCTATAGAGGTTAATGATAAGGCATTTGCTTCCCATAGCAATCCTTCAGTTAGGTGTTCCTGTGTTGCATGCTAACAGGTTCTTACCACCTTCAGAGATGTCTGCTGGCAGAATGCCCAAGCTTTTGTCAAAGAAGGAAGCTCTGGTTGCCTGGAATGAAAGGAGTACAGAGTGCCCGCTTAGTGTTTATAGTATATTTTATGATAGTTATTAATATTAAAGCATGAAGAGCTATATCCTGGTCTATAAATTTTGCTCATTACTTCCCCATTATTTGTATCGCTTCTCTTACTCTGTTCAGAAAAGGATACAGAGGACCTTTTACTCTAAAACTTTAGGGTTAAAGTTGTTATGAATCATAATCCAAGAATATTAGCTGTGGAGGGGACTTTGGAGATCAGCTAGACTAACCCTCTCATCTTGTAGATGAGAAAACTGGCTGAGAGAAAGTTGTGACTTGCTCAAGGACACAGAATAAGCAGCAGGTCTGATTTCCAGTCTAGGGCTTTGTAGCTAACCTGGTAGAGTGGAGAGAGCACTGGACTTTGGAGTCACACAGTCCTGGTTCTGAGTCCCAATTCCACCATTTATTAACTGTGTGAACTTTGACAAGTACATCTGAGTCTCTTTGCTGCTCTGTTATACGTTGTTTGCAGGATTGTGAGGATTTGAGATAATGTAAGTAAAGTATAGTGCCTGGCATGTTATGGGCTCAATCAATGCTGTCTGTTATGTTGTACTGTTTTTCTTGATTACTTAAAACAGGTCATATGGCTAAGTGATTATTCTTTATGAAATGGGAATCAATGAGAACGGTTGATGTTTTTGCCAAATCCTTTCACTGAAAATCTAAGTAGCTGTTCATTGTAGGAGGGCTGCTTATTGCAAAACAAGTGCAAAACATTCATCAAGAGCTTAGAGAATACTGCTCCAAGTTGTACAGTGTTGACATGGTTCTTTTCTGGGAAATTTTTGCATTTCTCAAGTGAAATGGAGCTAGTGTGAGGAACACCCAAATCAGTGTACATTTAGTTAGGCCAGCCTAACTCAGTAGTTTTAAACTCAGTAGTACTTTACACTCTTCAGAAATTATTGAGGACTCCAAAGATTCCCTTGTTTATATGTTATAGCTGTTGATATTTGGGTTATTAGAAATTATATCAGATAAATTTACATATTTATTCATTTAAAATAGTAACCATTGTATGTTAATACAAATTATATACAAATATGTGTATAAATATATATTTTAAGATTTTAGGTTTCTAATTTTTTGTTTCAAATTACAAAAGTAGTACATGTAAATTAATATAGAATCAAAAAATGAAATTATTTCATTCTGTCATATACGTATACATTCCACCCCTACAGTCAAGAGTTTAGCATGTATTCTTTCATAACTATTTTTATGCGATTATAAATTCTTTCTCTCTTTTATACTGTAGATGTTGTTTGGTGACCTATTTTTAAAAAAAAGTTGTATATATTTTGGACGTACAACATAATGTTTTGATAAACACACCTAGTGAATGATTACAACAGTCAACCTAATTAACATCTCTCTCTCATAGTTACACGTGTGTGTGTGGGGGGGAGGTGGTGGTGACAGCACCTAAAATCTACTCTGATCAAATTTCCAGTATCCAATACAGTATTATTAACTAGAGCTATAAGGCTTTACATTAGATGTCTAGACTTACTCATCCTACATAAGTACAACTTTGTACCCATTGACCAGTATCTACCCATTTCACCCACTTCCTACAAATGATAGGTTTTTATTTTTTATTTTTTTATTTTTATTTTATTTTATTTTATTTAAATGATAGGTTTTTAATGTAAAAGAACTTTTCAACAACAAAAAAATTTAGTGAGGTGAGTGGCATTGCTTTACATTTTTGCAAATCTCATTAATGTGTAGCTTAATAGAAGACAGCTGGGTTCTGATAGCTGTTGCTGCATTTAGCCTGTTGTGTTATGTTGTTCTGATTGAAGTATATAAAGAGAAAATTAGGCTTCACAAGATTTGAAATTGGAAAAGGGGAGGAGTATTTTAATAGCCTTTTCAGATAATCGTGGATATTCTTCTTTGATACTATACCAGAACTTGACAAATGGTAGTTTCTTGAAGGAATCTGAAGCCAGATCAGTGAACTTTTCATATTCTGTTACATTAAAATCCAATAGTCTGTTGCATTTTGAATGGATCTTTTATCCCTACATGATTTTCTAATATCATGTGTTGGGCATTTGGAAAGTGTTGGTTCACTGAATTATGTTGAACTTCCAAATGTGACACATTTCATTATATATCTCCACACATTATGTAGTCTCTGGAAAGCTACATTCATGAGAGGGAGTTAAAAAGGCACATAATGCCTTGCTACTACTTTGAAAATACTTTTGGCTTTGTACGCCCCTGAGGGGGTCCTGAATACCCCTAGAGTGCCTGGATCACAATTTGAGAACCATGGAGTTAAATTAACTAAAGGTTAACTAACTAAAAGTAGTGACCAGGCTTGTAGACTAGCTTTAATAACGGATTATCTGGTAATTATAATGGAATGGATTGTTGTACAAGCCCAAGGCTTAGAAACCATCTTATTCTTTGAAATAAAACATAGCCTAATTTTGAAATGTAGTGAATTGGTCATTGAACATTTCATTGCTTTTTATAGACAAGATACTATGTTGAGGTGCTACCAAAGGTAGGCATTATGAAAAAAGGATTCCTTTTCAGTAGTTTACAGTCTAACTGGAGAGGTAAGACATAATTTCATGAAAAGATAATACAGTGTTCTCTGGTAACAAGTGTGACATACAGTGCTGGGTAGAATGAGTTTTAAATAGGTGGAGAGAGGAGGCCATTGTCTTTAAGGAAGAAAACTGCAGTGCTTGTACAGATAGTCATTACGTCAGTTAGACTAGACCGGAAAATTCACATAGAATAATTAAGGTAGGCTTGCAAAATTAAGTTGCAGTTTATATTTTTATTTTTACATTGTTCTGTTTTTTTAGGATTGTACGGTTTCTAGTATTTTTTATAGATTCTTATTTGCTTTCTCTTTTAGACTAATTCACTGTGTTGTGGGAAGGATAGATCTGTCAAACATCTTATCAAAACGTTATCACTATTTGGTAGATAAGAAAACAAGATTAAGTAAAATCTGCCAAGAACACATACATATGATTAATGTGTAATTTGCACATATTAGAATATATGTATATATGCTCAAAATAGAATAAAAAATACTCAGATCATTTTCTTTAGAGAAAAATATATATGAATATATATACAGAGTGTAAATATCTCCAGTCAAGACTTTGTAGAAGTATTTTAATGCTTCGTAAAGTACCTGTGTATACCTTGTGCTTGGTTGTTCCCTTATTGGATTGTTATAAAGATTTTTTTCTAAAGATCTTATTTATTTGAGAGAGAGCACAAGCAGAGGAATTGGCAGAGGGAGAGGGAGAAGCAGGCTCCCTGGCCCGATGTGGGGCTCAATTCCAGGACCCTGGGATCATGACCTGAGCCACAGGCAGATGCCCAACCAACTGAGCCACCCAGGCACCCCTGTTACAAAGATTTTTAAAAAATTTATAAAGTGCCTCGTGCTAGAAGGCACTCATGGTAGCTGTTATTGTTGTTGCTGATGTTACAGTCTGTTCAACTCAGAATTATCTCTAATGTACAAGTTTGATAAGACATTTAACTTCTTAGTCCATTTCTGATATCCATTTGTTGAATGGTAGTAATTCAACTGTTCTGGTCTCTGTGCGTGGAGTGCTTTTTGTGTTTCAGGCACTGTACTAGGTGCTTTACATGCATTGCCTCTTTAGATCTTTTTAAGTTTAACTATGAGGCAAGTAATGATGTTTCATTTTATAATGGGAGAAGTGAGGCTGGCAGTGGTTAGTTGCTCAAGGTTCTTACTAGTTAAGTTGTATAGCTGGGATTTGACCCCTTATCTGTCTCCAAGGTGTTATTTTTTACTTTTCCATTTGGGCAGTAAGTTGAAGAAAATATTTTTGGGATGAGTGGGGATTTAGCTACTTTTCAAAGAACAGGTTTGTGTGTATTTATATGTGTGTGTGTGTGTGTGTGGTGCTGAGGGGAGTTGAATCGTGGTTATTCTCCCTTGTTACATGTATTTGGTTTGTGTTTGGATTCCAGAGGGTTTTTTTTTTTAAGATTTAGTCATTTGATTGCTTAATTGCTTGATGAAATCATGGTAAAATAGAAATGAATTAAAATTTTCAAGATCTTTTTTTCAAGGTGACATTTTACTGTATTGGTGAAGAACAGTTTGTGGGCTTTTACAGCTTGTTTTAGGCCAAGAATTGACTTACCTTTGTTGTCTAATACATGACTCTCTGATTGAATAATATGGTTATAGTCACTTTTGAAAGAGTATTGTGGCTTACAAAGCTTGTGTGAGGAAAAAAATTCATTTGTACTGGCAGTTAGCCAGTATTTTATAAGCTACAATTTTCTTTTGAATAGCTGGTGGTTTGTAGCTCCATAATTTGTGGTTCTTCTGAACTTGTAAAAAGATTACACATATTTAAAAATGACCTTATCACTTTAATGTTTTAAGCAACTTACAACTGTTGAATTCTCTTATGTTATACTGTTCTTGTTTTCTTAATTTTTCTGGGCTGATAATGTTGTGAATTAATAATTTATATAGTATAATTACCTTCCCCCCCTCTAAATAAACCTCCAAACAAACCTAAAACCAAAAACTACTTTGGTAATGTTAACAGGCATGGTTAAAGGCAAAGAAAATATGTATCTCTTCACATCGATCTGCCAAGTCCTTGCAGTATCCATGCTATTCTCTTCCTTAGCCACAGCTGCCCAGATATGTTGAGTTATGTGGTATGTGGGTTTGTTTGGGTGTGTTTAGTGTTCCTGCATGACATTTAGTTTTAAACCAGTTTTTATGATGTTACCACTGCTGCTTTTTCACATCCAGGTGAAAGAAGAGCACTTCATATGAAATGCTTCATATTCTGTACCTTGTTCTCATGGTTTATGTGTAGGTAATTAAATTTTTGAAAGTTATGAGATTATTTTATATCCTTCCTTTTGATTTTAGGTTAAATCCTAAATGGAATATGGTAAACTTTTGAAAGATTTTAGAAAGCCAGATTAATTAGTTCCATTTTTATAGTTAGAGAAATTTCACAGATAAAAATGAACCTAGTATTCAACTTCTGACTTAAACTCTGTTGTCAAGTAGGAACACTACTTAAAAATAAACTGTTGTGAACTGTTGTCTTTCTTGAGCTAATTTTTTGAGTCTTTTATTTCTGGAAGGTGGGTGAGATTTGAGTTAAAGTTTCCATTTATCAGTGAAATGATTTTCGTAGCTAATATTTTAGCAAATTGTTAATGGCCAAATCGTTAACACTTCTTAATAATCTTGGCATGCTAGTAACAGGTTTCTTTTAAAAAGACTCTTGTGGAGCACCTGTGTGGCTCAGTCAGTTAAGCGGCTGCCTTCTGCTCAGGTCATGATTCCAAGCTCGTAGGATCGAGCCCCGCATCGGGCCCGCTGCTCAGCGGAGAGCCTGCTTCTCCCTCTCCCTCTGCCTGCCGCTCTGCCTACTCATGCTCTCTCTCTGTCAAATAAGTAAATAAAATCTTTTAAAAATAAAAAAAATAAAAATAAAAAGACTCTTGGTCTGGAGGATACTGATTCTCAATCTTGATTGTACATTGTAATTATTTGAGAGCCTAAAAAATACAGATGCCTGAGTTTCACCTTGAGGGTCTCTAGTTGAGTCGGTTTTGGATGCTTCCTAAACATGAGGGTTTTTAGAGGTGATTCTTTTTTTTTTTAAAGATTTTTATTTATTTATTTGACAGAGGGAGAGACCACAAGTAGTCAGAGATGCAGGCAGAGAGAGAGGGGGAAGCAGGCTCCCCGCTGAGCAGAGAGCCCGATGGGGACCGATCCCAGGACCCTGAGATCATGACCTGAGCTGAAGGTGGAGGCTTTAACCTACTGAGCCACCCAGACACCCCTAGAGGTGATTCTTAATGTGTATTTGAAACTGAGACCCCACTGCTTTGCAAGATTTGTCAGCCCACCCAAGGGGAAATATTTTACTTTGAAGAGTAATTATATCTTTATCTTTGGAGCTTAAAAAACTTATTTTGAGATAATTGTAGGATCACTTGCTGTTGTAAGAAATATCCAATAATACTTTCTCTATAATTTTGTCATTTCAAGAATGTCATAAATGGAATCATATAATATGTAAACTTTTAAGATTGGCTTTTTCCACTTAGCATAGTTCCATTGAGATATCCAAGTTGTCGCATGTATCAATAGGTTTTTTCCTTTTTATAGCCAAATAGTATTCCATGGTATGTAGGTGTGTCAGTTTGTTTAACTATCATCTGTTGAAGGATATTTGGATTGTTTTCAGTTTTTGGCTATTACCAATAAAGCTGATGTGGACATTAGCATACAGGCTTTTGTGTGGTCATAAATTTTCATATTTCTGGGGTTAATGCCCAACAGTGCAATTGCTTGATTGAATGGTAAATGCCTTTTTCGTTTTCTAAGTCACTGCTGTACTTTTTCAGAGAGGCTGTAGCATTTTACATCCCACACCAGCAATGTATGAGTGGTTCAGTTTTTCCATACCTTCACCAGCATTTGATGTTATCACTGTTTTTTAAGAAAAAATAATAGACTTTATTATTTAGAGCAGTTTCAGATTTATAGTAAATTGAACAGATAATACCGAGTTCCATAAAACCTTGCTCCTTTACTCGTTTCCCCTTTTATTAACATCTTGTGTTAGTATGGTAAATTTGTTAAAATTGATGGATCAATATTGATAACGTTATTATTTGCTAAAGTCTATAGTTTAGGTTTCACTCTTTGTGTTGTACATTCTGTGGGTTTTGACAAGTGTGTATGTATCCACTGTTATGTTATCGTATAGAATAGTTTCACTGCCTTGAAAAAATCTCCTGTACTCTACCTATTTATCCCACCCCAGCCCCTGGCAACCACTAATCTTTTCCTGAATGTCATATAATTGGAATTACATGCATGTAGCTTTTTCAGGTAGGCTTCTTTCACTTAGCAACATGCATTTAAAGTTCCTCCATGTCTTTTGGTGGTTTGATGGCTCTTTTTTTTTCTTTTGATGGCTTATTTTAAAAATCGCTGGATAATACTTCACTGTATGGATGGATGTATTGTAGTTTATTCACTTAATGAAAGGCATCTTGGTTGCTTCCAGTTTTGAGAAATTATGAATAAAGCTGTGATAAACATTTGTATACAGGTATTTTTGTGGACATAAGTTTTCAACTCATTTGGGTAAATACCTAGTATAGTAAGACTATGCTTAGCTTTGTGAGAAACTGCCAGATGGTTTTCTTAAGTACTATTTTTCATTCCCTGCAGTGATGAATTATTTTTTATTTTAGCCATTAGATCAATATGTAGTGATATCTCATTGTGGTTTTAATTTGTATTTTTCTGATGGCCAGTGATATTGAATATCTTTTCATGTGCTTGTCATCCATATGTCCTTTACAGTGAAATGTTTGTTCACATCTTTTGCCCACTTTCTAATTGGATTGCTTGTTTTTTTACTGTTGATTTTTGAGAGTTCTTTATATATTCTAGATATAAGTTTTACTGGATATTTGATTTGCAGATATTTTCTTCTAGTCTTTAGCTTCTCCCTTTTTCTCCTTTTTTATTTTTATTTATTTTTTGTTTGTTTTTTTAAAGATTATATTTATTTATTTGACAGAGAGAGATCACAAGTAGGCAGAGAGGCACGAAGAGAGAGGAGGAAGCAGACTCCCTGCTGAGCAGAGAGCCTGATGCGGGGCTCTTATCTCAGGACCCTGAGATCATGACCTGAGCTGAAGGCAGAGGCTCAACCCACTGAGGCACCCAGACGCCCCTCCTCCTTCTTCTTTTTTAAAAGATTTATTTATTTTTAGAGTGAGGGAGAGAGTGTGCGAGTGGGGTAAGGGGAGAGGGCGAGAAAGAAAATCTCAAGCAGACTCCCTGCTGAGCACAAAGCCCAACACAGGGCTTGATCTCACAACCCTGATTATGACCTGAGCTGAAATCAAGAGTGAGACACTTAACCGAATGAGCCACCCAGGCACCCCCAGCTTGTCCTTTTATCTTCTTAGCTGGGTGTTTCATAGATCAAAAGTTTTAATTTTGATGAGGTCCAGTTGATCAGGTTTTCCTTTTGTGGATGTTGCTCTTCATGTCAACTCCAAGACATTTTGACCTAGCTCTATGTCCTGAAGATTTTCTCCTATAATTTTTTCCTAAAAGTTTTTATATTTTTAAGTCAATGATCCATTTTGACTCAGTTTTTTTCTTTCTTTTTTTTTTTTTTTTGTATAACATGTGAGGTTTAGATCAAAGTTTTTTCTTTTCTTTTTTCTTTTTTTTCTTTTGGCTTTTAGATGTCCAATTCCTGCAGCGTCATTTGTTGTAAAGGCTATCCTTCCTTCATTGAATTGCTTCCTCCGTTGAATTGCTTTTGCACCTTTGTCAAAACCCAATTGGGCATGTTTGTGTGGATCTGTTTCTGGGTTTTCTACTCTGTTCCATTGATCTATGTGTATTACTGTAGTTTATAATAAGTCTTTAAATTGGGTAGAGTGACTCCCCCCCTTTTATTCTTTTTAAAAATTGTTTTAGCAATTTTAGGTCTTGTGCTTTTCCATATTTTAGAATAGTTCAAATTTTAGAGTAAGTTTGTGTCTAAAAATAACCTTGATAGGAATTTCATTAAATCTATGGATCAGTTTGGGGAGAATTGATAGCTTTAGTATGGTTATCTTTACTGTGGAGTTTAATAGATTAGAATGAGAGAGAAGTAGTTCTGTAGAGAAAGTACTCAAACTACTTAAGTTGGACCGAGAGATTTGTTTATAACTAATAAAGTGTTAATTTTTTATGTCCCACTCCCTCTTTGGTGCTATAAAAACACCATGAACAGAGCAAAGGAAGTGGAAGCAGTTGTTCATTTATTCACAGTTATATTTACTCAGCATTCTTTGAGTTATCTAGTATAGGTTAGGTAGTTCTAGGCATTGTAATATAGCGGTAAATGAGGCAGACAAGGTCCCTACTCTCATTGACTTTATGTTCTTGTGGGGAAATGGTAAGCAAATAAAATACATCAGTTAAATGCTATGTGGAGAATTAAAATGGATTGATATTAAAGTAGAGTGATAGGGTGGCTACTTGACTGGATGATCAGGGAAAGCCTCTGAAGAGATGTCATTTATGGTTAGATCTGAATATTAAGAAAGAGTCAGCCTTAGGAAGAAAAGGGAGAAGACTATTCCAGTCAGAGCAAACAGCTAGTGCAGTGCAGGGACACAATTAGTATGTGGGAGGAACTAAAAAGAGGGATTGGAGTATAATGAACAAGAGGGAAAGAGAAGAGGGTGGGTGGAGAGAGAGGGAGAGGTACAGATACAGAGGAATTCGGTGAGGTAGGCAGGGGGCAGATCACCTAGTACTTTGTAAGTCAGGGTGAGGAGTATGATTTTTATTTTGAGAATGGAACATTGGAAGTTCCAAGACATTGGAAGATTTTGAATAGGGGAGTGAAAAGGCTTGATGTTTTAAATGACTCAGTTGTACAGAGAAAGGATTGTGTTTAGTGGCCAGAATGAAAGCAGGAAGATAAATTAGGAGGTTTATTTTGTTTTGGTGAAAGGTGATGCTGGGAAGGGATTCAGGATGTATTTTAGAGGTATAGTAGGTAGGATATGTTTACAGTCTGTATGGCAGGACTATATACATACATATGTATATATGTATATATATATAAAAGTGTATACATACATGTGTTGTGATGAGCACTGGGTGTTATAAACAACTAATGAATTGTTGAGCACTACTCAAAAACTAATGATGTACTATGTGTTGGCTAACTGAATATAATAATTTTTTTTAAAAGGATATACATAGTAAGCAATTGAGTAACTACTTGGGTCTAGCATAATGCTAAAATTGGGGGCGACAACAAAAGAAGTGTGACATGTAGACTATACTTTCATTGAACTGTGATGCAAAGAGAGGTAAAAAAGAATACTAATGGGTAAGCGATGGTAGCTGAAGAGGATTTCTTGGGAGGAGTTGGGGCTTGAAGAATAAATAGGACTTGAGTAGGCAGGGGGGAGAAGAGCAAATCCAGGTAACAGAATAAGGTGTGATAGAAAGGCAATGAGCTTTTTAGTCAGAAGACCTGGTTTGAATGTGGGCTCTGTCACTTAATAGCCTTGTGAACTTGGTTGAGTCCCTTTGAACCTGTATCCCCCTGCTTGCCTCTTAAGGCTGCTATAAAGATGAAGACTAGGGTTGCTTCAACTCTAATGACAATATACTTGTTCTTATATAGGATTGCTAATAGTCATTTATTGCAGATACTCATTTTAATAACATGCTTCATAAATTCAAATGTCTCATTTAGTAATTTGTATTTATCATATATTCCATAAGTTTCCATTAAAAATTATTTATGCATAGTGCTTAGGCCAGTGTGAGGCATTCAGTAAATTGTAGCTGATAATCATTATTATTACTCTGCTCTGGCTGTAAGAATAGCATAGCAAAAGGAGATGACAGTCTCTTCCCTTCTGGGGTTTTGCTCTTGGTGATAAGTCATACTCATGTGAATGTAAGGCAGAGACTTTTGGCCTCTGCCTTCGTGCCTAAATTTGTTGTGCACATACAAATAAAGAAGACAGGCAAGGCATCTTCACTGGGCCTCATTGTGACAATGAGACTAAATGTGGCCCAGAAAAGAAAGGCAAGATTTGGATAGTCAGGAAGGGCAAGCTATGCTTTCCACTCTAAGAGGGCTTTTATTTTGTTTTGTTTAATTTATTTTATTTTATGTACAGTTTATTTTTGGGGGTAGCAAAGCATAAATGTTACTGCCACTGCTGAGGAAATCATTAGTTAAACACTTAAAAGATGGTCATTCTGAAACTTCTGTAATGTTATAATGAAATTTACTTTTTTCCCTGTACAATTTATTGAACTTGTGCCTGCTCTCCAGATGGCATTATAGGGTAGAATTTACTTTTGGAATGTCTTTTTTTAAAATACGGAATTGCTTTTATGATATACCTAGGTCTAATGTCTGTTGGGGGGTTTCTTTTTTATGTGTATAAATAACAAAGCTCTCTATTTTATGCTGTAAGATTTATTGTTACAAAGGCAGGGCAAATTTCTGAAATTTCCTTGGGTAATCTCTCTTCGTGTCTTTAGATTATTTGGATCTAAACTATTTATAAATTCATGTGCATATGTGGGATGCTAGGATGACTCTTTTTGTTTTGGAAAACAGTGCCATCAGAGTCCCTGTACAGCCTGTGCTGAAATTGGGTTGAGTTAATACAATGCACTGTTCTCTCTCCGTCACTGTAATGGTTTGTAAATAGCCAGACCCTAGGTCATGCTTCTTTTATGCAGCTGTCTTTCTTGGTTACTGGAAGTTAGATGCTCTTAATTTGCCTTTAGATTTAATTGCATATCTATTTGAGTGCTTTGTACCACCAACTAGGCTAGAGAGAATTTTTGATAGCGTTCCAATAGCTTTTCTTATTGATACGTGATCAGCTCAATGAACTTGTGCAATGCTGGATGAATTTTATAATTTTAATAATAAAAGCTGACATTTATTTAGTGCACTTATGCCATGCACCCTGCCAAGCAGATTTAAAATTGCTTATAGAATATTTTTCATTTAAACATCACAACTCAGGTGAATATTACTTTTATTCCCACTTCAGGTATGAGATGGAGGTTAATTTTCTGTCCTAAGGTTACACACTTAGTAAGTGGTAGAGCAGGGATTTGAACCCAGGCAGACTGATTTCAGGGCCTGTTTTCTTATCCACTATGCTTTACAGTCTTCTCAGATATTGTCTTTCTGGGAAACTGCCATATTGGGAATTTAATTTTATCTTTTATGTGTTACTTTGCGTGAGGGCATTGTAAGCATGTTACTAAGTTCCTGTTAGGGATTTTATAGTTGTACCCATCACCTTATATGAGGGGTTGGTCATTGTGTTAGTTAAGTAACCCTAGCTGCTGATTTAGAGCCCTGAAATACATTGTCTAAAACCTCAAAATATGGTGCATAATAGTCCAGAGCAGGTGTCCACATCAGCATGTGGCTCTGCTTTGTATAGCATTTAGGAGCCTTGGGCATTAGGGCCCGTGAGGATTCTGCCATCTTCAGTGCATAGCTTCCAAGGTGATTTTTAGAAGTATAGGGCAAGAGATTTTTCTCTTGAGCAGCTGAGGTGAAAGGTGCAAGTACAGTTTCTGCTTACTTCCATTGCTAACGGCTTAGTCTCACTGTATTGTCTAGCTACAGATGTATTTGGAAATGTGATGTCCTTTCCCCTTGCTGACCCTAGGAGATTAGGTGCCATTCTTTAGTATTTTGAGTATTTCATCAATGTTGAAGTAGTCTTGGTGAAGTACATTTTCATTGGGAGAGTTTGTGGTAATTTGATTTAGGGATTGGAAACTATGGACTATGGCAGGATGTTAATGTATTTGTACAGACGGGTTATTAATCAGAAAGTAAGAGACATCTACACATTCCCATTTTAATATAACAAAGGCAGCACGCTCATTCTGGTTGACTTATTTTTCTTGGAACTGTATCTTGTTAAGTGCTTTATTCCTAAGTTATCTCAGAAGAGGTGACTTTAGTACAGATGAATTTTAATAGTTGAAAGTAATATGATCTAAGTTTATTTCCCATATCAGAAACTACCCTTTTGACATTCCTTACAGCTTTAATTTTGTCATGATTGGGACAAAGATCAGACAAAGAAATACCATTCTGTTTGCTTTTGGTTGGTGACCCGTACCTCTGTGGGATGACAGTGTATTTTGCTGAGGTTTTACCTTAAATGATTTAGTCTTTTCTTAGATTTTTAGTTATGTGACAGGATATCAATAAAAATGTAGTGGTTGCATCATAAATTCACTGAAGCCTAATTGAGTTCCTCATACAGTAAGACTAGCATTCTTTTAATGCTTTTCTAATAAAAACACTTATGCAGATCTTCTATAATCTTTTATTTTAACACATACAATCTGAATAAAAAGTCTAAAATATAGACTGAATTAAAAAAAATTTTTTTGTTCTCCAGCTTTTATAGCTTTGAGTTACGCACATTTTGGAAAAGTACATGTAAACTTTTGGCCCTCTACTACAGAAAAGGAATGCAGGCATGTGTACTGCTAAAATTCTTTTAGGGCTTCTTTATTTGCCTAAAATGGGACAGGACTTTCAGGACATTTTAATGAAGTTCAGTTACAGTGAATTATAAGGTATGTCATTTGAATTCTGGTTATAATGTGATTCTTGTCTTCACTTGTATTTATAACCTGAATGCCTAGTTCCAAAAAAGATTAAACCAGTTGGACAAATACAAAATATTTAAGCCGAGATGAGGCATTTCGTGTGATATTACTCTTTAAAAAAAGAAAAGGGTCTAAAACTAGAAAGGAGGATGGAAAGAGCACAGGACTTTTAGTCATGAGTCCAGGGTTCGATTGAGTCTGAGCCTTGCTAAAAAGTTGTTTGGACAAGATACTTCACCTCTTTGGGTCTTAGTTTTCTCTGTTGAGAAGTAAGGGTCTTGTATTGTTAGTTTTTTTGACAGTTTTAGCAATCTGTGATTCTGATTATCTCCTAATTCTCCGTGTGTGTGTGTGTGTGTGTGTGTGTGTGTGTGTGTGTGTGTTTTGTCTTACGAAGAGAAAGTTAACAATAGAAAGCTGCCGGTTCTTTTTCTTTTGTCTTGGTGAAAGGTGTTGATAATAGAAAACATGATTTGAGTTATCCTAACTTTAATATGTTTTCTAAAATTTGTTTTCAAGGAGGCATAAAATTAGAAGTATTTCGTTACACATTTTAGAAGTCCACTGTATTGTTCATTGCACCACAGAGCCTGGTTGGTTATACATTTTAATTGTGTCTCACTGCTGTCAGTGTAAAACAAGCATGTGAACTGGAAAGACAGATAAAACACTTCGAAAACCTTCTAATTGGTATCTCTTATACCTAGTAAAGTCTTTTGAATTTCCATTTTTTAGGCATAGGGTAATAAAATCAGTTAATGTGAGTATGTGAATGGAGCTTTGCCATATAAATTAGTGCAAATGTATTGCTCCACATTTTTCTATAAGCGTTTTATTAAAAAAGTTTAAACATGCAAAAAAGTTGGAAGAATTGTACAGTGAACACCTGTATATTCTATAATTAGCTCAACCTCAACAATTAACATTTTCTTTTATTTGCTTTATCACTTATTTATTCCACTACCATCTATCAATCCATCTTATTTTTTTTAAGATTTTATTTTATTTTTTTTAAAGATTTATTTATTTATTGGGGTGTGTGGGGAGCTCAGTCAGTTAAGTGTTTGACTTTGGCTCTGGTCATAATATCAGGGTCCTGGGATGGAGCCCATGGTCAGCAGGGAATCTGCTTCTCTCTTTCCCTCTACCCTTACCCGCCTCGCCCCCCTCTTGTGCGCTTGTGTTTTCTCTCTCTCTCTCAAATAAATATTTAAAAAATTTATTTATTTTGGGGGGGGCATGCTAGTGGGGAGAAGGGCGGAGAGAGAGAATCTTAAAGCAGACTCTCTGCTAAGTACGGAGCCCAAGAGGGGGCTTGATCCCATGACCCATGAGATAATGATCTGAGCCACAGCCGAGAGTCCAGTGCAGTTGACTAGGCCACCCAGACGTCCCTTAAGATTTTATTTTTAAGTAATCTCTACACCCAACATAGGGCTTGAACCTACAGCCGAGATCAAGAGTCACATGCTCTACTGACTGAGCTAGCCTGGTGCCCCAAGTCCATCTTATTTTTGTTGTATTTCAAAATGAATTGCAGACATCCTTAGAATTTGCCACTAAACTCTTGGACATGCATATAATTAGCTAGCATTCAATGGTTGTTTACACTTTTTTAAGTTAAAATTTACATATGTAAAAATACACAACTCCTAAGTGTTCCATAGATGTCAGTTATTAATTGAGCACCTGACATTTTCTAGGGTCTGTGCTAGTCTGGGAAATAGATGAAGAAGACACAGCTTCTGCCTTCATGGTGCTAGTAGGATAAATAGGGGAAAGCAGTGTAAAAATAAACTCAGTATTCTACTGAATTGAAAGATACAGGTCTTGCTTTCAGAAGCCAAGAGGAAGAATTCAGAGGGGCTTTTGGAGGAACTGAAACCAAGACCTGGCCGACCCACACGATTGTCTTGTCTTAACCTCTGTTTCATTTTGCCCATCTGTTCATTCTTTTCTCTTTGAAGATCTGCTTTCTCCTCTTTTTAGTACCTATGGTAGAATATGGCGGCCCCCACACCCTTTCTTCTAAAACTAACAGTTCTCAGCCACACAGAGACGCCAGTTTTCTATTTTAATTTCAATTCCAAATTCCTGGGAGGTAGAATCTGACTGGCTCAGTCCTGCTTTGACTTTGGCTGAGGGCAGGGTTTTGAAGTACTTATTTCCTATTGGAATTCTCCCTTTGTGGATGGAGTGAAGTAGAGGAAAGAGAAGCGACCCTTCTCAGAGCAAGTAGGGAAGTATTGTGAGTGAGGATGCTGACACTGAAAAATGCTTCTAACTACAAATGTGATAAATAATTCTATAGACAAGAACAGGGTACAGAAATAGCATAGAGGATGAATGAATCACTATTTAGGGATAGAGTGGAGGTCAGGAACAGCTTCTTGGAGAAATTGGTGGCTGAGTTGGGTTTTGAAAGATGATCAAATACAGCAGTGGGAAGGAAGGATATGCCCTACAGAAGAGCAGCAATAGAAAGAAAACAAATGGCGGGGCGCCTGAGTGACTCAGTGGGTTAAAGCCTCTGCCTTCGGCTCGGGTCATCATCTCAGGGTCCTGGGATCGAGCCCCGCATCAGGCTCTCTGCTCAGCGGGGAGCCTGCTTCCCCCCTCTCTCTGCCTGCCTCTCTGCCTACTTGTGATCTCTCTCTCTGTGTCAAATAAATAAATAAAATCTTTAAAAAAAAGAAAGAAAACAAATGGCATAGTGTGTTTTGGTAGTTGTAAGCATGTTACTGGTATAATTTTTGAAGTAGGGCAGGTTTGTTAGTGCCTGGAGAGAGAGGGAGATCAGGCCCAGTTCATGCAGAAACATATCTTGCTAAGATAAGGGAAGCCAGAAAGAGTAGGTGACAATTAGATTTGTTTCCTTATGAGATCATTTCATTGGATGAACTGGAGGCTGGTTCATCCTCTTGAGAACCTGGGCTAAGAGAGTGGTAGTAAAAAAGAAGAGGGGAGATACTGGGGCATCTGGGTGTCTCAGTCGGTTAAGCTTCCAACTTTTCCAGTTCAGGTCATGGTCTCAGAGTTGTGGGATTGAGCCCCACATCTGGCTCTGCGCTCTGTGGAGAGTCTGCTTAAGATTCTCTCTCTCCTTCTGCTCCTCCCCCTGGTCACACGCACCACCCCTCTCTCTAAATAAATAGAATCTTTAAAAAAAAAAAAGTGGGGGGAGAGTTTTAGGCAGTAAAATCTTCAGTACTTGGGATTTATTAGATGTAGGAGGAGAAGGATAATTCTTTTTTTTTTTTAAAGATTTTATTTGGGGTGCCTGGGTGGCTTATTCGTTAAATGTCTGCCTTGGGCTCAGGTCATGATCCCAGGGTCCTGGGATTGAGCCTCTCATCCGGCTCCCTGCTCAGCGGGAAGCCTGCTTCTCCCTCTCCCACTCCCCCTGCTTGTGTTCCCTCTCTGTGTCTCTGTCAAATAAATAAATAAATAAAATCTTTATTTTTTAAAGATTTTATTTATTTATTTGAGAGATATGGAGTGCATGCACAAGCAGGGGGAGGGGCGGAGGGAGAGGGAGAAGCAGACTCCCCGCCGAGCAGGGAGCCTGATGTGGGGCTCGATCCCAGGACCCTGGGATCATGACCTGAGCTGAAAGCAAACACTTAACTGACTGAGCTACCCAGGTTACCTGAGAAGGATAATTATTAAGATGATGCCCCCTGATCTTCGGATTTGGGTGACTAGATGAATTGGGATACCATCTAAGATAAGAGAGAGGAGACTAAGGTGCTGTTGGTGGTATAATTCTTGATCTGACTGGTAATTACAAGGGTACTTTAAATTGTGCTTATATGTTTTATGCATTTTTCTGCATTTAAGTTATATTTCACAATCTAAAATGTTAAATAGCAGCAAAAAAAAACAAAAAAAAAACAAAAAAACACCCAGAAAATACGTTTGGGGAAAAAGATGCTGACTTTAGGGTTGCAATTAGCATTTGGGGTGTCCTGCGACCCTCCCAGTGGAGATGTTTAGAAGGCAGTCGGATATGAACTCTGAAGTCCAGAAGTATGAACTGCTGCTGATAGAGATGAAAGGATTAGATTAGGTCTGTAGTTCTCAAGCCTGGCTGTATATTACAATCTTCTGGAGAGTTTTAAAAAAGTACTGATAACTTAGATCTCACCCCAGTCTGATTAAATTGGTTTCTGGGGGTATGAGGGCACAACATCTGGCTGAAATAGCTTCCTGTGCTTCTAATGCACAGAGATGAGAACCACTGGGTTACAGGAAGATCACTTATTCCCTACATTCTGTGACAGAGGGAGAGTTGTGCAAAGAGGATTTGTAATTGTTTTAGAACTCAATATAGGTTTATTCTTTTTTTGGGACATAATTCATATGCCTTGTGCTTTCCCCCCATTAATACTGGAGATTGAAAAAGTATGTTTTTTGTTAAAACAGTGATGCATATGTGTTCTTAAAGAAAAATATGTGGAAGATACAGCTATTTTAGATAAAAGAGTTTTAAAACAGAAGCTTTCCTTTATTGAAATGGCTGTGTCTTCTCTAATTTCAGTTACTAATAGTGTATAGTCTTTGCAGCCAAACATAGAAAATTGCCTCATCAGCTGCAGTGTCTTTGAATAGTAAATATGAAGGACAATGATTGATAAATGAATTGTGTGTATAATGTAGTCTGAAAGACAGACAGCTGTAAATGGTGAGAGATTTTCTCTGATATTTGTGATATGGAAAGGACAGTTGCTCACTCATTATTCTTTCATTCCCTCCCTGCATGGCTTTATAACTCAAAATGGTCCTGTATCCATCAATATGTATTAATAGCACCCGGAATATGCCCAGGAGTATATTAGGAAATTTATGTAAGTTATTAAACAGATAGAAATGCATGGGACTTGCTCTAGGCATGCCAGTGTTTGAGTTGAGGAGGGCATATAAATGACAGTTGAATGCTAAATTATTTGGTAACTATAAGAATCCAGAAACTAGAATGATGTATTGGGCTTGAGCATTTAGGGATGACTTACACACAGATTATTCTTCTAACACACTAGCCTCTGGTTCCTTGATCTCCTCTTCTCTAGTGATCATGTTTTCCATGGATGTCAGTCAGATTATGGACCTCAGATCCATTGATCTTACCATTTTTTCATTGTCTTTTATCTTCTTAATGTTCACACTTCCTTCCTCAGCCATCTTAAATTCCATAGTCATACAAACTTCTTATATATCCTCAACTCCCATGCCCTTCTTGCTTTATCACTCACTTGGCAAAACCTACAACCCTGGCTAAACTGACTCTCCTACTCAGTATGTGCACTCGTGCATCTGAACGTAATGGAAAACAGGCACTGCACGCATGTGCACTCACAGACTCCCACACCCATGCCAACTAGTAGTATTTTTAAAATCATTACCTTGGACCTCGAGTGGGTCCTTAATGCTGCCAGGCAATTATCTGTCCCTAGTCCATTCATTTTGTCACTCTTCTAGACAGCTCTTTTACACCATTCACTTTCTCTTTAAACCCATAACACCTCTCCCATTCCAGCAAGATGACCTTGCCTTCTGCTTCACTAAGAAAACTGAAGCACTCTGTATTTATGCATTCTTCCCTCATTCCTATTACCGTAGATAAACTGTCTGTGTATCTCTATCAGGTAGTCTCTTTACTTGTCTACTAGATAGCATCCCCTCTCAACTACTCAAAGATATTGCTCCAAGAATCCCCCCTACCTCCAGTTTTCCCACGTCACTATTTTCATTTCTATTGGATCATTCATAGCATATAAACATGTTATTTTTCCCACTTTAAAAATACTTTCTCTTAATCCCACTTTCACTGCCAGGTACTGCCCCATTTATTTGCCCTCCTTTGTAGCAAAACGTCTAGAAAGAGTTCTCTCCTCAACTCTTTTGAATTTCTTTCTTCTTATTCTCTCTCTCTTTTCTTCTATTATTTTTTATTGAGATATAATTCATGTACAATAAAATTCATCATTTTGAGTGTATAATTCAGTGGTTTTTAGTACATTCACAAAGTTGTGTGTCCATCACCGCTAATTCCAGAACATTTTCATCATCCCACAAGAAACATCATTCTTAGTAGTCTCTCATTGTTTCTTCTTTGCCACCAGTCTTTGGCAACTACTAATCTACTTTTTGTCTCTATGGACCTGCCTGTTCTGGATATTTCATATAAATGGGATTATACAATATGTGACCATTTGTGTCTGGCTTCTTAGTAATGTTTTCAAGATTCATCCATGTTGTGACATCTATCTGTGCTTCATTCCTTTTCATGGCTGAATAATACTCCATTGTATGGATGTGTACCTACCACATTTTGTGTATTCAACTGTTGATGGACATTTGGGTTATTTCCACTTACTGGCTGTTATGAAATACACTGCTATGAACTTTCTTATTTAGGTTCTTGTGTGAATGTGTATTTTCAGTCCTCTTGGGTGCCTATCTTGGGAGTTGAATTGCTGGGTTATATTGGTAACCTTATGTTTAACACTTTGAGGAACCATTAAACTTGTATAAAATAACTGCATTTTATATTACCATCAGCAATGTATGTAAATTCCAGTTTCTCCATCTCACTCTTTCACAAGCCAACTTTAATCAGGCTTTTTTCCTCCTTCTCAGTTGAAACTGCCCTTGACAGGTCATTAGTAACATCAGAGTACCTAAATTCACAGTCAATTCTCAGTTCTCATTGTGTTTGACCTATAAACAACATTTGACATAGTTGATTACTCATTCCTCCTTTTTTCACTTTTGGCTTACAGGACACGACACATTTTTGCCCCCCCCCCCCCATGTTATTGATAAGTTCTTATCAATTTCCTTTGTTGTTTCTTTCTTTCTTCTCTTTAAAATTGGAATTCTCATTGAGGATCTTATATATACTTATATATCTTTTAATACTTGTATGCTGGCTCCCAAGTTGATACCTGAGGTCTCTTTTTTTGTAGTTCAGAGCCATATATCCAACTGCCTGCGTACTTAACAGCCTCACCAGGATGTCTAATAGACATCTTGAATTGAAAATATCTAAAACCAAACCCCTTTCTTCTCTCCATAATATGTTCCACTCACAGGTCTCCTCATCTCTAATGAAGAGAATTCCATCCTCTAGTTGTTCAGGCCAAAAACCTTGGTGTTAACTTTCACTCCTTTCTCACATCCCATATCCAATCTTCTAGGAAGTCCTGGTGGCTTTTATCTTCAAAGTATACAGTCAAATCACTTCTCACTACCTCTGCCTTTGCTATTATCTTGGTCTGGTCATCATCTTTCACCTGGATCTTTGTAAAAAAAAAATTCCTAGTTAGATCCCCTGCTAAGGTGCCTTTGCCTCCAGCAGTAGCGTAATACAATAACTGGAATAATCCTTGAGGAGTATGTCATATTCTATTCATTTTCTGCTCAAGCCCTGGATTGGCTTTCCATTTCACTCAGTAATAGCCAAAGAAGGCCCTATTTCATCTGACTATATTACTTTTCTGACCTCACCTACCATTATTCTGCCAGGTTTACTCCTTTGGCCTCCTTGCTATTTTCCTTTTTTTTCTTTCTTTCTTTTCTTTTTTTTTTTTTTTTTTAAGATTTATTTATTTAATTTAGAGAGCGCATGCGTGTGTGCATGCGTATGAATTGGGGGAGGGGCAGAGGGAGAAATCTTCAGGTAGACTCCCCGCTGAGTGCAGATCCCCACACAGGGCTTGATTCCCTGACCCGTGAGATCACCATCTGAGCCCAAACCAAGAGCCGGATGCCTAACTGATTGAACCACCCAGGTGCCCTACCCCTTGCTGTTTTTCAAACAGGTCAGGCATGCTTTAGATTCAGGGCCTTTGCATTTGCTGTTCCTTTTGCTTGAAATTTTCTTCACCTCTTTAAAATCTACTCTAAACTTGTGAATTAAGCTTACTCTATTAATTCTGCAACTTACTTTTTCCATATTTGGTTCCTCTTACTCTGCTCTTTTTTACATAACACTTGCGTTATTGATGGTTGCATTACTGACTTATTTATGGTGTTTATGATGTATTGCTCTCCCTCCAAACCCCTCTGCTAGGCTGAAGCTCCATGAGGGCAGGGACATTTGTTTTCTTTACTGGTGTGTCCTAAATGTTTAGGGACAGTGATGGTACATATTAGCCATTCAACAAATATTTGTGGAATGAACAAATAAATGGATAGCTATGTGGGGGAGGTGGGGTCTGAGGCAGATCTCGAAATACTTTGATAAGCAAAAGTTTTTGGGAGAAAAGAACAGTTTGGAATCTTATTTTCTTTCCTACTCCTCTCTGTGCCTTTCACAAAATCACCTATCCTTCAAGGCATGGGCATATGAATTAGGACAGAGTTCGAATCTGCTTCTTACTGTGTATATGATCCTGAGCAAGATTTGTGGCCACTCTTGAGTCTTCTTTAAAAAGTCATTTTTTTTTTTAAACTTAGGAAGCTTGCTTTTCCCCCCGTTTTTTTTATTTTTGAGAGAGAGAGCACATGTGAGAGGGAGCAGGGGGAGAGGGAGTGGGAGAGAGAGAAGCCTAGTGCGGAGCCTGACGCAGGGCTCAGTCTCATGACCCTGAGATCGTGACCTGAGTCAAAATCAAGGCTCGGATGATTAACCGACTGAACCACCCAGGCACTCCAAAGAAGTAATTTTTATTAAGGTATATACTTTACATTTAGTAAAGTTCACCTTTTTTGGGCATACAGTTGTTTGAAGTTTGATAGATTTTCTCAATTATATAACTGCCACATTCAAGATAAAAAATATTTTCATCACTTCAGTAAGGTCCTTTGGGTCCCTTTGTAGTCAGTTACCTCCCTTAATCTCCCATCCCTGGCAACCACTGATCTAATTCCTTTCCCTATAGTTTTGCTTTTTCCAGAATGTCATACACATGTAGCTACTAGGTATGACTCCTTTTGAGTCAGGCCGCTTTCATTTAGCCTAATGCTTTTGAGATTCATACATGTTATTACATGTATCAGGAGTTGATATCTTTTTATTGCTGAGTAGAATTCCAGTGTGTGGATATAATAACAATTTGTTTTTTCATTTACCGTTGATGTATTTTTGGGTTGTTCCTATTTTTAACATTTATGGGTAAAGGTGTTATACATTTTTATGTTTCATATATACATTAAAAATATTTTTTGGAGGGTGGACATATGTTTTCATTTCTGATGGGTAATTACCGAGGAGTGGAATTGTATGGTAAGTGAATTTCACTTTATAAAAAACTGCCAAACTGTTCTTCAGAGTGATGAATCTTTTTTCACATTTATCAAATGGGCTGTTAGTTAGGACTCTTAGTTGCAAGCAACAAAAATGGACTCTGGCAAGGGAACTTAGGAATAAGATATTTGGTGGCTCACAGAATCCCTTGGAGGGCTGGAGAGAGAGGCTCAGTTCTGTATCTAGGAACATTATCCTAGGCACAGACACCAGAGTTTGAACTGCCAAAACCATCAGGGGACACAGACACTGTAAGTAGAACTGCTGTCTCTGGAAACCTGATAAAGCTTCAGTGCTGCTAGCATTTGCCAGAATGCATTCTCTTTATAAAGACCTAGCTCTTTTGAGTCATTACTTTTGGATCACTTTCTGGAGGTGAGCTTTGCTTCATAAGGTAGGGGGTTCCCCAAATGTAGAAAAGGGGTTAAGATGTAGGACTACTAGAAGGAAGTGACCTATATGTACCACAAATATCTACCTCCAGGGGTGGTTGTGATTAGATAAAATAATTTCTATGTAATGTCTAGAACTTACTAGGTGCTTTCTACTTAATAGGATATAAATGCTTGTTTACTTACCTGTCTACTTCTTTCTCGTCTTTTTAAAGTAAATTTCATTGAAGTATAATGAAACAGTGCATAAATCCCAAGTATATACAGCTTGGTGGATTTTCATGAAGTTCATCCTTTTAACCAGTACCCAGAAGAAGAAATAGAATATTACAAACATTACAGAAGCCTCCCTCGTGTCCCCTCCTAGAAACTCCCCCACTTTCTTCTCCACTAGGTAACAGCTATCTGGACATGAGTAATTTTGCCTCTTACCAACTTTATATAATCAAAATTGTATGTTATGTTTGGTGTATATGATTTCTTTCAACACTAAAGCTCATTTGTGAGCTTCATCCATGTTCTTGTTCTTGTGTGTGACAAGAGTTGATTTTATATTGTTCTGTTGTTCTTGCGTGTGACAAGAGTTGATTTTATATTGTTCTGTTGTATGAATATAACACCATGCATTCTATTGATTGAAGTATGGGTTATTTCCAGTTTTGACTAATACAAGTAAGTGCTGTTATGAATATGCTTGCATGTCTTTTCGTTTACATATATATACACATTTCTGTGGGTATGTAACATGGAGTGGAATTGCTGGGTCATGGATTCTGTGTATGTGTAGCTTTAGGAGCGAATCAAAAGTTTTCTAAAGTAGTTTTTCCACTTTATGCTCCCATCAGTAATACATGTGGGTTTCAATTTTTACGTCTTTTTTAACATCTTTGTCCTTTCAGTAAGACTTTGTACCCAGGATAATACTTGCTTGATTCCACCTGATCTGTTCCATGTGTCTATTATATTACTAAGACTTTGGGAGATTTAATTAAAAAAAAAAAATCTTTGTTCTTTTAGTATTAAGTACAGAATATAGGATGTATATAGTAAATAAATGCTCAGTGGAAGTTGCATGAAAAAAATAAATACTGTGCAGGCTGGGATAATCTTGGCATTTTCTTGGGAGAGAGAACTTTATGATCTGACTGAATTAGAAGTGAATGAATAGTATGTTGGAAACGGCGATAGGGTCGAATTAAGTCAGATGGATTCTGATTGGATTCTGTAGGTAATAGATAGCTCTTTTTTGTTTTTGGAACTGGGAGAGAGTTCATGAAAGCTATTTTGTTCTGTGAATGAAGAATTACATTTTTGTTTAAAACTGTGCCCAGCTCTTAGGAAACAGTTACAAAAGAAGATTTGGGCAGATGATTGGACACAGATTAGACAAGGCATGGGCTGGTGTCTATTTGGTCAGCTTTATCTCTTCTTAGTTTCTTCATAAATGGAGCTCACATCTCTCTTGTCAAGATTAGAACTAATATAAAAATGTGAGTACATTTTTTTCTTTTTCTCGGCAGATTTTATTCTGTGGCAATCCAAGATTCAGAACTTTAAAATGTATGTTGCTGAGTATAATTTATGATAGAAAGGAGGTTCAGCTTCTTCCAGTGCCAATCCTTGTGGAATCTTGTCTAGCTAACTATAGTATTTCCAGAGTGGCTTGCCTACCTTCTCCTGTGCTTTGTCGATTTTCTACTCCAGCACCTTTGTTTTGTTTGTGTCAGTAATCAAAAATAAAACTTTTATAAAGTGGCATGAAGCTTCTTGCCTCTGAGGGCTTATATCACAAATAGATGTCAAACTTCATTTCATGATTTTGTTAGTTAAAAAACACATAAATATAGGGGTATGGGTGGCTCAGTTGGCCAAGCTTTTGCCTTCGGCCCAGGTCATGATCCCAGGGTCTTGGGATCTAGCCCTGCATTGGGCTCCCTGCTTAGCGGGAGCTTGGTTCTCCCTCTCCCTCTCCCTGCTGCTCTCCCTACTTGTGTGCCTTCTCTCTCTCTCAAATTAATAAATAAAATCTTAAAGAAAACAACAACACATAAATATAATGTTTTTTAGAATCAGATTTTTCGTGGAAGAAAATAAAACCAAGAAGAAAAAACCTTGTAATGTTAAATCTGAGTTGGAAATATCAATATAAACTTATGATTTAAAAAATATATTTACTTGTCCTATCCACTGGAAAGACCTAGCAGCAATGACATCCTGCGGAGAAGAGAATACCTAGTGCCCAGATAATTTAATTTTCAGTACCATTTCCCACTAAAAGGAACCTTGGAGAAATGTTCATTGGCGCTGGTTCCAGGTGTGGGGCAGGAAAAGTGCTAGCTGAGTCTGAGACATCTTATGTCAAAAAGCAAGGGAGCTGGGGAGCTTGGGGAGCTTAGTCGGTTAAGTATCTGACTCCTGGTTTTGGTTCAGGTCATGATCTCATGGGTCAGGGGATCGATCAAGCGCAGCATCAGACTTCACGCTCAGCAGGGAGTCTGCTTGAAGATTCTTTCTCTGTCCCACCCCCCAATCGCTCTCTCACAGGCTCTCAAGTAAATGCATCTTAAAAAAACAAAGCAAACCAAAACAAAGGAACTGTCAAAGATGAGCAGTTCATGTCCAAAGGACACAGGAACTCACTTGTAAAGCCTACCATTGGCCAAATTTGAGACAACTTGGGTAGCATGACAAAGAACGATGGCAGTGGACATTGGATTTTAATAATATTCTGACTATTCTGACTATTCTATGATCTGACTGAATTAGAAGTGAATGAATAGTATGTTGGAAATGGTGATAGGGTCGAATTAAGTCAGATGTTCATAATGAGTTGGGGGAGGGGGAGAGGAAAGAAAGGGGTGTGGAGAGAAAGAGCTCTTCTTTGCATAAGATCACCAGAAAATAAATGTAAAAGGAATGATATAAGTAGAAAGTCACCTTTTTGTATACCCCAGTGTAATTATTTAGTTCAGGCCAGGATCATTGGTGGATGCTAAAACTGCTAAGTTGTTAGGAAAAAGGATATTCACACAGTATTAAAGTTTCTTACTACTTACAAAAGGGAAAATAATTTTATAATGTGGAGATCTGGCATTTACCACCTTAACAAAGTGATTAAACTTAGGATCACCAAGCTGACATCAAGTACTCCCTGACTTGATGCAATAAAGCTGTGTAACACCTCTGGTTGTATTATTGCCAGAAATGAGGAAATAATCAGAGAAATCATAATGTGGGGCATTCCATATGTCAGTTGTCCTGTACTCCTAAAAAAGACACTGATATGAAAAATAAAAACAGAGGTAAGAAGACTAGGTATTTTTTTAAATAAATTTTTTCTCCTTGATTACTTTGGAAGCGATATAGTCTTTTTCAGGTCTTTTGATGGTTTTTTTTTAAAGAAAATTTGTCATGCATCTTTGACTTATTAGAGTCTATTTTTACTTGATACTGTTACCCTTTATCTTGAAAATGTATGCATCTTCGAACACTTTAACTTCCTTTGCCCTCATCTCAAATTATACATTGTTATTGTTGTGTACTTTATATATTTACACCCCACAAGTCAGTATTGTTATTTTTTGTAACATTTTTAATATTATTTTTTGTAGCATTTTTAATATTAATTTTGTAACATTTTAATAATACAGTTGGCTCTTGAACAACACAGGTTTGAACTGCCTGGATCCACTTGTACGTGGATTTTTTTCTGTATAATATAGTACTGTAAATGTATTTTCTTTTCCTTATGATTTTCTCTCTTTTTTTTTTTAAGATTTTATTTATTTGAGAGAGAGTGAGAGCAAGAGAGAGAGAGCACACACAGAGGGAGAGAAAGAGAGAGAAGCAGACTCCTCACTGAGCCTGAAGCCTGATGTGGGGCTAGATCCTAGGAGCCTGAACTGAAGATAGACCCTTAACTGACTGAGCCACGGAGGCACCACTTATGATTTTCTTAATAACATTTTCTCTAGCATACATTATTATTTTTTTAATTAACATAATGTATTATTTGTTTCAAGGGTACAGGTCTGTGATTCATCAGCCTTACACAATTCACAGCATTCACCATAGTACATATCCTCCCCAATGTCTAGGATACATTATTGTTAAAAGAGTATAATATATAATAACCTGTAACATACAAAATATATGTTTAGTGTTTATCAGTGAGGTTTCAGGGCAATAGTAGGCTATTAGTAGTTTAGTTTTGGTGGAGTCTAAAGTTTTATGCAGATTTTCTGCATGGGGAGGGGTCAGCACGCCTAACCCCTTGTGTTGTTCAAGGGTCAGCTGTATTTATCACTTTCTTTGCTCTTCTTCTGTCTGAACTCTGATGTTTTATCTGTGATAATTTTCTTTCTGTTGGAAGAATAGCCTTTAGAATTTGTTTTAGTATAGGTCTTCTGGTGGTGAACACTCTGTTTTCTTTCTCTCCCCGCAAAAGTGCATTCATTCCTGGAGGATATGTTCCCTGGATATAGAATTCTGTATTGCAAGTTACTTTCTTTAAGCAATTGAAGATAACCATTCCTTCATTTTCTGGCTTCCATTGTAAATATTGAGAGCTGTCAGTCTGCCTCGCCTTTAAAGGTAATTTGTCTTTTTTGCTCTCACATTTTAAAACAACCCTGTGGGATGTAGGTTTTATTTTTGTTTGTGCAGGTGCGAATAGAAACTCAGGACAACTTGCCAAACAGTTAGCAAATGGTAGATTAAAATCCAGGTCTGTTGGACATCAACACCTATACTTTCCCCACTTTGCCTTACTGCCTCTCACTGAAGGAAAGTTTATATTCATCTCTTCAGCAGTATTTATCCAGCTCCTGTTATACGTATAACACTGCTACAGACTGCAGATTTTGAGATAAAATTCTGACCCTCAATTTTATAGTTTAGAGAAAAGCATGCCAAAAATATTAAAGTTGCAGTGAGGCAGTATATGGCTAACAGCTAAAATGGTGATAGCTTGTTGTAATTACTGAAAGAATTTATGCAAAGAGAATTTCACATTTGGCTGGAAGTGTTAAAGATTGTACTGGAAAGGAGGTGGAATGTTGTCTGAACTCCAGGCAGATTTGTTGAGGGTGGAGATTGTAGAAGCTGTTTTAGGCAGGGACAAATCACGTGAAGAAAGGCACGGAGGGCTAAATGATGGATTTAGGGCATGGCAGCACCGTTGATTTGGTTCTAGCTGAAGGTTGTAAATGTCGTTGGAGATAAGATTGTATGTGAGGTGGTGCCTCATTGTTTTAGGTGGCAGGGAGTCCTTGAAGAGTTATTTGGGGTGGGGTGATATGGTGAAAGCAGAAAGTATTACTTGGAGGGTAAGAGCTTGTCCTGATTCCATATTCCAACTTGAATTTCAATTATGGCTGTATCACTTCCTCATTAATACTATAAATTAGTTAACTTTTCAAAGCCTCAGTTTCCTCACTTGTGAATTTGAAATAATTATAGTACTTACCTCATAGTTGTTATGAGGATTAAATAGGTTAATATATGCAATATACTTAGAACAATGGCTGGAACAGAGTAAGCACAATTTAAGTATTTGGCATCATTTTATTATTATTACTAAATGAGATGATGCATATTAGTAACCAGTGTCTGGTACATGGTTAATCACAATTCTGGTTACCAATAGAATATGTATAGGATAAATATTATTAACCAAATTATCTTTTCATACTACTGCACCTGGGTATAGGGAATATAAAACCTTTGAAGTTGTGTAATTTATGAATAAGCTGTGTGATTCACTTAGGTCATTTCCCCATTGCATCATTTTTTGATTACATATTACATATCATTCCTAATCTGCTCTTCAGTTAATTCATTTTATCAATAACAATAATAGTGAAGAAAACATTCCATGTTAAGAATCTGTTATCAGGGGGTGCTTAGATGGTATAGTCAGTTACATGTCCCAGCTCTTGGTTTCAGCTCAGGTCTGTTGGGTTCCACACTCAGTGCAGAGTCTGCTGAAGTTTCTCTCTCCCTCTCCCTTTGCTCCCTGCTCCCCCGCTTCCCCTCCTGCCTCCCCCTGCCCTCCTCGGCATGCCCGTTCACACACTCTCTCTCTCAAATAAATAAGTAAATAAATAAATTTAACTCTTTAATTAAAAAAAAAAAGAATCTGTAGTCAGAAGAGAGTGAAGGAGGTAGTTAAATCTGTGATGAAACAGTGTGTCATAGGAGGAAGCTGTAAATATGCCATAGGAAAGATGTGGGAATTGTGCTGGTTGCTGAATTTAGAAACATTATCTCTGGGTTCTGTTTAATATGGTCTCTTCAGGAAACAGCGTGTAATCTGAGGATGCTAACTAAGCTTCTGCCATAGGTATGAAGAATAAAAAACACTTTCTCTGTTAACATTTTTTTCCAAGGGAACTTGTATAAAGCCATTGAAGCATCAGGACTGATGGAGTAGGAATGCATTTAAGTGAGGGCTCATTAATCTTTTAAGAAGTAGAAAAGCAAACATATGTCCGAGAAGCAGTGTGCATTTATAGTATTAAAATGGCAGTATCTTCAAATATTGTCACCAAGGAGAATGGGAAATGATTTAAGAATCATTTAATCATATATGATATACATACATAATCACTTATGTATTTCTTTTAAGGTTGAATAGTTCAGCATAAAACCAGATGCGTTTGCCAACAATACTCAACAAGCTGCTAATTGTAATTTTAAGTGAGGTTTAACTTATTTAACTTACTGGAATGATTTTGCTAGACAAATTGCCTTCCAGTGTACATACTCTTAAGTCTAGAGGAACTAAACACCTGGTGCTATTTTTCAGATTGTATTTCAGATATTCTGTGGTCTCTACTAATGATTTGAACATTTTTAATTGGCAACTTTTTTTTAAAAGAAAATTCCTGTAAATACGTTCACATTTTTCCTATTTTCCATATTCTTTATGTTTTCTATAAATTGGCAAAGGAAGAACTTTGCATATGGTCTGTTTTTCTTGGAATAAGAGATTTTTTTCCCTGTTTTCCTCTCTTTCTGGTCTGCTTTCCTAACCTTTAACCACCCTGTTAATAGATGATCAATTTATCCTTGTATTCATCATTTTGATTAACCGTTTTGGAAAAGCTCAGCTTCTAACAGTGACGTAAGTTTTCTCATGACAGCATCGTTTAGGATTGTATAACTCATTTCATTATGACAGTTTGGATTCTTGAAGGTCCTTTTATCTTTTGAGTTGAGTTTGTATCTGTATAATGCTGAAAGGAAAGCCTAACCTTACCTTTTAAGTTACTGGATGATTGTTTCTTTCTGACCCCTTAGCTGAATTTTCAGTTGATTGACCATACCTTATGAAGCTGACAAGGCAGGTAACTTTTACTTCAAGGTACTTTAGTGTAGAGACCCACAGGTTTTGGCACCTAACGGATTTGGGCTCAACTTGTACATTTGCCTTTGTGGTGAGTCTCAGTTCCTCAAATGAGGAGCCTTAAAATAGAGACTGATCATGGGCCGATGTAAGCATTAAGTTATATGATTAATGTAAAGTGTTTTGTACACACTGTGGAACATGGGGGATCAAAAATGAAGTAACTGCCAAGGTGATCATTTTACAAGATTGGTCATGTAATTGTGTATGATATGGTAGTAGTGTTTGCTGTTTATAAGAGCAGTTTCCTCAAATGAATTATCTGGGAATAAAGCACCTTTAGAATGAATTGCAGTTAGCATCTCAGTTGAAGCACACTCTTACAAACTTGCATTTGGTTCCCAGCAAGCAAAGGGTGCACAGTAACTGTGCTTATAGCACCTGCTTGTCTACAGCCTAGTAGAGATACGGCTCTAGGACAGGATTATCTAAGTTATGAGTCTAGCTGTGTTATATGGAGAATGACGAGGAGGTGCTCATATGCCCCCCACAAAAATACCAGGACAGGGGCACCTGGGTGGCTCATTTGGTTAAGCATCCGACTTGATTTTGGCTCAGGTTATGATTTCAGGTTTGTGAGATCAAGCCCTGTGTTGGACTCAGTGCTGGGCATGGAGCTTGCTTAAGATTCTCTCTCTCCCTCTCCCCATCCCCCTGTTCACACGCACACTCACTTGCTCTTTATCTCTCTGTCTCTCTCTCAAAAAAAGTACCAAGACAGAGCCATAATTGAGTCATCATTTATTCATTTGTTTATTCATTTGACAAATATTTGAGAGCTTACTATCCAGGTACTGTTATATATACAAGGAATACAGCAGAGAACAAAATGTATCTTCCTTTAAGGAACATGTAGTTATAGAACTGGTAAGTGGTGCAACATAAGGCAAAGCTAGCGCAGTGGGAGCATATGGGAAGGCTAATTTATTTGGTCCTGGCTGGGAAGGGGCAGAGGTAGAGGTCAAGATCAGGGAAGTCTGTATGGGGGAAGGTGCTGTCTAAACTGAGGGCATAATGAAGGTAAAAGGTTGAAGAAGTTAATGGTGGTATTTTGAAATTTTTATTCTAAGAGTCGAACATCTTATTTCTGAGAATAGGTTACTGAGTAAGCATGCTTGAGTCTAATTTCCAGCAGAGGTGGGAAATCATATTTTAGAAATCCTTTCTTTTTCTCATTGTTACTGGGGATAGGGAGGGGGTAGGCCTAACTTTGTGCTCTGGAAAAACTAGAGTCGGGAATCTCACTTGGAAGCTGGAGTTCTAAACATTACCAACAATGTATTTATTTAGTTTCAGTAATTTTGTTTCAATAAATATTTGTTGACTCAGTAGCAAAAGGGATTAGCATGGTTCTGGTCCCTACCCCACCTCCATCCTTAAGAATTAAGATCTGATGTCCATCAACAGATGAATGGATAAAGAAGATGTGGTGTGTGTATATATATATATATATATATATATACACAATGGAATACTATGTAGTCATCAAAAGAAATGGAATCTTGCCATTTGCAATGACGTGGATGGAACTAGAGGGTTTTATGCTGAGTGAGATAAGTCAATCAGAGAAAGATAATTATCATATGATCTCTCTGATATGAGGAATTTGAGAGGCAGGGTGGGGGCTTGTGGGGGGAGGGGAGGGAAAAAAATGAAACAAGATGGGACTGGGGTGGGAGACAAACCATAAGAGACCCTTAATCTCACAAAACAAACTGAGGGTTGCTGGAGGGGAGGTGGGTGGGAGAGATAAGGTGACGGGTTATGGATATTGGGGAGGTATGTGCTATGGTGAGTGTGTGAAATGTGTAAGCCTGATGATTCATAGACCTGTACCCCTGGGGCAAATAATACATTATATGTTAATAAAAAAGAAAGAAAAGAATAAAAAAAAAAAAAAAGTGGGGCAGGGACCTGGGTGGCTCAGTCAGTAAAGTATCTGCCTTCAGTTCAGGTCATGATCCCAGTCTCCTGGGATGGAGCCCAGCATCGGGCTCCCTGCTCAGCGGAGAGCCGCATCTCTTTCTCCCTCTGCTGCTCCCCCTGCTTGTGCTCTCTCTCTCTGTCTCCGTATCAAGTAAATAAATAAAATATTAAAAAAAAAAAAAAGAAAGAAAAGAAGATCTGAGGGGCGCCTGGGTGGCTCATTGGGTTAAAGCCTCTGCCTTTGGCTCAGGTCATGATCTCAGAGTCCTGGGATCGAGCCCCGCATTGGGCTCTCTGTTCAGCCGGGAGCCTGCTTCCTCTCTCTCTCTGCCTGCCTCTCTGCCTGCTTGTGATCTCTCTCTCTCTGTCAAATAAATGAATAAAATGTTAAAAAAAAAAAAAAAGAATTAAGATTTGAGAGGCTGAATGGTGGGGCGAGCAGTGTAGATAGTACTGAGAACACTGGGCTTTGGAATCAGGCAGTTGATTTAGTACATGAATCATAAATAAACATAAATAACATGAATACATAAACACGAATTCATATCTTGGCTCTGTCACTCACACTATGGTACTGGGCAAATAACTTAATGTCCCTGTTAAGAATGTTTAAAGACGTTGTTAAGTTTCAAAATGGGTCTTGTTGATGTAGATGGTTCTTCAGGGTTGAGGAGCCCAAGACTCAGGTTAGTTACATGCTTGCTCTTCTATACACGTGTGTGTGTGTGTGTGTGTGTGTGTGTGTGTGTGTGTGTGTGTATGTGTGTATATATATATGTATGTATGTCAAGATTCATAATGTTAATAGATTTTTATGTTCTTTCATAACTGTGTAAGATAGGTAGATAGAGGTGTCGCCACAGATGAAATGGTGCTTTGAAGGGAGAATTGGTTTTAGACTTGGGTTTGGATGAAGGAAGGCTTCCTGGAGAGGTAGCCTTTGAGAGATGAGTCGGCTTTTTTGGCAGATGCTTTATAGCAGAGTGAGTCATGAGGAGCTCAGTTCTGTAGACAGGTTATCGGTTTGAATCCTGGCTTTGCCATGTACTAGCTGCTTGATCTCAGTTAAGTTACTCTTCTAGACTATTGTTTCCTCTGTAAAATTGATATAATCACATCTCCCACAGAGGGTTTTTGAGGATTAAATGAAGCAATGCATGTAAAATGCTTACCCAAGTGCTTGGCGTACAGCAAACATTGCTGTTATTACTGTGGCATCATCATTATTACTGATAGAGATTGGGGAGGCCTTTTTTTATAGAGAGAGGCAAGAGAGAATTTATTCTGTTCTGTCTTGATAAACTATCAAGTTTTTTTTTCTTTTAAGATTTTATTTATTTGGGGCACCTGGGTGGCTCAGTGGGTTATTAAAGCCTCTGCCTTCGGTTCAGGTCATGATCTCAGGGTCCTGGGATTGAGCCCCGCATGAGGCTCCCTGCTCAGTGGGGGGTCTGCTTCTCCCTCATCCTCTGCCCCTCCTCCCTGTTTGTGTTCTCTTTCCAATAAATAAATAAAATCTTTAAAAAAAAAAGATGTTATTTATTTGACAGAGAGAGAGAGAGCACACAAGCAGGGGGAGCGGGAGAGGGAGAAGCAGGCTCTCTCCGCCGAGCAGAGAGCCTGACGTGGAGCTCGATCCCAGGATCCTGGGATCGTGACCTGAGCTGAAGGCAGATACCCAATGAGTGAGCCACTCAGGGGCTATCAAGTTTTGATAAATAATCTAGTGATCGTATTTTTCCGTTTATGAGTCACACACTGAATAATTGAGATTCAGTCCGGATTCTTTTTGAACTGCAGAATTTGTTGCAGACTGAAAAAAACACCAGTCACAAGCTCATGGTATTGTGTTGCTGTCCCTTGAGTTCAGGACTTGCTGTCATTGGTTAGGATGGAAGGGTCATCTTCCCTGTTTATATAACACTGTACTTTCTAAAATACTTGCCCAACTGTTACTCCATGATCCAAAAGTAGCCTTGTGAAGCACATAGGGTAGGAAATCTTATTTTTCTGGAAGCAGAATCCACAGGGCCAGGGGAAAGGTCTCTGTGGCTGTTAGTGGCCATTCCAACATTATAGAGCCCTAGTCTTCTGTCTTACATTCCATTTTTTTCCTTTAGTTTTTTTGTGAATAGAAGTCTGTTAGTCAACCTGAGTTTGCATTTAGTTGCTGCCATTTACTAGTTGAGTGATCTTGTAACAGTTCTTTAATTTAGGAGTCTGCTTTTCCATCTGTCAGATGATGAGACTTTGAATCACACAGGATTGTCTGTGATGTTGAATTTACTTTGTGTAATGCTTTGTAAGAATTGCTTTGTATAATGTTGTAGGGTAGTGTGTATTAAGACACATGTTTATTAATTGGTGTCTTATCTCCCTAATGATAATGCAGGTAGGAAATATTCCTATTTCAGTATTGCTTCTAATGTTTTTATCCTGCTTATTTGAGGGTAAGATGTTTGATAGCGATGCGAAGACTCTGTCTTTTTTTTTTTTTTTTTTTGCCAAGACTCTGTCTTGGGAAAACTTCGGTGATCAGGGAGTGTTTGACAGGTGAATAATAACACTTCCACAAAATAACAGTCTATTTTTCACATCATCACTTGCATTGCTTGGTCTTTCCCTTTTGTCTTTCTCTTGCTCTCTCTCTTTTTTGGCTTAGTAATACCCAGATGGTTAAACAACTTAAAGCTTTCAAGCTAATGAATACATTATTTTAGAAGCTTGAAGTTTCTTTCCCATGGGAAATTCAGACAAGGGGATTTCTTTTAAATAAGATCATTTTTTATGTGTGTTTATCAGTTATTTATATACTGTTTTCCTCATGAACCTCTGTCAGGTGGGTGAATATATAGTTTTATAAATACCATATTAGAAATTACAAAATGTACAAATTGAGTAGAACAAATTGTTTTTATAGTCTTATTTTTTCTTGAGTGTTAAATATATACATGGGTACTTATTTATTAAGTGGTTGAGTTCGTTATGAAAACCCTAATTTTAAGTTTTCTAATAGCTGAGAAAATCTGTGTTAAGGAAGAAGTTTTGCATTTTACTTGTTATTTTTCTGAACAGAGGTTGTGAAAAATACTGAGATTGACTTAAAAGTGTCATTTATGAGTTATGAGACTCTCGAGTTGACATCTATATTTTAAGGGTTGGGCGAGAAACAAGTTGTCTTGTAAAATACAAGGATATTTTCTATGGACGTGGAAGTTTTTGTTCCCTTTCCAGTATGTAGCAAGCTATAAGTACTTATTAAATTGCAGTTTCATAAATACTGTTGTATTGAGTGTGCCAAGAGTCCAATCATCATATGTGACTTAGACAAAATAACTGGCCTAATAACTTAGATTACCATTTTAGCAATTCATATTTTTAAAGTTATCTACATTAGGAAAAATAGTGTAATAGCTGCTTACAGTTGAGTAGATTTGACTTTAATTTAAAAAGTTATAGTCCAGTCAAGAAGACCAAAACTCAGTTTAGTCAACACAGGCTTTAGTTAACATAAGCTTGGAAGCTTTTTAAAAAATTTGATACAGGGACGCCTGAGTGGCTCAGTTCCTGAGTTATTGATAGAAATCAAGTCCCCCACTAGGCACCCTACTCAGCAGGGAGTCTGCTTCACCCTCTCCCTCTGCCTGCTGTTCCCCCCCGCTTGTGCTCTCTCTCTGACAAATCTTTAAAAAAATTAGATATAATGTGGATAGAATTAGATAGTAGATTAGCTGTAATCCTTGTTTAGGGCATGCTCTCATTGGTTCACACATAGCCTTGTTTTTGTTTTATTTATTTTTTAAGGATTATTTATTTTAGGGAGATTGAGTGTGGATGTGGCTGGGGGGTGTGCAGAGGGAAAGAATCTCAAACAGACTCCCCATTGAGCGCAGAGCCTGATGTTGGGCTCCATCTCAGGACCCTGAGATCGCAATGAGCCGAAATCAAGGGTTGGACACTCAATCAACTGAGCCATTCAGGCTTACTCTCTTTTTAAGAACTTAAGAAGCCCCTGTGAACCCACCACCGGAACAAAAGAATAGGTCCTTAATAATCTACATCTGACTTTTTTTAGGTTCTCCCACCCTCATGCCTCTCCCCTCCCCCCAGAACTTACAACCTGAATTCTGTTTCTCATTCTCTAGTTTTCTGGTTGTGTATAGCTTCTTCACATCTTTATGGATTCCTAGAAAGTATATCTTTTTGTTTTGGCTTTAATTTTACAAAAAAGACATTATGTAATCATTTGAGTCTTAGTATTTTTATTTAATATTGTATTGCTAAGATTTATCCATATTGCTTCATGTCATTGTAGTTCCTTCACTTTGCTAAGTAATAATCCATTATATCAAAGTAACATAGTTTATTCACTCATTCTCCTGTGCATGGGCATTTTCCATGTTTTCTAGGTTTTTGCTACAGTGAACAATTTTGCTATGATCATTTTAATGCATGTCTTTTGTACAGGTAAATTTCTCTTCATACATACCTAGGAGTAAAACCCCTGGATAATAGAGAATGGGATTACTCAATTTGTGGAAATTATGCCAAACATGTTTTCCCACTGTTGATCTATTATAAAAGACCCTATGGACATGCCCTATCTAACACTTGGAATTGTCAGACTAAATTTGTGTTGCTTGAATGGGTATAAATGGTATTACGTTTTTATCGGTCTTGTGTTTTTGTTTTTGTTTTTTTTCCTGTGAGATGCTTGTTCCTGTTCCTGTTTTTTTTTTTCTTCTTTCACCTGGGTTGTTTGTGCTTTGCTTTTGGATTTTAAGTCATCTTTATATAGTTTCGATACTTTTGTTGGATGTATATATTCCAAAAGTCTTTTCAGTTTGTGACTTTTCATGTTCTTTAGGGTGTTTTTGATGATCAAAAGTTCTTGATTTTAATACACTTGAATATAATTTATTTTATAGGCAACACTTCTGTATCTTGAAGGAATTGTTTTTCTTTTTCTTATTTTATATGCCAATATCTGTTAACATTGTAGATGATATTTATTTCAAGGCCTGAGATTGCAGTGGTGGACAACAGAGAAGGTGGAATGTAGCTTAAGATGTGAATAACACTCATTGCTCATCCCTAATCCCCAGTAGAAAATAAACCCTTGTTAAAAGCTGGTTTCACATTTGTGCTTTAAACCTGAATGGAGGTCACTGGTCTGCTATTGTGATTTTTCCTTAACCTCTTACCATCCAATATGTCTCTTGAATGATTAATCCTTTCTCCGAATGTATGGTTCAAAAAAAATTTTTTTAATAATGACTATTGGTGAGAAAATGAATACAACCTTCCTGATCCATTTAGACGAACATTAAAAAGATGTTACATGAATATATTATTTATATTAGAAGTTATTTTTATTCTTGAATTTTCAAATAATTGGAATAAAGCTTAAAGAAAATTGTATTAAAGCATTCTGCAATAAAACATTTTTGAAAATTATTTCTTCTATACTTTGGTTTTAAGTTTCTAAAAAGGACTTCACTTAAATGCTGTTCTGCTATTCATGCAGCTTGTCACAAGCATTTGTATGGCAGGTACCCATATCTCCTGTCACTTCTATATTACGTACTTTGTTCTCTGGCAGATTTGAATTCTGAAGTCTCCTCCTTCAGAGCATGAGTGCGCATGCATGTGCACACACACATACCCTGCTCTTTCAAAGCCATCCTTTTACATGTTTCTGCTGTTGGGAAAGCATACAGAGAGAACTTCTTGTGCTTTATTAATAAGGGTATCATTGTTTCCATCACAAAAATAACGTGTATTTGTGTAGGGCTTTATGAAGTGCTTTTATATGCTTTCCTCCCCTTTAATCCTTACCTAAAACCTGGGTGATTGGCAGGGCAGGTTATAGTCCTACTTTAGACTGTACTAATACGGAGGTTTGAAGACCTAAAGTCAGCATGTTCCTGGTACATTAAGATACTTCGTATTTGTTGGATGGGTGGATGAGTGAATGAATAAATTTAGTTATGCTCACCCTGATCCCCTTTGGATTATACCATTGCTTCAGATTTAGCTATGCCCCAGCAGAGGTCTTGATATATAGTAGAAACTAGAATGTTCATTGACTACAACTTCTGCTTCTGACTATGATGGAGTAACTGGTTCTGGACTAGCCTTTCTGCCATTAAAAAACATGAAACTGGACAAAATATATGAGGCAACTCTTTCAGGCTTTGGACAACAGGCCTGTGATCTTGAAATTCATGAAATGAGCTTTATGGTTGCCCTGCTTTCTGCCTGAGAACAGTTTCCTGAGCTGGAATCTAAGCAGAGCACGGTGGCCTAACTGTTGAGTCAGAATTTAGGGCAGCTAAAATGGCTAGAATCTTTAGGGCAGGACACTGGAGAAGAGGAAGCGCTATAGAAGGGGTTCCCGAATGTTTCTGTGTGGATTCCTCATGAATTATTGGTGAAGAGTAGAACTGTCCATAGGGGAGAAAGGCTGGAAGGTTTATCAGAGTTGCTGCTCCAGAGTTAGGAATGGAACAGAGATGCTGGAGGTTGTACAGCCGTGGGATATTGGAGCTCTGGCCCAGGCAGAATTGAGAGAGAGACCTGATTGACACCCTGGACATGTGGGTGAAACACTAGAAGGACCATGAGGTAAAGCAAGGATTGGTAAACTCTTTCAATAAAGTTTTATTAAAATACAACCACAACCACTTAGTTTCATTCTACAGTGGCAAAGTTCAGTATTGCCACCAAGACTGTAGGCCTGCAGGCCTACAGTGTTCATTCACTACATTGTCCCTGTAAGAAAAGATTTTCTGACTTTTCTAGAGTAAAGCCTACTCTGAACCTTCCTGTAACAAAGCCTATAATCAAATCCTGACAAAATCTTCAGAGGAGACAGAATTTGGTGTTTGAGTTCTGCCAGGTTATAGAGACTTGGGAAACATCTTAGGCTTTCCATAGTTCTGCGCTAACAAAAGTACTACTTGATCTTTATTTAGAATTAGTCTCTGAGCATTTTTTTTCCCAAAGATTTTATTTATTTATTTGACAGAGAGAGATCACAAGTAGGCAGAGAGGCAGACAGAGAGAGGGAGAAGCAGGCCCCTTGCTGAGCAGACAGCCCGATGCAGGGCTCGATCCCAGGACCCGAGATCACGACCCGAGCCGAAGGCAGAGGCCTTAACCCACTGAGCCACCCAGGCGCCCCAGTCTCTGAACATTTTTTACCTCCTGTATAGTTTTGGGACCTTCAAACAGTGACAGTGACTCTAGCCTATACTCTCTAATACTTTGAAAGTCTTTGGTTATTCACCTGGATAAATCTATGTAGGAATACGTCTCATTCCATTAAATACACACACACAACCTTTTAGTCTTCTTTGATGGGGGAACTTTCTTGTATCTTCTATCCAACATCAGTATTTAGCTTAAATTGAAAATTTTGGTAATCCCCAAAGGTTAGAGCTAAGATAATTTTCTGCCTAAGAAGACCAAGATTTGGGGCACCTGTATGGCTGAGTCGTTAAGCATCTGCCTTTGGCTCAGGTCATGATTTCAGGGTCCTGGGATTGAGCCCTGCATCAGGCTTCCTGCTCAGTGGGGAGCCTGCTTCTCCCTCTCCAGCTCCCACTGCTTGTGTTAGCTCTCTTGCCCTCTCTCTCTGTCAAATAAATAAGTAAAATCTTAAAAACAACCAACCAAACAAAAAAAACCAAGGTTCCTTTTTCTTTCTGCATATTTTATAGATGTGGGCATAATTTTAAAAACATCTTGAAATTATGAATTGTTTGGGCATGTAGACAAAATAGAATATAATAATGTGTACTCACCACACACAACTTTTTCACAAGCTAGGATTTTGCCAAATTTGCTTTGTTTTCTTAAGAAGTAGTACTTAGATACGAACCATGTGTGTATATCCCTCCTCGATGCTGTTTTATTCCTTCTTTTCCTAGTGATAACCACTCCTGAATTTTGTGTGTCATTACCTCGAATGACTTCTATACTAAAAATAATTTATCCATAAATTATATATAACATTATTTTATGCATTTTCAAGCTCTTTATAAAAGGAATCACTTTATATGTATTATTCTGCAACTAGCTTTGCCACCCAACATTTTTGTGGGTTTATAAATGATGAAAAGTATCATTGTAATTCATTAACTACACAATTTATATCTTAATTCTCTTGTTGATGGACATTTAGGTTTCCAGTGTTTTGTGATTATAGAAAAGTGCTGCTGTGAACATTGATTTTAACCTATCTTACTGTGTTTTTGTTGGAGTTTCTGTACATAATGTCACCAGAAATAGTATTGTTGCTGTAGGATAGCCACACCTTCGCTTATTAGTTATTACTGAATTGCTCCCTAAGATGGTTTTATAGTTTTGGTTTTGTGCAGTTAATATAATGGATTCTTTAAAGCTGACATGTTGTGCTGAAGAAAATATGACATGAAAATCTCATTTTTACTACAGATAAATTGAAAATTGGCTGTTTAGATTCTTGATAAATTTGTTCCCTTTTATAAACCTTCTTATGGAAATATTTAAACATATATAAGTAGAGAGAGTGCCTGTGAATCATGGAGAACCCCTATGAGTTTGCAATAATTATCAACATAAGTCCATTCTTATTTCACTATCCTGCAATCCCCCAACTACATTATTATTATTTTTTTATTTATTTGACAGAGAGAAACACAGCGAGAGAGGGAACACAAGCAGAGGGAGTGAGAGAAGGAGAAGCAGGCTTCCCTCTGAGCAGAGCGCCCAATTTGGGGCTTGATCCCAGCAACCTGGGTTAGGCAGATGCTTAATGATTGAGCCACCCAGGCGCCCCCCCCAACTACATTATTTTAAAGAAAATCTCAGATTTCAAATAATTTCATCTGTAAATACTGTGTATCTCTCAAATTAGATATCAACATCCCCACTAAGAGAAACCCACACAATACCATTATCACCCTCTAGAGATAATTCCATAATGTTATCAAATTATTCTATATTCAAATTTTCCCAACTATCTAGTTTTTAGTTTTATCTACAGTATTTAAAATATGATTACATTTAAAAACATATACTTTCAAGGATTAAATTTAATATGTCTCATATAAAATGTAAGTGTAGATTCCTGGTTTATTACAGAATCATGTTTAAACACAGTACCTAGGGCGCCTGGATGGCTCCGTCGTTAGGTGTCTGCCTTCGGCTCAGGTCATGATCCCAGAGTCCCGGGATCCAGGCCCCCATCAGGCTCCCTGCTCGGCAGGAAGCCTGCTTCTCCCTCTCCCACTCCTCCTGCTTGTGTTCCCTCTCTCTCTGTGTCTCTCTCTGTCAAATAAATAAATAAATTCTTTAAAAATAAAAATAAACACAGTACCTAAAAAGTAATCTGGGTATAGTCTAACCCTTTTACTTTATAAACGAAGGAATTGGGGCTCAGAGAGGTTGAGATTTGTTCAAAATTGGCTAGTTCATTAGTTAGCAGAGCTGGGATTAGAAGGCAGATCTTCTGACCCTAAACACATTGCTCTTACACTAATTATATTGTATTGGCTACCTTGTATTTTTCTTTAGTCCATTACCTCTATCAATTTTTTTTTTAAAGTTTACTTATTTATTTTTTAGTAATCTGTATCCCCAAAGTGGAGCTCAAACTCATAACCTGTGTCAGTTTTGTAAATCTAGAATGTGGTTTTTTTCCCAGTGGCTTTTCTTAAATATTAGACTATTGTACTGTCTGTGAAATACTAATCTTGTGATTTACATCATAGTATATTTTAAAAGGAATTTATGAAAGGATTGAATTATAATATCAACACTTGTGCCAAAGATACTGAGCTGTTCTGAAAAGCTACTTGTCTTTTCTGACCTAGATACACAGTTTCCAACTGTGGCAGAGGATGCCAGAAACAGGAGAATGAGTATTGGCAAGAGTCTGGAAATTAAATTATTTTATTACTGAAGGGTCTAATCTGTCTCCTAATATTTAGTACTGTTACATATGAAAATTTTTTCTGTATTGACATAATACTTAGTGAATTTATGCATTTTTTGAGTCAAAACCAATTGTTTTGCCAAGGCGAAGAGTGACTTCTGTTTGTTTTAAAATTGATGGTTTTTAACATTACTCCTTGTTTATAACTAGATTGCAGGTTCTGAGGTTGTTTTGCAAACAACTAATTAAGAAAAATTATCATGTCCATTCTCTCCAGATACAGTTTCTTTGCCATGCTCTCTGTTCTGTAGAATGGCAACAAAAAGTCTTTTGAGAACCAAAGACACCCTTTGAAGCTTGTTTACCAAGGTGCTGGTTTACCCTTTAGTGTTAAGTGTGCTGCAGTGGGCATAGGAGGACAGAATACTTGAATACTTAACTGTTTCTTGGCACATTCATTACTGCTTTTTCCTTTTGACTGGAATTGTCACAAGATCTGTAAAGTTCAAAGATAGTCCGACGCCCTCTATCAGAGCCTTTTAGTGAAAAGAAAATAAACAACTACTGAGGCATGTACAGTTCAGGTGCTACTTCATGTTTGATTGTGATATAAAGGACTAGATTTCAGGTTGAGCTTTTAGAGATCACTGTGCAAAATTAAATATATACCTGCTCTTTGATTTACTCATGGGCACAGTGATGTGAATTGGAAAATATGCTAGAGACCCAACCCCAGTTCTAAGGATGGCTCTAGTGATGTGGGATCATAGACAGATCATTTAACATTTTTGTATAATTGTACTTTCATATTTTAAAAGATTACAAAGTGTATACCATTTATTCCATTTTTCACTATTTTTCAGAGGATTGTGAACATTGATGTAATGCTTTATGAGAAAATATTTTGAGAAATTCATTCGAATTTCTCTTTTGTGCCGAGCATTGTTCTAGGTGTGCAAAACAAAGAGTAGGCAAAGATAATATGCCAGTGGTAAATCCTATGGAGAGATGTAAACTCAGAGATGTGCTGGGGGAGGGGTTGCTGTTTTGTATAGGATGATTAAGGATAGGCTCATGATAAGGACATTTGAGAAGACACCTGAAAAAGTAAGAGAAGGAGGTATTTGTATATCTGCATAGCAAATGTAAAGGCTCCAAGGAGGGGAAGGTGTGAATTTTTTGAGAAATAGCAAGGATACCACTGTGGATAGAACACAGTCAGTGACGAGGGGAGCGGTGGGGGATGAGGCCAGGAAGTTAAGGGGAATCAGATTGATTTGTAGGCCATTATATGAGGTGTTTATTAGGAGATCAGAAACCATTGGAGGGTTTTGAGCAAAGAATTGACATGACCTCTCAACAATAGCCAAATTATGGAAAGAGTTCATCATCAAATATCTATCGACTGATGAATGGATAAGATGTACACATACACGCACGCAAGCGCACACACACATAGACACACACACACACACACACACACACACACACACACAGAGGAATATTACTCAGCCATCAAAAAGAATGAAAGCTTGCCATTTGCAATGATGTGAATGGAGCTAGACTGTATTATGCTAAGTGAAATAAGTCAGTCAGAGGAAGCCAAATACTACATGATTTCATTCCTATGTGGAATTTAAGAAACAAAAGAGGTGAACATAGGGGATGGGGAAAAAGAGAGAGGGAGACAAACCGTAAGAGACTCTTAAAACTATAGAGAACAAACAGGATTGCTGGAGGGGAGGTCAGTGGGGAATAGGCTAAATGGGTGATGGGCATTAAGGAGGGCACTTGTTGTGATGAGCACTGGATGTTATATGTAAGTGATGAATCACTAAATTCTACTCCTGAAACTGATATTACACTATATTTTAACTGAAATTTAAATAAAAACTTAAAAAAAAAGAATAACATGACCTAATTTAAATTTTAAAAGGTACACTCTGGATGTTGTTGTTCTAGGTAAAGAACAGGGTAAAGGTGAAAGATTTGGTGATGGATTAGATATGGGTTGTGATAGAAAGAGAGCTGTCAGGGATGACATTTTGTCATAAACTATTGGAGAAAAGGTAGTTGCCTTTTCTTGAGTGAGGGAACACTGGAAGGAGCAAAGTTTTTTTGAGGGGGCGGTCAGGAATTGGTCTGGTGCGCATTTTAAGATGTTTATTAAACATCCTTGATTGTGTATTTGAGTGTGAATCTGGAACTCAGGGTGATACAAATTTGGTGATCCTTGGTGTATAGATGGTATTTAAAGCCGCAAGCCTGAGTGAGATTGTCAAGTGAGTAGATGTACAATGGTGAAGGGATTCAGTGTGAGGGCTGAGTCCTGAGGCATTCCAGCATTTAGAGGCTCTGAAGATGAGAAAGAAAGGAGCCAGCAGAGTAATTTATGAAGTAGGAAGAGAACTAAGAGTGAAGTTCTGGATGGAAGCCAAGGGAAGTAAAATGTTTCAAGTAGGGACCAGTCAACTGTGTCACCTGTTGGTGAGAGAGGTCAACCAAGGTGAGGACTGAGAATTGTTCACAGTATTTAAACATCATGGGAGTCCTAGGGGACCTTGGCAAGGGCTGTGCCAGTAGAGCATTGGGGTGAGAGGCTGTTTGGGGTGAATTTAAGAAAATGGGAGGAGAGGAAATGGAAACCAAAAATGTTAACTCGAATTATGCTCTAAAAGGGGCAGAGAATTAGGGGTGGAGGGCTAGAGGTTAAGGAAAATTATGCAAGAGAGAGAGCAGAGGGAGTGATTACTGGAGCCGTATTTTTGAGTAGACAGAAGGGGATGGGCTTTAGCAGGGTTTGAGTTCAGTGCTGTCCATAAATAGGAATAGGAAAAATTCATTCATAGTAAAAAGGAGGAAGAATATATGGGAAAAGATGCAGCAGAGTTGGTGTTTTGAATGAAATAGAAATGAGGATGAGCAGTCAATTGTAAGGCTATGGGAGGGAGGTATAGGTGTTTGAAAAAAGAGAAGATGTGAAATAATCATTTTGAAAGTAAATGATTTTTTCTTTCTTTTTTTTGACTTTATTTGAGAGAGAGAGCTTATGCTTATGAGCACAAGAAGGGCAGAGGGAAAGGAACAAGCAGACTCTCCACTGAGTGGAGAGCCTGACATGGGGCTGACACAGGGCTTGATCCAAAAGGACTCTGAGATCATGATCTGAGCTGCAGTGAGATGCTTAACCCACTGAGCCACACAGGTGCCCTTGAATTTTTTTTTTCCCCCAATGGAGCTTCTTGGACATTGAAGGATGTTTAGCATCCTGGGATACCAAATGCTAGGATTACTCACCTAGTCATTATGACAACCAAGAAACTCTACCTCACATTTTCAAATCCCCCCGGGTTGCAGTACTGTTTGAGAACTATTGATTGTTGGGCCTTTTGAGGATAGATCATGAATTTAGAAAAAAGACCAATCGGCACAATTGCGTGATTTTTTTTTTTTTCCTCTCTCCGTAGTCACATCCACCTGTCCAGGGTTATTGGTGTGGCATAGCCAAGGTTGGATTTAAGCAGATTTGGAGTTTTGCCAGGAGGGGTTAACAAAGGGAGTTGCTGGTGTAAATGAGTGACAGATGATGGATTGTATAATTTCAGTCAGATAAGGACAGAAGTGAGGGTGTGAAAAGGGTAAGGGATTGTGAAAGGTGGTTAGATCAGGGGATTAGGAGCCTTGGTGGGGAGTGGGTGTCTAAAGTAGGAAAGAAGATGAAAACATTGGGGGCAAGGAATATAAGGAATGGAGAGTCCAGAATTTTAGAAGGATCGTCTCTGTTGTTACTGAAATTGCTAAGAATTATGCTAGGAGTAGAAATTGAATGTGTTTGAGTGAGCTAAGTGATAAAGTCCTGAAGGAATGGGATAGGGTTTAAGGGATTAATCCAAGATGGGTGAAATAAGTCAAATAAATACTGGAATTTCTGTTTATGGAAGAAGAGTTAGAAATTCCCTGTAAGTCACTGTGATGGTGACTGCCATGGAAATATATGGGAAGAGATGGTGACCCTTCAAATGGAACCTTCTTGAATTCTGCAGTTAGGTGCTCTCTAAGGGTTGAATTCAGATTTTCATTGAGCCTCCCTGAGTGCAGGTCATTGTATGAGGTGCTGTGGAAATAGAGTAAGTTATTTCATTAAGGAGCTTATAAAAATAACTGAAGCCAGGTATTATTAGGAAGTTGAAAAAATGCTGGATGGCTCAAAGAAAGAAGAAATTATATTGATCTCAAATACCAGGTAAAGCTTCATGGAGAGGTAGATTTGAGAGGGACAGTTAATAGAATAATGACAGATCATGGTTGAGTAGAGGTTACAGTCCACGTAAGGGAAAGATTTAATTTTAAAGCTTAGCAGTAGAGGTGCCTGGGTGGCTCAATCGGTTAAGTGTCCGCGTTTGGCTCAGATCATGATCCTGGGGTCCTGGGATCAAGCCCCACATCGGGCTCCCTGCTCAGTGGGGAGCCTGCTTCTCCTTCTCCCTCTAGCTCTCCCCCTGCTTGTACACACTCTCTCCAATAAATAAATAAAATTTAAAAAAATAAAAAATAAAGCTTAGTAGTAGCACATTGCAAGGTATTCTGGGGAAGAGTCATTATTCTTGTTTTGGCTGGAACTACAGCGATGAAAGAAAGGACAAGGAAAGAATTACATTACTGTTGTTTTATGGAGGACCTTGGTGCCACACAGAATGGATGAATGCAAGCTGGTTGGTTATGTAATGATTAGTCATTGAAGTTTTTGAAGGGGAACTTGACATTCTCAAGGTTAAGTTTCCCCCAAAGAAGGGCTAGAGTGGGGAGAGAATTGTGTAGGATAGGGTAAGTATCTCTAAATGGTAAAACATGGGACGCCTGGGTAGCTCAGTTGGTTAAGCTTCTGCTTTTGGCTCAGGTCAGGGTCCTGGGATCAAGTCCCTCCTGGGGCTCCTTGCTCAGCAGGGAGCCTGCTTCTCCTTCTGCCTCTGCCCCTCCCCAACTTGCTTCTCCTTCTGCCTCTGCCCCTCCCCAACTTGCTTCTCCCTCTGCCTCTGCCTCTCCCCCTGCTTGTCCTCGCACTCTCTCTCTCTCTCTCTCTGTCAAAATAAATGAATAAAATCTATTAAAAAATAGTAAAACATGGCAAAGCTAGACATTGTAGTGTACAAGATTTCAAAATATAGGTATCTTTGATTTGGAAATATCCTTTGTAGTAAAGCAAAGAGCAGAACTCAGGATTTCCCTTCTCACGCTGTATCCCTTTTCTTGTTTTTAATTCAAGGAACTTGCCTTATTTATAAGTTTTCTATACTTGGCTTTCAGAACAGCACAGTCTTATTTTATTTTCCTCCTACCTCTTAGGCCACCCCTTCTCTGACTGTAGTTGTTCTGCTTTCTCCCATTCATTGGTATACCTACCTACTTCCTTGGTGATCTTGTGGCTTTATATGCTACCTTTATGCCGGAAAATACCAAATGTCTATCCTAATCCAGACCTCTCTTTTAAACTATAGGTTCATATCCAGTTGCCTACTTAAGATATCAGTATCTGGAATTCAGCATGTACAGAGCTGAATTCCTAATCTTAATCCCCCAAACCTGCTCTCCTTTTACCTTTCCTAACTCATCTGCTCAAGCCAAAAACCTTGAAATTAATCCTGATGCTTTCAGCTGACTCATACTCACATATCCATTTTGCTGAGAAGTCCTGTCATCTTTCCTTTCAGAATATATACATAATCTGATCACTAAACCTCCCAGTGGTCTCCTTCCTTCCACTCTTGGCTTCTCTGTTATATATTTCAACATGGCAATCATAGTGACCTTTTAGAAATATGAGTCCGATATTATCACTTCTCTGCTTAAAACCCTGTAAGGGCTCCCCATCTCACTCAGAGTGAAAGCCACAGTCTTTAAAGTGACTGGAAGGACCCTCAGTATTAGGAGCTGACAAACTTTGGTCCATGGACCAAATTTGGCCCACTACCTGTTTTTGTATGACCTGCAGGCTAAGAATGGTTTTTACATTTTAAAATGGTTAAAAAAAAATTGATATTTTGTGATGTGAACATTATATGAAATCAAGATTTCTGCGCCTGTAAATAAAGTTCTATTGGGACACAGCCACTCCCATTTGTTCACATCTTGTCTATGGCTACATTTGTACAGTAAAGGCAGAGCTGAGTAGTAAAGACCTCATGGCTCGAAAAGCCTAAGCTATTTAATATCCAGTCCTTTAAAGAAAAAATTTGCTCACCTCTGCCTGTAGTAATCTGGCCCTTCACTATCACCCCTCTGTCCTTGCTACCTACCTTCCTTCCTTCCTTCCTTCCTTCCTTCCTTCCTTCCTTCCTTCCTTCCTTTCTTTCTTTCTTTCTTTCTTTCTTTCTTTCTTTCTTTCTCTTTCTTTCTTTCTTTTCTTTCTTTCAGATTTTTATTTATTTATTTGAGAGAGAAAGAGAGAACATGGGCACACAAGCAGGGGGAGCAGTAGAGGGAGGGAGAGAGAAGCAGGCTTTCCACTGGGCATGGTGCCCGATGCAGGGACCCTGGATCATGACCTCAGCTGAAGGCAGATGCTCAACTGACTGAGCCACCCAGGTGTCCCCTCGCTACCCTTTTCTCCTTCTCCTCACCCTTCTCTAGACATCCAGCCACATTGGCCTCCTTGTTCATCCACCTCACCGGGCACATTCTTCCTTCCCCTGCAGGGAATGCTCATTCCACAGATATCTGCATGGCTAACTCCCTTACCTCATCAGTTCTTTGCTTGGGTGTCACATTCTCAGTAAGGGCTGACCATCTGTGTAAAATTGCATTCCTCTCCAAATACTGCCTTAGTTGCACTTTCACTGCCCGTCTTCTCTTTCTTTTCCATACCACTTCACACCTTCTAACATACTGTTTAATTTACTTATTTTTGCATTTATGGCTTCGTTGTTTTTCCCTCTCTGCTCTTAAACAACAAAGGCAGGGATTTTTGTCTGTCTTGTTCACTGATGCATCCTAAGTGCCTAGAATAGTGGCTGGCATATTAGAGGTGCTCAATAAAGACTTGTTGAGATGCATTGAATTATTGGTTCTTTAACCAAATGGGCCATCTAATGAGGTGATACAGCTCTGTCACGTAACTATTCTGTCAAGGATTGGGAAGGACTGGTGTCTGCTTATTTCAGTGAGGAGGTACATTTTCCTATTACCATTTCCTTCGATTGGTTACTTGCTAACATCTTTTCCATCTTGCTCAGGGACAATCAGTAAGTATTCAGAAAGTGCTCTGGTTCAATTTTAGCTCGCTCCTACAGTCCATTCTATGTTAGGATTATAGTCATGGGTATATCACTCCTGTTTAACCGTTAACTGATAAAGGATCTTTTGCCCTGATCCCAGTATTGCAAGGGTTCAAATGATATGGTGGGATTGAGCTTTTCTTTCTTCTAGGTGTTTGGGGTAGGAATGAATAGCTAGATTTTTGGAGTAGGTGTATGTGATCTATAGGTTTTTCAGTTTAGCTTTTCCCTATGTTCCTTGTTTATGTAGAAAATGAAAGGAAATTTCCAGAGGAAAATACTGAAATACCATGTTCTTTTCATGTGAATATTATACACAAACTCAATGACACCATGTAGAGACAGTTTATTTGAAGGGATTTTGGGGAGTAGTATTTGTCCTTTGTGTGTCTGAGTTGATTCATCCCCTATTGTATTCCCTGTACTACCAAGCATAGTGCCAGGTACACATAGACAATTAATTAGTATGTATTCGGTCATAAATCTCATATAATTTATCTTAAAATAATATTCTTGGAGTATCAGTGAGGTCTTTTTCTAATTATATCTTGCCATCTTTAATATAGTGGACATGTGATTGTTTCATAATGGAGAAGTAGAACCTAGATATTTTATTTATACATAGCTTCTTTGGAGAGGTTGCATGTATTAGGATTAACAAAAAACAAAGTTTTCTACTCCGCTACTATTTTGAGAGTAGTAAGTTATTTCCTAAATTTATGTGTCATAGTGTTTGCAAGACATTACTTGGTGTTTCTTAAGAAAGTAAATATACTGTAATAATTAATTGCCTTAATATTTAGTATTTTCTCTTAATTGCTTTTCAGAAAAATGCCTAAATATTTGACTAAGTTTTATAGTATAAATATAGAGAACATAGTCATTCTTCAGTTTTGAGGTTTGCTTGTAGGAAAAGGGTCTAATATTCATACCTATAAAAATCTAGCTTTGTGGGCTGGGTAGCCTGACCTATAAAGCCTTTCACCTTTAAAGGTCAGTTAAAACAAAGATATCACCACCAAGAGGATGACCCACGGAAGAAAAAGTTGATAAGTTGGACTTCATACAATTAAAAACTTCTGCTCAATGAAAGACCCTGTTAAGAGGATGAAAAGAGAAGTCACAGGGAGAAAATCTTTGCAAAACACATATCTGACAAAGGATTGCTATCCAGAATATATAAGAACTCTTAAAACTAAACACCAAGAAAACAGACAACCCCATTAAAAAATGGGTAGAAGATCTGAACAGACACCTCACCAAAGATGATGTACAGATGGCAAATAAGCATATGTAAAGATACACAACATCATATGTTATCAGAGAATTCCAAATTAAGCAAAAGTGAGATACTACTACACAGCTATTAGAATGGCTCAAGTCTAAAATCTTGACAACACCAAATACTGATGAGGATGTGGTACAACAGGGACTCTCATTTATTGCTGGTGGGAATGTAGAATGGTGCAGCCATGTTGGATGAAGAAGTCAGGAAGTTTCTTTCCTCCTTCCTTCCTTTCTTTCTTCAATATTTTATTTATTTATTTGAGAGAGAGAGAAAGGAGTGAGCATGAGTTGGGGGGAGGGGCAGAGAGGGAGAATCAGACTCCCTACTGAGCAGGGATCCCAACTATGGGTCCGATCCCAGGACCCCAAAACCACGACCTGAGCAGACACACCCAACTGACTGAGCCACCCAGGCGCCCCTGGAAATTTCTTACAAAGCCAAATTAAACGTCTTACTGTATGATCCCATTATCGTGCTCCTTGGTATTTACCCAAGTAGCTTGACAACTTATATCCACACAAAAACCTGCACATGAATATTTTTGTAAACCAAAGGGTGGGTGAAGTTGGGCCAGATGATTTCTAAGTCACTTTTATATAAAGCACGAACATTGTGATTTTGAGATACACTGCTTTTATCATGGATTATTGTACCATACTATAATACTCTGAAGTTCCCAGAGCTGCTTGATTTATGCGTAGAGTGGTTACTCTCTGTGCTAAATGACTGAAGAATGCTTTATTTTGGTATTGGTGATCCACAATTTCTCCACTACATTAGCATCTTCCCTGCTTTCTTTTTCTTTTCTTTTAAAGATTTTATTTATTTTATTTGAGGGAGAGAGAGATAGTGAGAGAGAGCACAAGGTGGGGCAGGGACAGAGAGGGAGAAGCAGACTCCCTGCCAAGCAGGGAGCCTGACATGGGGCTGGATCCCAGGATCCTGGGACCATGACCTGAGCCGAAGGCAGTTAACTGACTGAGCTACCCAGGTGCCCCTCTTCCCTGCTTTCAATTTACTTTCTTAATATGGTTGAATTTTTGGCTTTACCTTTTTACAGAGTGAAGCACATGAACTTTGCTGCCAGTTCTCAAATGAACACATAGCAGTCTTTTTTGGCTGCTGTATTCACAGCAAAATACTGAATGGCTGAATCTCCTAGAATGGTGTAGCGGGGTTGGGAATGGGAAATGCTGAAGACTTATTTGTGTAGTACAGTCTTGATACAAGAGGATCTTTGAGACGTCTTACCATGGGATCATGTTTTAGATTGTTTCTTAACTTTGTTGTATGAAAAGACTCTGTGAATTGCAGCATGTGTGTGTTCCCACCCTACCTTCGTGTGATATGTATAATAAAGTAAGCCCGATTGATTAATTCAGTTATATGATTTTTTTTTTAATCAAGTTTCACTAGCTTATTTCAGGTGGATTTTGTCGAGTCAGGGAAGTTGGTGACAGGATATGAATAGTTTTGCATGTAGGTCACAGCTGAGTATCCTTTGTGGGTCTGTTTTTTCATGTGCAGTATTGGGGAGCGTTAAATGTAACTTTCCTGGTTTCAAAAACTCAAAAAGGACTTAAACAATTTTTTTTAGATTTATTTATTTAAGAGAGAGAGAGTATGTAAGCAGGGAGGGGGAGGGGCACAGGGAAAGGGTCTTAGGGGCTCCAGATCTCACAACTCTGAGATCATGACCTTGGTGGAAACCAAGACCCAGACACTTAACTGACTGTGCCACCCAGTCTCCCCAAGAGAGCAACTGATAGTATTAGGAAACTTACAGACAGAAGTACAGGAGGTTTCCTTATTTAAAGGAAATTTAAAGGAAAGATATTGAGATGAAGAGGAAGCTATTTTTTTGGTGAGTTTATACATACTGTGGTGTGTAAATAACTTCTGATAGCCACACAGCTAAGTGTATACTCTCATTGGATGGTTGCTGTCTAGTTTTGTTTGTTTCTTTGTTTTTTAGCATCTTGGCTTATAATTTTATAGGGATTTCATCAGTGCTCGAAAGTTTCCTTTTACCCTACCTGGAATAAAACCTCATAAAGATGGAGCAAAGGGATAATAGAATAGTTATAGGCCTCTGGGCACATATACACAGTGGGATTTTGGTGAGAGTCATCCATAGGTAATGAAGTCAGGATCTAGTGAAGATTCAGGACTTTGTCATAATAGCACATACAGGTTGAAGTTAGGAGGCAGGATCTCTCAGGAGTTAGGGGAACAGAGCCCAAAAAGCATTCTGAATTTTAGGCCTAAAAATGATTAAAGAAGAAACATTGTGCCAGCATATACTGGCAATATCAAATGGAAAAGCTTCATGGTCTCAGTCAATGGTCGTGTATTTTCAGGTGTATTAACTACTTTTTGGATAGATCAGGATAATGCCAATTTCTTTTTTTTTTTTTTTAATTTTTTAAAAAATTTAATTTAATTTATTTATTTGTCAGAGAGAGAGTGAGAGAGAGAGAGAGAGCACAAGCAGGCAGAGGCAGAGGGAGAAGCAGGCTCCCCGCCGAGCAAGGAGCCTGATGTGGGACTCGATCCCAGGACCCTGGGATCATGACCTGAGCCGAAGGCAGCTGCTTAACCAACTGAGCCACCCAGGCGTCCCTGGATAATGCCAGTTTCTAATTGAAAATCTTATGGCTAATTGCAGTGTTGTTGCCATGAATAGTAGCATTACTTTTTCAGGTAGTACTACTTTGCTGAATCTGTGTCTCTTTATTTCATTGAGTGCAAGTCAGCCAGCTGCTACATTTTGACTACCAGGAGTGTTACTTTTTTGGCCATATCACTTAGGCTCTTGGCCCCAGCCTTCAAAAGATACGGTAGATTTTTGTTTGAAATGAGGTCATTTTCCTCTATAAAGATTATTTTTTATTTCTTTTTTAATTTTTAAAATTTATTTGACAGATGGCGAGAGAGGGTTGGGGGGAGTGGGAGAGGGAGAAGCAGGCTTCCTGCTGAGCAGGGAGCCCGATGTGGGGCTCCATCCCAGGGTCCTGGGATCATGACCTAAGCCGAAGGCAAGTGACTCAGCCACTCAGGTGCCCCAAGATTATTTCTTTTTAGTCAATAACATGTTTATGGGCTCTGCACTCAGATATGAAGTTAATTGTAAATAATCATTTTTGAAAAGTTGTTTTTCTTTTTCTCTTGCAGGTGTATTCTAAAGAATAAATCTTCAAACATCTTTGCCATAGTGACTTTGAGTTGCCAGGGGACTCAGGCTTATGAGGAGGTACTGTCACACAAAACAGTGTCTATTGAAGACGACAAGAAAGTGGGGAAAGGATTGGAAAAAGAAGCTAAAACACTATAGGAAACCATGGTAGGTATTATTTGTGTTTCCTTCATTTATTTATAAAAGATTCTAGTATCTTAAAATTGGAAATGTTAATAGTGAAGGCAAGTAAAAGACAATGGTGTTAATTTTTGGCTCTAGTGTATCAGATAAAGATGGCACTCTACTATTTAAGCAAAGCCAATGAGTTCAGATTTATTATGAGCCCTTGAAACCACAAGATGGAGCCCCATGAGCCCTCAGGCCGTAAATTATTAAATACAAAGGAGAGAAGGCTCATAAATAATATTTTCTAATAAAACTGGCATTAGCAAACTGATACAAGGATGGCTTAGGTGACCTTGAACTTGAAATTATGTAATTTTTCTCTATTCTTCTACCTGAAGTTCAGTTTTTTCCAGTGGAAATTAAAAACCTTGAACTGATCCTTTAATGAGTGATACGAATGGTGTAGAAATTTATGCAATGTTTGAGTATTGAACTAAAAAATTACCTTTTTCCACATGCTTTCAAAATAACAGGATCAAGTGTTTAGTATATTGGGGGCACTGAACCTAACCTCAAGTAAATCTTGCTTTTTTGTGGAAAATTCATACTCAAATTGGATGAGATGTTAGATGAGATCATAATCTCTGGTGCCTAGTGTTTCAATTGGTAAGATGTGTTGATTTTTTTTCTTCTAGTATTTTGGTTCTGGAGGATGTTGTGTGAATTTTTTCCCTAAGTATAAGTGAGAAAAGACTTAAAAAAGATTTTATAAGTGGGAGAAAAAGCACAAAAATATTAATCATCAGTATGTTTGAAATATGTTGTTTAGCAAGTCTGGTGGTATTTCTTTAAGTGTTAGTTGATTTTTTAAAAAATTTGTTCTAGGGATTATAACTTAGTTGACTTGCTCTTAGAGAAGAAATTCTCCAAATATTTTAATTCTGGATGGTGGGGAAAAATATTAGTTAACTTGGGATTTTCTCTGTCATTTAGTTTTAGGTGAGGTGTAAGAAAGGACACTGTGACTTCTGTTTCCTCAAATATGAATTACGTGCCTTTTCAACTTATTTATTTATTATAGTCTTGACTTTCTTACAGTTTAAATGCTTTTTACTATTATTTGTCATAGTTGATAAAAATTCCTTTCCTAGCTTATTCATTTTAAATTTAGTTTAGATTTTCTGGTGTTTACATAATTGTGTGTTTAAAAAATTTAATTGGTTGGTAGATGTTTTCCAATTTCTCCTATTGCTTTACTCCTTAGATCTTAGAGTTGAATGATAACTTTGTTTCTGCGTAGTTATTTCTGATTTAATTTTTTAAATCTTTAAATAAATCCATTTGGACCTTGTTGTGGTAAGTAAGATCGCCCTCCCCAATTTTTTTGTCTTTTTTTGGTAATACTGCTTATTCTTCCTTTGATCATTGTTTCATGGTGCTTGTCCTGTCACAAACGGTAGTCTTGAATTTAACACTGGCAGTCTGTTATTTGTGAGAGAAACGCCAAAGGTTTGTGGTATGTAGCAGTATGTCATTTTGTTAAGGTAAGGCCAGTGTGCAGGACTGAGTAATTTAGCTAACTAAGTAACTTAGTAACTCACCATAGGACTAAATGACAGAGACGATCCCAAGTTAACATTTTTTTCCTCCGCCATTCAGAACTAAAAAATTAGTAAATTTCTTCTTCTCTAAGAGCAAGTCAGGGACGCCTGGGTGGCTCAGTTGGTTAAGCAGCTGCCTTCAGCTCAGGTCATGATCCCAGGGTCCTGGGATCGAGTCCCACATCAGGCTCCTTGCTCGGCAGGGAGCCTGCTTCTCCCTCTGCCTCTGCCTGCCACTCTGCCTGCTTGTGCTCTCTCTCTGACAAATAAATAAAATCTTTAAAAAAAAAAATTAAAAAAAAAAGAGCAAGTCAAATAATTTAATAATTTATTTCTAGAACAACCTGGCATCTCTAATTTCTTATATGGCTTTTTTGTTTTCTTGTTACTTATTTTGGGATATGTGAGTGAATTTCAAGAAGTGATTAAAAAGTTTGTTTCTTTGTGGCAAAAGACTCCAGTTAGAAAACTGGTTGTGGATTGTGAGCAAGGAAGAAATCTAGATAGAAATGGCTTTTATCTAGAAAAAAGGAAAACTTTGTGATTGATTTTAGTCCTTATAATAATTGAAGGTTTCAAAGATTTACTTACCTTTTTAGTTATAGCGTGCTTCATTTTATAGGGGACAGTAATACTGTAATAGTAATTTACTAGTGTTCAAATTAGTATGATTTTTAAACATTAATATTCAAACAAAACAAAAGAGACAGGACTGATAAGGACTTGAGAATATTTTAGTTTGTGGTAGACTTTAGAGCAAAATATTTACCATCTAGTAGCATATAAGTTCATATAAGTAAAAACACTGTAGCCACTCTTTAAATGGAATACTTTGGGGTTTATGGAAATTCACCAACTTATCCCCATTCATTTTGCAGTGTACTGGTACAAGTGTCTTCATGGTATTTGTAAATTTGGAAATATTCAAAAGTTTTTGGAAGTGTGACTCATGAGTGTGAAGGATCTACTCTATTAAATTTTCATGAAATTCATTATATTTTTAGACTCTAATTTGTTCCACTGATTTCTGGGCCAGCATGTCATTTTAATTTTTGCTTTTTAAATTTTTGGTATTTTGTTTTAGTGTAATGGTACCACTCATCCATCTTTGTAGAATATTTCTTGATATTTTCATTGATTTTTTTTTCTCCAAATGAGCTTTAAAATGGTTTTTGTTGAGTATTAAGTAAAGCTATCTTGAGAGGATTTTGATTGAGAATGTAATACATTCGTAAATTACTTTGAGAAGTTGATTCTTTTGTAGTATGTATTTTCCCCATTTTGGAGTTTGGAATGTTTCCTGCTAATCTATTTTAAAAATCAAGGCCTTGCACCAAAGGTTTGAATGCCAAATAGTAAATAGAGTTCTGATGTTACACATAGTTTTTCTATAGTGTTGACACATACTTTTGTATTTTATATTATTACTGTATTATGAAATCTCAATTTTTCAAGGTGCAAAATTTTTCACCAGTTTGGAAAGGAGCGACTGGGTATCATGAGACACCATTTGTCAGAGCTCGAAGTATCTGTTTCTTGCAGATGATGTGTGATACAGATGACCTTTTTTGAAGTGGTATTCAAAATACTAGAGTCAACTAAAAGGTAGCATGTACATGATATGGAGAGTGACCTGGGTGAATTTTACCAAAACATGAATGAAAGGTCTCTAATTTTTTAGTGTGGAGTTCAGTAGAATGATGTTTTACTTTGTATTCTGCGCCATTTTTTGTTGTCTCAACATTGTTTCACAGTGGTTTGGCAATTAATGCTATGACTTGATTGAAATATATATACATATATTTTAATATATTTGTATATCATTTTCAGGTAACATTACTTTTATTGAAGTAATTGTTTTCTTTCTTCTGACAGAGATCTATTAGATCTTTTGCCAATGATGATCGCCATGTTATGGTGAAACATTCAACAATCTATCCATCTCCAGAGGAACTTGAAGCTGTTCAGAATATGGTGTCTACTGTTGAATGTGCTCTTAAACATGTGTCAGATTGGCTTGATGAAACAAATAAAGGCACAAAAACAGAGGGCGAGACAGAAGGGAAGAAGGATGAGGCTGTAGACGCCTATTCCAAGTGAGTGTGGCCTGACCTTTGTGGTGCTTTACTGCAGTGCTCAGAAAAGCTGAGTCCTATCCCACTGGGTTTCATTTGGTATATGGTGTTCTTTAGGTTTTCTCATTTATACAACTGTAAACAAGGAAGTAAATGTTTGTGGAATTTTTCTGAGTTACATTTGAAAGGAAGTCAAGAAAGGAATAATAATTAGACCAGGAAAAGAGCATGGACTTGTTCAGGATGCCTTTTGAGAGTGCACCAAGCCCTTTAAAATTGTCATTTTTGGAGATTATGAAATGTCACTTTTTTCATGTGTTGGTTCAGCCTTCTGAATTCAGAAATAGTGTTTTTGGTCTTTGGGGAAATCGTAAAATGTCATTTTTTTTTTTTAGGTATTTAAAAATCTTGGTGGAGAAGAAAGAGTGCAGGAAAATGTGTTCTAAATGTGTTTTTGACCATATCTACCTTGTTGATTCCCAGGATTCAACGCAGTGTCTGGCATGTAGTAAATGCTCATTGGATATTTGTGGAATGAATGGAGGGCTAACAGGAGCCAGACCCTTCAGCAGTTATAGCAGAGTATTCTCAGTGCTGTAACAATAGTAAGGGATGAGTGAGATGAAGCTTTGTGATAACTAGAGTTAGATCATGAAACTCTGTATGATGTACTAAGCTTACTGTTTTGAGCAGTGACACTATAATTGGAATAAATATGATTTACTTTGAAAGAAGAAGCTCATTTGATTGTACTGTATTTATAGGATTAAGAGCATTACTTTGGCTATAACTTATAAATTAAAGATAGAGGTATAGAATTTTTTTTCCAGCTTTCAATTTTAAATGTGATAAATACATAAAGAATAGTGGGGAAGTTTTGATAAATTGATTTCTTCACTGAAATATAGTGTAACTTTTTCATCTTTAGATGCAAGATAATCAGTATCAGTTTTCAGTTGAACATAATTCCTTGAATTTGTTAACTGTTTACAGGTGATACCTACATTGTGTATAGTACCAGCCTCATCAGCTTGAAGGTTCTTGGAAGTAATTCAGTTTTTCTTGCATATGATGGCTTTAAAATAGATACTGTCAAATTTTGAGGTTTATGTTAATTAGTAGTATCCAGTAATCTAGCTCTATATATCCCAGTCCCTGTGCAAATTAAATAGTTATGCACTCCATATTTAAATTGTACTTTGGAATGTGTTTATGCCCTTTCAAAAACTTTTTAAAAATTTTTGATAAAATGTGTATAACTTAAAATTTACCATTTTTAAGTGGAGTTTCATTTATTGTTGGAATTTAGGCCCTCTTAGTACTACTTCTGTTGTTTGTTTTTAAGGCTGCGCAGACTTTTGAAAAGTTCTCCAGCAGACTTTTGCTTAACTGGATCAGGTCACTGTATTTTAAAGGTTTTTAAAAGATAATGTGCTCCACACTTTCATTTGGACTTGTAAATATAGCTCTGTGTGTGGGTGCTTTAGACTGTCTTTGTGAACAGTCCTAGGTTGAGCACTTGTCTTGATTCCTCCCATGTGTCAGAACTCAAGGAGGGCAGAATGTTTGGGTCCTTAAATTGTGTAAAACAGAGGCAGGCATATCTTCTGAGAACAGAGCTGTTTTCCAGTAATAGACATGGGTTGAGCTCCTGTTGTATGCTAAGTACTACAGAAGGCACCAAGATGGGTGAGGGCTAGCTTCTATTTGTTAAGCACCTTCTGCTGCAAGGCACTGTTAGGTAGCTTTTACCTGTGTGTTCTTATTTTACCTTTTTACAGACTGACTCAGAGAAAGCTCCCACTATTTGTATTATTAGGAATATTAGGGTTCTGTTCTTAATTTTAAGTAATTCCCTATATTTGGGTGTTTGCTTTATGGTATCTCCTGTATTTGAATTAATTATTCAAATTCAGGACCGAAGTAGGAGTTCCTTTCTCTGCTTGGTCATGCTGTCATCTGCATAAGATCAAGTATATCCTAATTATGACATAGAATTTAATAAGCAAGTAATAATGGATAGTTAATAATAGCTACCACTTATTGAATGCCAGTTACTATTAGCAGACTATTTTTCACATTATCTTACAACAAACCTGCTAGTCTCGGTTATTATCATTCCCCTCCCCTCCTCTGCCCCCATTTTACCTATGAAATTTCTACTGCTTCAAATTTGCATATGAAAAGAGTGACTCAGAATCATTAACAAACTTTAACGTGCTTGACGTCAGCGAATGAGTATGTATGGTGGGCCTCGTGGGCCAGGATTCATTTTCATCTGTTGGACTCCAGATCCGATTTTCTTAGCATCTTTGCCTCAAATTCCTGTGACTAAAATGTGAAAGTATAGAGCAGAGAGAGTTATATGCTGGTTCTGGGGATCAGAAAAAACTTTATGAAGGAAGTAGCACTTGGAGTAGGCTCAGAGTATGGGAAGGCTTTTGGCAGGCAGTTGAAAGTGGAAGAAAAAATAAATCTCAGCAAAGTTCTAGGTGCGAGAAAGCTTAGGGACCATTTAGGGATTAATAGCATTGTTCATTGAGCTGTTAATGTATGCCAGCATCTGCACTAAAAGCTCATTACTTACATGATGTTCTTAGGACCACTCTGTAAGAAAGGCATTTTTTTCTTTTTTACAAATGAGAAAGTAAGCTCAAAAGAGTCAGGTAATTTGTAATTTACCCACTGTCATAATAGTGAGTGGCAGTGCCAGAATTTGAATGACGAAGTCGTGTTGTCTTCTCAGTTGCCTCCCAGTATGCTAAGTGCCTAAGTGTTCAGTGGGACACCAAGAAAGTATAGGCAGAGTGCCATCCACGCAGTGGTTTTTGGAAGATTATTCTGGTAGTGGTGGTATACAGTGGATTAGAATGGCAGAAGTTACTCATTAAAGCCAATGAAGAGGTGGTTATTGAGGTAGTCTAGATGAGACGTATTAAGAGCCTGAACAGAAACTAGTTTGAAGGCATTTGTTCAAGGGTGATCGTGGAGGGAGAATTTATCAACTGTTACTAGATTTGGGAGAATGAGAAGATGAGAGGACAGGGATACAGGAGGAGATTCAAAGGCGATGGACTCTCTTCTTAATATCAAATAATTTCCTATTTGGGTTACTTACTTTAAAACCCTTTTTCTTTCTGTCTGTACTTATACCACCCTTTATAGTTTTTCATTGATTTAATGTTAATTGAATCTCTAAGGTATGCCAGCCACTTGACCAGTGTCTGGATTATTTATAACTTCCTGTCTTGTTTCTACTGCCACAATATTTCTCTCCCTTTTCCTTTCTCTAGTTCATTCTCCACTCTGCTGATTCTTTGCCCCAGCTACAATGACCTTTTTTCTCTCTAACCTTATCAAAGTCTGAAGTCAGACCTCTCTAATTTTGACCTCTCCTTCTCCTGAACTTGGAAAGCAACCATAATAATGTAAAGAACCCGAGCATTGTGATCACATCAACTTGAGTTTGAATCCAGACTATGTTTTACTCTCTCTGTGAACTTGAACAATTAATTAGCCTTTCTGAGATTGACATTACTTGTCTTTTAAATGCAAGCTTGTTGTGAGGTTTATTTTTTATTTTTATTTTTTTAAAGATTTATTTTTGAGAGAGAGAGTGTGCGTGCATATACAGGAGCGGGTGGAAGGGGGCTGAGAGGGGCAGAGGGAGAAGCAGACTCCTCGCTGAGCAGGGAGCCCTATGTTGGACTCCATTTCTGGACCCCAGGATCACGACCTGAGCCAAAGGCAGACACTTAACTGACTGAGCCACCCAGGCCGCCCTTGTCGTAAGGTTTAAATGAGAGTTTATGGCATGCAGTTTGTTCTCAGATGTTACTTTCTCTTCCCCTTTTAAGCAGGTTACTTTTTGTACTTCACTACAGTGTGAGCCTCAGGAGGAGGAGAGATTGGATCATCTTTAGTATACTTTCTGTACTCAGACACTTGCTTACTTGCTGAATGATTGCTAAGATTAGTTACATTTTCCCTTGTGATGAGGGAAATGAACCGATAAAAAATTTCTAGTATTAAAATTAAGGGTAGATGTTAACATTTTTATGTACCATTCATGACTTGATGTTATTTGAATGTTTGTTCTTTTAGCCACAGCTGGATTTAGAATGCATATACTGGCAGATTATCTTTGGTCTGTTCCTTCTTTCCTCAGCTCTTTAGTTTTATCACATTGTTCTGCTTTCCCCATAAACTTTTGTGGCTTCCTAGAATGATACAGCTAGAAGGGATGAGCTAAGGCTCATGCAGCAAGTAGCTGTTTTGCAGTTATGGGTACTGAGCCAAAAGGCACCAGTAAGAGTAGAGTTCAGGTCTTTTAGATTTCCACCATGATGCTCTTTTTCAGGATACTTTGGTGTTCAGGTTTTTCACAAATTTCTTTAATCACTAATAAAAAGATAAAAAGAGGAAGTTTAAAATATTTTTAAAAATGTTCAAGGGGATATAGTACATATAGACTTTCTTAACAAGCACTGTAGATGTAATAAAGAATTAAAAGAAATATGCTCCCTGTTAATTCCTTGGGGAAGACAGATACTTTATTAGTCTTAAATCTGAGACTTAATTTTTGATGTCTGGATTTATATACTCCTTAACAGTTCATATGGATACCCAGGAAGCCAAGTGATGATTAAGTTATAGTTTGGGAAATAGGTTGTAAAAGTAATCATTTAGACTTTTATTTTTAGGGATCAAGGTGGTCGGACATTGTGTGGTGTAATGAGGATTGGCCTGGTTGCAAAAGGCTTGCTGATTAAAGATGATATGGACTTGGAGCTGGTTTTAATGTGCAAAGACAAACCCACAGAGACCCTGTTAAATACAGTCAAAGATAATCTTCCTATTCAGATTCAGGTGAGTACAGTTTAATTGCACCTCTAGGAGAATTTGTAAAAAGGTGAAAATAGGTAGTGACCTTGATGAAATTAATAATACAAAATTGGTAATAGTAAAGAGTAGGTGCAGACAAAGGGAATACTGCTACTCCGGGTCAGTGACACATCGATCACATTTAAAACAAACTTCTGATGAAGTTTGATGCTCAGGATATATTTACTAGATTAAGATGGCTCTCTTTTTTTTTTTTTTTTTTTTTAGATTTTATTTATTTATTTGACAGAGAGACAGCGAGAGAGGGAATACAAGCAGGGGAAGTGGGAGAGGGAGAAGCAGGCTTCTTGCTAAACAGGGAGCCCAACATGGGGCTTGATCCTAGACTCTGGGATCATGACCTGAGCCCAAGGTAGACGCTTAACAACTGAGCCACCCAGGCGCCCGTAAGATGGCTCTTAAGGTACAGTCTTCAATTTTCAGGTATATCTTGTTGAGAGGCTTCATGTTTTTCAGACTAGGTCTCTCAGTTTTATAAACTTCCTGGAAGGGTTAGTATAATGCAGAAAAGATTAGAAAGAGCATAGACAACTAGAGACTTTCATAGGTGATAATAAAATTGAAAACTCAGTTAATTTAAGTCACCCTTTCATCCTGTTAATAGATAGTCACTATTAATCCTTGTTCCAAACCTTTTTCCAGTTGGATGATTTTAGAAAATTTTGATGTTGGCATGCTTTTTGGAGAATGCTTGCTCTGAAGGCGGAAGGCTCCCCAGGGCTGAAGACAGTGGGTTGGTCTGGGGCTATGGCTGCCCTAGGACTTGCTCTGCCAGTCCGCTCCAAGGGCCAGCTGGATCACTAATTGGAAAGCTATGATCATCTTTCAGTTTCACATGTGTTGTCTGTGGTATAATCAGATTGTAGCTTTTTGATGATTTCATTATCAGTTAGTCCTTATATTCATGTCACATAAATAGATACCTTATATCCATGTTACATAAATAGATACCAGCCCTCAGGTTCCCACAAAGTCCTTTGAGTTGAATGCTCTCTTTTGTTTAGTTTGTTTCTTTTATTTGTATTTCTTCTAAAAAGATCCCCCCCCCGCCAAGTTATATGAATTCTAAATTTGTTATTAGCTTTGTTATTGAATACTTTTCTTTCACACTTACATGTTGATCTTCAAAACTATCTTTCTGACTTTTTTAATCTACTATTCTTGACACTCAAATTTGTGTTACTTGTTGACACATTTCCCTATATTAATTTTTAGAGCATTGTATTTTCATTTTGCCTTAAATCTCAAGACATGGTTTTCTACGTGACTGAACATATATTTAGCTTTTCCATTTTCAGTTCTCATGAAGAAATGTTTTTGGTCTTTCATAGGGTTAAATTGATTTCTTCTAAAAAATTACTTTAAGTCCTTTTGTTATTTGGGGAGAGAGAGTGGTGAGCAACATGGAGTACAATAATAGAGCTTTTTTGTTTTTAGAGACAGCGTGTCGGTGGTGGGGAGTAGGGGTGGGGGGAGAGGGAGAGTGAGGGAGAGAATCTTAAGCACAAGGCTCTATGTGGGGCTCAATACCATGACCCTGAGATCATGATCTGAGCCAAAATCAAGAGTTGGATGCTTAACCGACTAAGCTACCCAAGGCCCCCCAATAGAGCTTTTAAAAAACAGCTCAATAACAGGAGTTTCTGGCTAGCTATACTTTCTTAGAATGTTAATAAAATTCCTCATTTCTGTTTTTATATTGTTTTAAAATGTAATCTGTATTCCTGCTTTTATTACAGTGAACACTGTTACTCTTAAATCCAGGGTAAAGTAATCCATGGAGACTTTTCAAGCATCTCACCCTTGTTTCTGCTCCCTGTAGTGAGTCCTGTTTCTTATGAGAGTGGTCCTATTCCTTAGCTGTGTCAGGGTGGAAAAGTAGTTGAGAACCAGGGCTATAAATAACTGAAGTTCTTATTCTGAAAATCTGTCACATTTCTCTAGTATTGATATGGGAGATTGGGCCAAATTTCAGTCTGCATTAATAGAGCTTTCTCTGTGGAGATCACAACTGTGTAAACTACATTTTTGTCTCCTTGGTGAGGGTCTTTATTTCGGGCACCACAGTTTTAAAATGTTCTTGTTGAGTTAGCAAGTAAGTGTTCAAGGGAAGGACCCAGAAGAAAGTACAATCTGTGTAAATGATTTTAAATTTGAAGAGACTGAGGCTTTTTAGGCAAAAAAAGAGAAAAAAAAAGACATATTTTTTGGTTTTTGAAGGGCTTCTTAGAGAAGTTAAAAGAAGCCTGAATTCTTAAGATCAGTGGTAGACATTAAAAGTATTTCACTTTATCATAGCCAATAGAGTTATCCAACCCTAAAACCAGCTGCTTTGTGTGATGGTTAGATCCATTACTATAAGTATTTCGGTAGAGGTATCCAAGTAAAATGGGGACATAATTGTATACTCATCTCAGATTAAATTGTAAACATGTACACATATATGCCCATATACATACACACATTATTATTACTATTAATATTTCAGAAAAATCATTTTAAGCGTGATTTCTACCTTTACTCGCTGCCTCTCTGTTGTTTTCTTGGTGTTTGTATGGAAAACCAGTTTCTGATATGATGCAATCTTTTCTTGTGAATTAAAAACCTTTTCCTGAGCATTTACCTTAGCAAAACTTTCAGTAATCTAAGTACCTTAATTAATTGCAGTTGTACCATGCCTTTTCTTTATGTACTCTTTTCTAGGTCAATTTTAGAACCTTCTTGAACAAGGGATAAAGGTGACCAAAACCAAGAATCACTTTTAATTAGCCCAGAACTCATACCCTGGTGATCTGCATGCATAGTTGAAAATTTAGTTTGACTAATTCTCTGCTGGCATCTTTAATGTTATTATAGTGTCAATGTAAACAGATTTCTGCTTTTTCTCTGTATTCTAGTTCTGGTTTTTCCAGTGACTGTGTGGCCTTTTCCCTTCCTTGGTTTCCTTTATTCAAAATTAGGATAATGAATTTTCTATTTTGCTATCTTTTTTTATATGTTTAATAGTAAAATGCTATTTTTATGAAAATGGCTTTGAGTTCTTTTAATGCACACTGATATGCAAAGACCTAGTAGTGTTTCCATTCAGCTATTTATGTCAGGTAATAGATAGAAATTTCACCACCAAGAAAGACCTTGTGTAACATATTAAACTATATGTTTAATGTATACTAATATTAAATATAGCTTAATATGTGATTCTAATTGGTGATTATTTTGTGGAAGGCCCTTAAATTATATGTGTATAACTATATGCTAAAAGAAGCACTGTATGTTTCCCTGTGGGTGTCAGGTGACTTGTCCCATAATGATAGGTCTCACTGGAGTGATCTCTGAGATCTACCTGTCCTTTGGGAAAGGAAGTTACTTGTTTATACTAGTTTTTTTGCTGATAAGTGACAGTGCAGCGATTCTTTCTCATTCTTTCTTATTTGATTCTCTTTAAAAATCTACATAATCTTATATAAAAATCGATTAATCTTATGTTTGAAAGTCCTTAAGAAGTAGGAGTTCCTTTTGAGATGGTCCTGTCAAAAAGGGATTTGGTTTAGAGAGCATTCTCAGCAACTTATTAATCTACAGTAGTTCTCTGTAAGAATTTTAAGAACAACATTTCACCCATTATCACATAATGATGCTGTTGGTATTTTACTTTCAAATATTAGAAAGAATGGTTTTAAAGATTGTTTAGTAATTGTATAGATAGTTGACATTGTGGTTGCATTTTGAGGTGTGGAGAAAGATTTGTTGTGGTAAGTTGGGAGGAGAGAGAAATGTTATCCTTAAACTAAAGAACTAGTTAAAGACTTTACTCTTTCAGCCCAGTATTACTAATAGTTAATAACATTTGAAAACTAAGGGGCAGTCATTCCTTTTTTTGAGATTTTAATCTAATTAACTGGGTGTTTTTGAAATCTTGGTGACTTTCAGAAACTCACAGAAGAGAAATATCAAGTGGAACAATGTGTAGATGAGGCTTCTATTATAATTCGGAATACGAAAGAGCCCACGCTAACTTTGAAGGTGATACTTACTTCCCCTCTAATTAGGGACGAATTGGAGAAGAAGGATGGAGGTACACATGTATATATTTTTGTTTTGTTCGCATAAGACCTCTTTTGAATGCTGTGTTAAGTGTACTTAATGGATTTAAGAAATGGTTCTTTCTGTCTTCACTTGTTTTATGCCACTCATAGTATTTTTAAAAGCTTTATTTCTACATGATTGCCATATTTTGCAAAAATGTTTACATTTGAAATACATGTTAATTCAGAAACCTGTTGATAATCATGTTGGTCTTAACTCTGCTTTAATTTTTATACTATTACGGTGTTCTATTTTACTTTGTCTATTATTACATTGTTATTGGTATCAGCCGACCTATTCTACGTAGTTTGGCTTTTAGGTCTGATTTTAGGATTAAATGTGGTCCAGAACAATACTGTTTTTGTATTTACTCACTCATTGTTTCAACTTACTCATTTATACATTGCTCTTGACTTCTAATAACTGTTAACAACTTTGTAAGATTTATGCTTTACCTAATTGTCCATGTATAAATATGTTTTATAATGTACAAGATATAAATTGGGGGATTGTTTTCTAAAAATTAATCTTTAGTAAATTTTTTTCTAGGAGTTTGTGATCCTGTTAACATTTTGTGTATATGTGGGATTTATGCTTTAAACTAACTTTCTTCTGAAGTTCAAAAGAATTCTTGTTTGGCAGCGTCATCCTCATAAAAGTAGAGTAAGAAATCTGTATTCAGCTTTGAGAAGGAATGATGGAGCTGGACTTCTTTATCTGATGTTTTTATCCTGTTAAGTTAGTCTGTTTCTGCCTCTCAGTCCTATTCCTAGAAACACTTGCCACATGATATTTGTCCTGTGTCAGACCTTTGACCAACTGGCCGTTCTCTGTCATGACAATTTAGAGGCAGTGTGGCTTATCTGGGCCAGTGGGGACTCCCTGTTGCTGTTTTTTTCATCACTAGACTTTCAGCAAGTCCCATTGCTCACTCCCCTACCTGAAATACCAGTGCAGTAAGAAATATTGGTCAGTTTCTTAATATATGTCAAATTGATGATAAAGGTGTAGTAAAAGACACATCATTGATGTTAGGATTGAGAAATTTAGAGTTTGGCAGATGTGTCTCATAGAATCTTTTAAAGTAAAAGTGATATACTCCCTTAAAAAAAGGTTTTTTGGAATAACTAAAATCAGCTATACCAGACCCAGCAGATCTAACGTAGACACATTATGAGTCAAGTTTTTAAATTAAAGAGCATCCAATCTGTAATGGGTTTATGCCAGTACTTTTTTTTTTTTTTTTTGCTGTATATAGTATCTAATACCTCTGAAAAACCAATCCTAAGGAGCTTAATTTCTTTTAACAGCTTTACAGTTCACCATTAGCTGTAGAACTATAAGATAATTTCTGAAGTGTCAAGATAATTCTGTTAATTCTGATAAACTGTGTTCTATTTGACCCTCTAGTGTAAAGCCAACCACTTCCTAGACTAATTATAATTATAGGTATTATTAACAATTATTTGAGTATAGAGAGATGAGGAAAAGACTGAAATCATCAAAGACTAGATTAATTCTACATCTGCTTGTAGCTGCAGGCATTTCTTCTGTTATTTCTTTGAAAGTATTAAGAGAACATCAGGCTTCGTTTTTCCTGTGGTTTTGTGTACTTACATGGGATTAGGTAATAGTTTTCTGTGATACCCTTAAGCTTGGTCTGTTGCCTTTGTAACTTTAATTTCTGCTCATAAAGCTGGAAACAGATTCTTAGTGTACTGCACCCTTACTAGAAGACTAGTTACTATAGAATAGTCTCTTTTCAAGGTATTTGGATTACTCAGGGATCCCAAGACCCCTTTTCTGAGCTGAGTCTCATCCGCTGATATTAACAGTATTGTATGGGATCACATAAAGTGAAAGAATCTGCCTGAAGCTAATGTGTAAAACACATTACTTCCTCTCCTTCTGAATGGCGGAAAGATTTGCTTTGCAAATATCATCCTTAACCTCTCAGCCCTGTTGAGTTACTGTTATCTCTTATAATTTGTGCATTTTGTCTAACCTGGACTTTTTCAAAATGGTTTTTGATCTGCACTGCAGATTTTGTGTATTCTTGAGTAACTTTTAGGATCCAGCATGACTGAGCATTTGAGACCCGGGCTTATGATTCTATAGGACTTGTTTCTTCCTACCAGACAACTCCTCCGACCTTGATGCAGTTATTTTCAGCTGTGTGGGGTGAAAGTACAGGATTCATTTGGGTTCCAGGAATTTCTAAGACTGGGAGATATCCCCCTTTTCAAAATCTCCACTCCTTTTCTTTCTCAATATTTAGTATTTAAAAAAAAATACGCATTATAACTCTCTTTGAGGAGGCACTTTCCTGTAGAACCTCAACAGCTTCCCCCCCACAAAACAAACCAACTTTTCACTGTACGTATACACTCACATCTTTCTCTTCCCTTTCTTCACTTGCATGTGTGGGTAAAATCTAAAAAAGGAGAAAAAGCGTGGTTGCATGCAGGGAGAACCAGAGGACTGGGGCAGGTGAGAACATCACACTTAACCCCTTAGGGTTGTCTCTGCAGAAGTAGGTCTAACTATTCATTCAGATTGCTACTTAAATTTTCAGTGGCCAGAGTATATAGTGAATCTCTTTTGTATTGCTTACTCTTTCACAGGTAAGATTCTTCCCATGCTGTCAGTCTTCTTGCCATATTCCAACCCTTTACTTCAAGGCCCTGTAGAATAACCATTTCCCATCACTATATGCTTCCTGCTAAAGAAGGTGTAGGAGAAGAAGCACTTAGTGCCTGGCAGTTAGGTGTTCGATTCTTAACTCCATTAGGTACTCTTGGCTGTGTGACCTGGGACAGGTTTCTTCATTTTAAACTGTGGATAAGAAATACTTTAGAAAGTTGTTTGAGATCAAATGACAGAATTTATATAATGCGACCTGTACGATACCTACACAAAGTATTTTCTCAATTAATATTGATAGTGATAGTTACATTTACTCAGCTTATACTAAAAAAGACTCCCAGTGAAACTCACATACTCGAACTGCCTTCAGTTCACAATGAGAATAATGTGTATTTGATAGATCTGAACTGAACCTAAACACAGGTAAACTCTTAAGCATCCACTGAAGTGTAGTATTAGAACCAGTGTACTATATTTGCTGCAGTGCTAATAATGAGCTAATTTGTTATATACCTTATGATTCATCAAGGGGTGGGTATGTTTTTCCCTACCCATGTCCTTTATCCCTTCTGCCTAGAATGGTACCTAATACACTGTGGGTGTGCTGTACCCCCCCACAAAAAAACTGTTAAATGAATTTTTATAGCCAGCACATTACCTGATTAAATAGGACTGTGTGGTGTGTAAGAAGCATTAACAATGGGCATCTTGATATTCAAGCAATGTATATTGAGGATTTAGCTGTGTTATTTTATAACTTACTATGTTAGAAGCATTTTCTCATACATGATTTAACCTTCACAACTGCCCTATGAGGTGGATAACTGCCTTGTTTGATAAATGAGGAAAGTCTCAGGTTTTATCCAGCTCCTCCTACTCATAAGTCCAGTGTGCTGTCTGCTCCCATTACTCTCTAGGATGAGTGTAGGAGCCTCTTAGCTGATGTAGTTATTCTCAACCTCACAGGGTCTCAGCTTCTTCTGGTGTTTGTGATTTTAAGAAGTATATTTGCTGTGAGGGTGGTGAGTTAGCTATTTATTATACTTACAGCAGCTCTTATAGCTTAGGCTAAGATGAACTTCTGTCCTCAGTATCAGGGTAGATTTTTAGGGGTTCACAGAGAAGCTCCCCGAAAGTCCCATTTCACGTATTGGTGCCAGTATGAACTTCTGATGTGTCTTGGTGGTTCACTAGCATGAGCCTACTAAATGGAAGGCATTAGGTTCTCACAGTCCAGAGATCAAAACTGGGATTATAACGATGCAGTAGGCTTTATTTTCCTGCCTTCCCCAGCTGCTAGACCCACACTATCTAGTGCAAATCTTTAGCCATTATCTTTCCAGTGGCTGGCTGCCTACTGAAGCATTGAAGAAAAGTCATATTGAGTGGTGTTTCTACCATAAATTAGGAAAACAGTGCTCTCTCTGTTCTACCTTAGTGCTGCATTTACCTGTCCACGTTATTGTGGCCTGATGTTTTGCATGGACAATGGCTTGGTGCCTAGTATCTGCTCTTCACAAAGCCTCAAGGAATTGAGAGAAAGGGCTGCCAGGATATCTTCAGGCTAACTAGAAAATTCTGTCAGCATGAATTCAGTAGCTGAGCTACATCCAGATTGTCAAGGAGGCCTTTATGATAACCCAGCTCAACTATTTTATCTTTGAAGAACCCAGGTTCCTCACAAATAACTTTCATTTAACACAGTCATGTTCTGGCTTTTCCCCACCTCCAGGCTAGTGGTTTGTTAACAGAGAGCTAGCTTGCATGTAGAGGGATTGAGAGAAACTGACCAACATTTCCTGCAGTACGGTGTATTTCTGGTCACTGATCTAACCTCAAACCAAATAAGCAAAGTTAGGCATAGTAGACTTGTCTTCCAGTGCTTCCATTGTTCAGAATGTTTTATGTACCTTCATGCCCTGATGCCAGGTTACTGAGCAATAAATTTTTAAAAGCTGTTTTTCTTTGCTTTTGGCATTTTAGTCACTCCCCAACCCCATCCCCTCTGCTATTTCTCATCTGTATTACTGGACACTGTAGGAAAATGAAACGGCTCATAGTTTCATTGTTTCTAATTTAAAGACTCCAAATGTCTTTTTATCAGAAAAGTTTTGCTTCTCCACAAAATCGAAACACCTATGTTGAAGTTCACACAGAAATGTTAAGCTTGAGGTTTTACTGTGAGAAGTAGCATTGTTTTTCTACCAGGTGCCCTGTAAAACTATTATTTTTATATAAAGCAAATAGGCAAGCAGGGCTTTTAAGTAGCACTGCAGTGCCGTATGAATTTATATTGTTTTAAAATAAGAAACTTTGAAGAAGATAAAATGAGATGAGTTATTACATTTCCTCTGCTGTTTCCCACCTCATGAATATTGAAACATTCTGGGTCTTTGGACTTTTTGACTATGAGAGCATGAAGAAACATGGCCATTCTGGTGGTGATGTAAAGGGAGTCCAGGGCAAGCCTTCTGTTCACTGCCTGTGCCTTTCATCTCTTTTTAGCGGAATCTATTGCCTCCAAATGTTGACTGTCTGTAAAAAGATGATCTCTATTTTTTTTTTTTTTAAATAAGAGTTTGTGATGAAAATCTGCCCTTGGGGATGAAAGAATTTATCTAAATATTTTTACTGTAGTCCCCCTTTAAAAATATCTGTGTTGCAGTGAGTGTAAGATGTTATTTGCAAGCTGTGACCACTGGACAAAAGTACCAGAAAGGTCAAAAGGAGCTTTGGTTTGTGTTGTCTTTTCCTATGCAAATTTCCTCCGACTCACTCCTGTCTTCCATTGCCCCCTTTTCCAACACTCCTACTAAGATGATCCAATAAAGCTTAGGTTGCCTTACTTTTAATTTGAAGATTAAAGTCTTAAAAAATAAGTACATTCCATGTTTTTTCTTGAGATTACATTACTTAGCAGTCAGTCAACCTTTGTCATGTCTAACTTTTAAGAGATTCTAATCATTTATAGTAGTTTGTTTTATCTGGTAAATGAGCTTTACACAGATGCTTGTATTGACCACAGTTCAGCATTTTGATATAAAAACATTAAAATAAGTTAATTGTATGTTTTATGTTATTAGAAAGAGAATTAAGCAAATCCAGGAACTAGATCATCTGTGGAGTAAATACCCATAGGATATGGCTACATAGTCATAATATATCTATGTTTATAAATTACATTAATTTTTTTTTGAGGGTTCCCATTTTATGAGTAAAAAGAGGCAGTGAGATGAGACCCTGTGTTGTGAACTTGTAGGCAGAGGTTATAATGTGAAACAATGCAAATATCTGCTGTAGAGCTCACCTGGTCAGAAAATAAGTGGGTAGCACTTCAGCCTTTAGAGCGTTGCAGCCAGTAGAGAGAGCCACAGTTCGTTCTTTCATAGATTTGTTTTCTGTTGGACATTACGCGTTTGGTTTTAGTTAATGGAATTCTGTCAATTAGAATATTACAGTACAGTTGCCTTAACAGAATCTTATAATAACTGAGGAATCCAAAAAGTGTCAGTGATCTTGTCTCCCATTTAAAAATATTTACAATGTCTCACTTGGCCCACACAAACATACTACCTTCTGTGACTGTTAGGATTATACTAGGAAGAAGTGTTGGGTGGACTCTCCTACATCTAAGAGTTTTTACAAGAGAATGGTGAATCTGACTTCATTGGATTGGACAAAGAATAATCCCTCAGGAAACATTTGTATGGCATGCATTATAAATAATGCACCAAATATTGCTTAAAAGCCTACTTCCTTGGAGTTTAGAGGAGATAAAAATTTGGCGATCCATACTTGGATTTACTTTCCTGTGACATCCTCTCAAATGTGGATATTTATCATTAATCACATGTTTGAATTCTTTTGCTGCTCTGGGCCATCTAATCCAACTTTAAAATGTTAAGGCAAGTCAGATAACTGTAATTAGATAATATTCTTTGCTGCCTTTTTTTTTTTTAAAGGTAGATAGAACTTGAAATGTTCAATGTACTTTATTTTTGTAGTTATAATAATTTTGTTTTAGGAAAGAAATAATGAGAGAATTTAAGGTGATGTTTGAAGAGTTCTCATCAGTGGAGCAAAGTTTATATTAAGGGTTATCTAGTTGAATGAGTTTATTTAGTTGTAAAAAAAAATTATATTCAGTGTATTCTTAGTAAGTCTCAAGTTATTTACATAAAAGAGCCCCAGTTTCCCTCAAGAACTCATCAGCAATTCTTCTGTAAAGGAAAGTCGTTATTGCTCCTGGTCCCAGATTTGTGCTCTTTGTGCCCCGCCAAAGGCAAAAGTGCTATGTACCTATTTTGTACCCCTGTAATGTTATACACATGCTTAATAAGATCCCAGATTGTATGTAGCAGTGGTTATGTATTTGTTTACTGAATGAATGCTTTTGTGCTCCTGTCCTACTTGTGCACAGAACGGCTCTGATGACTGTTTATTTAAGTAATCCTCATGCATGTAATTTAAGAAGAAAGCAACAAAACAAAGCTAAATCGTGAAATCTTCTGGGAGTCTTATTAGTTCACTCAGATGCTGCTCTTCTTTTTATTTTTGTTGTTTGGAAATTTGACAGGAACCCCTTGGTCAAATTGTATCTGTCTTTCTTTATTCCATTTTCCTATTAGAAAAGGTTGCGATGAAAGATCCTCCGGACTTATTGGACAGGCAGAAATGCCTGAACGCCTTGGCGTCTCTTCGACATGCCAAATGGTTTCAGGTTGGCTTTTTGTTATTATTTTATTGTTACTGTAGCCTTGTGCAGGTTTCATTTGGAACACCTGCCATTTAATAATGGTTTCTGTGCACGTAATGTATAAAATGGGGTGCTTTCTACCTTATAGGGTTATTGTAGGAGTAAATGAGTTAATTTAGGTAAGGTGCAGAGTATAGCTTCTACTACAGTTAATGATGTTTAATTATCATACAGTCTTTTTTGTCTTAGTACTCTGAATTTCAAATGGTGGCTTATAAAATACAACCTGGGATGAGAAAAGCTGAAAGATAAGATAGATGGTTGCCCAGAATGGGATTGCCATGAGGCTATAAAGGCTATTTTAGTAATATGCATCCTTTACTTTAAAATCTGCCTTTCTAAACTACAATTTTACTGCTTTTAATAACTTAATTTTTTGGTTTGCTTGACAACTGATGACTGAGTGGCTAATTAGTATTCACTTTAAAGAACCTATCCATGATCCGTGTACTTAAAATGAAGACTGGTTTTCAACAGGGATATTGGAATCATTTTGTTTGTTTTAGGCAAGGGCAAACGGATTAAAATCATGTGTAATTGTCCTCCGCATTCTGCGTGATTTGTGCAACAGAGTTCCCACATGGGCACCATTAAAAGGATGGGTAAGTACTTATGGTTAAAAGCAAATTCTGTAGCTGTAGTCAGAGGAAACCCTGTAGAAATTACATGTTACTGTAGAATGGCTATGTTCTGAGTTAGGTGTGCATTATCTGTTCTCTAGAAAAAAAAGTTGTACATCTTTTCATATACTTTTTTTACACATATAACCTGTTTCTTCTACCTCATCATATTCATATTACAGAGCCTGAGATATTTTTCTGACAAAAAGGTTCTATACATGTTAGAAGTTACTGTCTTCTTGCACTTTACTCTGTAGTGATGGCTGATTACTATTCACCTACTGCCCGTGAAAGCCTCCTTGACTGGCACATTTCTCTTTCAGGGCTACTTCCATTTAAAATAAAAATTAACCCGATATGCCTGTATATGGCTCCCATATCTCTTTTTCTTTCTATTTGAGTATAGACCCTTAAATATAAGTTTGTTTTAGTAAGTAAAGTTGGGCAAATAGTACACTTAACACAATTGTGGAGGTAGTTTATAATGTACATTGCAAAACTTATTTCATTTGGAAATTATTATGCTTGGCTCAATCAAGACCACAGTGAAGAATGTAATAAAACAAAGCTATAAAGGGTCATTTTAGATTAACCTAGCAATTATTTGATACGGTACATGAGTTTTTAGTTTATTAACTATGGAGATTTGGTCTTTTGTTTATTCTAATGGTAGTACTTGGGGCAGGCTGTCTGAAGTTGTAGATGGTTTGAGTGCTTCCTAGGTTAAGTAGGAAATAAGTGGGCTGGGTTTGAACATTGATTAGTTATTAGCTATTACTAACTTAGACAAAAGCTTGTTAAATCTTTGTTAAATTAACTAGGTGACCACAGTTTCTTAAGTCATCCTTTCAGGGTAACCAAAAAGAAAGTTTTTGTAACAAAATGTCCTCTGAATATGTTATCTCAAAAATGATTGATTTGGAAACTCTGGCTGGGATAAAAGTTGATAATCAAGCAGGAAAAGCTTAATTGGGCCCTAGATATTAAATTGACTTTCACCTTTTTTGGCTTCCATTGTAGATAGAAATGTCAGCTCACATTTAACTGGAATCCTTTTAACACTTGGTGCATGTACTAATTTGTAATTTAATATCTTCTAGCCACTAGAGCTTATATGTGAAAAGTCTATAGGTACTTGTAATAGACCTTTGGGCGCTGGGGAGGCCTTGAGACGAGTAATGGAGTGTTTGGCATCTGGAATACTACTTCCTGGTAAGGGTTTCAAACTCTGGAGGCAGAAGAATCAGAAACATTTTGTTTTAGTTTATTTTTCTAAATATGTGCTAAATTTGTCCTCTGCACAGGAAAATGATGCGTAGGTGGTGTTTTGCTTGGAATGTTAGCAACTAGAATGTTTGAATGTTGGAAAAGTGCTATAAAACTCTTTCAATAACTGTAATTTATGTTTTATATGTACTAACATAAAAGGTACTAATAAGATATTGTGTCTGCTATGAATTTGCTTTACCTAGAGCTATGAATTTGAAAATGTAGATGTTTGGTTAAAATGTATGAAGTTCGTTCTGTTTGCAGTCTGGTGTTTAATTTGGAAAAATTAAATTTGGTCTTATTTTACATACGTAATCCCTTTAAAGATCTGGGATGGTTCATCATGCTGTTTCTAAATTCTGAGAGTAAGACCCAATTTTGTCCTTAGATATGCAAGTGACTTCCAGTAAAATAAGGACATTTAAGTGTTAACATGTTGAAAATGAGAGTGTCCTTTTTATTCCATTTAATTGAGCAGACTTTTAACCTAGTTCCTCAGTGTTTTTTTTGTTTTTCTTTTTCTCTCCATTCTTTTCTCTCTTTTGTGTTAGTTCATGGAATTCTAAACTCAATTCTAAGTGGTGCTTGTGTTTTCTTTTGCCTTTGCCAAAGGGGGTCCTGGTCTACATGATCCTTGTGAGCGAGACCCAACAGATGCTCTCAGCTATATGACCATCCAGCAAAAGGAAGATATTACCCACAGCGCACAGGTAGAAGATGGGGCATGTCACAGTGATCTATTAGAGAGAGATCATAACTTTATTTTCTGAATCATTCTATTTAAACACTTTTTTCTTGGCTGTTATTAGGAACTTTTGCCATCATAAGGATAGCATTTAATGAATGTCTTTTTAGTTACATGTACTAAAGGCTTTATGAATGGCCATTGAAATTTGAATAAATACAATCTTTTGTCTTTAGCATGCACTCAGACTATCAGCCTTTGGCCAGATTTATAAAGTGCTGGAGATGGACCCCCTTCCATCTAGTAAGCCTTTTCAGAAATATTCCTGGTCAGTTACTGATAAAGAAGGTGAGTGTTTTATTGGGGGTGGATGTGGGCAGTGGTGGAAATGGTCATGGACTGCATCTCTTGTTAGAGTGGAGGGAACTTTATTGTTAATCCAAGTCATGTATTGTTTGTCTTCCTGACTTTCTTCTCTTTTCTCCCATCCTAATATCAGCTTAATACTGTTTATTCTTAGTAGTGACAAACTCACTTAGGTGTGTTGGCCAGATTCCAGTCTATCCAGTTTACAGTGCACAGATTTAGGTACCACACTTTGAGAACTGGTGGTCGAAGGGGAAAAGATGAGCTGTAAGCTGAGAGGAGATGTTATTATGGTCACTGACCAGTTAGATCTTTGTCTTGCTTGGAAGTGTTATGTAACTAAGAAAGAGAAAGATCTAGAGGAGGAGAAAAGTATACTGGAAAATTCAGGACTATTCCATTTGACCTAGTTTGTCTGAACTCACAGTTTCAACAGAGTACAGGCCTTGGGGTCAGTATGACCTTGGTTGGTTCCAGTCAAAGCTCCACTACTTACTAGCTTTAGACCTTGAGCAATGGGTTCATGTCTCTTTGTGGGGATATTACCCGCACTTCATTGGCTGATGTCAGATTAAAATGCTCAACTCACTGCCTGGATTACAGCAGATACTGAGACGTGAATCACTACTTACCTCATTGTGCACAATACATGTCCCTCCCTCCCCCGTCCCTTATCTCCTGTTATGCTAGAAAGTGGGATGTTTAACACAAGTTTTTCTTCACCTGGGACTCAGCCCATCTCCCACAATGGATATTATTCAATAATTTTTATATGACAAAAATAGTGCAAGGCTCAATCTATTTATTTAGGCAACAGAATTCCAGGGGTTAAAAGACTTTTCAGGGAGTCCACAAAACCAAAACTGTTTCATAATAATACTAAGGCTTTTTTTTTTCTTTTTTGTCTTTTCCATTCTTTGTCTCATGAGTGTAGTTTTCTAGAGGCTGCACGTGATAGCACCATCACTGTGGCTAATGGAATGCTATTTTGTGTAATCCTATATTAAAATTGTTTTAATTTCTAATATGCTAAATATTGATAGATATTACCCAAAAAACAAAGCTCTTTGAGTGTTCAGTAATTTTTTAAGAGGATAAAATGATCCTGAGATTAAGAATTTGAGAATCAAGGGGCGCCTGGGTGGCTCAGTCATTAAGCGTCTGCCTTCGGCTCAGGTCATGATCCCGGGGTCCTGGGATCGAGCCCCTCGTCGGGCTCCCTGCTCCGCGGGAAGCCTGCTTCTCCCTCTCCCACTCCCCCTGCTTGTGTTCCCTCTCTCACTGTGTCTCTTTGTCAAATAAAAAATAAAATCTTAAAAATAAAAAAAAAGAATTTGAGAATCACTGCCTAATGCTGTAAACTTCTCAGGGGTAATGAATTCTCCAGATTCTACTATATAACTTAAAAACCTATGCTCAATAAATATTTGTGGAATGAAAGCTACCTTTTTCCAGAGGGTGCTCACACAGCAGCAAAGATTTTTTTTGGCATGGCGCAGGGCAGGGGTGGAGGGCAAAGATTTTTTTGAAAAGGATTTACATAGCCGTGTGACATTAAGCACTATCTGTGGATTGAGTAAAATTTTCAAATATTTATGGAGATTCTTATAATTAGCATAGAAAATTTTGTTTGAATCACCGAATTCATAGCAAGCTCTTTTGGTTTTATATTTTTTCTTTCACTAGATAGTAAAAGTGTATCTACTGTTGCATGGCTTAGGTTTTTTGTTGTTGTTTTGTTTTGTTTTAACTTTAAAGATCTTTCTCAAAAGTTACGGAACTGTTGATCTGTCAATTTATAGCTTAAAATGGAACCAGACTGTCAGTGTTTCTGTTCAAGCACTATCAGCTACTGACTGCATGAGCTGGGCAAGTCACTTACCAGTCTGTGCCTTAGCTATAGGAGGAGGGGACCATGGCCATTGCCTCCAGACCCTTAGGGCATTCTTCCTCATATCTTCATGTTTTTAGTACCTGACTTCCTGACATTGGCATTTAAACTTTATTCTTGTAATTCTTGGTGATTTCACTATGCACTCAGGTGATTTTTTTTTTTTTTTCTAAAATTTTGACTTCTTAGTTCCCTGGATTTCTTCTTCCACAAATATTTTGTCTTCTACCCTACCTCAGTTGTCCATACTATGGACATACCCTAGACCTATCTTCAGTAAGTCTACCCTCTCCATAATCTTATTTTTAAAAATTCCGCTTGTAATTGCCTCTTGTCATCATTCTCTCTAGTACCCTTACTCCAGTTCTTGAGCCTTACCACTGATTCTATTACCTTTTCATAGTCTCTCAGCTTCCTCATGTTCTCTCTTCTGTCCCTTCTCTACTTATATTCCATGGTCCATCATTATGATGACTCCCTAGCACATGCCTTCACTTTCTCGATCCTCTCTTCCTGGCACAATTCTAACTCTGGGGAAATCTAACTCTGTGCCTAGACCAGGCTGTTGAACATCGTTGGAGGAAAAATGCAGTCATCTTGACTTTTCCCTTTAGGTCTCAGGTGTAAATAACCTTAAGTAGACCATTTGTGTTGTCTAGTAATCCTCTTGTAAGTTCTAGAATTCTCCAGTTTTCCTAGATAACTGTTTATACCTCTTCTCATTTCATACTTCCTCTTCTAGCACTTCACTCTCATCTGATGATCTTGTTTGCTCAAAGGACTCATGTATTTGGATAAACTCCCTTGACTGTGATAGACTATCCAGGCTCCTAAGACCAAGTTTTCTACTTCTCTGTAAGTGGACATTATTTCAGCAGTTCTCTCTTTTCTCGCCAGCATCAACTACTCCCTTTCTACTGGATTATTCAGCATAAAAACCTGCTGTAATGCCTCTCATTTGAAAGATGAAACTAGGGGCACCTGAATGGCTCAGTTGATTAAATGTCTGCCTTCAGCTCAGGTCATGATCCCAGGGTCCTCGGATCGAGCCCTGCATTGGGTTCTCTGCTCAGCAGCAGTCTGCTTCTCCCTCTCCCCTGCCCCTGGCTCATGCTCTCTCCCCCGCTCCAAATAAATAAATAAAATCTTAAAAAAAAAAATTGAAAGATGAAACCAAACTCCCTTCACCCCCCCATTCTGCAGTTCCCTCCGACAGAGTCCCATTCTCTGCTCCCCTTTATAAGCAGTACTTTTGGAAAGAGTGGCCTATTCTTTCTCCATTTCTTCACTTTAAAAAAAAAAAAACTAATCAGGCTTTCTTCCTCACGACTCTACCAAAGTCTTTTTTTTTTTTTTTTTTTTTTAAGATTTTATTTATTTATTTGACAGAGAGATCACAAGTAGGCAGAGAGGCAGGGAGAGAGAGGGGGAAGCAGTCTCCCTGCCGAGCAGAGAGCCTGATGCAGGGCTCGATCCCAGGACTCTGGGATTCTGGGATCATGACCTGAGCCGAAGGCAGAGGCTTAACCCACTGAGCCACCCAGGTGCCCCTACCAAAGTCTTTGTTGTGACCTTCATGTTACTGCACTCAGCATCAGCAGTTAGCTTTCAGTCCTCATCTTAGCTGACTTTTTAGCCACATTTGATGCAGATGAACACTTTTTTTCCTCTCAAATTTTGTTACAATATAGTAAGTATACAGAAAAGTATAAAACGTATCATTTAGAAAATAATGATTAAGGGGCACCTGGGTGGCTCAGTCTTTAAGCATCTGCCTTCGGCTCAGGTCATGATCCCAGGACCCTGGGATGGAGCCCCACATCAGGCTCCCTGCTCAGCAGGAAGCCTGCTTCGCCCTCTCCCACTCTCCCTGCTTGTATTTCCTCTCTCGCTGCGTCTCTGTCTGTCAAATAAGTAAATAAATAAAATATTTTTAAAAAATGGTTAAAAAATCACATGCAGTCACCACTCTTATTAAGAAACAACATTGTTAACGTCTCAGAAAGTATCTTTTTATCTCTCCGCATCACCTCCCTGCCCCATGAACTACTAACCATTCCTGACTTTTTGATAATCATTTCCTTGATTTTCTTTATAGCTTTTCCACCTGTGTATGCTTTCCTAAACAATTTGATATTGCCTAGAATTTTATAGAAAGGGAATCAAACTAAGTTTAATCGTTTGTGATTTGCTTCTTTCTCTCCAGCATTGTTTGGGATACAGTCATGTTGCTGCATATAGCTAATGTTTGTTCATTTTAGTAACTGCACAGTATCCATTATGAATGTACTACAACTTATCCATCTACTTTTGCAGGACATTTGGAGTCTTTTCATTTTTTAGCATCCACCTGCAATATTGCTATGAGCATTTTTATATGTGCCTCCTGGGGTGTATATCCAGGATTTACTGTAGGCTAGCATATGATCTAATAAATAGTTATATAATGTATATGTATCTGTTTATACTTTGACCAGCAGTGTGTGAAAGTTCCTGGTACCCTATATCCTCAGCAGCATTTGTCATTGTCACACACTTTTTCTGACATGAAATACTACTCATTTCACTTCTAGGTCATTACTTTATCTCGTTTTTTTCTAGCCACAGAACCGTTTCCTCAGCTTTGTTGGCTTTTCCCCATCTTCCTTATTTCTGAATATTTGAGTGTCCCAGAGTGCAATCCTCAGAGTATTTATCTTTATTTACACCCAATCTTCAGGTGACCTCATTTAGTCCCTTATCATGAACTATCTATCTATCTATCTACTACCAGCCCTAGCCACCAGCCTCTGACTGCCGACCCAGATATCCAGAGGCCTCTGCAGTGTCTCCACATGGATGTCTAAGAGACACCTCAGACCTTAGATGTCTAAAATACAAATTCCTGTCCTTAACTCTGCCTCTGACCTGCTCTTTCCATAGTTATCCCTGTCCCAGTCATTAGAAACTCTTATGTGTTCAAGTCAGACACCTTCACCCTTGAATCCTCTCTTTCACTCTGATCCAGACCAACGGCAAATCCTGTCTATTTTCCTTCCAAAATATGTCCGGAATTCAACTATTTCTTTAGCTCCTTCATTGCTGTCATCCTGGCCTACACTGTCATCATCTCTCCCTGGATTATTGCAATTATCTTTCCTATCTGGTCTTCCTTTTTCTGCCCTTGCCTCTGTTGTCTGTTCTCAGCAAAGCTGCAGGGTTTTTTTTCTTTCTTTCTTCTTAACTTTTTATCTGGAAATAATTAACAGATTCACAGGAAATTGCAGAGATGGTACAGAGAGGTCGCCATGTTCCCTTCACCCAGTTTCTCCCAGGTTGTATCTTATGTAACTATAGTACACTATCAAATCCAAGAAATTGATATTGAGACATTTTATGCCATTTTTATCACATGTGTAGATTCGTGTAACCAGCGTCACAATCAAGATGCAGAACTATTTCACTACCACCCAGATCTCTCTCATTTTGCCTCTTTGTAGCCACATCCACTCCTGTCCCTTCAGCTATCCCCAAGCCCTGGAGACCATACATTTTTCTCTATCTCTGTGATTTTGTTATTTCAAAGATTTTATATAAATGGAGTTATACCACATGTGATCTTTTGATCACATGCTGTGCCACCCCCTCCCCCACCCCCCCAGCATAATTCTCTTGTGGTCTGTCCAGGTTATTGTGTGTGTCAGTAGTTCATTCCTTTTTACTCTTGAGTAGTAGTCTATGGCATGGATGAGCCAGAGTTCATTTAATCATACACCTGTTGTAGGACATATTGTTTGCTTCCAGTTTTGGGCTATTACAAATAAAGCTGCTACAAAAGGATCTTGTATAGATTTTTGTGAACAGTTCACAAAAACACAAATTTTTGTTTGTTAGATTGGCCAACAGTTTTCTTTTGTTGTAATGTTTTGTCAAGTTTTGGCTCTAAGGTTATGCTGGCCTTATAAAGTGAGCTGGGAAGTGTCCCTTCTTTTTCTGTTCCTTGGAAGAATTTGTGTAAAATTGATGTTATTTCTTCCTTAAATATTTAGAAGAATTTATCAGCAAAGCCTTTTGGGCATGTGGTTTTCTTTGTGGGAAGGTTTTAAATTATGGATCTAGTTTCCTTAATAGGGAAAGGGCTCTTACCTTCTTACCAGAGTTTTGGTAAATTTTGTTTTTCTGGGAATTTGTCCATTTTATCCAAATTTAAAAATAGTTTATAAGATCTTATTTTTTTTATTGTTTGCAATATCTTTAGTGATGTGCTCTTGTGTACATTTTATACCTCCTTTCTTCCCTGATCACTCTCTTTAGAAGTTTTATCAGTTGTATCTTTTAAAAAAAATCGACTTTGGGGGTGCCTGGGTGGCTCATTCGGTTGAGCATCTGACTCTTGGTTTGGGCTCGGGTCATGATCTCCAGGTTGTGAGATCAAATCCCAGTCAGGTTCTGTGCTCAGAAGGGTGTCTGTTTGAGATTCTCTCCCTCTTCCTCTGCCCCTCCCTCTGCTCGCACCTGTATACCCTCTCTAAAATAAATAAATAAATCTTTTTAAAAAAATCCACTTTGGCTTTGTTGATCATCTTCTGGTATATGCTTATATTCTATTTCATTGATCTGTGCTCTTTTGTTTTTCCTCACTACTTCTTTTTTTTTTTAACTTTGAGATAGCTGAATACATTATTAATCTCTTTTGGTGTCTCATTATATGTACTACTAAGGCTATAAATTTTCCATTTTAAGTCCAGATTTATGTGCAGTACACTTTTTTTTTTAAGATTTATTTTAGACCACGTGTGAGTGTAGGGGGAGGGGCAAAGGGAGGAAGAGAGAGAATCACAAGCAGATTCCCCACTGAGCCCAGAGCAGATGTAGGGCTTGATCTCAAGACCCTGAGATCTTGAGCTGAAATCAAGAGTTGGATGCTTAACTGACTGAGCCACCCAGGTGCCCTGTGTTACTCTCTCTCTCTCTCTCTTTTTTTTTTTTTTTAAGATTATTTACTTGAGAGATGAGGGCAAGAGAGAGCACAGAGAGAGAGGGAGAAGCAGACTCCCCACTGAGCATGGATCCTGATGTGGGGCTCAACATGGGGCTCCATCCCGGGACCCTGAGATCATGACCTGAGCCAAAGGCAGATGCCCAACTGACTCAGCCATCCAGGCACCCCTATACTCTTTTGACATGAGTATTTTCATTCTTACTTAGTTAAAACTACTTTTTGTTTTCCCTTGTTATCAGCTCTTTGACACATGAACCATTTAGAGGTCATCACTTCGTTTCCAGACAAATGAGGATTTTCTAGTTATCTCTTTTGAGTTCTTGTTTATTCTGCGATCTGAGAACATACTTTTTATGATTTCTGTCCTTTGATATTTGTTTTTCTTTTTCTTTTATTTATTTGAGAGAGAGAGAGAGAGCGTGCAGCAGATAGAGAGGGAGAAGCAGGCTCCATGCTGAGCAGGGAGCCTGATGTGGGGCTCGATCCCATGACCCTGGGATCATGACCTGAGCGAAAGGCAGATGCTCAACCGACTGAGCCACTCAGGCACCCCTGTCTTTTGATATTTCTTGAGATTTATTTTACGACATGGTGTTTTGTTTTGTTTTGTTTTAAAGATTTTATGTATTTATTTGACAGAGAGAGACACAGTAAGAGAGGGAACACAAGCAGGGGGACAGGGAGAGGGAGAAACAGGCTTCCCGCTGAGCAGGAAGCCTGATGCGGGGCTCCATCCCAGGACCCTGGGATCATGAGCTGAAGGCAGATGATTAATGACTGAGCCACCCAGGCACCCCCCTGTATGTGGTTTTTGTAAATGATTTATACTCTGAAAAAAAAAGCGAAACTATGGAGTTTTAGATTTTCTGCCAGAAATTCTTCTTGTTGTCTTTTTTTTAACATTCTAATCATTCTTTTTTTTTTTTTTTTGAAGATTTTATTTATTTATTTGACAGAGAGAGAGAGACAGCGAGAGCAGGAACACAAGCAGGGGGATAGGGAGAGGGAAAGCAGGCTTCCCGCCAAGTAGGGAGCCCGACATGGGGCTTGATCGCAGGACCCTGGGATCATGACCTCAGCCAAAGGCAGATGCTTAATGACTAAGCCACCCAGGCGCCCTCTAATCATTCTTCTTCATAAAGTACATTTTGAAAGCTCAATCATTTGGGTCCCTTTTGGGTCTGTTTCTGTTGTCTGCTTCATCCCTCGATTTTTGATCACATTATCTTGTCTTCTCATGTACTTAGTTATTGTGAGTGCTGGAGACTTTAAATGAACAGTTGTAATTTAAATAGAATAGAATAATTTAAATAGAATTTAAAAGCTAGAGTAATGCTATCTTGGAGGATTTACATTTGTTTCTGGGCGATGGCTAGTGGAATTGGTGATCCTGGATCATTTGAATGAAATCAGGGATTAAGATGGGCTTGAGTCCATGTGAGATCCAGACTATTTCTATTTTATTTACTTACAGTGTGTGACATTGCAGAGGCCCAGCCCCAGCAGGGGATTCAACAGGCCTGCTTTGCTTGGTGAACTTCAGTTTTTGACCCCTGTGTCCTGAGTGCCTGCTAAAAGTTACTCTATCCAGTTCTTAGTGGCTTCTCCTGGATTTGGAAGATGCATCTCGGAGAAATATGGCCTCTAGTGCCTGGTTTCCTTTATCTCCCAGATCTTGAATCGACAGTTCTTTTAGTGCCCAGGAATAGATTTTTTTTCCTACATTTTGTCCAGCTTTTGTAATTGTTTTTCTCAGGAAGGCTTTTTGAATTTACTTACTTCTCATACTGGTAAGTGGAACTTAAGTATTTTGTAAAAGTTCCCCTGGTGAATTGGTGGCAGCTAGGGTTGATAGTTACTGCCCCTTCTCATCTTCTATAATCATCCCCTTCTTGTTTAGGCTACTCCAACCACTCAGGCCTTTATGGTGTTTCTTAGCATGTTCCTATCTTAAGACCTTTGTATTTGCTGTTTTCTCTGCCTGGGGTTCTTCCTCAAATTGCTGAATGGCTAACTCTGTTATTTTCATCAGGTCTTCATCAGAGGGTCACCTTATCAGTGATACCTCTCTCTGGCCCTGCTGATGAGCCCCACATATAAAATAGCAACACCTCCACCCCCTCAAGTCTCATTTTTCTCCCATTTTGCTGACCATCATATGACATGTAGTTTCCACCACTATGCTTAAACTCCATGAGACATTGCTTTGTTCTGTTACATGTCCAGCACCTAAAATTCTCCTCAATTAGGGGCATCTGGGTGGCTCGGTTGAGTGTCTGACTCTCGATTTCGACTCAGGTCATGAGGTCGGGGTCATGAGATCAAGCACCTCGTCAGGCTCCACACTGGGAGTGGAGCTTGCTTAAGATTCATTCTCTCTCTCTCTCCCCCTCTCCCTCCTGCCCCCTCTCTCTTTAAAAAAAAAGAAAATCATCAATTAATATTTATTGTTGAATGAATATAAGAATGAAATCATGATAAAAGTATAGGCTTCATAGGTGCTTGTGAGGATTAAATAAGTTAATACATTTAAGTGAAGACATTTACAGTTAAGGTATTAAGCACAGTGCCAGGCATATGGTAAACTCACATATTATTTTTCAAAATTGTTACCTCTCAAATGATCACTTCTCATTTCTAGATATTATAGAGATTGAAAACTACTTGCTTTTTGTGAAGCAGGCCTATTTTTTTTGCTCACATTACTATTATGATTAACACCAGATTTTACAACTCGGGCTGGGATGGTAGAATGAAGCTTAATCCGTGGAACTCTCTTTATGTAGCTGCAGGATTTAGAGAATAGATCTGTGTGTTTAAGCTAGTTTGTGATTTCCAGGCAATCAGGAAGCAACTTTTAATGTAACTTTTAATGAGTAGGAGAGTGATTGAATAGACATCATTCCTTTTTAACTTTTATCTTATAAGAACTCCATTCTGGGAGACTGGCACACTCACAGTTTTATGTAATGCAAGTGAAATATGATACTAAGCAGATATAAGCAAATACTGTTTTTGTTGAAGAGAACATCAAGATTGATTGACCTGAGTGGTAAGTATTGACTCAAGCAAATGCTGAAGTCAGTGTTTACCACAAGGAACAGTAGATCTTGATGATCAGAGAATATATAGTTAATCTCAATATTATTACAGAGTTTCACTAGAAGTATCTGGAAATCATGTGTAATGAATCTCTTGAGTATAACTTTTTCTTTTGGAAAAACCCAACAACGAACTTTTAAGTTGAAGACACAGAGTTCTTTAAAGTCTTTACACATATTGATGAGCTTTCCCTGATTGTTTTTAACTTGGACAGTCAAGTTCCTCCCTTAGCCTGACAATGTTATTAGCTAGCTGCTTTATTCAAGAAATTGATAATCAGTTCAGTTAGTTTTTGTTCCATACCCATTATATCGTTTGTAAGTCTTATGTTAGTTTATAAGATAAAAGACAAGGAGAAAGTATCTTTGATGTTCATCAAGTGTAGTGGAAGTACAACATCTCTGTATTTGAAGTAGGCAATGGCACAAGACTACACGTGACACTGTTTCTGATAACAGAAATTATTTTAGAAAGTTGAGATGAGAGGAAAGTTGAAGATGAACTGTAAATAAAATCTTTTTTAAAAAAGTTTTTATTTTAATTCTTTAGTTAATTTACAGTGTTATATTTTAGGTATAAAATATAATGATTCAGCAGTTCTGTACATTACCTGATGCTTGTCATGGCAAGTGCACCCCTTAGTCTCCATCATATATTTAACTCAACCCCTCACCCCACCTCCCTTCTGGTAACCATCAGTTTGTTCTCTGTAATTAAGAGTCTGTTTCTTAATCTGCCTCTCTCTCTCTCTCTCTCTTTCTTTCCCTTTGCTTGTTTGTTTTGTTTCTTAGATTCTACGTATATGTGAAATCATATGGTATTTGTCTTTCTCTGACTGACTTATAACTTAGCATTATACTTTCTAGCTCTACCCATGTCATTGCAAATGGCAAGATTTCATTCTTTTTAATGACTGAATAATATTCCTGCGTGTGTGTGTGTGTGTGTGTGTGTGTGTGTATAAAATACAGAATGAGATACACATATGTTTATCTTCACACACGCACATATACACCACATCTTTATCCATTCGTCTATTGATGGACACTTGGGCTGCTTCCATATCTTAGCTGTTGTAAATCATGCTGCTATAAACATCAGGGTGCATGTATCCCTTTGAAATTAGTGTTTTGTATTCTTTGGGTAACCCAGTAGCATGATTGCTGGATCATAGGGTAGTTTTATATTTACAACTTTTTGAAGAACCTCCATACTGTTTTCCAAGGTGGCTGCGTGAGTTTGCATTCCCACCAGTGGTGCAGAGAGTTCCTTTTTCTCCACATCCTCACCAACTTGTTGTTTCTTGTGTTTTTGATTTTAACCATACTGATAGGTGTGTGGTGATATTTCGTTGTGGTTTTGATTTGCATTTCCCTAATGACTGGTGATGTTGAGCATCTTTTCATGTGTCTGTTAGCTATCTGTATGTGTTCTTTGGAGAAATGTCTTCTGTCTTTTTTTTTTTTTTTAAGAGTAATATCTACACCCACCATGGGGCTTGAACTCACAACCCTGAGATCGAGTCACATGCTCCATGGACTGAGCCAATCAGGCACCCCTGCCCATTTTTAACTTGGATTATTTGGTTTTTGAGTGTTGAGTTGTGTTAATTCTTTATATATTTTGGATACTAACCCTTTATCAGATATGTCATTTGCAAATATCTTCTCCCATTCCATAGGTTGCCTTTCAGTTTTGTTGTTTCTTATGCTGTGCAGAAGCTTTTTGTTTTAAGGTAGTCCCAATAGTTTATTTTTGTTTTTGTTTCCCTTGTCTCAGGAGACATATCTAGGAAAAAGTTGCTGTGGCTGGTGTCAAAGAGGTTGTTGCCTGTGTTCTCTTCTAGGGTTTTTATGGTTTAAGGTCTCACATTTAGGTCTTTAATCCATTTTGAATTTGTTTTTATGTATGGTGTAAAAATCTTAGGAATCACAGATGTGGCTGTTCAGTTTTCCCAGCACCATTTGTTGAAGAGACTGTCCTTTTCCCATTGTTTATTCTTTCCTGCTTTGTTGAAGATTAATTGAGCATATAGGTGTAGATTTATTTTTGGGTTTTCTTCCTATTCTGTTCCATTGATCTGTGTGTTTATTTTTGTGCCAGTACCACATTATTTTGATTATGTAAATATTGAGTAGGATTTGAGTAGGCAGACAAAAGAATGTTTTGTAGTATGAAAAATAGAGTTCCAAAAGTCTAAGATTTTAATATGTGGGCTTAAAAATTTATACAAATAATAAATTACAGACATATCTGAAAAGACATAAATAAAAATAAGTCCTTCTCCCGAGATAACTACCTTTAACATTTTGATATATTATCTTTCTAGATTTTTTTCGTGTTCGTGTATATACAGGTGTGAAAAATGCAAAGATATTTGTACAAATGTTTATCAATACATATGAATAAATAGGAAAATAAATACTGATGTAAAGGGATAGTATTAAATTATTTTATAAAGATTCATTTAAGAATTTTTGCTACTATAAAATTATATATATGGTAATTTAATTGATCACTGAAAATACTGTGGTCTTTGTGATTCCTAAGATTTTCCTTCCTGAACGTATTAGATGCATATGGTGGAGTATATTAGCGACATTTGGTAGAGTAAGTAGACACATTGTTTTGAGTGATAATGAATCTCTTATAATTTTTTAGGTGCTGGGTCTTCAGCTCTGAAGAGGCCATTTGAAGATGGATTAGGGGATGATAAAGATCCCAATAAGAAGATGAAACGAAACTTAAGGAAAAGTATATAAAATCTTTCTTCTTAGAGATGTGAAAAGATTTGTAGTCTCAGACAGGAAAATAAAAATTACAAAGTGACAGATTTGATTGATTTGAATTGGAGTTTTAAGAATATATCTTAACTGAGAGATTGATGATTAGATAACTTTCTTTTCAGGCTTCATTGCTTCAGATATATTTATATTGATAAACTAAAATTGATATTATAGTAATTCATATCACTTGTACAGTGAAATGTTAGTATAATTAAAGTGATTTTACAGTTACTTATGAAGTGAAAATAATTTGTATATATGTTTTCAAATTCTTATTTTTTAAAGCCTGGTGACTTTATAGTGGTCACTCAGAACCTGCAGATGCATAGATTAAAAGGAAAATGGTTTAATTTCTTATCTCGTTCTTTTTTTGTTTTGTTTTTGTTTTAAATAGTTCTGGATAGTAAAGCAATAGACCTTATGAATGCACTAATGAGGCTAAATCAGATCAGGCCTGGGCTTCAGTATAAGCTCTTGTCTCAGTCTGGCCCTGTCCATGCCCCAGTCTTCACAATGTCTGTAGATGTGGACGGTACAACATATGAAGCCTCAGGACCATCCAAGAAAACAGCAAAACTTCACGTAGCAGTGAAGGTACAGTATTGCTTTTATTTAGCAGGGCTTTGTTATTTTATATTGTAAATAAGGTACTTATTTTTCTAAAATAACTGAATTTTTAAAGATTTTAGTGATAATGATGCAAAGATTTTTGTCACCTCTAGATTACAAAATTTTCTTTTTTGGTTAATGAAATAATATGTGTTTATTGTACGGAATTTGGAAAATGCAGATAAAAGTAAAGACAAAAGCCATGGGGCAGATCGTTAATATTTATATATAGTATGTTTGTTTAGGTTGAGCTCATAGTGTATATAATTTATCCTCTGATTTTTTTTTCATTTACTGTGTCATCAGTGTTTTCTCATGTTATTAAAGTCTTCACAAATAATTTTTAATGGCTGTATGATTAATGTGATATGGATATACTATTATTTAGACATTTTACTATTCATTGAATATTTATTTTGCTGTTTGTAGACTTTTCCGGTTTTAAAATTATTATCTTCATGCATATGGTGCCTTTTCTGTATTTCAGAGTATTTCCATAGGGAATAAGGTCTAAGATTGAACCAACCAATCATGCATGTAGGTTTGTAGAAAGTCCCTAAATCCTGGAATTTTTCCATGAGTACACTTGCCCTCTTGTAGACAAATGTGAAAATGTCAAAGATCATGTAGACTAATGATCAATTTTAATTTAAGAAAAGTTCTGTTATGTAACAGTATAGCATAAGACAGAATTGGTTTATTTTCATGATCATTCCATTTTGCAAGTATTATTAATATAGATGTGAACATTATCCTAGATTCTAAGGATACAATAGTGAACAAAAGAAAGCCCTTGGCCTACTGGAGCCTGCATTCTAGTGTGGAAAGGATTGGAGACAGACAACAAATAGACAAATGAATAAATTATAAGGCAGGTAGTAGTAAGCGCACAGTGTAGGAAAATAATAACTAAACTGTAAACATATAAAACAACGTATTATTTATGTTGAGTCTTGTTTATAAAAGGGGCACTTCAAGTATGATAAAATAGTATGAGTTTAAAATGAGGCAGAAAAAATTAAGAGTAAGGGAAAAAATGAACCCAGGAGTAAAGCTAAAAATACAGCTCAATAACTTAGCTATAATGTATGCTGAGAATGAGTCACAAATTTAGATCTCAAGTTTTCTAGGATATGACTCAAAAAGCTTGTGAAATATCCCTTCACAGTGACATAAGAATAGTTGATTATAAGAATCATAGTTGTTTTGGTATAGAGGTCAAGTGGGCATTCTCCTTGAGTGGGTCTTCATAAAAAAGGATTGCAATGACATCCTTTAACATCATATGTGATTTGTGGGTTGTTTGTTTTAATTGCCTTTAATGTAAGCTGGTGGGCTCATATCGACTTGCAATTCAGTAAAATTTGGGGAGTAAGAACAGCGGCAGATTTTGTAATATGACAGGACTTAGATGCTGTTTGTTCTCAACTACTATTAACATTTTGGTATGTACTTTTCCAAGCCCCCCATTTTTTTTTAACCTGCAATTCCAAAATCCAGAAAACACTGAAAATGAAAAATAATTTACGAAGTTTGATGAAAGCTCACTTGATGGGAAAACCTGACCTGAATTGATGTAGAACTACTTTTAGTCTTCATTATTCCATTTAGTGTGAATATTTTATATGTTTTTTTGCACAAACATGGGATAGCATCTGAACTCAACTGGGGATTCGGGAAATATATAGTACATATTTTGTATTAGCTTTCTAAACTCTGAAAAACTATGAATTCTCAAAACAATCTGGCCCCAAGCATTTTAGATAAGGAGTAGCGGGACCTATGTAGTGGATATACAAAGTATATATTTAAAACGAATATTTTTGTTCATCTAAGAATACGAGTTTTTTTTAGTTATCACGGAATTGTTTTCCTTTTTAGTGGTGGCCTAATATTTTTTTATTTTCAATCAACTGTAATGTAAGATCCTTTTAGATTTAGAGGCTTCCAGTTGGTGCTTTACATCTTTAAATTTAAACTAGTCTAATTATCCCTTAAGATATATTCTAGGAACACCTGGCTGGCTCTGTCAGTAGAACATGCGACTATTGATCTTGGGGTCGTGAGTTCAAGCCCATGTTGGGTGTAGAGCTTACATTAAAAACACAAAAGAAACAAGTAAAGATACATTCTAGAATGAAATTTCTAGATTAATAAGAGGGCACATTTGAATGATCCATTAATTCACTAAATATGTATTGGGCTTCCTATTATATGTTAGGCATATATATTGCCAAATTGCCATTTATATAAAACAAGTTTCAGGTTCTGTTTTAAAAATGAATTTGAGAGTGTTTTATATCTAACATGTGTTTATGAAAGTAGGTACCACTAGATAAAAGTCCTTAGATTTCTTACTTAGTAGTTTGGTAGGAGTCTGTACCTGTTAAGACAAATCACACCAGAGAATCAAATCAAAATGAAATACGAAAAAGCAGTTCCTGCCGCAGGAGCCTGGCCAGCCAGCAACAGGCACCCTGAAGTGATGGAGATCTGTTGCCAATCTTTTCTTTCCTCTTCCAGCATTTTTTTCCAATAGTCCCTCACAAAAAACATAATCAGCCATATTCCATGAAAAGAATCTTAGTCATTGTGGGGGAAAAGGTCAGCTAGAAGAGGACAAGGAGTGAAGGCTCTTTGGGAGAGGTTCCTTGCAGCCATCAGCTCTTCACCATTCAGAAGCCATGGATAGGACTTTCTTTTGAGTGGAGAGCCATAGAGTATGTTTTCATGTGTTTTCTTTTCACTTTTGTCCTGTAGTCTTTGAGGTTATCAGCTTTCCCAGCCTTAACTGCCTTCTAGGGGAAAGAAAAAGGCATCGTTACACTGAATTTCCCAGTCACCTTGTTTCCAGGAATAATCTTGTGATTTTTCAACCCAATCGATGTGTTTATTAGATTTGATTTGTTCACCAGACACTTGAAGCTCACTTTTTTGATGTATCAATTTTTTGGCTTCAGTATTGATTCTAGGCAAACTTTGGTTTTAGAGGTCTGAGAACTCATTACTTTTTTTTTTTTTTTAACTTTTGTAGCATATATTAGTTAATAATCTCATGTTTTCATAGGAAAATTATGTAATTTGACATTTTTTGTTAGTTGGTCTGTATTGCAAATACACTGTATCCCTTGAGATTATCCATCAGTTTTATAAACTGTAGTGTAGTGAAATATGTGCTACAATGACAAGTAAATAAATGAATATGATATGTGAGAAAAGCACAGGGAGACATGGTGTTAAATAATTCACAATAGACTTATTTTAACTGTCTATGTTAAATTGGAAAAAGCTGCATGTCTTTAGTTTTTATTGGAATAAACAAATCAAATTTATTTGTGACTCTTAACTTTTAGCCTGTATTAGCTAATGTTCATCCCAGACTGATAACTGTTCTTTCAGAGATGAGATTTTTCAGGGAGAGCATATTTACAGGACTCATACAGTGGAGGTGTTTTCTTTATAAAATATTGATGAGGATAAACCAAATGATATTAACATACTTAGTCTTATCATACTACCTGAGAACTTCTAAAACTTAAGATACTGAAAGGAGGTTCTTGGCTTTCTTTCAGTGATTACAAAGAATTAATTTATGATTTGAAATGTTCAACAGAATGCCAGAGTTTCCATATGAATTAGGTGAATTAATTTCAAATTCTCTTGGTACAGAGTTCTACTTATGTCCATTTTTTTACAGATGTACTATTTTATTTATATTGGCAGAATCCATTATAGAAGATGCCATTGTTTATAAAGTTTGGGTTGCCTGGTCTCTCATTCATGGGACTATCATAACTGTTTTTTGAGACACTTATTAAGTATAGTTGGAATCGTAAAGAAATATGACATTGCTTTTACACTCCAGCACTTAAAACATTAGTCAAAAGCTGAAACAAATACAAAGATGTTTAGGAACCTATCTCCATATGTTTTGATATAAACCTTTAAATTAATAACTGACAGTACAACAGTAGCTCATTTGAAAGAGGCTTATTTATAAAAATGCTAGTGAACATATTTTCTTGTAAACATCTAAAAAACAGTATAACCTGGCAGGAGATACTGAAAGCCATGCTTATATGTGTGTATGCTTATGGGCACGTGCACGCACCCAAACACACACACACACACACACACACACACACACACACACACAGAATTCAGAAAACTTTATTTTAAAAAAGATAAGAAATGCCAGGCATTGAATGGTAATATAAGAAGAATGGACATTGGAGGAAGCCATAATGTAACTAGGTCTTGAGGGGCAGGGTCGGAAATACAAACCTAATATTGTTCCTGGTTCACCTAGTATAGCAAATAAATCCTGAGACTGAATCCTTTCTTTCAAGTATTGATTATGGTTTAAGTTGAAAGCAAAGAGGTCAGTAGTAGAAAGCTTCAGATACTATATAATTAACAGGCAAATTGGTTCCAACATGAAGACTTCTTCATTCCTTTTCTGTGCTAATTTTCTCTCATGGATTGAGTCATAGAATTTAGAGGTCAGCTAATCAGTCTTCTGTTTTGTAGATTGGAAAATTGAGGACCAGAGGAGAAATACAGGATTAGACTGCCAGGTCTTTTCCTTTATGGTCCCTTGTACTTTTTTCATTATGTTATTTTACTTTTCCCCTCACCTCCTTGGTTGAACTTGGCTATGCTGTTTCTCTGTCTCTGGCCTTCAAATTAAATGAACCAGTAGTAGCCTCAGGTTTGCATTTCTGTAATCCTTTATCTAAACCTAATTACTCTGAGGATGTTTTCCCCATTCTCTGTGGTGAAACTTTAGTAGATAAACTTAGTTTAACCAAGGATTTGTAGGTTTAGCACCCTCTTGCTCTTCCTGCAAGGTGTTTCATGCATTCAGATGTTACGGATTTGAAACTTGTTTTCAGTATGTCATCTCTTCTCTGTGGTCTCTGATGTTTGAATAAAACTGAATCTTACTGTTATTTGTACAGGTATTACAAGCAATGGGATACCCAACGGGCTTTGATGCAGATATTGAATGTATGAGTTCCGATGAAAAATCAGATAATGAAAGCAAAAATGAAACAGTGTCTTCAAACTCAAGCAATAATACTGGAAATTCTACAACTGAAACCTCCAGTACCTTAGAGGTATATTTATATATATATATATTTTTTTCCTTAGAAAAAAAGGAGTGTGTTTAGATTGTAGAAAATTTGAGAGATGTGGAAAAGTTTAAAGAAGAAAATCAAAAGCTTATACAAATGTATATATTCCAGAGGCAGCCATTATTAATATTTTGGTTTATTTCTATCCAGCCTTTTTTTTTTTTTTTTGGCAGTCTTGCAGTTTTACATCTTGGTTTTTTTTTTTCACTTAACTTTAAAAAAACCTGTAAACATAACTGTGTAGTGCACAATACATGAATGTATTCTAATTTAACTAGCATTTTCCTTTTGCTGGCCATGGAAGTTCCTTCCAGTATTTCACAGTTAAAATATAGCAACAATATCAACAATAACTAAAGAGTGAAAAACCAGAAGGTCTAGCAGAGGAAATTTAGGATTATTTGAAGTTTGTGCTGAGCTGTGGGAGGCAGTGGGTCATCATGGAGCTGATCTAGCCTTGAGGAAGGCCTAGCCTGATCTAGTATGTTCCTCAGACAGTGAGTAAGTCCTAACGAATGAGCTTATTGCCACAGATAATAGATTGGGACAGAAATCTAAGTACTGACTATACATAGAATTTTTGGGAATTCGTAGAGCCCTTATTTATTGCATTCTGCATAAGGAAAATTGGCTCTAAAGTAACAGCAAGAGGTTACATTAAGTTAAAAAAATTTTTTTTTCATTTGTGGGAACGAGTATTTATCGAAGACTTAGTGGACCATAATATTTTCAGTCTATAAACCTTTTGTAGTGCCTGCTTACTACCAGATGCTGCAGAAATTGTGTCCAGAGCCTCAAAATGTTCTCAGGCTGGAAGCACAAAAGACATATCTGTAACTAACTATAATGTAATGTGATAAGTACCACGATGGCAAAGTGAACATAGTAATGTAAAATCTCAAAAGAAGAAGTGATTAGGAAACTCAGACACCTATAAATCAAAGGGAGTAAAATGTGAGTGAAGTTTGAGGTGATGGGTAAGATTTTGCTTATGCGGAGAAGAGGTGGAAAGAAGGCATTTTAGATCAAAGGAATAGGAGGTATGATGACCTGGGATTGTGAAAGTACAGGTTTGAGAGGTGCCAGGTGGGCCAGTGTCGGGGGACAGATGGAGGCTGAGGCCTGTGGAAGACTTGCCTGACTTTTCATGTGATACTGAGGAGGAACCCTGGCACCTGGCTTTTCAGAGGACCAGTCATTCACAGGTGATAGTCACAGGCAGGGCAAGATGTTTTGCTGGCAGTGTTATAAATGCTTAGAGAAAAAAGAGCTCATTAATTATGAGACTGAGATTGTTAAGTTCAGGAGAATTAGAGCAGTGTTGCTGCACTGATAGCCACACGCATGTATGGTGCTTTTGGTAGGAATGCATCAGTGCTTTGTTTCTGTGTAACGTAGTAATGGCATGGGGGTTGGGGGAAAGAAAGCCCTTATTCTTCATTTAAAATTAAAATATTAAAATACAAATGTTTGTTTGTCTTGACTCATTTTTATAAAAGTGATTTCAGGTTTGGAAAGCAGAGAGTGATTCCCATAGACCTAGTTTCACAAATTACTCATTACCTTTTAAAGATGAAGACTGGAAATTTGCTTTGAAATTTTAAAAATGTAGATTACAGAAACTCTTCAAGAAGTGAGGTTTTTTTTTGTTTTTTGTTTTTTGTTTTTTAATTGCAGAAGACCTAGGCATGTTTATTAAACTGGTCTTGAAAAGTTGTCCAATGTTTCATTTCTTTCCCTACAGCATTAACCACTTATCAAATCAGCATAGAATAGTTAAGAGAATCTTGCTGTCCATTGGGTTTGTATACATAATAATTGTTTGGGGCATTCATTTCTTTTTTTTTTTTTAAAGATTTTATTTATTTATTTGGGGGGGGAGAGAGATAGAGCATGAGCAGGAGGGAGGGGCAGAGGGAGAGGGAGAAGCGACTTCCATTCCAGTTGAGCGGGGAGGTCCATCTCAGGACCCTGGGATCAGGACCAGAGCTGAAGGCAGCCAACTTAACCACCGACTGAGCCACCCAGGTGCCCCTAGGGCATTCATTTCTTTTTTCGACATTTCTCGAGCAGTTACTATGGTAGAATTACAGACATGATCTCTGACCTCAAAAAGTGCTCAGTCTTTGGGTCTCTCCTTTCTCAAAATTATAGGTGCAGTATTTTGTGGTTTGTTTTATTTTTGGTGCTGCACTCTCTCTTCATTTGGGGCTTCACACTCTTACATGAATTACTTTTTTCTTTTTCCTTACTCTAGTCTTAATCCTTCCTCGAGTCAGTTCTTTCTGACACTCCTGGCATGATTTTTCTCCAACACAAATCTAATCCTGAATTTTCTAGATTAAAGTCTCTCCGTGGCTTCCCATAATTCATGAAAAAGTCAAAGCTCATTTGCATGGCATGCAAAGTCCTTTATGACTTGGCGCCATCAAGGGCGTCCTACCTTCCTGTGCTCACTTCCTTATACAGCCAAACTGTGCTTCTTGCCATTGCCCAAACAGGTGTTCTTTTCTTCTCTTGGACCTTTCCATGGCTGTTTCTTCTGTCTAGAATGCCCTTCTCCTTTGTTTCCACCTTATCATGGTTTGGTGCTTACCTCTTTAAGGTTTAAGGTCAGGTTTGCATGTCACTTCCAGGAAAACTATCCTGATTGCTTTAGAAAATGCTGCTTCTGTGTTTCCATAACATACATCTGTTCTATAATATACAGTGTTTTACAGTGATTATGTCTGTCCCACTATACTCTAGCTCCTTTGAGCAACTGCTTTTATTCTTATTTTAAAATTTCAGAATCCATAGTCTGTAGCCTACTGTTTTTACCTTAGGTGCCTGTAAGTCTCTTTTGAGAGAACTGAGAGCTGTGTACAAACATTTTCTTCCCATCTCCCAAATTGAGAGTTATTTCTTCCTAACCCTAAAGATGAAAAACAGTGAATACTCAGGTGTCACGTGAATCTCAACTGTTCTGTCCACTTTATTAGTCATTTAAAGTATTATTCTTAGATCATGAGCACCACAGGGCAGACCCTAGAGTACCATGTAATGGCAAGGCCACATTGCTCTTGAACAACGGTGAGACTGCCCTACTTTAGGGGCAGGCTGGCTAGATGACTGACTGCCATGTTTATTGCTTGTAGAGTTTCTATACCTTTAAAGATATTTTGTCATTTGTATGTAGAGGTGATCACATCCTAATCTCTAAATGCTTTAAAGTGTAATTTTTGAGCCTCTTTTCAAGAGAAACATAGTATAATTGTATTAATAAGAAATTTAATACTCTAAAATCTTACTTGGTTGAACTTCCTTTTAGGTCAGAACTCAGGGCCCTATCCTCACAGCAAGTGGCAAAAATCCTGTAATGGAGCTCAATGAAAAAAGAAGAGGTCTTAAGTATGAACTCATCTCGGAGACTGGTGGAAGCCATGACAAACGCTTTGTAATGGAGGTATGTACCTAGATTCAAGCCAACCTTACTTTTCCCGTCAAAGATATAGGCTATCCTGAGCTTATCTGTAAAAAAGTTTTAGACTGAGTTAATTCTTGTGGCACTGTTTGACTTTTGGTGTTTTTTGTGTTGTGATACATTTAAATTAAAACTACACAGAGGAATTGTATGGGATAATTGCAGAGTGCTGTTCTTGATTTTAGGTGGAAGTAGATGGACAGAAATTCAGAGGTGCAGGTCCGAATAAGAAAGTGGCAAAGGCAAGTGCAGCTTTAGCTGCCCTGGAGAAGCTGTTTTCTGGACCCAATGCAGCAAATAATAAGAAAAAGAAGATTATCCCTCAGGTATGAATTACCAAAATTAAGTATTCTTTTTTGTTCTTGGGGCCACTTTAGCTTTTTCTGAAGTTGTTTCTTTTTCTTGTATTTGGCATCCTTTTCTTTGGGTTAGATCATGAATACTGTAATATTCCCTGTTCTGTGGTCTTCATAGGCAACTTATATATTAAAAAGAGGCTATTAGCATTATTTGGGGGCTTTCAGTCATTCTTGATCAGGTAGAGCCTTGAGGGATCTGGACTTTTAATGAGATGCTGGCATTTGTTTAGGGAAACTGCCAAGAGTATAGGGGCTTACTTTCATCAGAGTCTGAAGATGCACTTCCATTTCCTTTCCAGTTTTGTCCTTTTGCATTATTTATTTTGTGTTTTCCTTTGGGGGTGGCACAGTAAAACTTGACCCAATACAGTTTCTGTTCATTCCTGACAATGGGCAGGTCAGTCCTGCTGAAGGCCTAGGACTATAGAAAGGTCTTTAGAAAAGATGGCTTCCTAATTACATGCTTTTGGATAACAGATTCTTCTATCCATTCATTTATGCATTCAAAAATATTTTCTAGTCATATACTATGTGCATGATTGTGAGGGCAAAAGAGATACATTGTTAAATGTAAGATAGTTCTCTCCCTGATGGAGAGTGCTGGGGCAGTAATGTCTGAATAGATTATGTGATAGAAACAAGTCAGTTAAAAATGTTTAGACTAATAGAGGAAGAGATCGCTTAAGATTCTGAATGAAACAGTTTAGGTTTTTTTTACATAAGCTGAGTGCACTGGCTAGAGTTGATCTTGTTTTACAGATGAGTAAAATGAGGCCTGAAGAGATATACACTGCCCTTAGTACCACAGCTAACCGATGGTAGGGTCTCTTTCAGCTAGGTTCTTCTCCTTCCGAAGACCGTGGGCATTCTGTTGCATATTATAGCCATCTAAGACATTTGTCTTGTCTCGTACTTACTGTAATAAACATTACTTACATTCTAGGATTCAGAATATAACCAAGGATAACTTTTACTGAGATGAAATACAAGTAAAGTGTTTAAATTGCACTGGTACACATGCGGAGAGAGAAGAATTGGTTTTATTTCCTTAAAACCTTCCAGGAAATGTGCTAAATTAGTAGAAAGATAATTGTTACTTTGTTTGTTTTGGTGTGTTTTTGACCATGAGTTACATCTTCTATTGGGTCAGTTAATTTTAGGGTTTAAAAAGCAAGTGCAGATACTTACTAGGTAGTTAGTTAAGTTTGATTCTAGTAGACAGGAGCTCGATTTGTGTGGAGTCACTCTGCTCCCACCAGATTGTTACTTCCTGACTACTTGGACTAAACTGTATTTAAAAAAAAAAAAAAAAGTTATCTACATGAGATTCACCCATTTTTAGAAATTTTCCATACTAAAAGCTCTAAAACTCTTGTGTTCAATATGCTTGACAGCCAGGAGGCAGTCTATTTTGGATGTGTGGGTTGCGTTTTTTTCTTTTCCAGCCAAACAGAAAAATGGCTGTTCCCTGTGCATGATACATTTGACCTTGAAACTGTCTTCTCCCCAGTGGTAGAGGAGCTCTCAAGAGGAATAAAAGATGATGGCTTTTCAGTGTGAGATAAATATGTGTATGCTCTGAATGTTTAAGCTGTTTGAGATATTGTTGACTTTATTCTACCGTGAGCTCTGAGGCTCTGATCCTTGGTTATAGGAGGGAATTCTGGTAGTTTTTAGTTTAAGTTTTTGTTATGTCTTTTTTTTTTTTTTTTTTTAAGATTTTATTTATTTGAGGGAGAGAGAGAGACAACGAGAGAGGGGAACACAAGCAAAGGGAGTGGGAGAGGGAGAAGCAGGCTTCCCGCTGAGCAGGGAGCCCGACGTGGGGCTCGATCCCAGGACCCTGGGATCATGACCCGAGCTGAAGGCAGATGCTTAACGACTGAGCCACCCACACACTCCTGTTGTGTCTTTATATTAAAAAAATAAGTATAGGGGTGCCTGGGTGGCTCAGTGGGTTAAAGCCTCTGCCTTCAGCTCGGGTCATGACCTCAGGGTCCTGGGATTGAGCCCCGCGTCAGGGTCTCTGCTCGGCGGGGAGCCTGCTTCCCTCTCTCTCTCTGCCTGCCTCTCTGCCTACTTGTGACCTCTCTCTCTGTCAAATAAATAAATAAAATCTTTAAAAAAAAATAAGTATAACGTTTCACTTAAAACTAGGTGTTCTTGATTTTCTTAAAATTTCAGTTTTGGAAAGGGATGTTTTAGCAGCCCTCTGTTCTGTTTGTCCTTATCTGGTCTACTTTTCAGAGTCTGCTGTTTTCTCAATTGCCCTTTCTCCTCTGAAGTAAAACAAAGTGGATATCATTATCCTCATTGTATAATTAGTGGTAGACTCCAATAGACATAGAGATTTGTAATTTTACCAGAGTTCCATAGCATGTTAGAGCAAGAGGGCACTTTAGAGGTGGTATTTATTTAATGATTGGTACATGTACACACACGTATACACACATACACATGTAGCAGAAGATACAGACTCAAAGAAATCACATGACCTTCCTGGAGTTTTCATTTTTGGTCTTCCTTCATAGTTCTGTTTTTTGTTTTGTTTTTTTTTTTAAACTCCTCTCAGGTTCACAGCTAATTCTTGGTGGTTTGTTGGGTAGTGTTTTGTTTTGTTTTGTTTTGTTTTAAACTCCACTCAGGTTCACAGCTAATTCTTGGCGGTTTGTTGGGTAGTTTTTGTCTCTGGGAGGAGAACTCAGTGGATTTCAAACCTAGGTATCAAGTGTCTATAATTACTTTAGTTAGGCCTAAAATATAACAGATGTAATTTGAGTACTGAAATTTGTGTGTAGAAAATGAACTCTTTCTGAGTAACCCTCAAGTGAAAGAAGTTATTTGCATACCTTTTTGTGCCTGAATATTCTTCAGAACAGCTCTGTAAAGTAGGTGTCATTTTCATTTTACAGATGATAAATTAAAGGTTCAAGATCATAGATGACTCATTGACTCATCTACAGGCTCAAGTTTCTCATAGAGGTTGTGCATTAGAGAGATGATGGGATGTTGGTTCTTATTTCTCTCAGTAATGAAAATCTGTTATTTTTAACAGGCAAAGGGTGTTGTGAATACAGCTGTGTCTGCAGCAGTCCAAGCTGTTCGGGGCAGAGGAAGAGGAACTCTAACAAGGGGAGCTTTTGTTGGGGCTACAGCTGCTCCCGGCTACATAGCTCCAGGTAGAGTATAGCCTGTAAGAAGTCTGCCTCCTCTTCTGGGCCAGACTTTGAAGAACAGCATGTCTTTTATTTTCCAGGGTTATACACGATCCCTGGAAACATAACATAGGTGTTAGATGGGTATGCACAGAAATTCAAAAGAAGAGAATCTACAGAATGTCATAGGTTTTCTCCTGGAATCTGCTGAGTGACTAGAGGCATCCTGGAGGGAGGTGACAGATGAAGAATATTGCACTTGATCGAGGGGACATATTTTGACAATGAGGAAGCTAATACTCCACAGATTGAGGAGTGCACACATGTGAACAGGGTGCATATAATGGGGAGATAGAGGATGGTTGGGTGTAACAGGAGAGGAAAACTACTAGTGAGAGACTCCCTCATTGGGATGAAGCCTAGCATTAATAGCATTTCTTTAACTCAGTGTTTGGGATCCAAGCAAAGGTCTACAGAAGTATAAAAAGAGAAAAAGGGAAACTTATTTATCCAGAGCTTACTATACAACAGATATTTTGGCATAAATGATTTCAGTTAATTGTTTTTTAATCTTCACAGTGTTAACCTCAAGTAGATATATATTTTCTAGGTGAGGGAACTAAGGTTTAATGGGAAAAGGCAGCTAGCTCAGTGTGAGACATGTAGCAAACAACAGAGCAGAGATTTGAATGTAGGTGTTTGCAGTTCTAGAGTTTATATTCTTTCCATTTCTCCACATGGCTCGAGGGAGATGGGAAAAGATGCCCTCCTTCTGCCTTCTGTTCTAATACTTACGTCATTTCAGCAGTAGGTGTAGAGCTGTCTCATTAAAGTGAAGTCGTCTGCCATATTGAACGTATGGAACTTTTCACTTAATAAGTAGACTACTTATAATTGTTGATTGGGATGAAATTGTCATAAGGATTGGATCTTATCCCATCATTATTTTTTTATGTAACATTGCTAAGAAGTTCACTTAGATTGTATGTATGCGTTCGTTCTTTCTTTCTCTCTTTCTCTCTCTCTTTCTTTCTTTCTTTCAAGAAAGAGTTAGAATAGGCTATTTGGGAAGTTCTGTGAGTGATGTGGTTTTGAAATTATACTTGTAGGAGTTGATCCGAGTAGGGGCAGAGCTCAAAGATGTGTCATATATTGAATATATTCGCTCATTGAAATAACATGTGCCTGCTTTGGGATTTTTACTGTTGTGCAGCTTATGATCTAAAGGTGAGACAGGCTGATCATATAGTCACGATTATCAACTGAGAAGGTTGTTGATGAAGGACAAGGGTATGTTCTAAATCATGAGAGAATTTAACAGAGAAACTGGGTCTAGGCTTTGGGGCCTGAAGGCCTCCCCCAAAGAAGTGACACTTGACCTGAGCTTTAGAGAGTGAGGAGGCGTTAACTTGGAGAAGACTAGGGTAGACGACTGTTGTACACAGAGGAAGCACACTGCTGGGCCAGGGAACTCGACTGGTGAGAAGGATTAGAGGAAGTCCAAATGTCTTCTAGTGTGGAGAGCACTGTGTGTTTTGGGTGGGGGCTGGTGGGGAGAGAACTGACAGGGACAGGGAGTGATTTGAGCTAAAGCTAGACACTCAACCCAGTCCTAGAGGCCAAGGTGTGGATTTTGGCCTTAGAATGCTAAGTGTAGTGGGAAGTTGTGAAGGGTTCTAAGGGGAGAAATGACAACATCAGACTCTCCTGTAAAGATCATCATCTATAGTGTGAAGAATAGATTGTAGGTATAGAAGTGGATGTGAAAAGACAAGTTAGAAGGTTCTGATAAACTCATAGCTCAGGCCAGAGGTAGTGCAGGTATCCCCAGCGGGTGCAGGGAAGCAGATGGGCGGCAAGAAGCAACCAGATTGAAGACATACTGCAGAAGCACAATTAATGGATTTAATGTGGAGAATGAAAAAGAGGGAGGTTTCAAGGATTTCTCCCAGCGTTTTTAGCGAGAGGAACTGGGTCAGTGACTGTGCCGTTTAAGGAGACGGAGAATGCTGAAGGATGAGAGGGGATGGAGGGAGATAGGAGAGGAAAAGGTTCATTGTGGTTTGATTCCGTTTATAGGTCCCAAATTAAGAGTCTTCTGTGCATCTCACTGTTTTCTACTGATATTTAATATTCTTTTGCCTCGATCGATCATTATTTCAAGAAAGCAGCTTTTATTAATAATAGGCAAGTTATCGAGATGAACTTTCTTGCCTTTGATTACATGTTCAGTGGGGGCTTCATCTGTCTGAGAGTATCGGCAGTCACATAGTCATGGACGCTTACCTCCCACTTGAGTGGATGCTTACCTCCCACCCATCATCTAGGGGCAGTCATCGGGAAAGGCATCGTATGTGTGTGCATGCATGTATGTGTGTGCGCGTGCGCTTGTTGCCAGGCTCGTAGGCTCTGTAGTAGCTTTTCTCTTATGTCATCGCATTGACCTCTGTGAAAGGCCTGTCTCGTGAAGCTTTTAAAAATGAAGTTCTTTTATAGCCCAGAGAAGATTCAGATTAGGTCAATTAGATTATGAATAGGTTATATGCCATTTGCAGAGTGTATTCTGTGCAGCAGGGACTGTAGTAAGTATTTTTACATACATTATTTAATTACATTCCCCTGCCAACTCAATTACTGTGGAAGACTGTGAGGCTCAGAGTGGTGACATAACAGGCACAAAGTCACCTTGCCTAGTGATAGTGAAGTCAGAGTTCAAACCCTACAGCCTGATCAGTGGCCAGTTTAGTAGTTGTGGTTTTTTCTCTCTCTAACGAGGTTTTGGTAAAACCCTTGAAACTGTAACCTTAGTTATCCAGCTAGCTACCTTTTCCTGGAATAGATTGGATATGCAAACTTTTTAAAGAATTATTTTCTCTCTTGGTCTGAGTTCCTACTGCATATTTCCTGCTGCTGGTTTTAGCTGCATTGTATCCTCTTGAAATCTAGGATTTAGGGAGCACTAAAGACTCCAATTAAGACTAAAGACTAAGGCTACCTTGTACTATCTCCAGAAGTATAAACTAAAAAGTGAAAATTTCCATCTCTCAGGAAGTGTTTCTGTTAGTTCCTAAAAGCAGTTTACTTACTGAGCATACATTTGAGTGTTTTGTTGAAAGCAAGAGATTTGGACCTGGGCATTTGAAGGTGACTAGCATCTGCCCCAGTGAATGCTTGGAAAGTCATATGGGGTGGGAACAAATGTGTGCATAAACACTGTGCAATATGCTGCAAGCTGTAACATTGGGGGTGGGAGGGGCGCAAAAGAGCAAATAGCAAACCCAGGAGACTTCACAGAGGAGGTGATACTGGGTCCTGATCTACAGGATACGTTGCATTTGGGCAGCTAGAGAAGAAGAAAAAAATCCTTGCAAGCAGCAGAAAGGATTATAGAAAAAGGGCTTGTAATGTTAAAAAGGCTTGATTTGTTTTAGGTACAGTGTGAAGGGCCCATGTAGATTTTGTTCTATTTTAGACCCCAATTTTCCCTAAAGATTTACCCAAGCAATTCAGTATATTTTTAAAGTTGTTTTATTGAAAGATTAAAGATTGTGGCTTCTATTAGCACAGTATTTCTAATCCCTACAACACTATATAAAGTAGCTCAGAAGAGTTCTCATTTCACAGGCATGAAAAGGCAACTCGGAAATTAAATGTTTAAGGACATATAAGAAACCAGTTCCAGAACAAATTGGCTCAAAAACTTTGCTGTTCTTCAGATTGACAGTATGAGCCTTTTTTATAGGCACCGGATGCTAATGTCAGTTTTGCCAACTTTACTGAGAGACTCTGTGCTGGGATCAGGAAGTCAGATACCAGGAGACATGGACCTTGTCCCCAAGCCCACAACCCGATCCACACGCCCGTTTAGCAGCACTTGAGGCTTTAGCTTGTCCTGTCACTGCTTTCTGAAGTGACCTGGAAAGTTCTACTTTCCAGCTTTAAAGAAATTGGTTAACTTGAGTGATTCTAAGTTTAGGGAGAGGAGACAAATTTGTTCAACAAATTATATTTAGTGAGTGGTTACTATGTGCCAGCCCTTCTGCCAAGTTGACGTGATAAAAAATATATCTAAGACTTGGTGTCTGTCACTCGAGTAGGGGACACAGACAAGGAGTTGATAATTATAACACAGTGTCGTAAGTGCAGGGAGAAAGACAGGATATTCTGGTAGGTCAGGAGAACCTTCTAGGTCCTGGGGAAAAGCTTCCGTGCTAAGCAGGAATGGAAGGTTTGGCCATTCTGGGAATAGTTCTCATTCATCCAACCTCTGGAAGAAGTCCTCAGGGCCCAAGGTGCTGGGCCAGGCAGTACTTGTGAATTGGGCCAGTACCGATTGGTTACCCTTTGCTCTGAACTGATCTGCTTTCTTCTTTGCACTAGGCTATGGAGCACCGTATGGTTACAGCACAGCTGCCCCTGCCTATGGTATGTACACCATCTTTCTGATTTCTCCTTTTAGCAATGCTGTCACAGCAATCTAAAGCACAGTTTGTATCCAGGGTTTCTTTAAATGAATTGGAGGATCTCAGGCCTATTCATTCTAGTGACCCAACTTAAATTCCCTTTGAAAACGCCACAACCTTGTGGTTCTTGGTTTGGTTGGAGTTGCTCTTCTCTCTGCTTTGCCTGATTGAAGGACTGCTTGTTCTAATTGCTTGTTTCTGACTATATTGAAATTAAATATTTTAAGTAGTTCTTCTTACAGCCAACTGATACTCCATTCAAAGGCTACTGAAGGGCCATACCCGGTTTCCAGCTTGACTGCTCGCCGGTTACATGGCTGCATTGAAGTTTCTGGCTTGAAACCGTCTGGGTGACTTGAGTTAGGGTTAGGAAATATTCACGTCAAATTTGTAACCATCATTCTTTTCCATAAATTTTGCTTTAGAGGTGGTGTAAATGGGCCCTAGCGTGGTGACAGCATGTCACCGGCAGTGTCACTGAAGTGCTTCCTGCACAGAGTCTGTGGTACATGTTACAAAATCATAGGACTGTCTCCTCTTCCTCCAAAAATAAAAAATAAAAGCATATGCAGAAATGAACCTCAGTGGCCCTTTGGATAACTTTTGAATGAGGTTTATGTGGCAATGGAGGCAGTAGGTTTGGAGTCAGTGATATGCCCTCTTAGACATTTACCCTAACTCAGGCGCTACATGTTCCAGGTCAGCCAGCTGCAGGATGTTTGCCATTGAGAGAAGAAGAGAGCGTGTGTGTGCATGAGCGTGAGTGTGTGCATGTGCACGTGTGAGTGCATATCAGTGCAACCTGGGCTGGGCATGCACATGCACAGTGGGGAAGGACCTTGAATGTCCTGCTCCTTGTGGTGTTAGTCCTCCACACAAGCCTCAGGACCCTTCATTATGCTTTCTCTCTTCATGCATCAGCTTTTCCATTTTTGTTCCGATGAAGATGTTGGGTCCTTAAGACACTGCTAAGTGGAAGCTTCATTTGATTTCATAACTGTAAAAAAGAAGTGGAAAATGAACAGTTTGGCCACTTTCCCCATTAGGATAGACTGGAAAAATGTGGAGAAGCTGCAAGGGTCAAACATTTGGGGTGAGTCTTCTCTACGGCAAAGTGCCAAGTCTGGGGTTTCATCTTCACCTGAATGTCTCCTCTGGAACGCTCAGGTTTGGTCAGGGCTTCCCCAGAGTCCCCAGGTCCCCAGATGTGGGGTGACTAGGAATCGAGAAGTCGTTCAAGAAAATGTTTTCACCCAGAATTTCCTCTAAATTCAAATTCTCTAGCTCCTTTTGTTTCGGCCATTTGCTTTTACCATGCAGCCAACTTCTGGATACCCTGACCACCTCATCCCTCCTGTGAATTAGGTCTGGGCAGTTGATCCAAATACATTTTGACTCACTAGTCCCATCGTGGTGTGTCTTGTGTGAGTGCCAAAGCATCCGCCTGCTAGGGCAGGTTGTTAATTCTGTGTCTTTCTTTCAGACATCGTAAGTCTCACGTTCTTTAGTACAGGTTTACTAGGGCTGAATTTTTCTCTTTAAAACACGGGTATGTCTGGGCTTTAAGCTGCATTCATGTTTTTCTTCAGTCTTTTTAATTTTTCTCTCTTGTTCCTACCTTTCCTCTAACATACTTTCACCCTGCGGCCTCTGAGCCCCCGCTTCAGAAGGCTCCTCTCTTCCATGTGCCATATAACTGACTTCCAAAGCTGGTGGAATTTGATGCCCCCATTTTTCACATAAAAGATTTGGTTTTTAAATGTTACTGTGATGCCAACCTACTAAAACAATGCTTTATTTTGGCTGTAAGGTAAATACGTCTTCTGGCCTTTGTAAAGCTGTTGCATGTGGGGTAATTTCCCTCCGATCATCTGGTGCTCTGGAATACCTGCTGTTGCTGCTTTGTGATTTCTCCATAGGTCAGACACTAGGGTAGAGGTAGGAGCAGATGCCAAATCATGCTTGGGTACGCAGAAGTTTGTGAGGCCACAAGAACTCGTTTATTACAAAATTAAGAAAGTAGTTAATCTTTCCAGATTTGCCATGCCAATACCGGCAGTAGCCATTAAGAAGGTAAACTCACACCTGGTGAGGACTCCAGTTGGAGCTGTCTTTCCGGGGAGCCGAGGCCTGCACAGAAAGCTGTGCTTTGAGTCTTGGCAGTCATCCCTATTTCTCCTACAATGTGTGATGTGCCAAATTGAGAACGATTATGGATTTCTAGAGTCCCTTTAGAATATTTATCAATAGCACTGCTTTTGATCTTTAGAACTCATGGCTGCTCACACAAATGAAATTGCTTTCTGAATATCATTCTTCCTGTGATATAGCCATCTTAATTTCGAGAGGAAAATACTAATTACCAAAATATTAGCAATTTCAAAATAGGAGATCTGTGAGAGGTTTGTGGGTCTCCTCCAAAATGGTTCATGTTGACTGACTAATCTGGAAAAGGTTAATGATCATTACTGTAAGATTTTTTTTTACCTGAAATTTTTATTGGATTATTAAACTTATTTGGAGTCCTCTCCGTTTCTTTTCTCTGTAGGTTTACCCAAGAGAATGGTTCTGTTGCCCGTTATGAAATTCCCAACATATCCTGTTCCCCACTACTCATTCTTTTAGCAAATGACAGAAGCTAATTCCTATTGAACAACAAATACAGTACAATACAGAATGTTAGAGAAAAAGCCTTTTTATCCTGCTTTCTTTGAACACATACTTGATCAAAATTATTTGTAAAGAACATCTTTCCTACTTTTTGATTTTAACAAATGCAAATTTAGTTCTCTAAAACTTGAAAACAAACAAAAAAGAAACTAGTTCTGTGAAACGGTACCTCATTTCCGGAAAATAACTTATACCAGCCCTTCTGTTCTAGGGAAATAAGTCTAGCAGTTCAAAGTTTAAGTTTTAAGAGGAGTATCAGATTATGTAAAATTAAATTTGTGAAGGATGTATAGAGTCTCAAACACTGATCACAAATAAACTGCTTTGTTGTAACACAGAGTACTGCCTGGTTCCTGATGCAGTCACTGATCTTAGCTCTGATTGATATGTATTTGCCCCAGGGCATTTGAATTCGGGCTGTAGTTATTTTTTTTAATACAATAGAGACTTTTCATTTAAACTTTAACTTTGTAAATACTGAAGTGTGTAATTAAAGCCAATAAAATATGGGTTTGAATATTGTTTTAGCTTATTATTTTTGATATGTTTTGGTATCAAATTACAAGGAATTGAAAACTAATAATAACTTAGCCCTAGAAACCCATTCATTTGTAAGGAAACTGCTAAAATAAAGCAAAGGCAATTGTTAGTTTGAGCCAGTCTACTTACTTTGTGAGCCCTTTGTACTGCTGGACAAGGGCATCCCCATGATAAAGGTATATTCTGTTATCTGAGCATTGCTTCTTAAAATGATGGCACTACCCAGAGATGGGGAAGGAGGAATGTGATTATTTTAGTTTCCTAATTTCCAAGTTTTAAAAGAGAATAAATTAATCGATCAATCACCCTCTCTTGTTCTTGTGGCCTTCTTCACTCTGTAAGATACTGTGTTCACTTCCCTGGCTTTTTTCATGCAGATAGAAGATTAGCGATTTTTCTGGGATTCATTGAAAGGTCTCTTTTCCTCTTCAATTACATCAGAATCTAAAGCAGCAACAGGGTCCCCATAAAAACTTGCTCTTCGATTGTCCCAGTTCTTGTTGAGTGCTGCTGTGAAAAGTGACAGGTTTCAGCCATGGGTCAGCATTTATTTTTAAGTTTTTCTTAAAATTTATGATTAAGCTGGTGAAAAATGATCAGTCGGTAACATTGTGCTTTCCTATAAAGGGTGCAGACCTGAGCCTTCCCCTGCATTCTCGCCTTGTTTGGAGAGCCTATGATGTTACTAGAAGGTAATGGTTTCATTAAGGTACTCACCCCCATGAAGGCACCAGTGTGGTCCCGTGTCGAGATTTCTAAGTTGCTGTGTCTTAAAAATGTCTGTTTTTAATATGAATTAGCTTCCCTCTTCCCTCTTAAATTGTTTCTCAGAGCCCAGTAGTGCCCATCAGTGAGAATGGGCTCTGCAAAATACAGCAAATTTATGTACCAGATTTCTTTGGGATCACTAAATGAGAATGAGATTGGCAATTTAAAACAAACATTAGTGTCACTTCTCAAGATGTGGATTTATTACACAGTGGCTTGTAACTTCTGCTCCTTGACCTTTAGTCTTTATTAGTGGTGGGTGATACTTTAATAAAACCTCATCACTTGCTAGAAATAGCTGTGAACTTACCATTCTCATCCTGTGCATTAGTGGCTAGACAAAGCCGAGGGCCCATTGCAGCTGGGAGTTTTCATGTTTCATTGATTCATTTTGCTGACCTATGGATGAAACAGAGCCATCACTGAGAAGAAAAAGCATGGCTGGTAGTGTCCAGTTTTTATTAATTCAATATTTACAGTAGTCCTCTCTGTGTTTGGAATGCTATTAATTGGCAGCCGCAGCCAGATTGTTATTTGAAATTGATTGTCAAATTTGCATTCCAAGTTGGAATCTCTCTGGAGATTTCTCTTTAGAAAATTCTTTTGAAGTAGCTGACTCAGCTTCATAATTTAACCCCTCTGATGGTGAAAAGGGAGCTGTGCTGTTTTCCAACATGATGGCAGTCATTTCAAATGGTTTCTACCAAGTCTTTTTTTTTTTTAATTTTGTTGTTTGTTGGAAGTTACTAACCATGTTGTAAACCTGCCCAGTTGCTGCAAACTTTTACATTTCTCTGCTTTACTTAAAATAATTGAGCTGTCAGTCCTTTGTTAGAAGTGGTAACCATGCAAGTTCAACTGTTGAAATTTTGTAATGAATTAAGTGTCCCCCTCCCCCCTTCTGCCCTCCCCACCTCTCCATTTTGTAATGAAAATTCCACTTACAGCTGAAAGAGCAGAGAAATATAAATGAAGCTCTTGGCTTCACCAAATTCTGTGACATTAACACCAAGTGTTGCTTCTCTGCTCTTTTCTCCACTGTAGGCGGTTTTTTCATTGACAGCCCCTATTGCCAGCCTCTGAGCGTCGCACCACTTATTATTCACTTGGGCCCTCAAGATTTCTTCTCTGACTTCTAGAACCATCAGGTTGTCTGGCTTGAAATGGCAATTTCTGTCTTGGTCTTAAGAGCATTGTGACCCCCTGAGGCTTTCCAGCTTTCAGATACACCACTCTGACACCTTCTTTTGGAAAGCAATGACTGAGCATTTTAAAGAAGAGCAATACTTTATTCAAAGCCACGGTGTCTGTTTTAAAACTTTTCCTTTGGAAACCTAGCAATATCTGTACGTTATTAACCCCTCCTAGTGTAGTCTCTTGTCAGGGAGTTTACAGACCAACGTAGAACTTAGACTCAGTGTGTGAGCTGTGCTATCCCGACAGTTTTTAAACTTTTGTACCACATAAATGGGGTAGTTGCATTCCTGACTGCGTCAGTTAGCGCCATTATAATTTCTCAGAGATAGGGGTCCTCCTTGAAGCCATATTCTTTGCATGGGGGCTGGCGCCCAGCCAGGGATGTGGCCTGCAGCCCAGGTCTCTTCTGGCTGCAGGAGCACCCCCTCTCTTGTGCAAGGTAATTGGTCCAATAGATTCCCAACATACCTCATGCTGACTAGATGCAGTGCATGGTGCGTGCAGCAGGGAGTCCCGAGTCCTTTGTAGTCTCTCTGAAATCGTTAACCTGGGAACAAACCACTGACAGATTTTTCTGCTATTAGCCTTTCCTTCTTTTTTTAAAATTCGGGTGAATGTTTGAAAATCATGAATCAGTCAGTCACCGTTATTAATTGAAGAGCTGGGAATACCTCGTTAATGTATTTTTAAAACTGGTGTTGGACCCTCTGTGTATTTCAGGTTAATACTTTTAAGCAGTTTTCAGCACGTTTATCTCACTTTATTCTCGTTCTCCTCGGACCTTCATAGCCATATCACTTGTATAAAATAGGCTGAGATCTAGTGACTGTAAGCTGTGGTCTCAGTAAACAAAGGTAAGCTCTTTTATTTTCTGATTAAAGAGAAAAATAACTAAAAGTCAATGAACACAACGTGCATATATGACAATCATACAGGATGTATTTGATCTCTTAGGTCTTATGTCATCATATTACCTTTAAAATTTTTATGATCTAAATGTAAAATAGTTATTTTCAGCATTTGTTTTAATACCCTTGTAATTACTTTTTATTCAAAAGAGACATTTCACTTTTACAAGTTAAATGTGTATATGTGTGTAGAAACTTATGATATTACAAATATGTGAATTACACACACGGACCTGTTTAAATAAAAGGATTTGGTGGTGGGAAGAGTTCACCTAAGAAGACTTTAACGTCAGGGCACTCTTTTGGCCAAAGTGCTGGAATTTCATAAGCAGCAAGATTGGTAACAATGCTGGTAGGAACCATTTATATGGTTATAACCACAAGCAGAGGATCAAAGTGCCAATTTCTGAAGAGAGAAATTTCTCTGAGAAATGAAAATCTCTGATCTGTGTTGTATGCCCTAATACAGCAGCAGCAAGAAGCCATAAAAAGAAAAAGCAATAGAAAATGAAAAAAAAAAAAAACAAAAACCAAAATATTAAGGTAACTATGGAAAAATATCTAATTAACTGAGTTAAGCTAACTATTTGCAGAACCAACTTTGGCAAGACTCAGAATGGTAAATACCCAGTCTGCAGAGACCAAATAGACTTACGGCAATTCATCTGTCTTTTCCAGGTTAGGTAGCTAGATGATTGATTTCTCACCTTACTCAGCCATCATGGAGCTCATTTAAAAGATGTGAGGGTTAGGCCAAATATTTGAGTAAGGGTTTGCTTCATTTAGTGTGTCCCATAAATACATTTCATATGTGTTAGATGTTCTTTGCTGAGGCCGTATTTGCTATAGAGATTAAAATGAATTTTATGTTTTATATGTCTCTAAGTAGCAGTTTTGTTGTTATTACTAACTTTGAAGGTTGCTGGAACAACGTTTTTTCCCCATACAGAATCTGTATATACGTCGAATGTGGCTTTGGCATCTATAGAAGGTTGTATGAGGTCTAGCTGACTAGTACTACATACATTCCAGTCCTTATCGAGCAGCCGAGGTGCCCATTATGTGCCAGGTCCTTCTCTGGGTACTAGCGAAACAGTGTCTCTGCCCAGTGAAAACATTTCAAGTCTGCGAGTCTCCTTGTTGGTGGAATTGGGCTGATTATAAATCTCCTAGGTTGGGAGACAAATGATGTATTAGCAGTGTCAAAAGATAAGTAACTTGGTTAGTAGTTTATTTATAAATTATTTAATAATGTAGGCCCTCTGGCCTCATTTAGAAATTCACTCATTTTAAATACTTCCCTGGCAGTTTTGAGAGCCTGAAACCAACTCTGGTTTATGTTCATGGACCTCTCTCCAAGTAAGTGAATGGAATGAAATGAAGAACAAATATTCCAGTCCTTTTTAAGCAATTTTTATAGTATAGCAGAGACCAAAGTGGTTGGTTTAAACACTGATGACATTTTTTCGATGGCAAGTGAGGGGAATTTTACCCTTATAATCAATCATTCATTATAACTTACCTGTTTCTTAGATTTCTTTAATAACTGCAGTGGAGGCAAATCTTCAGTAGTGAGTTAGGGGAATGAACTAAGATTTGCAGATGCGCCCCACCCCTGCCCCCAGCAGTTAGATTTCTAGCCATCTAGAGCCCCAGGAACTAGGGACAGTGGGAGCAGTTAAAGCTGAAAACAACCTGCTCTGTGAATGGTCCTCCTGTACCTCCCGCTCAGCACAGGCCGGTGCGTCCTGGGGGCAGCGGGGCTGGGGGAGCAAGGGGCAGGGTCTCCCTGAAGTCCTCAGAAAGAAAGGTTCTGCTGTATTTGTACTTGCAAACTATAAGGATCTGATGCCATACAGTGATCGTAGGTTTCTCAGTGTTACTAGGAGGCCTGGAAGGGAGATGGGTAGTAAATGAATTAACAACCACAGAGTTAAGAACCTACTGAGTTGAGTTTCAGTATTGACGTTTCTCTCTAGCAGTAACTTACAGAGCACAAGCTAGTACTTCTTATGTAAGAATGAGTCTCTTCCCTTCCTCATCCCGTCTTCCAGAAAGACTCTTTTAAGTCAAGAGTTCAAGTTGAGTTAGCTGTAAGAATAGATATCCTTTCCCACATTATCATTTTAGGTAGGAACTAACAGCTTCCATTGATACTTGATGCAGCGATCTTTGGAGATTTAAAAAAAATAGCTCCATAGTGCAAATTAGGTTAGGGAATCTTTACAGCATAGCTAGAAATAGGGAGTAGAAACCATGTGGGAATCTGGGCCAAAGTATTTCTCTCCCTCCAGCAAATTCCCATGAGGTGTAGGGATTAGATGAGTTAATATACATAAGGTGCTTGGAATAGTACCTGGTGCACAGTAAGTACTCAGTAAATGTTGACAGTTCCTACCATGGTTGGCTGAAGGGACAGAAGGTATGTGAGGGAGGCAGCAAGGCTGTGCTGGCAGGTAGGGGAGAAGTGGGTGCATGGGGAGCTGCATTGGTTCCTTGGTATTTACAGGTTTGGGGTGTTCCCACACTTTGAGAGAGGTCTCCTAGCATCTGGGGACTAAACAGGAAGCATAAAGCAAACACTTAGTGGGAGAGGTAGTGTGGGGAAGTTGCTGCAGATCTGTGCTGACTGAAAATGCTCGTCTTTCTGCGGTGGTGGTGAAATCACTGGCCGGTCTCCTGCCAGGGATTTGGAAATACTTGCTTGGGGATGTAAGTGTGCTTAGAACTTCAAAAGGGCTGAGCTTAGAATATCAACCTGCTGATTCCGGTTTTCCTCCCAGTGCATTAATAAGAAAAAGAGGTGTGTGATTACAGCTAGCCCTGGAATCCAACATCCAGAGCTCACCAGTGTATGGCAGGTAGAAAGCAAGTTGTTATAAACCGCAGAAAGAGGAACCTGGGTGGCATGCTTAGAAGGCCACTGACTCCGATGCTTCTCTGTATAGCATTCCTGCAGCTTTGCTCTCCCAGTTTGCATCAGTGCTTTGGAACAAATCGGCACTCATCACCACATGAGGCCTCCCTGTGTGTTAATCTTAGAAAAAACACATCTGCCTGTCCATCCATCTCTTCCTCTCTTCGGCAAAAGGAAAGACAGGTAGATGGTCAGACGGGCGCCGTTGGTTGCGCAGGCTTTGGTTGCGCTGAGGAAGGGTGGGCAGGTGCGTGCATCCCTGTCTGTTGGCAGGTGGTACGCCAGGTGGGGATTACAGACTTGAGTTCTCTCTCTCTCTTTTAGGTTGAATTCTGTGATGCTCTAAGTTTATAAAAAACTGTGTAGACAGGGACTGAGCATTACCTTTAAAGGCAAATAAGATAGACTTGCATGATAGTCAAGAGGCTTTTTTTCTTTTCTTTTAATGGTACCAAAGGTCTTTATTGTTTGCAATGGGAAGTGAAAGAGGAGGGGACTCATTAGGCCCCAGCTCCAGGGGAAACTCCAAAGACCTGCTCTATCACTGTAGCCCCAAAGTGAGAGGCTTTTCTTAAATCCAAGAGATATTTGTAGAACTAATGTCCTGCCAGAAGCCACCCCATTCCACAGCTGTGGCTGCTTGGAGGAATCATTGCCTCATTGAGCCAAGTTTGAGGGAGGGCCTTTCTTTTCTTTTTTCTTTCCTCCCCTCCCCTGCCTTGACCAGTCAGTTTCAACATCTTAATTCCTTGGTCCTTCTAAGGAGGGTCTTGGTCTTTCTTGGCAGAACTTTGCCATTTCTTTGAACTGCGCAGCCTTTGCTGGGGTATCGTGGAGATTGCCGCCTTCTGCCCAGGCAGCTTAAGGGACTGGTTAGCATGTCCCAGCTGGAGATGTATGGTCGTACCTCTTTTGCTGCTTCTGGTCCACAGGAGGTAACATTAGCCTGGCTGCTATGCGGACATTCTCTTAGCACTGCCTCGGGGCCCAGTCTCTCAGCCTTGGTGTGGTTTCACCTACCTTGATCCTCCGTAAGGTTGGGATGAATGTTCTCTGCCTTTACCTGTCAGCTAAATGTTTTCAGGGAATGAAGTCATTAGTAGCCTTCAGTTTAAGTTATTTTGGGCTGTGGGCAGCAGTAGATTGAAGGAACAGAAGAAAGAAAAGGAAGAAATGCTCATACCGCTCTCTTGTGTGGGCCAGGCACTCGGACATTCTCCAACAACCTTCTTGGAGGTAGTATTCTTATTTTACAACAGAAGAGACTGAGGCTCAGAGTTAAACACTAGAGTTAGGAATGAAACCCCACTGTGTTCGATGCCAAAGCCTCTTTCCACCACACCACGCCTGCTGTGGGTGCCGTCTGGACGAAGGTGAGAGGAGCGCCGTGTGGCAGGAAGGAGGTGCGAGGGCAGTGGGCTGGGCCGAACGGGGCCCTCGGGTTTGAGCTGTGCTGAAGCCAGGCTCTCTGACTTGAGGTTGTTCTGGAGCATACATCCTGGGCTTTTAAAGATAGGGCTGTTTTCTATTAGACCAATTGGATAGGTTTTTAATAAACTGGAAAGATAGGCTAGAAGACTAAGGTGTGGCTGCATTTTAAACAAAGGAAGCTGTTGTATTTCAAGTTTTGTTTTGTTTTTTTCTGTTTTGAGTATCAGTGAGCACTTGAGGTCTCTGTGTTTGCATTTAGCTAATGGTTTATTGGTGATGGGATTGCCTTAGAAGATTTGAGCCAGACTCTAAGGCCTGGTGAGGTTTTGACTCACGGGCTAAAAAGAAGAGGGGCCTGGAGCACTGGCAGCCCAGGTTTGGGAGGTGCTGGGGGAGTGGCAGGTGGCAGTGGCCTGTTCTGATCAGCAGGACTTTCCTGGTCGAGGCTTCAGGACAGGCTGCCAGCCTGGAGGTAGCAGGCAGCCCCCCGGGTGGGGCTGTGCTTGGTGAGCCCCACTGGGGTGGCTTGGAGGTCTCGTGAGCCGCTCTGCTGCCCTCGCCCCTGGCTGCCACTGCTGCACACCCGGCCGCTGGCTCCTTTGCTGGTGATGGCCACCTGGGTCTCTGCCTGGGGATGGAGGCCGAATCTTGTCCAGGGCAGAACGGTCCTCCCTCACCGCAGGGCACGGTCCTTGGCAGTTGGCCGTTTCTCTGCGCCACCTGCCATGATGCTGGAGGGGAGCAGGAAGAAGGAACTGTTTTAAACCCAGGTTGCCCAAGTTCCAGAACAGTGACTTGTGTGTGAGCAGAGTGACTACCTGGCACGACACTCCCTTCGCAGCAGTTCTTGTCCAGGGGCCGCGCCACGTCCTGCGCTGCCCTACGGTGTGGAAAAGTTGCAGCGCACGCGCTGTTGTTCCCACTGTGCAGACGAGGACATGGAAGCCCATAGGCCTCACCGAACCACCCAGTGTGTTTGTGGCAAAACACCGTGGCTCCTAATAAGTGAGTTTTTAACCACACAGAAGAAATAATATGTCTTCCACTGTTTGGGGAGTTAATAGAATCCCTTTCTTAGGGACAAGATTTAAATTACACCACAACTGTGGGACCTAGAAATGATCTCCTTTTACAGATGAGGAAATGGAGGCTTAGCCACAATGACATGCCCCAAATTACACAGCCCTGTCACTGGCTTGGCCTCCCGGCCTGATAGCACTCACCGTGCGCAGTACTGGTGGTTTGGGTCCCTGCGGGGCACTGCTGCCCGCCTCGTTTTCCAAACCGCCTGGCTCCCGGTTCCCCTCCGTGCTGTGACGCATTCCACGGACCTCTCTTCCACGCTTCTGGAGTAGATCCTTTGTGGTTTGAAACAAAACAAGCAGAAACCTATGCTCCCCCTCCCTCTCTTACCCCTGCCACGTGGGGAAAAAAGGATCCCAACTTCAGGCTTATTACTCTCTGGTTCCTTTGGAGAACTGTGAGCTCGCCCCCGGGCCAGGGGACTGACTGGTTAGGCTCAGCTCCGTCTGTTTCCGCACAATCTTTCTGCACTGTGACTGAACTCTGTAAGCAGCTGCAAACCAGTGATTGCTGCTGGAGAGACCCCCAAGGGTTGGCGGGGGTGCAGTGTGCTGTTAGAATTGTACTTTTTATATTCACCTTCATCCACGTTTTGACTATCATCTGTCCCTGCCTAGGCCTTCAGTGTGTGCTCCAACCAAAGGGGTCACCCTCACAGTGACACATTGCCCGAGTGCTCTGATCTGGGGTCTTGTTGGACCTTTCCATTATGGAGATGGTCTCAGAAGTTGCTCAGCTTTCTAACACCCCTCATGTCCTTAGAGGCTACATAAGGAAAATATTGTGGACATCTAGGATGTGAGAAACCTCTGGAAGGTGGCACCTGGGGAGCTCTGGAAAGCTGAAAGCCCCTCAAAATGGGATTCACTGAGGCTGGGGAAGGAGAGGACTTCTCCCTCAGCTATTTTAAAGGGTTACATTTACTTGTATGTGGCTTTAGAAGGGCAAGGATGGTTATAGGAAGCCAGTTGGGCAGCTTGGGCTAATGTGTGCCTCCCATGATGACAGGGCTGCCTGGGAGATTAAGTATGGTGAGAAATGAGGCCCATGGTACCAGGAATGTTTAAGCAAGCTAACTGCATAGTGCAGAGGAATTTCTTCTCAAGTTTGGAAGGAACACTGATGCGTTTGGGGACACTGCCGAGACTTCTCCCCTCTTGGGCATATGGATTCGTTGAGAGATCTTCACTGTCACCTACTGCTGTTTACCAGGCTCTGTGGTGGGGCAGAAGGAACAGCTGGAGAAAATGTTAGGATTTTCAGCTTAGACAACAGAGTAAAAGGTGAAACCGCTGACCAAGATGGAGTGCACAGGAAGAGGGAGGGGTTGCCCAGGGGCTTGAACAGATCAGAGCCGTCTTCTGTGGTTGGAAAAAACTGGCAGGCCTTCCACTCAGTGCAGGAGCCAGCCCTGTGAGGAGGCTGAGGACCTGAGCGGCTCTGACTGGAGTGGCAAAGTCTTCCCTCTGAGATGGCCATCCGAGCTGGATGGGAGTCTGCCAGGAGGGTGGTGAGGAGAGCTTTGAAGAAAGGGCCAGTGTGGCGGCGGTGGGGGTGGGGGTGGGGTAGCAGCACATGGTGTGCACAGAAAGGGCATGGCCTTCTGGAGCAGCACGAAGTTACTTGCTGATGGGAACTGGGATGGTCAGAAAGGTGAAATGACAGATGGGATGTGTAATTTGGAGTCAGATGGGGGGAGGCCCTGGGTACTGTGCCCTTCGGTGGTTATCCTCTTCCAAAATGGTGAGAGAATTTTGGAGAGTTGATTTGGACAGTTGGATGGGAAAGGACCGGAGGCGGGAGGCAGAGGCTGCCACAGATGCAAGAATGGGGTCTCTTCATAGGCCGGGCTCCTCGCCCCGACCGAGTGGGAGGGTAGACCCGATGGCATCCAGCTTGGGGCCAGGGAACCACAGCGTCCATTAAGGGTAGCGGGGGGTCTGCCCAAACAAGCACTTCTCCTGGGCCTCTGTTCAGTAGGTCACCGAGAGGACAGTAGTACTTGGGACCAGGATGGGGAAGATGGGGGAGGGAGGAAGGTGCTGGCAGGGCGGGGGGGGGGGGGGCGGTGACAGGAGAAGGGTAGCAGTGTGGCAAGGGCCATCTCCTCTGGGCTGGGCAATGGGACTTTGGTGGGCCCAAGTCCTCATTGGGGTGGTGTGAGCCCTCGTGTGCTCTCTGGGAAGCTGCTCTTTGGCAGTAGACAGGTCTGCAGCCCCGTCAGTCAGCATTTTATCCTTTCCCCAAGTGTTCATGCCCGTCTGCTCTGCTGGTTTCGCCAAAGGGAGTGACAAGTACTGGGTGTTCGTTTGTACAGCGGCCTTCTGGTTTTTTGTTTTTTTAAGTAATGTTTTTGGTTTCTTTACCTGGGCACGGTCTGGAGCTTGGATTCTTGGATGCTGTGGAACATGGTCTTTAGCTAGTGGGAAGTTGCAGACTGGCTTTACAGAGGACTTTAACGAGGGGAAAAACAGCACGTAAGACCTCCTGTCTGGCTTGGGCCTGCCCCCTGGGGCTTACCCCGGGCGGCGGCATGCAGAACTGAGCAGAACTGAGCGGCGTCAGGGCGGGGCTCTGCACCCGTTAGTTCTGTAGCTCTGTTGGGGATTAAGGCTAGAGAGGCAGCTACAGTTCTGAACCTTCAGGGCAGAGCTATGAAAGGTTACAGGTGCCGAGACACGGATCCCTGTAGCCTTTAGGGTGGCCAGGGCTCCAAGACCAAGTGTCTCTAACTACAAGCGGCTTGTCTTTCTACCCCAGCGGGCCACCTTAGTGTCCCCTGTGTGCGTCCCAATGAGGACAGCTGTGGGAGCACTGCCTTAGCCCTGACGGTGGCAGACTCTCTGGAAAGGGCCAATCTTTTGGGCTGCGTGGACCACTCACCGTCGTGGCTACTCAGCTGGGCCGTGGGAGCACAAGAGCAGCCAGAGACGGTGCTAAACACAGCGCGGCTGTGACCCCAACTGTACTTGAAAAAAAACAACCCAACGGGTAGTGAGCCATATTTTGCCAACCCGTCTTAGGCTGTAGAGACTGCTCCCCCCCTGGCTGATTCATGATTGGAAACTTCCTGGCCCATCCATGTTCCCACAAGGGCTTTCTGAGTGCATCTGTCCTGTGTGAGCGCTGACGAGGAAGGGGCGGTCCTGGCCCGTAAGGACCACAGGTTTTGTGTGTGTGTGGGTGGGTGGGGGAGATGCATTGACAAGTGAGAGCTAAATTCGGAGCAGAATGGGGGTCAGGGAAGTCCAAGGTGATGGGGGCCCCGAGGAAAGAAGGGCTAAGGGTGAACCAGGAGAGCCGTAGGAAGGAAGCCGCTCTGGAGAGAAGAGGGAGTGTGTGTCTGGAACACCAGGAACCGTGCAGCCACGCAGGCACATTGGGCCCAGCCTCGGAAGGGCCCTGAGTGCCAGAGCAGAGCATGGACCCCATTCTCCGGGCGCTCCGGAGCCAGTGAGAGGTTGTGTTCAGGACGGTAAACTGAATACAGGTGCGTTTTAGATACATCGCTCTCGTCGTGGAAGACCAGATCTGTGGTTACAAATGGTATCTGTTTCGTCTGGGCTTTCTCAGCAAGAATTTGGTTAGAGTTGGTATTCAAGTGGGATTGAGAGGACCAGAGTTGGTCTTTCTGGCCATTGGCTTTAGGGGGCAGGGAGCCACCCCTCTTTGACTTGGCAGGGCTTGATAAAATCTCCACGTCCAGGCCTTTTCTCTCTTGCTGTCCTAAAGACCATTGACAAGGGCAAGACAAATTGAACTTTCAGTCTCAAACCAGAATTAGAAATTGGCCTGGGGCCTTGGTGTGTGAGGGTAAAAATGAGCTCCCTCTCGCTTCAGAATTGAGTTCATGGCAGGAGAGCTTCATGCAGTGGACTCGCTTCCTGTCTGCATGCAGCCAGCCCACAGAACAGGCCTTCAGAGAAGCGCAGAGGATGGTCGGGACTCTCAAGAAGCCACACGCTCCTGAGGCAAGATGTGTGTGTGTCACAGGCTAAAGCCAGCCGTGCTCAGGTGCGCCACAGACTGCCCGAGGCCAGGCCCGCCGCTGGGTACAGGGGAGAGTGCGGTGAGTCACTCATGGTGCCTGCCCCAAGGTGCTCGACGTAGTTGGGGCAATGAAAACAACTATAAATGTATATAGTGCTTTCTACTTTCCAGATCTTCCTCCCCCCACCCCCGAAGTTTCCGGGCAGGGGAAGGGAGCTGCTGTTAGGCAGAGCATCGGTGAGGTGGTAGATCCGGAGGCTGGGAGCTGCCCTCGTTCTCCTTGGGTGAGGAGGGGGTCGTGTGCTTCACGTGCAGTGACGGGAGCAGCCATGACAGGGCCTGATCTGAGTGCCTGCACACGTGCCACTTCACCGAGCCCCCACCAGGCCTGTGGCCCACCAGGCACCTGCCTGACGCCCCGCACCTGCGGGCACTTTGCGTGTGGTCTGCCCGCACCCTGGTCCTCCGGAGCCCCGGTCAGGAGGTGTGGGCCTGGCTCCCCAGGGGAGGACTTGGGAGGATGGTAGGAGGTGGTGCTAGTAAACCACTGGAAACCTAGGGAACACTCTGTGCTGCCTACAGAGCGAAGCTGTGTCTTGTCAGTGCTGCGAACCAAGTGAGGGTTATGGAAGGAAGTCACGGTCAAAGTTGTGCCTCCAAGGCCTGTTGGAGGCCAACCTGGGGCTTGTCAGGCTCCCTTTCGTGGAGGGCGTGTCTCTCAGACTTTGGACCCTGGTCTTATCTCTTTTGGGGCTAGCGGGGAGGGGGCTTTCATGTTCTGATAGTAGGTGGGTGACTTTTCTGAGGAGCAGAAAATGCTTTTTCCAGAAGCATTTCTGAGCTCCTGGAAGGGAAAGGACAAAGGTGGGCCTGGCCGTGATGCCAGGTGTGGCCTTTCCTCAGGCAGCTCAGGCCTCAGAGGGAGGCTCGTGTCAGTCAGGCACCATAGTCCCCTCTGGAGCTGGAGCCTGGCCCAGGCCCTTGCCCTCTCCTAGCCCACGAGCATAGGCTTGATGCCATTTTCCTGCTTAGGGACACAGATGGTCAGAAGGCTTTTCTTCTTCGTTTTGACTCTAACCTAAATATTTCTGCTGTAAAGTCAGATTTTTGTTGTTGCTGCTCATGGAAATTCAGGGTAGGGACAGGAGTTTTAGATCGTTCAGAACACCCTTTAAGAGGCCCCTTCTCCACATGTGACTTATTAAGTTACATTTTAAGTGTCTAGCCTTTCCCCCTCTTCTCCGGACTGAGCACTGATCCCCACCTCGGGCTTAGGAGTTACTGGTTTGGTTGTCAGCGGCAAGACACGTTGCTGCAGGTGGGCTCCTTCCTTGATACGTGTCAGTGTGTTGGCCTCCCGGAGGACATCATCTGTGGCACTGAGCCCTGGGGTCCTGAGGACACCCACACGAGCGGTGACTGGAATTTCACCCAGGCAAGCCCTGATTCCCCAAATACCTCTTCTCTCCCCTGTCGTGTCAGAAGTGCCGCCGTTAGATGCATCCCTTTCCCCCACCAGGACGGTGTCTCACGCTCAGACCAGCCCTGGGTGTTCAGGCGGGGTTCATACTGCACCCCTCCTTCGTCGAGGGAGCACTTGGAGCTCACTTACTGCGGTGATTTCTCAGCGGTGGGGCCTGCCGTTTCTTGCTCCCTTTCTTGGAGAGGAAGGCTTGTGTCTAGAAACCCAGCTGGGGAGACTGACGACAGGCAACCTCAGGGCCCCTGACTCAGGGCCCCTATTTATTTTCAGCACCTCCTAGGAATCCCAGGCGGCTCTGGCTGGCTTGTGTGCTGTCTCCCACCCTCAGATGCACTTCCTTCCCAGGGGCTTAAGGGAAGCAAAGTGAATGCTTACTTGAGATGGGAGTCCTCTGCCTTTGTCCCTCTTGTCTTCTGGTGAGTTTCTAGTGAGGCATGAGCCACTTTTGTTGGGCACATTTCATCTACTTCAGCCCTTAGCAGGGCTCACCTTGCTTGCTTAGCCCAAAGTGTTTCTGAGCTCAGGCCTTTCACCGAGGTGCAGTCTGCTGGCCTAAGTGGCCAGTGGGGGTGCAGCCACACCTTCGGAAGGACAGGAGAGGACAGTCTCTGTCCTAATTAGGGTGAGGGCACTTCTAGGAGCAGTGAGGCTGATGGGCCCGGCTCAGCCTGTGTGCGCCACAGCCCCTGCCCCCTGGTCTGCGTGCCGCGCAGCATTCGCAGAGGGGCCTGGACGACTCGCTACCCGCTCCACGCAGGTAGGAAGGGCAGCGTGGTCTGGGGAGGAGGCAGCCTCGGCAGGCTTCCGAACTGAAGCCCAGGGCTGTTCAAGAAGGGGCCTCCCTCATAAAGCAGTCAGGTGGCCCGGCTCAGCCTCAGTCCCGGCGTGGGGAGTGCAGGAGGCATGGAGAAGGCCGAGTGTAGTTGTGGGTAGAAAACCTTTCTTTTCCCACTGCACGGTTACACACACGACATTGGACTCCTGGCTATAGCTTACTGTCACTCTGGTCTGGTGACGGCCAAGGTAGTTTTTAGATATCAATTTAAAATACCTATTTACTGTTTTTTCTGAATACGCAAGTGTAAATAGTATAATTTGCAGTGCAAAGTCCTTGGCAATAACTTTATGTTGTATATTATGTTGAAAAACAAACATTGGCAAACGCAGCCACCACGGATTGTCCTTCCCCTCTGGGGCAATGATGAAATGTAGGACTCTGAACTTTAAACCTTCGGCGTGGTTGAAGCAGCAGCCTGCATGTGTGGACTGTCACCAGTGCCTCACCCAGAGATGCCTGGCCTTCATCCAAAGGACTCTCTGCCACCCCAGCGCCCACGCTGTGGCTCCTCGCACTGACTCTGTCGGACTCTGCCGTCAACTCACCCTCCCGTCCGGCTGCTGCGGTTTGTCTGTAATGCCCTGACCTGTCGCATTCTCTCCATTTGGATGAATACAAATAAAAGCTTCTGTCTTAAACAGCAGTGGACCCACTCTGGTTAAGTGAAGGCTGTCACTTTGATGAAATGGTCAAGCGCAGGACCATTTTCCTGGCCCTTACAACTCTCTGCTGCTTCCCTGCTAATGGTGCAAAAAGTTTACTGAACCTGAAACTTTAACCTGGCACCCTGACCTAGCAAGTGGTAAGCTGTGAGGGCCGAATTCTAAACCTTAGAATTTACTGGGCGCTTTGCACACATCTCACTCTTACTGCTCACACCTGTTCCCCAGGGTCGCAGTACCCACACATGACAGATTAGGACGCTAAGGCTCACAGATAAAAATACAGCACTTCTAAATGGCAGCAACCATTGGCCAAGCTCTTCGCCCTTGTGAGGGTCCTGCCGGGGAGCTGCCCCAGTAACGCGGAGCCCTGACCACCGAAGATGGCAGAGCTGAGGACAGAGAAGGCGGAGCCAGGCCAGGGCCTGCAGCTGCCCTCCAGGTAAGTGCAGGCACTGAGTGGATGAAGGCACTGGGAATCCCTGCTTCACTTTGTCGTTCGGGCCCACCTTGTCTCCCTGCATGCCACCAAGCTAGATTCGCCAGCACGCCGGCAGTGGCCCACTGCCATGCCCTATTCAGAGCACACGGGGTGGCAGCTCTCCTGGGAGACTAAGATGCCTCCTCCCCCCTGGGACTTGGCTCTTGGGTTCAATGGGGCCTGCTAGACAATCCATCGAGCCCATCGTGTGTTTTCACCGACTTTTCCAGCAGGCCTGACAGACTAGTTGGGGAGGAAACGTAGAGGTGGTCAGAACCAGGATCTGAGTTCTCACAGCCTCATGCTCTTTGCCCTTTCTCCCATAGTTCCTGCCAAATACCCACCTTTCCTTCCCTCCCTTCTCAGCCAGGCTTCCTAAAAATCTACACTTGCCTGTCTCTGCTTCTTCCCCTCGCACCCCTCAACTGGCTGCAGGCCGGCCCTCGGCTGCACCCACCCACCTCTGAGTCTGCTCCCACCCTGCGCACCAGCAACCTCCCCGCCTCCAAATCCAGTGAGCCTTTTCTGGTCTTGCCCTCACTGCTGAATGATGAGCTCCTTTTTCCTCCCGATGGCCACAGCCTTACTTGGTGGCCCCTCTTCCTCCTCGAATGGCACTTCCTAGGCCTGCAGCTAAGCCCTTGCTCCCTCGTACATTCTATACGGTCTTAGCCACTCTCCTGGCTTCCCCTCACCTGCCAGAGCAGGCCTTCACAACTAGGGGGGACTGTTCCACACGGCTGTGACAACGGGGGGCGGGGAAGGGGTGCTGCTAACCAGCTGTAAGTGCATGGCAGCGCCCCACCCCAAAGCATGATCAGTACCTGCACAAGGCCCAAGCATCCGTGGGCTCTGGCTGCCTCCCAGCGGTGTTTCCGGGACTCTCCCTGGGTATCATTCCCCTCCACCCCCCAAGTTTCGGTGACTCCAGGAACTGTCTCCAATCTGGCCTATTTTATCACCTCTTTAGACTCTAAATCTCTCCTCCAACTTTTCTTCCTAAAGGACTAACAGGACACTTCAATTTTTTTTAAGCAACTTTGCTTAAAACTCTCCAGTGGTTTGACCTTCGTGGCCTCGACCTCATTATCCAGTCTTCCCCCCGCCCTATCAGACCACGGTGCTAACTACCGACTATTCCTTCCAGCTAAATGTCTTGTTGCCTCTCTCTCCAGCAAACCCCTCAGTCAGCAGTGCAGAAAACAATCCCTGCCACTTCATCTCCCTTGCCATTACACATCCTTCCCTGTCCCCACCGGGCCCTGTACACCTGTTTCAGGGCTCAGCGTTCTCAGTCTGGGTCTCAACACCGCTAGGGGACCTTCGTGAAGCAGGGCCCATCGGAGTCACCGGAGGCCTGCTGTGCCCAGGCAGACGGGCATATGGACTCCTTTCTCAACTGCAACATGAGGATTTCTGCTGCGTCCCTGCACTCCCAAACACTAAGACCCTTGGGACTGGAAAAGCCTAGGGCAAGCTGGCCTTTGTGGATTCCCGCCCCAGCCGGCCAGGAACGTGGATCGCAGAAATAGGTTCTCCAGCCTGTGAATGGCAAAGGGATCCCAGATGTGCTCTGGGGCTGCTGTCGAGCACCTGCCATGGCCCAGGCCCCTCGGGGCACTCACCCGGCTCCGGTGCAGTGCACAGCAGACCGGGCAGGGACTTCACTTACCGCCTTCCCTTCTTTGTGGCCTGCATCTCAGCCCGTTTCCATCCGAGGCCGGGTGTAGAAGGGGTCCCGGAGGGCAGCTCACGTGGGGGGAGAACCGCAGGGTTGGGGAGATTGCTCTTCTTCCTGCTGCAGAGAAGGGGTGAGGTGGTAAAAGGGGCTGGCTGGCGGCCTCTGCGTCCTTATGGGGCAGGGCGCAGGACCCCCCCCCCAGTGAGCAGAAAGGAGCTTCTGCGAGCTGTGTCATCCATGCCACCTCTCTTCCTGAAAGTTTGAGCAGAGCAGAAGTGGACCCCGGCTACTTCTCCCATTCCCATTTTAGGCCTGGAATTCCACCGCCTGTCTCTGCCTGGTGAGATGCTTTCATCTTTCAAGGTCTTACTACACCCTTACCTCCTGTAGGACTTTCCTAACCCTCCGGTTCACACGGAGCGCACACACCCTCCCACCCCCGTAAGCATGGCACTTGATTTCGCAGAATCCGTGTTTACCGTGAGGGCACAGGCATTAGCCTCGCAGAGCAGCAGCTGGTCTTGCTGCACCCCTGCAAAGCCGGCCCCCTGGAGCCGCTGGGTGCAGGCGGCAGGGGGGAGGGGATGCCTGGTGCCCTCGAGCACCTGTCTGCCAGCACGCAGGCTGCTCTTCTCGGACCGCGTGTGCGAGCGGGGGAAACGGGGCAGGAGCACGTAATGATGAAACCGGTTTCTACAAAGTGAGGCTCTTTGTACCAAAATATTTAATGAATATGCTGTTAAAATAAAACCAACAAAAGGAATAGTAATACAGTTTTACTGGTTTATATTTCAATTCATAAAGTTGACACACTGGAACTACCCTAGCACAATTTCCACGCACCTAGTTTTAGGCTTACAGCTGTTTCGGTAACTGAACAAGAAAGACACAAAGCGGTGGAGGGTGTGGTTGGGGGGGGGTGCCGCTTGTCACCTCCCAGATGACCTCAGCAAGCGCTAGGACAGCCACTGGGAAAAGATACAGAACAAGCCAAGTATCTTTACACACAGACCTGTGCCTCTTAGAACAGCTACCTGCACCCTGCGTGCGGAGATGACAAGAGCCCCGGCGCCAGCCTGTCCGCATACCGCTATAGAAATTAAGACTAGGCGATCTTTTTTTTTTTTTTTTTAAAGGTGCTAAAACCTCCATTCCATAGTTTTGAAATGAGGACCTACAGTCCATCTGAACAGCGAGGTCTGCACCCAGCCACACTCTTGTGGCTCCATGAGGGACATGGGCCAGCAAGATGGGGCCTCGGCACGCATATCCCGCACCTGCGTTTTCACACGCAAGAGCGCACGCACACACACACACACACACACACAGTGCAGTGTCCTTCTCGCTTGTATGACCTGTTGTGCAAAAACCCTAGGAAACTTTTAGTGAGGGACCGTCTCCCAGCTCTTATGAGGGCCGGGAGGAGGGGGAACCCGGCAAACCCGGAGTGAGAGCAAGTGCCCAGATAGCCACATAATTAGGTTGTGCAGATCAGTCTCGGTCTGGGATTTAAACACTGTCAGTTGGGCGCACTGGGAAAAGATATTTATATATATATATATATATACACACACACACATGACACATGAAGCAAAATAAGATTTGTCCACGTTATGATTAATCCTGTCTCACGTCGGTCAAGTCACCCAGCCCAGCCCCGTGAAGTTTTGGCAGCTAACACTAAAGAACAACAGGAACTACGAGAGTTGCATAGAATTGATCAGAAACGTGAATAATGCCAAACCCAAAACCTGTGCATCGTGTAGTTTAACAAAACTAGGTGGCTGCAACTACAACCAGGAAACCCTCCAATTTAAAACAAAGTGCTTCTCCATGTCTGCCTGGAGGACCCTACGCTGGCACTGAAGTAGAGAAGAATTATTTGAGTTACTGATCCCTGCCCGCCCCCCCCAACCCCGCAATACATATAATATATTTAAAAAAAAGAAAAAGATTAAAGGTTTAGAAAAAAACCAAAAGCCTGAAGGATCCCCAAACTCTGACAGCGTCCACTCAGCCCTCGGGCTGGGGGAGGTGGTGACCCACACCAGGAAGAGGCCTGGGAGCTCACACCGAGGATGCTTTCCCAGCGCGCGTCCAGAGCGTCACTCAGCCAGCAGGCCTGTTAGCGTCAGTAGTTAGGAGAGCCTTACCCCAGAGGCTGCCTGCTTCATGAGCTCTGGTCCAATGACCTACCAACACGCTTCTATGGATCTGGCTTAGGTACATTCTGGTCCTGGGACATGTCACAGAATCACACATCTGGCCAAAGAAGGCAACGAAAGGTGTCATGTTTTCTGAAGGTGTCTGGAGGCAGCCGCTTCGCTCAGCAAGTCTCTTTCCCTTGAACCCCCGTTGCCGTCTTTATGGAGCTCAATGTTCGGTTAAACCACGTCTTCTTGGCAGCCTGTACCTCGTTTAGGGCAAGGCCTAAATGGTGCTCCAGGTCCTGCAAGAGGAACGATGTACATGAGCATGCTGGGCTCCAGGGTCAATGACGCCACTCCCCAGAGCTGAGCCAAGACAAGACTTCAGCCTATTCACTTTGAGAGGCCTTTGGAAACTCCTCCAGTCTCCAACTGGCATAGAAGGATCTGGAATCCCTAGAGTTCCGGGATCTTTCCTAGTAAAGACCTCTTCATTTCTTGCCTAGTCTATTTATTAAAACAACCTCCTAACTGAGCACCTCCGGCTCCTGTCCACCTATTACACACCAGGCAGACAGGGCTAGAGCTCCAGCTGAGACCGTGTCATTAATTTCCAGCAAAGACCTTTAAAGTCTAGACTCCCAGGCAAGGCATTTGAGGTGTTTCCTGATGCGGACCCAGAGACTCTCTGCCAGCTCAGTACCCACCTCCACCCCTAGCTTCCTGACACTCCTTACTGGGCAGGCCCTCTCCTCCCTCTGCTGCTCAGCATGCCGCTCCCTCCACCACGAATGCTCACTGTTCTTTCTCTTCTGCAGCTGCAACCCTTGTTCATTCTGTGACCACAGCTCACATACTGCTGCCTTGGTGGTGCTTTTCCTGATTGTCCTGGACAGTCACATAAGCCATGCCTTAGCTTTGCAACCCCAGCACCTAGAACAGGGCCTGGCAAAGAGCAGATGCCCAGTGAATGTGTGCGATGTGGGAGACCAGGCCCTAAGCTCAGTCCTGAACTTGGTCCCTTCCACAAATGGTGCTTGGGGCCCACGCTGTGCTCCATGTGGGTGCTCATGGTACTGGCCACGGAGGATAAAGATGACCAAAGTCAGCCCCAATTTCTTCGTCAGGAATGGAGGCTCAGATCCATCAGTAACACGTCCAGTGCTACGATGCTAGTTAAGTGATGGGAGCTGGGACTAAGAGGTGGCATTCAGGAAGTCCTCAGACACTGTGCCGAGCCCTTTCTGTGCTTTGTCTTATTTAGTCTTCAAAGCAAACCACCAGATAGGGGCCCTTATCACTCCATTTGCAGATGAGGAGCCTGAAGTGGAAGGCCATGGACAAACCCAAATCACAGATTTTGGTGGTGCAGCGGGGATTTCCAAGCAGGTCTCTGCTCCACCAAAAAGATTCCAAGCTTGATGGACAATTCTCATTATGAGAAAGTCCAATTCATGATAGGCCAAATACTAACTAAACATCCACTGGTAAGTAACAAGTAATGGGCTTCTTCCTGTAAGGACTATGGTCAAATTTAAAAGGGAAAAAAACCCCAAACCACAGACACCATTTCTGGGGTCTCCAGCCCACACCGCGGGGGCGGGCGCGGGCCCGGACGGTTACCTGTATCTTACACTCGGCCTCCACCAACTGCAGCTTGGTCTGCGCCAGCTCCAGTTCCATCTCTCTCAGCTGGTTCTTCAGTGTCTCCTTCTCTTCATCTGTGTCCTCATCTAAAGCTTCCTTAGCTGAGCTCATGCCCTTTATGCGACCTTCTTTGTTGAAAAATTCCCGGCAGCGCTCACAGTCATCCACTTTTTGCTGAAAGTGAGTGTCAGATGTGAACAGGCGAAGAAGAGAAGCAGCCCCGCCCGAAGATGTGGGCATCTCCTTTCTGGGGAGCCAAGAGGTGGCTGCTGGGTTAAGCACCACAGCTCCCGAAAAACTGCTCTCTTTGTAAACTGGCAGATACCCTAGTGGAAAAGCCGTGTAGTATCCTACACTAAAATCAGTCAGAACATTCTTATATCTTGGTCTGGTCATCTCACTTCCAAGGAACCTTGGTTAAAAAAAGGAAGATGCAGTGACTAAAGATTTATGTACAAAGATTTTCACTGCAGAATCAGAGACAGAGAAATAATGGGGGGGATTAACTACCAACCACTGTGAGAAAGTAAATATATACTTGGGCTATATTTATACAAGTATATAGGCAGCCTGTACAAAGTGTTTGAGGAATTTTTCATAACATGGTAAAATGGTTAAATGCCGAGTGAACCAGGACACAGACGTCTGTAAAGCATGGTTACAAATATATACCACAGTTCATTAAAATAAGATGTCCCTGTCTGGGAGAAACCTCATTTCATGTTCCTCTAAGAAAATATTCTGCCAATTAAACAACTTTGTTTTGAGAAAGAGAGAGAGAGAGAGGAGGGGCAGAGGGAGAGACAGAATCCCAAGCAGGCTCCACTCCAGCGTGGAACCTGACATGGGGCTCACACGGGGCTCGATCTCACAACCCTGAGATTGAGACCTGAGTCAAAATCAAGAGTTGGATGCCTGACCGACTGAGCCACCCAGGTACTCCCACTTAAACCACTTTAGAAGGCCATCAGTTATAAAATATGTCCCAATTTCAGGAGGTAAACGTGAAAAAAATGCGTATCTTAGAATGAATAGCATTTTGTATATTGAAATAAACATAGAATGAGCACTGAAAGAACATACACCAACGTGTTAATAATGGTGATATTATCTATGGGCAACATAAGGGTTTATTTTCTTACTCTTATTTTCAAAATTTTCTGCAATGAGCATTGCTAGTTTTAGAATCATAATAAACTAAATAATAAATTACATTAAAAAAAATCAACATTGCTAGTTAAACACAATTAGGATGGAGGCCAAGTCTTGGTCCAGGTAAAATGGTGATATGTGTGAATAAGGCCATGAGCACAGAACTCTCCCACCTTCATCTTTTAGTAAGTTACTCATCTTGGAATAATTTGATGAGCGCTCTAATACAGGTACAGCTTAAAGAGTGCAGCAGCTGCCTGGGTGGCTTAGTCGGTGAAGCGTCTGCCTTTGGCTCAGGTGGTGATCTCAGGGGCCTAGAACGAGGCCCACATTTTGGACTCCCTGCTCAGCAGGGAGCCTGCTTCTCCCTCTGCTCCTCCCCCCACTGCTCATGTGCACTCTCGCTCACTCTCTCAAATAAATAAAATCTTAAAAAAACCCACCAAATTATAAAAGCCCCTGAATGGGCAATAAAAACATTAAAAACTGAAAGTCCTCATTGGATTTGGATCCATTATAGCAGAAGGACTTGAGCTCAGAGAGGGAGTTGAGTGCCCTCATTTTACACAACATGGGGAGTGACAAATGACACCAGGGTCCTGACCTCTGCATCCCCACCCTGAGCTAAACTGCAGCTGGCAGGCCTCCTTCATCCACGCGGCACTGTAGTGATCACCTGCTCTACTGACATCTGCAAATCTCAGGTCACTTTTTGTGACAGTCACGCCATCCGGGCGATGTTATATGAGGAAAAGGGCATTTGTATTTCGAGATCTAAAACCAGAGCTCTCGGGTTGCGTCTGTACCCTCTCCCAGAGGAAACCGGCAGAGCGTCGGTTTTCAGTCCCGGAGCCAGGCCATGACGGGCCCCTCATCAAGGACGTGTAAACTTCTCTTACTTTTGAAATGAAAGTAAACCACCCCCTCCCGAAATTTGTGGTGCCGAGCAGAGCACAATGGACTAGGTGGTACAGAAGAGAAGCTCTTCGGTAAAGGAAAACTTACCCGAATTTTCTCAATTTCCACTTTATTAGCTGTCTGCTGCTTCTCCAATCTTTCGCTCAGCTGAGAACAAATCTGAAGAAACAAACATATAAATGACAATCATTTTTTTTCTTTTTTTAAAGATTTTGTTTATTTGACACAGAGAGAGAGATCACAAGTAGGCAGAGAGGCAGGCAGAGAGAGAGGGGGAAGCAGGCTCCCCGCCGAGCAGAGAGCCCGATGGGGGGCTCGATCCCAGGACCCCGAGATCATGACCTGAGCCGAAGGCAGAGGCTTTGACCCACTGAGCCACCCAGGCGCCCCTAAAGTGACAATCTCTTGATCAATGTCATCATGTGCAGAAGCTGGGCCCGGGAGGAATTCTATAGCGGAAGCCAGAGCGGCCGAGGGCGCGCGGTGGGAGGAGCGGCGGGAGGACGAGCAGAGGCTCCCTGGCTCTGCCGCCTCCGCCTCCACTGGCCCAGGCCGGGAGCACCTCGTCAGTGCCACACTCAGCGGCCAATGGCTTACAGACACTTGACAGCCTCACGAGCCAGCCCGAGATGTGAGTTTAGGAAAGAACAAGACCAGTTTAATTACATTCTTAAAATTCAACCCGCCAGAGAGAGAGTGGTTCTACATCATGTGACCGCACGTGAACACGAGGCTGTAAGGACAGGGTGGCTTTCATTTATTAAATGCCTGTTTAGATGCTGGGCACTAGGCCAGCATCTCTACAGACCTGATCTTATGGAATCCTCGTGACAGTTCTCTGAAACAGTGATAGTTTCTCCTGTGTCAGCGCTGAGAAGCAGTGACATCACTTGCCCAGTGAAGTTACCGGTGAGTGTAGGCGGCAGGCGGGTGTGGAGGGGACACAATTATCTAGGCAAGCAGGGCTTCCAGAAAACACGACCCACTTACAGGGTGCTCACACTCACCTGCTTGTAGTCACCAATGATAGAACTGTTTTTTCTAATCTCAGATTCTGCTTTGTCAAGTTCCCGACGACACATTTCTTTTAACTGCACACATTATTAAAAAAAAAAAAAAAAAAAAGGAAAAGTGAATGTTTTAAGGGAAATATAAAGCTCTGGCACTAACTGCTTCGTTCTGGGCTTTCCAAAAAGTACCTGACTACTCTGGAAGGGCTGTATTTCACCTACCTGGTCTCGATGCCAGGAGAGGGAGAGAAAAGTCAAAACTCCCCAAAAGATCAAACCCCATTTTGGAGTGGGGCTTTTGCTAAGGTTCCTCCCTGCCCGTGAACTTGAGCTGAGGAGGCAGCACAGACGTAATGGACTAGAGTTCATCAGAGGACTGCTGTGTCTTCGGTACGGAGACAGTGCCTCATCGTCTCCCACCTCAGGCAGTGCTACCAGAGACCAGAGAGTGTCACCATCATGGAGAAGCGCGAGGGCAAGAAGGGGCTTCCTGCGAGGTACACAGCACACTGTGCCCCCAGTGACTGTGGAGAGCTGGCTCAAGACAGGCTTTCCAGAGCCTGCTCTGTGGGGGAGATGCCAGTGGACAGGCAGGGGAAGAGCCGGACATTATAAGATGTCTGCTTTCCTTCTGCAGAAATGCTAACTCTCTTCTTTGTCACATTCAGTTGCTGACACACAGGAATTTCTCTTGTCCCAAGGAAGGATGGGCTTTGCCCCAGTGTCTCCTCTTATGCTCTAATTATTAACTATTATGCTTTACACAGTAAATTGAAAAAGCCTTCGAGAGAAACTGCAGCCAGCTGTCTGTGGCTCCCCGGTGCCGACAGGAAGCCGCCAGCTGGACTCGAGACTCTCGGGCGCGTACAAGACACAGCGGCACGTGGGAGGGGCAGCGCTCCCCTTACCTGAGCAGACTCGTCTTCCAGCCGTCTCTTCTCTTCTTCAGCATCAATCAACTTCTGTTTGGTCATAAGCAACTCCTTATTGAGTGCATCTGCCTTCTCTTCAGCCTGAAACACGTAAGGGATGCTGTCACAGAACAAGAATTGAGAACCGGATAGGATCTGAATTGCTCAGGACAATCCTCTTTTAACATGACAGAGAAAGTGAGCCAGAGAGCGAAAAGATATGCCAGAGGTCACACAGAGACTGCCTGACCCAGACTCTTGCACAGACATTGTGCAAGACAGTGGTTAGGAGCTCAGCCTTTGGCATCAGACAGCTTGGGCTCAACCCCCATTGTTCTCTGACCATGTGCCACTTGGACAAGTCACTGAGAATCTTTCTGAGCTTTGGGCTTGTCATCTGAGGGATAAGGCACAGGAAGGACTCAGCACTGTACCTAGCAGATAGTGAACACTCAATAAAAGGCAGTGGTCATGATCACTAATAGTAATAATAAATCCTGGTTTTCTTCCCCAAGACTATTTCCTCTGCTTCCTCAAACGAGGTCTACATTTCATTCTCATCATGTGATAAAGGAGGCCGCCTCTTTCCTGGCACTCGCTTACCCATGATCTGAAATGGCCCCCACCCCAGTTCTTTTTGAAAACATGCAAAGGTCTGGTGGGTAGATCTGGGGGCCTAAGTGAAAATAATACACCTGTGCCTGACGCAGGAGTGCCTGACACTTGGCATTCCAAGGATAACCAAAGATGAGCGTGTCAGAGGGCAGCCACAGAAATGGGGCCGAAGCTCCTAGAGTTCCACAGCATTAGATACAGAGTATCTTTGCCAGCTCCTTATACACAGCCCTCTTTTAAACAATGAGTGGAGGTGGATTAACCCGTTTCTGAAATTGAACAGAGTTTCTGATGTCACCTAGCTGAAGAGGTGTCACGGAGCCCCTGCACTTCCTACCACACCACGCCTGCTCTGAACTATCTTCTCTGGGAGGAACAGGAGCCGCAGGGCTGGGGCCTTACATGGAGAACTGAGACTGGCTTGATAACACAACCTCAAAAGGCCATTAATTATGGCAAGTTGCACATGTGTGCAGTTAAGTGGGGTCCTGTCTGGGCTGTGGCCTGCCAGCTCCTTCTCTACCTCAAACCCAAGAAACAATGAAAGGAAATGAGAACCAAACAGAGGAAATATTTATTAAGGAGAACTAAGTCCTGTTACAGATTGGTTTTACTTCAATCTGTGGAGCAACCTATTACCTTTCTCCTCTCTCCCCTGGACTCCATTACCATTTTCTGAGCAGTGCTCTAGAGCCTGGGCACATGTGTCTGTTCTCTCAGTCACTCAGCATCACTATCATGGTAGTGATTCTGAGAAGTGTGAAAGAGCCAGGTTTCGAACTGCGTCTCTGAAGTCAAGTCTTCCCTGCCCACCCTGGTTCCCCTCACGTTCTCACGGCGCACACAGCAGAGCTATAATCTGCAACCAGGTGGCGTGACATAAAGTCCAGTGTTTGTGCCATCTCTCCAAGAGCTGATGACTCTCAAGGCTGTGTGAGTGGGAGGTGCACAGAAGTTACTAGACTGGCCTAACCGGTGTCCCCTCAGGGCACCGCACTTCCTGCACTCTATCTGCTTGAGCATTTGAAGAGGGAGCATCTGGAGATCATAAACACAAATCCTGACTTATACTTCTCATCATGAAGGAGTAACAGGAACCAGATTTATCCTTCCACTATAAGCAAAAAACTGGACAAAGTATATGAAACTACTGTTTTCAGAGACTAAAAACAATACATGCAGAACTGTGGTTCCTGGGAGAAAGAAAACCAGGTGAGTCCCACCCTGGGTTTCTACCTAGAGGCACATTCTGGACCAAGAAGGAGGGTGAAGAGTTCCAAACAGAGCATGTCTCAAAAGGTCAAGGAGGCAGAGTTAAAGGACCAGGGATGCTGAGGTGGTTGGAAGCTAGGGGGCAGAGGCCTGGAGATAAGAAAGCTCTGGAACAGCTAATACGGCAATAGAGCAAATAAACTGAAAACATGAAAATATTAAACCAACGAAGACAGAGGGGTGCCTGTAACTCTTGATCTCCAGGCTGTGATTTCAAGCCCCATGTTGGGTGTAAAGATTATTTAAAAAAAAAAAAAAAAAAATCTTTAAACCAAAGGAGGCATAAAAGGAGAAAGAAAAAGCAAATGCAACAAATAGAGAATAATAAGCAAGGTGGCAGACTTAAATCTACCATATAAATAATTACATTAATGTAAATGGTCTAAACATTCCAATTAAAAGGAGATTATCACACTGAATAAAATAAGCATGACCCCACTACATGCTGCCTACAAAAAACAGTTTTAAATATAAAGACACAGATATATTAAAGGTCAAAGGATGGGAAAGGATGTATACTAGGCAATACCATGAAAGCTGGAGTGACTATTAATATCAAAGTAGATTTCAGAGCGGAGTATGACTAGGAACAAAGAGGGACATTTCATAACAATAAAAGACTTGCCGCACTGAGAAGGTTCTGACATGTGTAAGTAAGTTCAAATTACAGGGAATAAAAACTAACATAATTGAAAGGTGAAATAAATGCACAATTAGAGACTTCCTCACTGTCCTCTCAGGAAGTAACAGAACAAGTAGAGAGGGAAAACCAGTACGTTCATGGGAGATTTCAATAATACTCAACCAACTTGACCAAACTGACATTTATAGAACACTGCACCCATAACAACAGAACACACACATTTTCCACTTGCAAATGGACACGTGGGACATGCACCCAAATAGATCATAAGGTAGGCCCTAAAATAAGCATGAATATATTTCAAAAGGATTAAAACCAGAAAGGATATATACTCTGATCCCAAGTGAATTAAATTATAAATTAACAATAGAAAAAATTCTGGGAGGGGCGCCTGGATGGCTCAGTTGGTTAGGCATCTGCCTTTGGCTCAGGTCCTGGGATTGGGCCCTGTGTCCCACTCCTTCTCTCTCTCCCCTCTACTTGTTCTTGCTCTCTCAAAAAAAAAAAAAAAAGAAAGAAAAAAAGAAAGATAGATAGATAGATTGATTTCTGGGAAAAATCCCTAATAGTTGAAAATTAAACAACATACCACTAATCAATTCACAGGTCAAAGAAAAAATAGTAAGAACTGAATGAAAAGAAAAACATACTGTAACAGAATGTGTGGGATGCAGCTGAAACAGTGCTTCAGGAAGATTTGTAACTTTAAATGCTTATTTTAGAAAAACAGAGTCTAGAATTAATGATCAATTAATGATCTGTCTTTTTAAGATTAGCGAGAAAAAGAGCAGGGGTGCCTGGGTGGCTCAGTCGGTGAAGTGTCGAACTCTTTAATTTCAGCTCAGGTCATGATCTCAGGTCATGGGATCAAGCCCCGAGTCTGGCTCTGTGCTCAGTGGGGAGTCTGCTTGAGATTCTCTCTCTCTCTCTCCTTCTGTCCCTCCCCGCTGCATGTAAGCTTGCTCTTTCTCTCTAAAATACATAATCTTTAAAAAAAAAAAAAAAAAAATCGGCTAGGAAAAGGAAAAAAGTAAACCAAAAATAAAGTTACAAAAAAAAAAAATAAATAATGAAAACCAGAAATCAATGAAACAAAACAGGAAAAAATCAAACCAAAAACTGGTTTTTGAAGAAACGAACACACCCGATAAATTCCTAGTCAGATTAAGGAAAAAGGAAAAAAGACACAAATTACTCTTATCAGGAATGAAAGAGTATCTTGACAGATCCTGTAAACATTAAGAGAGTAAGGAAATAACAATGACTATACCAATACCTTTGACAACTAAAATGATTAAGTTACCTGAAAGACACAATTATAAAAATAGAGACAAGAATTAGAAAATTTATGTATCCGGAAAATAAACTGAATTCATAATTAAATAATTTCCTAAGAAAATTCCAGGCCCACATGGCATCACTAGGGAATCAAATATTTTATCAAGGAATAACCCTACACAAATTCCTTAAGAAAACAGGAGGGAACACTTCCCAGTTCATTTTAGAAGGCTATCATTACTGATACCAAAACAAGATAAAACATTTTGGAAACTCTAGACAAATATTCCTCATGAACACAAAAATTTTAATACAAATAAAAAACTTAAGGAAAAAAAGAAAACCCCAAGTTCCCTAAGGATCCAAAGGCTGGTTTACATTGAAAACTCAAATTACATCACCATATTCACAGTATTAGGAGAAATAGCAAATAATCACCTCAACAGATGCAGGAAGAGCATCTAACAAAATTCAACACCCATTCGTGACAAAACTCAGCAAACAGGAAGAAAGGAGAACTTCCTCAACCTGATCTATGAAAACCCTACAGGTGAAGCCTGGAACAAGGTGATGATACCCACTCTTTCCATTCAACATTGTTCTGGAGATCCTGGTCAGTGTAGGAAGGCAAGGAAAAGAAAAAGGCATAAAGACTTGAAAGGAAGTAAACTGGCTTTATTCAGAGATGAAATGACTGTGGTACATGGAAAATCCTATATAGTAAACCAAAAAGCTACTACAATTCTAAGTGAATTCCGCAGGGTCATAGGATAGAAGGTCATGTAATCAATTTTATATCTGGAGACTAGTAATACACAATTGGAAAACACAATTAAGAAAATATCCTTTACAATAAATTTAAAAAATGTGTAGGTCTTGTTAACTGAAAACTAAAAAACAATGCTGAAACTGAACAAGACCCAAAACTATAACCTGTTCATGGATTGGAAAGTTCAATTATTATTCAGATGATAATTCTCCCCAAGCTGATTGACAGGTTCAATGCAACCCCACTCAAAATCCCAGAGGCTTTTATTTCTAGAAGTTGACAAACTGATTCTAATACTTATATAGAAATGCAACAGACAGAATAGCCAAACTATTTTTTTTTTAAAAAGAACAACAAAGTTAGAGGACTCCTGTGACCTGATTTTCAGATTGTAAAGCTACAGTAATTGAGACTGTGCTGTTAGCATGAGGATACACGTACAGATCAATGGAGCAGGCATGGAATTGAGGAGACCATCCATACAATCGATTTTTGATAAAGAAGCCAAAGTAATTCATTCAGGAAAGGTTTGCAAGCTGTCCAAGTTCACAGATTGTAAATCTCAGCAGGGGTGCTCCTGTTTCCCTCACTTAGGTTACACCCAGTTTAGAGAGTGTGCCAGAGGGGACTCACTGGCCCCATGCACTGGGACCTTGTGCAATGTTAGGTCTGGGCAGGACTCCTGTTTCATAGAGGCGACAGCGTGGCTAGGCTCACCTAGGGACTCTGTGGCTAACTAGTAACAAAAGTGACATAAAACATCAACTGAAAATTCAAAGAGTGTTCTGGAAATCTGGTAAAGCACACACCAGAGTTTTATTCTGGGATGCAAAAAGGGAAAAGCTGAAAATAATGAATTTCTTTTAAAAACCTGACTGAGGGGGCACCTGGCTCAGGTCGTGATCTCTGGGTCTTGGGATCGAGCCCTGCTTCGGCTCCCCACTCATTGGGGAGTCTGCTTGTCCCTCTCCCTCTGTCCCTTCCCCCACTCGTGCACTCTCTCTAAAAAACTCCCCCAAAACCTGAGTCCCTGAAGGCCAGAAACAAAAAAGGGGAGTGAGAGGACCCCATACCCCTTGCTTGAGAACCTAGCTGACTTTCAGTGATGATTCTAAAGGAACAAGAGAAGACAGACTTGGAAAGGGACTCCAAGTCCAGTGTGGGCAAGGTGTGTCTTCTCAGCACCGGAGTAGCCAGCTGGAGGAAGGGACCCCAGTCTGAAGTTCCTGAGCCCTAAGGGCAGTATGGGCCCTGCTCCTTTGAGCCGAGTTAGGAGTGTGAACTCTGGTGTCAGGCCATCTGGGTTTTAATCTGAAATGTCATGCTATGCCTCAGTTTCCTCATCAGTAAAATGGAGATCATATCGTATCCCTGACACGACATGGGTTGTTCTGAGGACAAAAGCACTTAGAGCAATGCCTAGAACTCGGTAAGTGCTCAGGAAACGTTTGCTTGTTGTGTGTCACTATGTTTTTGATGTAGTTATGACACCAAATCGTAGCTTCTTGTTCCATATTTATTTTGGAGACAGCGGGGCACTGTAGACAAGCCTGGGGCATTCCAGTCAGATGGGCCTGGGTTGGACTCCTGGCTCTGCTTTCTCCACGGCGCCTCCATCTCTCTCTGCATCTCAAGTTTCATGATTGTTACAAAAATCCTCATCCATCAGTGGGGCTCATGTAACCCTCCTCACAAGGCTGAGGCAAGGGTAAGAGATACTAGAGGTCAGCAAAGTGCTTATGACAGTGCCGATCACACAGATCTTCAGGAAAGGGGAATTCACATTATTTTGACTATTTCTCACTCCTGGTTATCAGGAAGGTTAAAGAACCTAGCTCTTTACTGTGTCAAGATAAGACAACTTGAAAAAAGGTTTACACCATTTAGGAGCAGACTTCAAGAACATGAGAATCTGGGCCCACCTGCAACAGGGGACATCACTGCGACCGCTGGGCCTGGCGGGGGGGCAGTGTAGGGGCTCACACTAGACATCGCCCCGGGATCTTCGCTTGAGTTGCCTCTTCATACAGTTTTTTTGAACACAAAGCTACTATCCAGAACCCATTTTCTTTTGTCTTTTTCACCTCCTTTCTGCACGATCTCCAGCTGCTACGAATCCACCTCCGGGGCGCACTGTGGCCTGGCTTCAGCGGTTGCTGCTCACTGTCAGCCGCCTCCCTTCACGCACTGAGCAGAAAGGCCTGAACAAGGAGGGGATGACCTCTAGGGCATTCGTAGGGAGAACAGAGGGCATGCTGGGACTCTGCGCCAGAAGGCGGGGACTCAAACCTGAGGGCCAGACTGTGGTAAACCAATAAGCAGTGAGAGCTCCAGGTTCCGGTTACTGAGGGCTAATGACCTGGAAACTGCCTCCCCCACAAAGCAGAAAAAGCAGCCTTCCCAGTCACATGCAGTGAGGTGCAGCTGACAGGCAGGAGGAATCAGCGCTGCCTGCGGCTGGCTGTGTTTGCTGGTGCTTTTCACATTCACCAAGTCATGGTGTTCTCCCTGTGCCCTGGGACACAGCTAATATTCCACCTTCCCACCTTTTGCTCTACTTGAAAGGACAGTAGCTGGTATTAGAACACAGGTCTATTCAGGGCAACTGGGTGGTGTGGTTGGTTAAGCATCCAACTCTTGGTTTTGGCTCAGGTTATGATCTCAGGGTCAAGATTGAGCCCGGTGTCCGGCTCTCCTTCCTTCCTCTCTCTGCCTCCCCCCCGCCACTCCCCACACTCTCTCTCTCAAATAAATCTTTATTTTTTTTTCAAATAAGTAAATCTTTTAAAAAAAAGCCCAACAGGTCTACTCAAAACTGTTTACTCCACAACTCTATTTCTAAAGAAAATAAAAACTGGTAGATACTGCCATCTTGCTCTCTTTTCATCTGACTTGTGAACCACTTGGAGAACCTAATGAAAGCACAGACTTTCAAAGAAATACAGAACACAGTATTTTCCTACACATTTGGTGGATGTCAAGGACCTTGTTAAGTTCATAGATCTTATGGGGTTCAAAGTATCATGTCAGTCCCCTGTAATACCTTAACAGCCTGAGCCTCTCTCTAGAACCTTAGGAAACCAATGAGCAGAACAGTAATCTTAGGAGCCTGACAGGGAAATATGAGTCAGATGTTGGCAAACTATAGTCCATGTGCCAAATCCAGCCTCTACCTATTCTTGTAAACAAAGTTTTATTGGAACACAGCCATGCTCATTCCTTTACTTATTGTCTACGGCTACTTCTGTGCCAATGGCAGGGTTTGATGTTGCAACAGAGACCATCTGGCCCACAAAGCCTAAAATATTTACTATCTATCCCTTTAAAGTGAAAGTTTGCCAGCTTCTGACCTAAACGATGAATGAAAGACCACACGTTTTCAAAGGGAGGCTTGTATTATAGAAAACTGACAAATACCCTGCCAGGAAAGCCATCATCTTAAACTTTTTAGGATTAGGAAAAGCAAAGAAAGAACATCTGCCAACTGAAATTACTGGTGAAATCGCAAGCTGCTGAGGCACTGAGCTTCATGACGATTAGCAATGCTTATTCCACAGGCACCTAATATGCAGGATAACAAAATCTCTTCTTAGGGAAGATAAGCAAAGGATAATGACTAAATGCTACTGTCAATTGTGGGAGCGTAAGAATTAGTCAAAAGGCCTGTCATTCAACAATGGTGGGAAAGGAGTTCAGGGACGGCCTGTAGAACAAGAGAAGAGTATGGGAAGGAGGGCTTACTGGAAAACCCCTGAAGGAAAGGAGGGAAGCAATAGTGACACAAGCAAGTGATTTTGCAAGAAGGACACTTTACAGGTGACACACTAGGACGACAGACACTGTAACTCAAGGACCGTACTTGATAAAGGGAGAGCTGAGAGTTTCAAAATAATCCATCCCTTCGGCCATGTCAGACTCACATTATCCAGATCCTTCCGCAGAGCAATCTTGCTGGTCACCAGCTCATGGGCTAAGTCATCATTTTCCTGTTCCAACCTCATGTTAGCTTCTTGTAGACGCCGGTTCTCCCGCTGAAAGGTAGAAAGAAACCAGTTACAGACATGTAAAAATCAGATGGAGATGACAATTTCTCATGGCTAACCCTCAAAACTCATTTCTGAGTCCTATGGAAATCATGAGAGGAGTAGCTGGTCCTAATGTGCTAGCAAGCAACAATTTCTTCTTTTCTATCTCCGATGAGAAATACTTAACTAGTCCCAGTGACCTTGCCAAGCAGCTACTTCTGATTAACCGTGACGAATGGCCACTGAACTGTGACAACCTAGGCAGCTGGTTTAAAGCACAACAGATCATACTTTCTCATTTGCAAATTCAAACTGAAACTTGAACCTAGAAACAATGGATCTGAATTTTTAAAAGAATTCAGCAAAACTAGTTACATGCATGATTATAGGAAATGAAAGACTGAAAGCTCTTCACATCAACCCAGCCATAAGCAAACGAACCTCAAATCGCTCGATAGGGTCTTCTTGTTGGGCCTGCTGTTCCCTCATGGTGTGATACTCCTTTTCGTATTTTTTCAACTTCTTCTGACTAATCTGTAGGATAAACCACAGCACAAATTAAAAAGTATCAGAAAGTGGTATGTATCTCAGGGCCTATGCTGACCTGGCCATCTTCAGTCACTACGGGAGTGGTGTAGCCCCTCCAACCTCAGCTCTGAGTCCTGTGGTCCCTGATCACCACCCGCCTCCTCCGCCATTTTATTCTGCACACACCAGCACTGCTGCAAGGTGCTTTCAATCTGTGCCCTCAGGATACCTTGACAACATATGGTTTATCATCCTCATTTTATGGACAACTTAATGGAGATTTAAGGAGGTTACATAATTTGACCAAGGTCACTCAGTTAAGGACGGGCAGATCTGGGAGTGGAGCCCAGGCAGCTAAACTCCATGCAAAGTCCAAGCTGTACTCACTTCACTATCCTACACCTATCACTTTCCCTCTCTACTAGCTCCTTCTGTGCGGCTATCAAATAGACAAAATTCTCTCTGCCCTTAAAAACACCATTCTACTGACCACTAGACTTAGCTGCTCTTCTGCCCATCAAACCCCTGTCCTCTTGCTCTCAAGCTGCTTCTTACCATGGCAAACCACAGGTGTATACATTTCACTTCCAGTGCTTCATGGTCTCTCTTCAATCTCTCTAAATCAAGCTTTTGCTCTGCTCTATAGGAAGTACTCTCTCGAGGGTCACTAGTATTTTCTTTTTCACTCCATCCAGTGGGTACTAACTCTCCCCTACTAGACTTCAAAATTCCTGCCTTTCCTTAACATGACCAAATGACTCTTCCTCCCTCCAGAAAATCACCTCTCTCTTTCTTCTCTCGTCTCTCTTTCTACCTAAACAGTCCCCTGCCCCTGACCTTACAGGCTAGCCTGTTTTTTCCTTCAATCTAAACATAACCAAGGGCATCCCTTCAAGATGCAACTCTCTTTTGTTTGATTCCTTCCTTTAAACCACTAACCCGTTCCCTTTGGTATTTTTTAAAATTACACTTTTAAATACTTGGAAACATAAGAAATAGAGAAGTGCTAAAATCAGTATGTGCAGCATAACGACTGATGAGAAAGCTAACACTCATTGCTTCCCGAGGCTTTAACATAATCAGCACAATACTGCTGGCTCACAAATCTGACTTTCAGCCCCTAGCTCCAGGTAATTAGGAATCTCAGAGCTGGGCTAGTCTAACTTCCTTATTTTACAGGCAAAGAAAAGGAGACCTCGAAAGGGGATGGGACAGCCCCAAGTGTACGGCATCTCCAGTCCCTTGTTCCATGATTCCCTTTCCATCTCACTGGAGCTGCCTGCTGTTTCCTCCCACTGACTCTCTGGACACTGCCCTTGTCCGATGTTTACAGGTCTGCCTCAATCAGAGCTTATTCCTGGAGTCTGGTTACTGCCTGTGGGCAGGTAGCCAGGAACATAACACTATGCCCTGGCTGCCATCTTTAGAGAGATGCCCATTAAACACTTGGGGTGAGGCAACAAGCTGGAAAGTGACATCTTTAAAGCCGGATCTTCTATGGTTTAAGGACAATGCTGGGTAAATGTGTACGTAAGTGATTCACAAAGAAAGCACCTAAATAAAACATTGGTGTGATCAGTAAATTTATAAACAATCCTAACAGATCAATAGCAGAGGAACAGACAATAAATGAGGCCTGTGGGCAGCACTCTCAGAGTTCTCTGCGCTCAGTCTGGGTAACTGACAAGGGAGCACAGTGGTTAGGAGGCCCCCCTGGTACTTGATTTAAAAAAAAAAAAAAAAGAGTTGACACCAAATCCTACAAAATATTCTCATAAATCTTCAGGGTTCTTCAACTTCTCATTCTCATGCTAGAGTAAGGAAGAGCTAACATTTCCCCCCCATAAACATACATTATAAAAGGCTAATTACAAAGTAGTTTCTTCTACATTTCCTTATCCCTTCAGATAAATGCCTCATCATCAGTGCCAAAGGGCTGCCTCTGCCTCAGCACTGTAACAACATTATTGTACATGGAGTACCTGAGACGCCAGACCCTTTACACATGCTGCCTCATTTTGGTTCTGACATTTTCATGATAGGATATGGGCATTTCTTTATGTACTTCCCACATTTTCCAAATTTCCTGCCTTGAGCATGATTTATTTTTATAATTAAGTAAACAAAATAGGGGCACCTGGGTGGCCCAGTCAGTCAAAGCGTCTGCCTTCAGACCTGCCTGGATCCTGGGATCAAGCCCTGCATCGGGCTCCCTGCTCAGTGGGGAGTCTGCCTCTCCCTCCGCCCCTTCCCCTGCTCACGTTCTCTCTGTTGCTCATTCACTCTCTCTCTAATAAAATCTAAAATAAATGCTGTTTAAAAATAATTATTAATAATTTAAAAATAATTCTGATAATTATTCTGGACATCTCTAAGATATCTTCTTGCTCACTTGTCTAGATAGTGGTCCCCACCTGTGCTTCTGAGTCAGTCCTCAGTGGTCACCCCTCAGGACTGGATAGAAATAGAGCTCCACCATCTTCTTGACTGGCCCAGAGTTCTGATTTCACCAGCTCTGGCTTGCTTTCCCATTTTTCATCCTCACTTATTCCTGGCATCCCCCTCTCCTCACCACCTTATCCCCGATCCCCCACCAAAAACAAAAGGTAAATAAAACCAACACTGCTTATAATGGGTTCACACCTGATCCTGACTTTTGGAGCATGGGCGGCTGCATACCACAGCCAACTAGTTCAGACTTCCTCTAAGGAATGGACCCCATGAAAAGGCAGATGCTTGATACCTAAATGGGGAACCAGCAGGTACCAGCTGCAAAAGCCACAATTCCAGCCTCCCTTATTAGGTTGCACCCGGGAGAGACCAGCACCTCTCAGCCTGTCTGTCCCATCATCAGTGCCCTCCCCAGGTCAGAACTGTCTCATTGTCGTACCCTGCACACGCACAAAGAGTGTGTCCACAAATGCTTGTTAAGTTAATGAGAAAGGACCCCCTCCTCTTCTTTGCATCAACGTTTCTTCAGAACAAAATGGCAACCACGGTGAACATACAGCGCAAGCCTGGTCCCCTGCCTGGACAAGCCCTTACTTGGTTCACTCCTATTCACCTTTCAGATATGAGCTCCAACATCACTTTAGCATATCCTTCCCTGGCACCTTCTTCCCCCTACCAGGCCAGGTCTTCGCTACATATTCTTATAATATCAAGTCAATTCCTTCATGGCACCTGTCCAAGTTCACAATTATTTATTTATGTGCTTACTTGATTTGTCTGTCTTCCCACTGGGAAACAGGCCATATCTGTTTTGCTTACCCCATATTTCCAGTACCTAGCTCAATGCCAGAACGTAACTGGGACTCAATAATCAGATGATGAACAAATCAAAGCCAACGGCCTTCCTTTTAACCTAATAAGGATGCAGCAGGACATTAATTTATCCAACAGTTGAGAAGTGTTCCTTGTGAGGCATTAGTGATACAAAGATGTATATAGAACACAATATGCAAGCTCCACAAAGGTAGTGACTTTAATTTACTATAAAATTCCTAATGCCTCGCAGAGACCACGAGCGTGGAAATACTCAATGAATAGACAGTCCCCACTCTTAAAAGTCTAAGGTTCATTTTATCGGTCTCTTACTTACACCAATAACATTTTAATTGAATTCAGGAAGCAGGGAAGCTACGGACTCAGTCCCAGAGCTCTGAATCATACCCACCATTAGTGGACTCCTGTCAGAAAGCTGTGAAAGCCACAGCTTCACACACAGAGGTATTTTTGCCCTCAAAGAAGCTTAATTTTGAAATGTGTTCTGTTTAAATGTACTTTCAGGGGGAAAAAACTCTAATTTCCTGGGATAAGACTATGTTTGTAATTTAGGTAAAACCAATTTTATGTCCCACTGCAACTAGTACATTGTTTCTTAACACTGTTAGAGACAGTACTATTTTAAAAGTCTCCTGAAAGCCATGGTTCCCATAAAAAGCACTGTCCCCGTAAAAGAGCACAGAAGCCAGGGTGCCTGGGTGGCTCAGTTGGTTAAGCGTCTGTCTTCGGCTCAGGTCATGATCCCAGAGTTCTGGGATCAAGCCCCGAGCCGGGCTTCCTGCTTCAGGGGGGAGTCTGCTTCTCCCTCTGCCTCTGCCCCTCCCCCTGCCTCGTGCACCTGCACACTCTCGCACCCTCTGTCTCAAATAAATAAAATCTTAAAAAACCCAAAGGGGCACAGAAGCCAACTCTGTCCCAACCCTACACCAGAATAAAGCATTCTGCATACCATTTCAGAGGACTCGTGAGCTCCTTCAGGCCACACAGTCCCAAGTTAAGAAACCCTGAATCAGAGAAAAGGTAGAGGCTTGGACCATGCCAGTTTGATATTTTGGTAGAAGTATGTATTTAATCCCAAACACCTCTTTCTCGCTCACTCGTCATTTATCTGTCACAGGAATTGGATAAGGCTCTCTCTTACAACATGTGCTATCTGCCCCAGGAGAGCTGGTACTGATCTGGTAGAGAAACTGAGAAAGCAGCCACTGACATGGGTGGGAGGGAAGTGGTGCAGTCTGTCATAGAGAGCTTGGGCTTTGCAGGTGGACAGACCCAAGCCTGAGCCCTGGTTCTGCCACTGACTCACTCCGTCACTGATGGTGAGCTGCCTTACCTCAGCCTCAGGTTCCTCATCTGAGAAAATTCCAACAGTCCTTATGAGGACTACTGTTAGGAGGATTGCATGATAACATATCGAGAGCTCAGAAGAGCACCTAGCACATGAGGTCTTTTTAATAAAAAGGATAGTTACTATGCATTATTATTAATATCTACATTCTTGTCCTGACTCAGAGACAGAGTTACCCTCTGAACATGTGCTACAAGCAATGAACCATTTAAACAAGTCTATTTAACACAGGAGAGCAGGAAACAGGCTGTGGATAGGAAATGGGAGTTGATTTCCAACACTGGCTTAAGAAACTGTTGCAAAGGTGGGAATCCCTGGTGGGCTGGAGTCATAGGTAGTCTGGGAAAAGCGAGATGCTGAATGTTATTAGTAGCTCTACACGGCAGGGGTGAAGCATACTGTGCAGGGGAGTGGGTGGGTATGAAGATGTCTGGGATAGTGAGGAGATCTTGAACCCGAAGTCCTTACTGCTAAATAAAGAAATCTGACATAAGTCCGTCTTCCTTTTTTTTAGAATGCTTATGGCAGGGACTTCACTTTTTAATTACTAATTTAAAAATCCCGAGATTTACAAAGGACTTTCAAGATAACAAGATACCTCAAAAAAAAAAAAAAAAAAGATAACAAGATACCTCTACACCTACTATTTTATTTAATCCCCAAAACAACTGTCTGAGATCACCTCACTTTACTGATGGGGAATTAAGACCTAGACAGGTAAAGTGACATGCCGAAAGCCAAGGACCCAGTCCATTAGGTTGCAAGAGCTGCAGAACACAAATGTGGGGGTGATTCTTGTTTCCCATCCATCTCTGTAGTATGTTCAACACTGAGCACAGTTCTTGGCACGTAAGAAAATCTACAGGTGTTTGTTGCTGTGAACGGACTTAAGGAAAGTAGATGTCTGGGCAGAGGAGGTCAGAACAAGTGAGCATGGATGAGGACGACGACAATGGTCATCAATGGGGCATGAGCCATTTTACAGGTACCACCTGGCTTCTTTCTCTTTAGTCCTGCCGCATTAACCTACCTCAGGTTACACGGCAGAGGCAGAGCCAGGGTGAGAGCCAAGGTCCGTGGGACTCCAAGGCCTGCACTCGTAACCACTTGAAACAAATCAACATCCTATTTAATTTCTGAGCCCTTTTATTTAATTTGTTTAAGCAGTTCGGGCTCGAACTTCCTCAAAGATCACTAAATAGAATTAGGCATTCTGGTTCTACCATCCGAGTATTTTTCTAAAATGCAAGTAGCAAATTAGTAGCAGAGAATCCAAACACAGATAAGAACTAAGAGAAACCAGCTTATTAAAATAAAATAAGGCGGCAGTCGGCATTGCTACCCTTGCGACAACCAGCAAAATTTAGAGTTCACGCAGAAAAAAAAGAGCTCTCACTCAGAAGTTTCTTCATGAAATTCAATCTAAAAGGTAGAAAACAAGTACAGAAGTAAAACTACAGCCTAGTCTAGTCCTAAGGAAGACTGAACTTAGCTAAACTTAGCTTCAAGGGAGTTAAACTGACAGAGACTGAGCTTATCTGCCATTACTAGACAAACATCACCAAAAATACAAGGGGCCCCTGTTCCACTCATTCAGTCTCTCCTTTACAGAATCATACTGATGGTAAGTGCTGACTTCAGAGTCTGAAATTCCTGGGATCTAACCAGCTCCATCACTTACTAACATTACACCTTTTGAGAGTTTTCTTCAATTCTCGAAGCTTCAGTACACACATATAATCACTGGAAGTATTAAGTCACTATGTGCAGACACTATGCAAGATTCTGTGAACACATTAAGAAACAACACTGATGAAGCCACTGCAATCATAGAGCTTAAAATCCTAACACACACTAATATACAAATATCTGAGGATGAAATTCAAACTAATATTGCTTTTAGCTCCTGAATAAAAATATCCCCCAAGGGCAAATATTCCCAAATGCCAGGGTTTTCTGTTTCTCCAAATAGCCAATGGTTAGGATTACATTAATTTGGAGACACTGCTATTTTGTTTCTGTAATATCTGTTTCTACAGGTAGTTTGAAATCTTGCACATTCACTTTAAGTTTGAAATAACACATCCCAATGAAGCAATCAATGGTTCAGAAGATCCATTTCACCTCAGATAGGATTCCAGAGTGAAAGGAAGTTTTCACTGAGGTTTGTCCTAAGAAACCCATTGGCCATCTCTGTTACGGCTCTACTTCTTCTGAACTAACCTAGCCTTACATATCTGATTTGCTCTCAAACATCTCAAAACACCAGTTGCTTCCATATTTCTTGAATCACAAAAATTTAAGACCTACAAATTAATTTTTTCCCCATTTTCTCCCTCTAAACACAACGCACGGCCCAGTTACGTGTATGAAAGGGTTGTGGAGCTCCTAGGACCATTCGTGATCTCCTGGAACAAGCTATTTATAAAACGAAATTCCTGGGGCACCTGGCTGGTTCAGTTGGTGGAGCACGGGACTTTTCATCCCATGCTTGGGATCCCATGCTTGGGTTTGAGCCCCACGTTGGCTGTAGAGATCACTTAAAAATAAAATCTTAAAAAAAAAGAAAAGTGAAATTCCTTTCAGATTTTCTATCAGAAGTGGAAACAATCTTTCCATCTCAAGACAATGACTCATAAAGGGAGAGCAACTCAATGGACGGCTCAATGAATTCTGATGTATGCTGTTAAACTTGAGATTAAGAGCAGAGGATCGAAGACTCTTTAAAAAGTAAATAAAATATCTCAGTTCCATAATAAAAGTGAGGAGCAAGAACAAGAAGGGGAGAAGTAAAACGACTGAAAAGAGAGAAATGAAGAAAGAGGCAAGTAAAGATTGACACAGAGAAAGATTTATAGAGAAAAGAAGACACACAGGCAGAGAGGAATACAGACCTTTTTGAGCAACACACCATCTGGTGGCCATTTCAGATATTGCCATACCAAACTTAATTCCCGCTGCAATTCTGCAGTAAGAGGCCACACAATGGAATGGAAAGCTTTGGGAACGTCTAGTCAGAAGGCCTGAGTTCCACTAGGGCTCCTGTCACCACCCAGCTAGATACAAGCGGGTAAGTCACTTGACTTCTATAAGCCTCAGCTGCCACACGTGACTTGCCCTGCATATCTCACAGGATACTGAAAGGGAAGAAATGAGATACCCATAAAAACTATGCAAATACTGGAAATTACAACATCAAAACTGCTAAAACACAACAACAAAAGTAGGTAACTGTTTCCTCAACTGGCATGTGAGGCAAAGTATTCCAAATTCCCACCCTAGTGAGGAGGAAGTACATATGAGAAAACCAAGCCATAATATTTAAGAAATTAAAAAATAATGGAATGGGATTTCAGTGAGTTACAAAGCCAATGTTTCCTTTCTAAATTCTACACCAGAAAGTTCAAAAGCTAGTTTCCAAACCATTTATAAAGCAAGCATCCCCTTTTCCATGTCTAGAGGGGGCTCCAAACCCACAGATGATCATATATCCTTCCCTGCTGATGGAGGCACGCCCACCTGACACAGTCCACACAAGCAGGGCTCATGACTGAGCCTGCCGATGAGTTCCCTTATTTTTGAGTTGGCAAATTATATCACTGGGACTGAGGTTCTTTGCCAATAATTGACTCGACTACCGCCTATATTTCTCTTAATAATTTTTGGCATTAATAAACCTACCAGAGTACAAGTAACCATCACTGACTACGCTACATCCCACCTTTTAGCAGAACAAGTTCATTCTCATGTCCTGTTCAATATGCAGGCTTTCCACACCATGAGTCAATTTTAAGCAAAGTTCTATCTTTCTCACCCGAAACCACATGCAAGTAGGGGGAATCATCCAAAGAGCACCCCAGCCATGCAGTGTTCTCCAGGGCCAGAAGGAATTATGTATCTAAGCACGAAATGTGTGTGCTGTGCAGCCTTGTCTATCTTAACTCCTTGAAAGTACAGGCAAAAAAAAAAAAAAAAAAAAAAGAGAGATACCTCCAATCTGGACTATGGAAATAAAGGATCCATGTGTTATTAAGTGTTTCAAGCTACTGAAAACCCAAAAGGTAAAACCTTCAGCTGGAAGCTATTGTAAGCCTTCCCCAAAGCCACATTAACTCTCCAACTCTTCTGCATAAGACAGTACTTGGTAGAAACTCAGCGGCATATCATTTAATTCACTCATTCAACAATTTTTATATGCCAAATCCTGTTCTTATGCTGGGGGTCTGGCAGTAAATGAGATCAAGTTCTTTATGCTGCAGGCTTAGTTTGGGGAGGGGGCAGGCAGACAATAATCAAATAAACATATAAAATAATACTAAGTAACAAGTGATACGAGGAAAATAAGACAGGGTAAAGAGATAAGGGTGTAAAGTGTTGAGGGAGCTGCTACTTTAGACATGGTAATTAGAGAAGATCTCTCTGATGGCATGATATCTGAGCCTAAGACTCAATGAGGCGATGGTGACACCACATGGACATCGAGAAGAACATGAAGGGTGGAGAGACCAGCCAGTGCAGAGGTTTGAGGAGTGAACATGCTCAGCATGTGTGAGAATAGCAAGAAGTCCAGGTTGTCTGAAGTGGAAGGTGTAAGGGGGAAAAGGAGGAGGAAGTAAAATCAGAGAGATGGTCAGACGTCAGAGGGTATAGCATCTTGTAGGCCAAGGCAAAAACTCTTGAGTTTCATTCTGAGATAAGAAGTCATTAGAGTTTTAAGTAAGGGAGAGATGGGATTAAAAAAGAAAACCATTGGGGTGCCTGGGTGGCTCAGTCCGTTGAGCATCCAACTCTTGGTTTCGGCTCAGGTCATGATCTCAGAGTCCTGGGATCAAGCACAGCATCATCACTGGGCTCCGTGCTCAGTGCGGAGTCTGCTTCTCTCCCTCTCCCTCTGCTCCTCCCCCTGCTCTTTCTCATATGAAAAAAATCTTAAAAGAAAAAAAAAAAAACCATTGTGGAAACAGGAAGACATGGAGTCCACTGGAACATTCCAGAAGGCAAGTGACAAAGATGATTACACTAGGGCTTTAGTGAGAAGGGGCAAAAGTGATCAGATTCAGGGTGTACTGTGAAAACAGGGCTGGGATGGAGGACGATGATGTGGTGTGAGAAAGAGGTATCGAGAATAAGCAAGGGTTTTGGCCTCAACAACCAAGTTCCAGGAACTTAAGACGGGACACTGAGAAAGGTTTTGGAAGGGAAGAAATCATCTGCAACTAAGAGGCCTCTTCTTGTGTGAACCAGGCTGAAGTGGAAAGAGTGACTCAGAGAACCTCAGAGTTAACCTGGTTCTGTGCTCTGTGCACAAACCCACCACCTGTGAAAATGTTTCTAAAAAGTGTGCATTTGATATCTGCTTGGAAAACCAGGGAGCGCACGGGTGGCTCAGTCGGTTAAGCATCTGCTTTCGGCTCATGTCATGATCCCAGGATCCTGGGATTGAGTTCCATGTTGGACTCCTTGCTCAGTGGGGAGCCTCGTTCTCCCTCTCCCTCTGCTGCTTCCCCTGCTTGTGCTCTCTCTCTCTCTCTCAAATAAATAAACAAAACCTTAAAAAAAAAAAAAAAAGAAAGAAAACCAGAGAGGGAATAACCATAATAAGAGCCATCATTTCTTGAACCCTTACTAATTACTAGACACCATGGTAAGCACTGTACACAGTGTGGTTAATCCTCACACATGACGGCACTTAACCACAGTACCTGGCACATGGGAAAATATCATTAAATCTTATCCAGAGTACTTGTGAAGTATGTAACATTTTCAGTTGAACAATAACTTTAATAATTATTTCACTAACTAGAGGCTCTATTTCTTTTTCAAATCCTTGATTCAATTTATATTAGGATTTCTATTGTTTCTCAAGCTTAATAGGTAGGTAGTTTTAGTACTTCCTTCCCCCTTTCACAAAGAGGGCAGGCTTTCCAAGGTCCTAACTTTACACAGAGATTCCAGGTTCAGCTGCCTCCTGAAGGCCCAAAATCATATTATATGTCTTCATGAGCATTAAAACCCTGATACCTACAGCTGGGGTTCCATATTCCCCTGGGATGCTGTTTTACCACTTCACGCACACTAGCTTTGAGCTACTGTAATTTAGGTACCTGGGATTTCTCTTTTTTCTTTCAAGTTCATCCAGGTATTTGCTACCTCCAAGTGTTTAAAGAAGGGCAGCCTAAATTAGCTTAGTCTGACATATAACCAGAACCAGAAGTCCACTATTATTTTACATATGAGGAAATTGTGCCTTAAATAGGTAAAGTAACTTTGAATTCAGATCTCTCTGATTCCAAGTCCATGCTCTGGTTTAGTATATAAATGAAAGTTTCTCCCATTCACATTACAACATGAATACTAGGAGGTGCTACCTTTTTTTTTTAACCTTAAATAATTATACAAATTATAAATGCCACCGAAAGTAATAAAAATGAATTTCCATCATTATTAGTTTCATTTTAGGGAATTTCTGACTCAAATCACAAATATGGAAAGTTAAAGAACAACATGGGAAGTCATGAAACCTGAGTCCTGCCACTGCTTAGCTGTATGATGCCAGGAGCTACAGCCTCTTTGTGTTTCCTGGGTCTTCAAAATGAGAAGAATACCTTCCCTAAAGTCCAAAGGCTGATTTGAACAATGAGATTTAATGCATAGAGTATATAATATGTAAGAAAATATTTGGAAAAAAGTTATACGATACAAACATCATCATTATTACTAATGTATTATAAATGTTCATAGTTTGATCAGGAATGGTGAGACATAAACTAATGAATCTAAATTAATACAAATATTATTTTACCTTCATGCTGCAAGCTAATTCCATTAGTTTTTTTGCATTTTCTTCTGAGCGGTACCTCTTAGGAAGCTGAACCCTGAAGAATTTCAAGGCACCTTCAAAGTCTGTCAACAGCAAGTCATCCTTAGAAGTCTTGAAGAAAGAAAGAAAACACAACCATGTATAGGCAAAGCTCTTTGCTATGAAGATGCACAAGAAGCATTTTAAAACACCAGCACCTTTACAATCCCCAGAAGATACTTCTTAGCCAGTGCCTTGAGTCACTGTCAGGGCCACAGCTACCGCACGGTGGCTGCTTAGAAGGAGATCAAGACCAAGATACTTCGAGTGCTGGACAGGGGATGTCACTCAATTTACAAATAAATGTGTACCTTTAATAATCCAAGGGCGACATTAAAAATAACACTTATTCCCTAAAAGAGAAAACACAAAAAGAAGATTCTCAGTGATTATATCTGGACCAGTCAGCAGTCTGTCCCCAGAATGCCCCACAATTTTAAAGAAAGTATAAAAACAGTTAGTAAAGAAATGGAATATCTTGAAAATATCTTGGAAAATAATAATTATAGGTCCACTACTGAAAAACAGCTTAAAATAGTCCCAGTCTCCCATTCTTCTGAACTTTTTTAGCCCTATTCTCACAATCAACAAGAAAGAAAGCTTTTCCAAAGTATTCTATGCTTCCCAACCAAAGCATCTGAGACAAAAATTTGTGGTCTTTCAGGATATAACTGCAGGTGGCCTGTTCCCTCATCTTGTGCTACCCCACTCCAAATATAGCAGCAGTCACTCTGTCTGTGAGCCCTCTATCCCAGAACAGAACCTGCTCAGAGCTCCCTCAAATCTGCCTTTCTTCAGCTAATTGTTCTGGGAGTGCTAGGGGTAAAGGAAAGATAAGGGGAGGCATGAAGACCTACTAAATTCTTTAAGTTCTTGGACCTTGGTTTCTATAACTTATACTCTCCTCCAAGGGTTTTCGGAGCTAATTAGTTAAAAAGTTCATTTAAACTACTTAGCATGGCCAGGCCTATGGTAACTACTTAAAACAAATGGTTGTTTATAATGCTGAGAAACTATAAAATTTAAAGGTTTGAGACTAGCAATTGGTTACATAAACTATGGTACACCCAAAGAATGAGATACTTGGCAGCCAGTAAGAATAATAGTGTATTTGGTATCAGTGTTTCTGACAGTGGTTTAAGCTTGGTAAAAGGTACAAACGCTTTAATGGATTTTTGTTTTTTGTTTTTTTTTTTAAAGATTTTATTTATTTATTTGACAGAGACACAGCGAGAGAGGGAACACAAGCAGGGGGAGCGGGAGAGGGAGAAGCAGGCTTCCCGCCGAGCAGGGAGCCCGATGCGGGGCTCGATCCCAGGACCCTGAGATCATGACCTGAGCTGAAGGCAGAGGCTTAACCCACTGAGCCACCCAGGCGCCCCATTTAATGGATTTTTGTAAACCTTGAAAATGGCATAATTAAACATAAAGAAAAATGGTATAGATGTGTGTCTATAAGTGTTCAAGTATATATGGCAGAATCATATTTTAAAATGTATACTAGAGAACCATAATATACATTATAATACTCCATATGAAAAAAGTTATTCTATATAGAAATAACACATGTACATAAATAAACACAAAAAAAGGCTGAAAGAATATACCCCAAATTGTTAAGAGTTACTCTCTAGGGG